>CM028133.1:486945000-487545000 GCA_016271365.2 Neoceratodus forsteri
AATTGCCTGTAGTAGCTGTTGCACTTCCCAGTCAGAGCAATCTGTAGGGCTAATTGTCTTTACTCCAAGTGTGTTACTAACCCATCTGGTTTGTATCTAGATAAATTAGTTTACAATCTATCATTCTGTTCTCATAAAGAGTTTGTTATTTGTGTTTCAGTGGGTAACTGAAGTGGTATAAATGAACGTTAATGTGAAATCTCCTGTCTGTATTACAGCTGAGTTCTTTCACATTAAAACTCTGCATTCCTTTTTGGCAATATAAACCCAGGGTTGTTTAATGGATATAAAATAAATCTAAAGATTGTTAAGTCATAGAATTAGTGTGTCTTTGATGTAGCTACCATACTGTACATATATTCATGTGAGAACAATATTGCTGTTTTGTCCGACTGATAACCAGGTGTCTGCTACACTTTGCTATTTCAGTAACATGTACTGTATGAACTCAAAAATTTCAGTTCTCTGAGGGATTCGGTGTGGAAATAAATCATGTATGTACTGTATGTAACTAGATATAATACATCCTGGTGCCCTTGTCTCTAGCCCCTCAGCTGATGCTGCTGTACCCTGCTTCCCTCTGCCCCCCCCCAGGCAGGGCCAATGCCACCTGTTGCCCACTGTTCCAGTCTCCACAGACAGGACTGCTGTGCTCTACTAAGCCCTAGAGTCCCTGGGCCTCTACCTCCACAGTTGGGGCTCCTGTACCATGCTGCCCCAGGCCACCAAATATGGAGTATTTGCTGCACCCTGCACTTCCCCAAATGGGCAGGGCAGCTGCAACACATGCACCTTGTCTCACAGTCAGGGCTGCTGTACCTTGATGCTCCACTGTGTCCTGTCCCACAGTCAGAACTGTTGCACCAAGCTGTCCTCTGCCCCCTGCCACCACTATGCTCTGCTGCATCATAGAGCATCTTAATTCCACAGTTAGGGTTGTTGCACAATGCTGCTCCCTGCCACCAGAGTTAGATCCTTCGGTACACCACCCAAGCTGCTCAAAAGAAAAACCAAACACTTTCATCTTGTGTCATAGGGTGGGGACAGATGGTAGCAGGATGCAGCAGCCCTTTCTGTGGAGGCATGGGGCTCTAGGTCACAGCAGCCTTGAATGTGTCAACATGGTTGCAGGGTGCAGCAGCCTTGGATGTGGTGACAGAGACAGATGACAGCATGGTGCAGATGCCTCAACCATGTGGCAGGACAAAGGGTGGTATCCGGGTACAGCAGCTCTGGCTGTGAGATAGAGTGAACATAATGCAGTGGCCCTGCCTATTTGGGGGCAGTGGAAGTGGGAAGAAGGGTGCAGCAAAAGCACTACCTTTGGTGGCTTTGGGCAGCATGGTGCAGCAGCCCCAACTGTGGGGACAGAGGCCCTGGGGCTGTAGGGCTTAGCAGAGTACAGCAGTCCTGTCTGTGGAGACTGGAACAGGAGACAACAGGTGGCACTGGCCCTGAACGGAGGGGGGCAGAGGGAAGCAGGGTGCAGTAGTCTCAACTGAAGGGCAAGACACAGTGGCATCAGGATGACATACTATATAGTATGTCTAGTTATACACATACATGATGTATTTCCACACATAATCCCTCAGAGAAATGATTTTTTGTGAGTTCATACAGTACTGTACATGTTCCTGAAAGAGCAAAGTGTGGCAGACACCTGTTTGTCAATCTGACATAACAACAATACTGTTCTTGCATGAACATATGCATGGAGTCTACATCAAGGACACACTACTTCTATGACTTAACAAACTTTAGATTTATTTTATATCCATTGAACAACCCTGGGTTTATATAGCCAGAAAACTATGCAGAGTTTTCATGTGACAGAACTCAGGTGTTACCCACTAAAACACAAATGACCAACTCTTTATGAGAACAGAATGATAGATTGTAACCTAATCTATCTAGGCACAAACCAGATGAGTTAGTAGCACACTTGGAGTAAAGACAATTAGCCCTACAGATTGCTCTGACTGGGAAGTGCAACAGCTACTACAGGCAATTAAGGACTTTACTGCTGCAGCAACAGGCTGGACAGGAATGATGTCATCACTCACTGATAGGGAGAAAAATATATTCACTGTTTCTTCACTGTTTTCATTCAATGCAGAGCACATTAACAGATGCTGATTTAAAGAAAACCACAAAAACAAACAGCATGATATTTTCAGGAAACACTAATCATGACACAGGGACTTGAAGTCCTGTGTTTATTGTAAATCTCTAAAACAGTTGCATCTGCGCTTTAAGTCACGCACAAGAATTGGGCCTGCAGCTTAATGGCAGTGTACAGTGCTACAGTACTGTAATCTGGATTCTGATCTGACCTTAGTGCTTTCACTCACCAGAATCTAGGAGAATGATTGTGTGACAGAGGTAAAAAATCTGCTCCGGGGTGGTAGTGGGGGTGCTGAAGTGTAGCATGAAGTTCTACACTGGGCAGGAAAACTTAGATTTTTGCTGGCATGTTCTGTATTCTGAATATGAAGTCAGGCTGGTCTGATCTTGAGGACTCCTGACAGGTTGTTGTTTGTTCACAGTGATGCTTGTACTGTAAGCTATCATCTCTTGCTCCCATTCCTATTGACTCTTCATTACCTTTTTAATACCACATTGAAAAGCTGGCCAAAAGAATGTACAGTAAAGCGTGCATGTTTATATCCCCAGTGGAAATATTTTCTTGATATAAAGGTAGGAAATGACTGGCTATCCATGCAGTTCTTCCTTTAATTGGTTCCCTTAATTAATTACAGATTTACATGGTTCAACACAAATGTTCTTTATCAGCATGTTTCATTAGATGGTACACAATACATATGTACACTGCTTTTAAATGGTACATAAACATTGTAATTTACATTTTAATACTGTTCAAGATTTCAGCATGGTTAAAGATGTTTAGTACCCCCAGGCAAGCATAATAGAAGCTTTGTCCCTGCACAAACAGGTTTTTCTCTGTGTAAACTGAGGTGTATTGCTTGGCCAGGCAAGGTAACTTTTATTTACTGTATATACTATAGAACCCAATCCCAAGGGCTCTGGACACTTTTCAGACAAAGTTAAAAAGCAATGATCAGGAAAATACTTTCGCAACGAACTCTGTTAAACATTAATAATTGACAATATAGATAAAGGCTAACTACTTAATGAATAAAGCTTTAAAACAGCTGTGGTCAGAGTCGGGGGGTCGGATTTTCAAAGGTTGGCACAGGGCTTGCATCAAGCTTTGCTCCACAACACTTTGAAATCACTGGTACACCAATCTTTTTTGCCACAAGTACACATGATTTTTATTGGTCGGGAACAGATGCAACTGTTTTCTTAGTTTATGGCAGTCTGCACCAAATCTGTGACACAAACTCTGTAAAAACAGTCCCTTTGATTAACGTAAGCTTGACCACAAAAAAGATGGTCTACCTTGAATAAATTGCTGCATGGGATGGAAATCACATTAGATTGCCACAGGCCTGGTGCACCATATCTTTGGCGCACCAAGGGCTTGTGGCAATGTGAAGTCTTTAAAACTCTGGCCCATGGAGTGCAACTTCAGCTAGACTTTAGACAGAATTAAATGCTTGCATAATCAGAAACCTCTTTAGCCCCTTTCAAGATGTCCCCTCTGTAGGTGAATTCCTTACATATAATAGCAATGTTTTCCAAACAGTGGCACCACTACCAAGAAAACACTTTTACCCTGCTGTATTAGGTGAGATCATGGGACAGACAAAAGGTTGCCCTTGATGGAGTGGGAAGGGTGACCTGGTGTATATAAGGCTAACAAGTCTTTTAACTAACTTGGGCTCAGTCCAAGCTGGGCTCTGTATGTTAGCTGTGCTATCCTGAAGGTGGTACACCCCCTCACTGGAAGCTAGTGCAGGCTGCACAATACAGGAATAATATGTTCTGAGATAGCGTTACCCATTATCAACTTCACTGCCACATTCTGCACCAGCTGCAGATGACACCCCAACCTTCCACGTAGAGAGAGTTATATTCATCAGTCCTAGGGGTTGCAAAGGCATGCACGATATTAACCAGCTCCTCATAAGCGAAGTAAGGTTTCATTCTGCACATATTTTACAACTAGAAAAATCCACTGCAGACCACCACCAAAACCTGGTGTTCTAGTGTTTACTTGTGATCCACAATGACTATATACACAGCTGAAAACATGGTGCCATCTAGTGATAGCCACACTGCCCGGCTGACCTCAGAAAACCAAATTCCACCAGAAGCAACTCCATCTTGCCAGATTTAAGACTAAGCCAGCTGGAGGCCATCCAGTCTGAGATTTTGTGTAGGCAGTTTCCAATCCAGCAACCACATCATGCCTGTCAGGAGTACAAGACAAGTAAAGTTGAGTATAATCTGCACAATAGTGAAATCTCTCCCCGTACCATCTAATGACTTCTCAATGGCAAAATGTACACTGTGAAAAGCATGTAGATAGGCTCAAGCCCTGAGGAAATCCACAGCTGACTTCTACCAGGTATGCTGAGTGGGTACACATCAACATCCCCCATGATCTGCTGGAGTAGGAATCAAACCATCTCAGAGCTGTTCCGGTGAGTCCCACATATTCCTCAAGGCATTCCAACAACACCTCAAGATCCATAATGTCAAATGCTAGCAATATAGCCTAGATGTTACAGTAATGAGTTGTGAATGAGCGTCATACATTCAGCAGACCTTGGTATGATTCCCACAACCTCCACTTGCATACATGTGTGACTCTAAGCAAGTCACTTAACCTTCCCAGTGCTCCTGGGTCACCCCTGAAAACAAACACTTCTGCGTAGCGTAGTGGGCCTTACCTGCTTACCAAAGGATTAAATAAAATTGTTAATAAGTGTTTCAGGAAAACTACTATTACAGAACTATTAGAATCAAAAAACAGTTGACAGAAAAATGTTACAATTTTTAAGAAGTAGTCTGTTGTAACTTTGTATTTCTGAAGTATTGTTTCCCCATTTAAGCATTAGAAAATGTTCCATGTGACAGTAATATGCTGGGTCTGTGGAACAGCAATCTGCCTGGCAACTGACATATCTAGTTCTACACTCTCCATTATATCATCAGCACTGTGATCTCATGGACTGTGACATCAAAGGTAACAGATCTGGCAGCTACTGAGTGGGTCTTCTTCAGTAGCTGTGATGTCACAGTCTGTGGAAGTCACAATGCTGATGATGTAGTTGGGGGGGGAATAAAACTAGGTGCGTCATCTGCCAGGCAGAGTGCTGTTCCACTGATCACTCCTAATAACATCAGATAAAAATCTTCTAACTACCCAAAAATGTAAAAAAGCACCTCAGTATAAAAGGTAATAGTTGACTGCTTTTAAAAACTAATATTAATTTTAGGCAGTACACTGGCTCTTTAAGTATTCTCCCCCTATCTGTTGCAAGGAATAAGTCAATAAATGCTCCAGCACAGTTACTGTACTTTGCGTAGCATGAAACCTGACTAAAAAGGTTCATAGATATTGAACTCAAGACAAACTTCAAGCTGCATTACTACTACCTTCTCAATAATTTTCCCCAACAAGGGACAATTTGAGACAGCCTATAGTTTGGTAGGTTCAGTAGTTAGTGCTACCCTTACCTTATGGGAGGCATTTGTTTGCATGGAGCAAAGTCAGTAGCACTTTTGCTCCAAGCCACTCCAAAAGTGCATGTAAATGAGACACGGAAGCATACATATAGGCGCAATGTGATAGTCATAGCTTTTGGGCAGTGATGGGCTATTTGCATAGTGCAAATTACTTCTTCCAAAAAAACTGTTTTAATTCACAAAAAGTGCACACTTTCCCTGTTTCCTGACAAGAGATCCATGACATCCCCCTCCTTGTTTTGGCTCTGGTTAATGTCATTCCCTTGCATCCTCTGGCCCCATTACCTAATCAAATCCATGTTACAATGATCCCTGATGGTGTCTGGAGCTTCTACCTCCCTCCCTCCCTCACCAAATCCCCAATGCAATGATTAATGCTGGTTTCCAGTTGTACCACTCCCAGTTCTGATCTCCATTATAAAGATTCCCCTGGTGACTGGTATTCTTCCTCTCCCACTTTTTGTACAAGTAACACTATTCAAATGTCTGGTGCCCTGGAGACCCCCCCACTCTCCCCAGTTCCAAGATGGTGGTTGAAACATACTCTGTGCTTACCTCCGCAGCTGACCACTGTCTGCCTCCCACTAGTACTATATCAATATGTAAGCAAGTATATCCCTATTGTACTTGCTGGGCATCTATGAAAAATAACACAGCTTCAAAGACCTGTCACAAGTACAACAGTAATATATCTTCTTGAATATTGTTACAGTACTTATGAAAGGCAATTGGGAGATGGATGAGTAGTTGAGCAGAAGGCATGTGTTGGCCAGCACAAAACCTTGTGGGGGTAGGGAGGGCTACAGGAGGAACTGGGCACCATTATGATTTCTGGATGTGGGAAAGGGAGCAGGGACCTTCAGAGACCAGAACAAACTTCTTAATGTGGACTGAATCATTGGACACCAGAACAGATGTTATGAGAACTGGCTGAGATTAGACACCAAGGGATAACATTACTGGGTACCAGAAAAGAGAAGGGGGCCACTAGATGCCAGGGATGTCATGAAAGGGAATGGGGACAGGAAATGTGTCATATCTTGCATGGCCAGGATAAACAATGATAGTGCACACCACAGCCAACTGCAGATGCACAGAACTGTTTACCATGGTAATGAGGATTTATGAGATGCTTAACTTATGGCAAGGGCCATGTAGCACCCTACATGCTGTGTGGGGTCATCAGTATTTTAGGAACCAATATTGCAGTGTAGCACATCAGTACTATGGTGCTTGTGCCTCACAGACCAACTAGTGTGGTGATTTAACTCATGTGGTGACACCTCTGCTCTGTGATCAGGACAGGGTTAGGGCTTTACTTTACAGTGTGTCAACAGGAGATATGTTGGAAATCTCTTTGTGCAGCCCACAGCTTTAGCAAAAGGTTTTTAATATACCTACTTTTCTGCATCATACAATTTTTTGTGAGCACAATGCCATTTACACAATAGTTAATGTGTTTTACATATGCTTCCCCTAGTTTATTTTTCAAGAGTTTGCTTTGAAATAGTGCTGTTTTCCTTATTTGGGGTCCATTGTTAATCTGCCTTATTCTCATCCATTATAATTTTTTTAATTGCCTGTTTAGACCCTTGGCCAAGGGCTATGTCAGAAGTTAGTATATAAGATATCCTGTGTAGCAAGGGATAAGCATCGGTTCTCTGAGGCACAACTGTCATGTAACAGAAGCAGTGGACTTTGGGTGGCACTTAGACCTATGAGTAGAATATCTGAGAATAAATCAGACAAGAGCTCCCCAGGAGAGGAAGGGAGTGAGTAGCTCTGTGTAACAGGAAGATCCACTAATTCTCTGATGTAATAAATATCTGGGCAACAGTGTCCTGACAGGGGGCTGTTGCCAGAGAGAGCGGGAGGAGAGAGAGAGAGAGAGAGAGAGAGACTCTGCCAGGGGTAGCAGGCAGTCAAGTATATCAGAGGGGATCCATGAGTAATAGAACTGCAAAGAGTTTGAAAAAGATGGCAACTAAAACAGAGAACAGTAAAGAAGGGACAAACAGGTAGAAAACCTTTGTCAGGACCCAAGAATGGGATCCTCATACCCAAGGGATACGCAGCCCCTCATGCAAAGTGGCAATGGGATAAGTGAGTCTGTGTAGGGACCCAAGAAGGGTATCCCCATACCCACTGGACAAAGGGCACCCTAAGTCACATATGGAACTGGTTCTTATAGGTTCTAGGGACACACAGCCGAGGAGGGGGTTAGAGATTCTGTGTGGGGACCTAAGAATAGGTATCCCCCACCTTACATTCATAGCAGAGGGCTCTCAATGTACATCTGACCACCTCTTAGGAAAAGAGAGAAACTTTATCCTAGTATATTGGAAAAAAGGAACAAGTGAAAATGGAAAGAAAGCTGAAAAAAACAGAATATGCAAAGAAACAGTGCCTGCAGCCTTCCAGTCTGGAGCTGTCCACTGAAGTAGAAAGACAGAGAATGCCCCTAATAAAATCCCCCCACGCTTGACTGTAATGAATAGTGAGGACATTCCTGTTTGGGCCTGTTTTGTGTTTATTTCTGGTGCTCCTAGTTCCCCTGTAAAAATAGCACCAAAGTACAATGCTGATCAGAGTCAGCCCCTCACAAAAGGATTAATAATCCAGGTGCCCTGGCCAGTGTACACTTTTGAGTTCTGGAACCAAGTGACAACTGCTGAGCAGAAGCCTACAGTACCACTTTTCATAAAGGACTTCTACTAAACTTTTTTGGTGGGTTCCAAAACTCATAATTAATTATACATATTGGGTAGGAAAGGGATGATAAATAAGGAAAAATAGGGTAACTTCAAAACAAACACACAAAACAATACACTATGGGGTAATCAACAGATGTCACACATGCCCAAATTTCCACTTATTATCAGAAAGGCAATGTTTCCTTTAACAATGTTTACGTTTACCGGGTTACCCTTGAAAATGGTAATTTCTGACCTTGGGTTCCTACCCAGTGAACAAACTACAAATTAAAAAAAAATCAGTTTACATTTCTCACAGGTTGAGTTTCAGAAGAAGAAAAAACTTCTTGGTCTCTAACTGGTCAATTAAGACTTTTCTGAAATCTTTCTATACCCATGTTTTATTTATTTATTTATTACATTTTGTTAACTGGGCAGGTCCACTGAGACTGAGAGTCCCTGTCTCAGGGGAAACCTGGAATTAGTTACATTCAAAGGTACATCATGGTGAAACAATACAGGATACATATAAAAGGTACATTACACAGATATTAATGGCAACAACAGCAACAGTAACATGAGGTCACATGATTTAACAAGATTCATCTAGGGGTGAGTATTTTGCATTAGGGTTTTAGAACATAGATCAGCAGGTGCATTTAGTGGGATAGCAATAAATTAAGTGGAGTGCAGAGTTACTGGGCAGTCAAGTACTGTTTAACAGTAGCAGGTGCAAAGATAACGGTCCAGGAGGAATGTCTCTTCTAGTGTTGTAGCGCATAATGCATCTCCTTGAATTTCTAATGTATATGCATTATTGATACATGTTCGAGAGACACCTATTGTAATAAGAGTGGTTTTACATGGGAACTTGGATACAAAGCTGAGCAGTTCTTACATAGATATTTAACCTGACGTAATAAGGGTTACTGACTTGAATTAGTTATTGAACCTATTCTTCTGAAATATTTTTATTTGTTTTTACTACTGTTTTAAATATGTATTCATGTATGTTTATTCTACTTTCTTACCTGTTTTTATGTGAGGCGTCCAGACCCTGCGGAATGGGCACTACAGAAATAAACTTTGCCTTGTCCTTGCCTTACAGAAGAAGAAACTTGAGAGTCCTGGATTAACACAGTAATCACTTTGCTATTTGTTGTTTGTTGTTTTAACAATTAATAATTCTCATATGTATCAGAATTAAAAGTTAGAGCACTTACCATTTAAGCTTTCTGCAGAATCTGCAGAAGGACCTTGGTCAAAATTCAAACAGCCACCATCAGCAAAAGCAATGCTGGTTTGGCGTGTACATGTTCATGATGTGCACGTTCAGTAATGTCAGGCACTGCTAGTGCTCCTGTTTAAAATCGATGACACCAGCAAATCATGCAGATTTGTTTAAGAACAAGGTTACGAATGCTGCCAGATATTATACGTACGTACCTAAGAGGCAGAGTTAATCAAAATTATGTCTGTATATTATGCTGGGGATTTTACATGTGGCTAACACCAACACTACAATATACAAAATATACTGCACATTAGAGAATAGATTTAATAAAGTAAAGTTTATACAATGCCTAGTGTTACTAATGAGTACAGCACATTACAGCACTCATGAGATGACTGACACTCATTTTCTATATCAAACTGCAAACTCTGTTTAAAAAGGACACCTGCTTAAACATGATGCTATTAAATGCACCAAAACATCCATATTAAGAAGTGTCTACTGTAATATATATATATATATTTTTTTTTTCATTTTTTCTTTTACTCATAAATTACATTAGAAGAGAGACGTTTTGCTGCTTGAGCACTCTGGACACTATGGCAACAGTCCAGTTAGTGCAAAAGACAATTCATATAAGAGTGTCTCACACAAGGATAAGAGCACTTTTGATTGGCTGAAATACTTCACAGATGTAGTGTGTAACATCCCAAGGAATATGTTTTTGATGGAACAAAGAACTAATAAGACACAACAAAGTTGGTTGCCTGGGTTTATTGAATGATCAAGGTACATAGTGAAGCACAAAGCTCTTGTGGCAAGTGCCTGCAGAACCTGGAAGTGCATTAATCCCAGACAGTCAACAGCCTGAAGTGCCTTACTGCACTTATAAAATGAGTGAACCAAGAATCAGTTAAAAAACACCAACTTTTATTAAGATAAACAAAAAAAAACATCAACTTTATTTATTAAAACAGGTGTTTCTTCTGTTAAATGTAAATGATGAAAAGTCTTTCTTTCTGTCTTTTTTTTTTTCTTGTACAGCTTGGAACAGTACTAAAAAAAGAACAGATATGTACGAAATTACCATAAAAGTAGATCTTTAAGAGAATTTTCTCCATTAAGCCACACCCATGGAACTATAAGTCTTCAGTGTCAGGACCACTCTGAAACTTTTGCTAACCAGGGGCCACCCACAATAATGTATAGTGTTGCCATCTATATAATGTGGGCAGGCCCAATATTCCTCAGTTTCCCACCAGAGATAAGCCTCAGAGGGCTTCTTACTGTGAGAAACCAGGAAACCAAAACCTGTACCAGGCAAACAAGGAGAGACATGGGACTGCAAACAGAATACATGGAATAAGGCCTTAATCACAGTATCCAGCTTATCCCTCAGAAAAAGGGGGAAAGATGGAGGGTACTTTATGGCCCAATGGAGGCGGTTCTCTTGAAGCTCTACTGTTATAGTAAGAATATTGCCTCCACTTGGCCACACATTTAAAATGATTCTCAAGAAGTACAAAGCACCTAGGGAGAATGGCACAGTCTTATATACTGTATGATCAGGACAGAAGGCCTTGCAATATAACAGGACCAAAGCTAGCTGTCTACGAGAGACAAGGTCCAGACTATAGTGCTTAGTAATAACATGTATGGTGCTCCAAGCAGTTGCAGTACTTATGTCAGCAGAAAGGACATTCCAGAAGCAAGCAACTGAAGTGGCCAGACCCCTTGAGCAGTGACGATGAACACCAACTGGAAGTTCCTTATAGTACTTCCTACAGTATAACAAAAAATTTGTACAGTTAGACAGCCATTTGGACAGACGCTGTTTGGATTCAGGTGTGCCCTCTTACCCAGGGGTGAATGAAATGGAAAGCTGAGAAGTTTTTCTGCAGTTGTTAGTGTGATTAACATAGTATCTCAGTGTTCTATATGCATCTAGAGCACAGAGCAATGCCTCACCCTTATTGGTATACTCAGGATAATTAACAGGAAGGTGGATCATTTGGTTCAGTGTTAATTCCAATACCATCTTTCGTAAAAACGTAGGACCGGAACGTAATGAGAATCTGTTGTGAAACAACAAATAATGAGGCTCATTCATTAAAGCTTGAAGTTTAGAAATTCTACAAGCAGAGGAAATGGCAACTAAAAATAACATTTGTTATGAAAGGAAACATAGGCCACAAGTTGCAGCAAGCTCAAAAGGAGCCAAGGTAAATTTTTCCAGTATGACATTCAAGTCACAATGGTGGACTAGATTACACACTGGAGGTTTTGTATGAAAGCTACCTGTCAGAAAAGTATGGGACACTTCTAGTTGTGCAACCATATGACCATCAATTGGAGCATAAAATGTTGATATGTCAGCCAAATGCACCTTAACAGAGGAATACTGCAGACCTGAATCATATAATGAAATCAAGTATTCCAGAATTCATAGAACAGTAAAAGGATCCATATTCTTTTTCTGATATTAGAACTTTATTAAATGTTTAAAGCAAAGCCTTGACATGGCAGCATTACATACAAAGGAAGGCAAAGCAACAAATGGACCATGTCAAGCCCCCATCCCACCCCTCCCCCAACTTGGCATCAAAGAACATAACCCACATCTACCAAGTCTGTACCATATATAATAAAAAAAAAAGAAAAGGAATGAAAAGCATATCCGCAGAGATATACCACAGGTGGTGTCCAGGATATTCATTCCAAAGACCCTCCGGACTGGAGCAGGTACACGACATGGAAGCCTTTCAAGATTCTATTATACCGGGATATAGACCTCCATAGGCTGACTTGGAATTGCTCAGAACAAAGACTGAATAGTAGCTCTCAGAGCCACTCAGTATATATAATACTATGCCCATCCAGCCAGTGACGTAGAACCACCTTTTTGAGGGTTAATGATATCATGGCCATGTGGTATCTACGTACATGCACAGGTATCTGGGAAAAATGTCCAAGTAAGCAGACCTCAGGGGTAAACAAATCATCAATGCCCAACAAGGGATCAGTCCTGGTCCCTGATAAACTCTCATAAGGCTTTTATTTAGGGACAATCCCAAAAAATGTATTTAAGGGTACCCTCCTGTTGCCAACATCTATTACATAAAGTGATAGGGGCTCTACCCAGTTTCTGAAGTTTAACTGAAGTCCAGTACATGTCATTTAAGATCTGATACTGGGTGAGTTTCAATCTGTCTTGGGAAATATAAATGTAAATATCCCTCCAGATAGTACCCCATCTATCTTGTGAGTTAGGACATTGCCCAGACCAGAACAGAGGTTCCCTATACTGGGCATCTAATGATCTAGCCAGAAGTGAGGAGTACACCAATTAAATGGCATGGGATTTACCACATAGATTAACCAGGGAGCCCAACCAATGACTCGTGTCATCCTCCCCTTTCAAGATTCCCTGAAATCTGAAATAAGAGGCAATGTAATTGGAAGATTTTAAAAACCTGATTCTTATCCAACTTGTAATGAGCCATGATAGAGCCTGTTGACATGCAGGTCCCTCCAGGAAAAAAAACCTTTATTCTAGAACCTTTGAGCTGAGGGAGCCTTAGTGTTGAAATAAACCTACCCCATATTTTCAAGTTAGGGTTTCCCACCACTGGCTGCATTGGCTCTTTAGTGTTATTGTAATGTAGAAAGAAACACAGTTGTGTGTGTATCCTGATAGAGGAGAAAAAGGGGAACTCAGTTATACAAGCAGGCAGGGCCTTTGCAGGAATGTACAACATTGCTTCTGGTGATATGTTGGCTCCTGAAATCAGCTCTCTGTCTAGCACCAACCACTCTGGAACATAGAGACAGGAGGCAATCTCTTCTTGGGGAGTAAACCATCTCAGAAACTTGGCTGCCTGGCAAGCCCAGAAATACAGTCCAAAATGTGGGAGCTTCAGGCCTCCATGTGATGTGGAAGCTGCAAGCTTGTTGTAGGCACAGCTGGGAGGGTTGCAGAGCCAGATAAAGGAGGAAATTATAGCATGCACCTTCTTATACCAGGCCAGAGGGATCCAGGAATTTAACATGCTGATGGGATAGAAACGCCTGGGCAAAACATTCATCTTAATTAGATTAATATGCCCCCAAAGCGATATCAAAAGAGATTGCCATCTATTGAGATCCTGTTGGATGGTAAGAAGTACAGAATCTAGGTTCATCTTCCTTATCGAAGTCTCTTTTCTAGACAAGAGTAAACCCAAATATCTTAAACTGTTTGGGCTCCACTGTACCCCTAGTGAGTCTATTTCCTGCTTGGTGAGTCTATAGTTCAGAGGGAAAACCGTGGTCTTTCCCAGGTAAATTTTGTAATTGAAAACAGCATTATACTCCTCAATGATAGAAAAAAAACACCAGAAAAGTCTGCCCCTGGTGATCTAGGTGTAGAAGAACATCTTCAGCCTAGGCAGAGAGTTTAAATGTCTGAGCTCCTGCTTTAATACCCTGAACAACTTCATGGTCCCACAACTTGGACAGCAGCGGTTTGAGGTATATGTTGAACAGAAGAGGGGATAAAGGGCAGTCCTGTCTGGTGCCTGAATGCAGAGGGAAAACATATGAAAATACCCTGTTACAATAAATATGGGCGTGGGGATTTTGATAAAGGGAGAAGACCCAATTAATAAATTTAGAGGGGAAGCCAAATTTGTGCACGGTTAAAATTAAAAATTGCCAATCCACTGTCGAACGCCTTCTCTGCATCCAGGGAAAGCATTCCAGCCAGAATGTCTGATTCCCTGGATGCAGAGAAAATGCCCACTTGTTTGTTTACGTAGTGTATGACATTGACATTGTCCATCTGTCCATCTGGATTAACTGTGGACCAGGGCAAAGAAGATTCTGAAAAACCGAAAGCCTGTATAGGACAGGTTTCATTTCCGAGACATTTATGTGTAATTTGGCCTCCACTCTGTTCCAGGATCCTTGCATCTGGAAGGAGTCAATATGAGCACCCCAACTAGAGCCTGAGGCATCCATGGTGAGTATCTGTACAGGAGACGGTACAAGGAATGTAATGCCCTTGAGTAAGATGTTGCAGTCCATCCATCATAGTAATGCTCAACTAAGTGGGGCCTTGACAAGAATAATGTTCTAAATCATCCATCAATTGATTCCATTGTACCTTGAATGTCAATTACGGGATTCACATACAGTATGAAGCTGAGCAAGTGGCACTGCTACTATGGCCGTAGCCATCAGGCCCAGGAGACTCAACACTGTCCTGGCAGAGACTTGGTGGCTTCTGTGTATCAAGTGTGCCTGAGCAATAAGAGTGTCTGTCCTAACCTGTGGCAGGAAGCACACCCCTTGTCTGTGTCCAGTACCACCTCAATGTACTGCAGGCATTGGCATGGGATCAGCACTAATTCTGGGATATTCACTGTTATCCCTAATGCCTTGAACAGTTGTGCGATTCAGGAAAAGGTGTGAAGAAGAGCTTCCCTAAAATTGGCCTTCAGGAGTCAGTCATCCAAATAAGTGATGACATAGAGCCCTTCCCTGTGAAAAGCTGCTGCAACCAATGTTAAGCATATGGTAAATACCCATAGTGGCCAAAATAAGCCAAAAGGCAGCACTCACAACTGATACTGCCTGCCCTCCAGCATGAAGCGAAGGTATTGCCTGTACTGTAGCAGTTTGATCCTGATATGAAGGTATGATGCATAGCTTTCAAGTCCAGGGAGAATAGTCTATCCCCTTGTTGCAAGAAGTGAAGAAAGGCTTGCAGAGGCAACACTCAAAATGTTGTGTATTTGATTTACAGATTGAGGTTTCCGAGGTCCAACAAAGGATGTAGATCTTCAACCCACTTTGGAATAGAAGTATCTCAAATAGAACCCTTTGTTCCTGTCTTGTGGGAGAACAGGTTCAATAGCATGTTTTTGAAACAGGGTCTGGACTTTCCTTTTTAGAAGAGATAGGTGGCTCAGATGGTAAGAGGAATGGGATGGAGGATGAACTGCAAGGGTTTCTATCAATTCCAGAGCATGCCCCTTTTCTATTATTTCCGGGACTCACTTGTCTGTACTGATCACCCTTCAGTGTTTTAGTTACAGGAAGCCCCCCCCACACACACACTATCATCCCTTGAGGCAATAATTGAGAGGGGGAGATAGAAGGGAGTTAGGCAGAACCAGGGGCAGAAAGGCTGCTGGGACTGATTCCTTTCAGTGCATTTGCAAGGGCACCCCTGGGGGAGTGGACTTAGGAAGGTAAGAGCAGCTCTACCATGGGACTGCTGATGGTGTGTATGGTTACCTCTTACAGCGGGCCTATGACAAGAGCCTTTACCATGCCCTCTAGTGGGCATAGGATAAAAAGAACTTCACAGACCTTAAAGTAAATTTTGGGGACTGTAGGTCACAAAGTGAATTTTCAACATTATTAGCACATAGCTTGGAAACCCTGAAAGGAGCATTCAAAACAGCCTGTTGCACATCAGTAGCAAAACCAGATACTATGGGCCACACATAACGCCTAATGCACATACCTGAGACTGCAACCCTGGCAGAGGCATCTAACACACATCATATGCTGAAAGCAGTAGATGTTCTCCAACTTTAGAACCAGCTGACATGGTTTTAAGCAAGTAAGTCTTGGCAGGACCATCAGATAAAGCATGTGCTGCAGTATGTGTAGCTTTCCAAAGGTTATTCTGATATTTTATCATATAGACATGGAAATTAACAATCCGCCAGCCTAAGGATGCTTAAGTCAAATAATGTTTGCCCATTACATCCAACCTCCTTGATTTTTATCTGGAGGTAAAGTACATACACATGTGTTCAAGGGCCCTAGAACTATCATGAGCAGACATAATGACTACAGAGTTAGTTTCAGGCTGTGCAGCATAGCAAGGCTTAACAGACAGAGCCATACACTGTTTATCAGCCTTTCTTGAAAGTGCAGAAAGGGTATTGGGCATATGCCAAGCAGCATAGGTAGCATCCTGTTGTGCAGGAGATACAGGAAGAATAATACTTGAAGGTATGCAAGGAACCTCCAAAAATTCCATGAGATTCCTTTTAGTGGAATCTTCCTTTTCAACAACAAAACCCATGCTAGATTGCATTTGCTGAATCAGAGCCTGAAAGGATGGATCCTCAGATTGGGACCTGGCTATGCAAACCATAGAGTCCTTGCTGCAGGATGATAGGGTGGAGCTAGAAGGTCTAGAAGGTTCCAAAACAAACAGAGTTGCTCCATGTGACCGGGAGCTCCTGCCACTCTTGAGGACTGACCTTTTCTTGTACCTTTTGCAACAGTTCTTCTATTTCTAAGCCTACTCTATCCTTCACTATTTCTAGTCCATAAGGTTGGCCACCTGTGGGCACCCACTTCTCCCTCTCTTGACTATGCTATAGTATCCTCTTTGATTTTCCTTTTCCCTCTCAGGTGCTCGTACAGGAAGGTTATTGTGGTGACCTCCAGATGTATGTAAAATAGGTTGTGTTTATTGTTGTTGGATTTAGTATGTAACAGCACTATGTTATAAAATACCTTGATGTATATACCTTATGCTTATGAAACCTGTAAATGTTAAATACCACGGCACTAGGTGTTTCTGATAATGGTAAATAGTACTAGGTGTCTATTATAGAAATTAAACTAGTTGTGCTATCTAAAATGCATGTAAATTGTTGTAAACTTAAGACAAAATGTCATGGTTATTTGCATATATCCCATGATGCACTGCATTATGGAAGTATGTATGATGATGTATTTCTTTTAAACTCGATTTGTTGCCAATGCCCTTTGGGGTAACTGTTCTTTCAGTGATTCTGAATTGAGGTTCTTTGTTTATAGCTTGTTTTGTTTTTTCTTCTTTTTGGGCCCCTACGATGTAAGCAAATGAGGGCTTGCATAAGGGTTATGGGTACATCTCTGCTAGTGGTTTGGATCAGAGATCAGTAGGTACTGGTTAAGTGCAGAGAAAGGACATTCATAGTCTGTTGATGCAAATTGATGTACTGAAGAAGAAATATGCCATTGCAAAAGGTTATTTCTTGTATTTTGAATAAACATCACACAGAGATTGTGTGTTGAACCTGAAGTTCGGTGTCTGGTCCATCTGTTATCCCACAACCCCTCCACAGACTTGACTTGGTGTCAGAAGTGGGATAACTTGCTGGAAGCATCTGGACTGGCCAAAGATGGACGTTTTCTGGTGGATATTGCCCAGATATCCACGGTGGATCAATGAACCAGGAGCTGCCTGAGAAGAAAGTTCATGGAGTTCAGCCCAGAACCATGGCCCAAGCCTGAAGAAGATGAAGAGATGCAGGTCAAGGCAGACTGGAGGTGCGAGAGACTATACCCCACAGGTGGAGACCCTGATGATGATGATGGTCCACTGGAAGAGTGGGCAATGGCTGGAAGCAGACCGACTATGCAGAGAGGCGGAACACTGGTGCCAGGTGCTCGAGAGGTTCCTGCTGGAGAGTTTGGACAAAGAGTCGGAGGAGGATTTTTCATGCGCTCAGTTTGAGGAGGACCCCCTGACTGAGCAGAATATTCCTTTGTTTCCTGCGTTCCCAAGATTTTAACTGTTGGAGGTCAGATATGCAATATGGAACTTGAATGTGAGACCCCAGGTAAGACTGTGCCTAGTGATATTGTGCTGGGGTTGAAAACTCCAAGCAAGCAAGAAGAAGCCTATGAGGCTGAAGGGACTTTTTCTTGTATTGATGCAGCTAATTAACAGTATTGACTGGGGTATACTGCATGCTAAAAATACTAATATTGTCAAACTGTTACAGTATGTTAAAGTTAAGGAGGGTAGAGATCATTTAAAAAAATGTCACCCTTGGAAAAAGGGAAACTATCACATAGGTCACAAGGTACTAGATGGTAACAAATGGCTGAAAATGGCACAATGATTAAAAGGATGTTTACTAAGACACCCCAGAGTTAAAAAGTTAAGGAACCTGCTGTTTACCATTGCAGGGTATTCAGCATGGGAGGTTCCTTGGTGTCCTGTAGGTTTCTATAGAGACCTGCCTGGGGACAAGATGACCAAGGATTTGAGGTCATAGGTTATAAAAAGTTGAAATAGGAGAGTAGAAACTACTATTGCTCCTTCCATATTCCCACAGAGACTTTGTGTAAGACAGAGGGATCAAGTTGGTTGCAGGCAAGGCCAGAGGTGGCTCTGCAATGGTCCCTTTCTGTAGGCAAAAGTGTAGCATGTTTGATCGGGGGGTGGGCCTGATGTCACAGAAAGTGATACCCAAGGGCAGACAAGGAGTCTGTGGTGGTACATGTGTTTTATTTTTTTGATGAAAAACCTACCAAGGAGGAGGTGGGTGGAAAATGGATTGGAATCTGTACTGGGGTAACACCTTGAGGTATATCCTCAGGTGTCTATTTCTGTAAGAAGGGAAATGAATCAAGAGTCATAGTGGGTTTACATAGAGGGGTTGAACCTAGGAATGGGCCCCTGCTTAAAACTGACTTGTCTGGTGGGGTTGGAGCAGGTAATTACTCACCCCAGAGAAAGTTTCTCTATGGTATTTGACTTTACAGATGTCCAGATTTTTTGTTAAATATGGCAGACTTTCCCTAAAAGGAGATGGGAAGGTACCATTTGTCTATGTTGAGAAATGTATTAATGCCTCAGGGTAAAGAATTATAATATCCACTATGTTTATGATAGAATGTGTATCATTAATAGGAACCCTGAGATGCAGCTTTTGAAGATGGATGGGTAGAAATGCCATCCCTTCCTGGGACAGGAAGGTGGTAAGCAGTCTGCAATAACTGCTTCCCTCTTAAGGTGGGGGATAGGTGACCGGGAGCTCCTGCCACTCTTGAGGACTGACATTTTCTTGGGTCTTTTGCAACAGTTCTTCTATTTCTAAGTCTAATCTATCCTTTACTATTTCTAGTCCATAAGGTTGGCCACCTGTGAGCACCCCCTTCTCCCTCTCTTGACTATGCTATAGTGTCCTCTTTGATTTTCCTTTTCCCTCTCAGGTGCTCGTACAGGAAGGTTATTATGGTGACCTCCAGATGTATGTAAAATAGGTTGTATTTATTGTTGTTGGATTTAGTATGTAATAGCACTATGTTATAAAATACCTTGATGTATATACCTTATGCTTATGAAACCTGTAAATGTTAAATACCATGGCACTAGGTGTTTTTGATAATGGTAAAAAGTACTAGGTGTCTATTATAGAAATTAAGCTAGTTGTGCTATTTAAAATGCATGTAAATTGTTGTAAACTTAACAGGCCAGAAATGTCATGGTGATTTGCATATATCCCATGAAGCATTGCATTATGGAAGTATGTATGATTATGCATTCCTTTTAAACTTGATTTGTTGCCAATGCCCTTTGGGGTAACTGTTCTTTCAGTGATTCTGCGTTGAGGTTCTTTGTCTATAGATTGTTTTGTTTTTCTTCTTTTTGGGCCCCTTCTATGTTGCAAATGAGGGCTTGCATAAGGGTTATTGGTACAGCTCTGCTAGTGGTTAGGAACAGAAATCAGTGTCAGCAGGTGCTAGCTAAGTACAGAGAAAGGACAGTGATAGTCTGTTGCTGCAAACTGATGTACTGAAGAAGAAATATGCCATTGCAAAAGGTTATTTCTTGTATTTTGAATAAACATCACACAGAGATTGTGTGATGAACCTGAAGTTTGGTGATTGGTCCATCTGTTATCCCACAACCCCTCCACACTCCACTATGAGAATGTGTTCCATAGACACTTTTCAAGGGCACACTAGACCAAAATCTGCAAAGTTAGGCACCAAGAACTGCATTAGACACTCAGGTAAAGGTGCAAACATTTATTGAAAGCACTTAACTGTATTTGGGAATATTTAGCTATGGAATGTGCCATCAATAAATTTCTGCACTTTTGTCTGAGTGCCTAGTGTGTTTCTTGGTGCCAGACACTCCGTTTTTTGTTGGTGCTAGAAGGCAAGTTTCCTTCTTCAAACTGCTCCTCACCCCTGTATTCCTCCTCTATATCCCCCTCAATGTCCATGAGGTCAAGATTATATTCCATCTCATCATCAGGAATGATTACAAGAGCCATAGAAAGAGCTGGCGATATAGTCAGTGACTGAGAAATAAAAATCATTGGTGTGCTTCTAGAATCCGTAGACAAAGGCCCTAGTTCAAGTGGCCTTGTCAATGCCAGACCTACCACCAGTGGCATCAATGGTAGAAGGTGACATATAATTTCTGAAAATGATGCCAGCACAACCTGGGAGTCAACAGCACCCTGAAAGGGGTCTGGAACTACCTGTGTCAAAGCATTAGAGCATGACAACAGTAGCACTGCACTGTCCATATTAAGTATGGTAGTGCCTGAGCCAAGCCCCAACCTTTGTGTCTCATCCACAGTCAAAGGGGGAGTGGTTTTTCACCAGCCCACCTTCAATGTGTATGTATGTACTCTGGACTTCAGAGATAAATAAATGCTTACTATATTCTGAATTAAAGACCGAGTTCTCATTGCTTTCACACTTGAGTGCCTGGCATTCTGTGGTCTGACTTTCATATAAGTAGGAGTTAGCAGATCCAACCCCGCACCAGGATTCCCATTTCTGCCAGAGCACACCTTTACTTTTGGACCTCATGTTATGAGACAGGCCCAAGCAGCACACACAAACACTCCGAGTGTCAGCCTTGTAGATTCTGTAGCCTCAGAAACAATATCGGAACAGATGTTCTCCATTCTTTGGTGACATACAGAGATGATGATGAAGAAATACACAAACAATAGAAAATAGCAAAAAAGCAATGGCTATTCTGACACTGTTTCACAGCAGGTCCAATGAGGATGACTGACAGTGGGAGAAAGAACTGAGGAATACTGGGGCCACCCACATTATATAGGCAGTGATGCTGCATGTCATTGTGGGTGGTCCCAGGCTAACAAAAGTTTCTGAGTGGTCCTGACACTGACGGCTTACTGTTTCAAAGGCGTGGCCCAATGGAGGAGATATCCTTGACAAAAATACAACATCACAGGTATTAAGAATTACAGGTAAAGCAAGGTCAGATAACATTACAGGTACTGTGGTCCTTAGCCACCTGCCAATAATCTGTCTTTCCATACATTCAGTAGATGGAATGTTTGTTTAGCATGGAATACAGAAATTTAAATTTCTGCAGATTTCCTCTGCCAGAAACTTACCTCCTCACATGCAACAGAGTGTCTTTTATGGAGGGTATCCCATGACATAGGTGACCGCTATTGGGTACCTACAAAAATGGAGACTCAATCGCGGTGCATGTCAATGGGGCTATCTACCAGTGAGGGCGACCAGATGGGGGGGTTCGCGCATATAGTGACATGATGTCGCTACATGTATACGCATGGGAGGGAGCGAGCATGCTCAGCGAGGGAAGGGAGAGATTGTGAAGGGTGGTGCCGTGGTGAGCTGCTGAGTTGGCCCTGTGGCATGGTGGGTGGGTGCAGGGCTGGGGTTCTGAGGGTGCTGGGTTTGGGTCTGGGCCCAAGTACACATTGCTTCATTCAACTTTTTATAAAGGTTTACCCCCATCATGCACCTTGAGTTGAGAATCCTTTAGTAGAGCAGTGAGGGTGTGTGTGTGTGAGGGGGCACACCCCACTCCCACATAAAACAGAAAATTCAAGTCCCTGGCTCCCTTTTGCTGTGCGCCAGTGGGTACATTGCCGAAATTGATTTTCACCGATGTACCATTGCCCTAATGGCGATCACCCTTTGGTGAGTGCCATTATGACATAGAACCTTTATGGAGCCATGGTCTATTTTTTTCTGTTGCAGGGTAAGCATCAGGGATTGCGCAGGCAAGCTGGTATGGATAGGAGGATTTTTCATGGTCAGTGAAGAAACACCAGTAATTAATACTGCGAATGGTACCCCACTCTTTTAAATTTGTTTATGTGTGTAAGGAGGGGATGATGAGAAGAAAGAATCTTTATTTTTTTCAGTTAATGGAAGTTTTCCTTTTAACGCCTTATTGAAGATTTTCAATGAGTAAACGCAATAGCCATATTTGTGATGACAATCTGGAATGAGTGAAGTGGCTCTTGAATTCTGTGTGTGATTCGTTCAAATTTCCATATTACAATGCCTAAACTTGTTCCAAGCAATGTATTTCTGGGGGAGTTAACATATGGGTCTCGGACCTTAATAGCTTGTTAGAAAGCAGTAACATTCAAACTCATTTTATAAAATTAGTTGCAAAAATGGTAGTAAATATTATGTATATTTATTGTCAAAAGCATACTTCTCTGGACCTACAATATGTGCTAGCTTTTCATTGTGACAAACTTAATTCGCTGATCCCCAGTATTTCTCCCTTAACCTCTGTAAACTCTCTCCCTTTCTTGCTAACCTATCAGGGTTGTTTAATACTTGCTGTGGCACTAATGTCAGTGACATTCTCTCCACTTCCTCTAAAGTTGTAAAGTACTGTACCTTGAGATACAGTTTGTATGAAATGCATTATATAAAACCAAATTCTTTTCCTTTCCCTAGCTGGAATGATATTGTTAAACTCCTTTCTAATGAGATATATATTTGCGGATGCAGTAAGCAGAAAAGAAAAAAACATATTCCCATACTTTTTATGGTTCATCTTGTGAAAAAGATCTCAGTAAAGACATATATGGTAAAATGTTTATTTCTATTCCTTAAATCTGTCCCTTATTCTCCACCATCACTTCCTAATATTTTCCAGCTAATTACAGTCCAAGATACGGTATACAATGGGATCCATTCACAAAGGTGTGGATTATACATAGATACATAGACAGTATCGGCAGATAAGGGCCTATGGCCCACCTAGTCTGCCCATTTGAGTTTGTAACTTCAGTTTATGCTTTCCTAGAACTCTGTTGCCCCTTACCCCTGACCTCCAGAATTCCTTTATGTCTATCCCATGCATTCTTAAATCCCGTGATTGTTTCAGCCCCCACTACTTCCTCAGGCAGGGTGTTCCACTTGTCCACCACCCGTTCTGTGAAGAAATTCTTCCTCACATTTCCTCTGAATCGTCCTCCCTCCAACTTCATCCCATGCCCTCTAGTCCTGGAACATCTTTTTCACTTAAAAATAGTGTATTCTTGCACCCTGTTACTCCCTGTAAGATACTTGTAAGTCTCTATCATGTCCACTCTCTCCCTCCTCTCCTTCAGGGAGTACATATTCAATTCCTTCAATCTGTCCTCATAGGACTTGTGATGCAATCCATGTACCATCTTTGTTGCCCTTGTCTAAACCTTCTCTAGCCTGTCTATGTCCTTATGTAGGTAAGGTCTCCAGAACTGTACACTATACTCCAGGTGGGGCCTCACTAGTGTCTTGTATAGTGGAATCATGACCTCTCTTTTCCTGCTGGTGATGCCCCTGCCTATGCATCCCAGCATCCTATTTGCTTTACCTGCTGCCTTGTCGCACTGTTTCCTTACCTTGAAGTCAGCAGAGATGATAACCCCAATATCCCTTTCCTGCTTGGTGCATGCTATATCCTCACCCCCCCAACTGATATATTGTGCACCATATGCATTATCTTGCACTTCTTTGCATTGAATTTTAACTGCCAAACCCCTGACCATTCTTTAAGTTTCTGCAGGTCCCTTCTCATTCTGTCTACACCATTAGGATTGCCTGCACACTGTGTATTTGAGGCATGTAGGAAACCTTAAGTTAGAATGCTGTGCAGCGGGATCCAGCAGACTCCTGGTGACATTCACAGCAGGAGTGCAAGCCCATTGCGCCCATGATCCCCCAGCTGATTCCACAGCTACATGCCATGGGCAGTCTGGTGGCATGTCGGGGGCATGTCCACATTCCGTGCCATTTACTAAAGTGCATAGTGCTGGTCAAATGGGCTGCAAGTTACACAAGGGGAGACCCTGCTGTAACTGTTACATGCCCCCATGAATGACACTTGTTGGCTCCAGCGCGACACAGAGTCCCACCACTGTGCTGCGCCAGCCCACCTAGCTGAATGGTAGGTGTAGGGGCAACCATTCAGGTGGTCACCCATACGTACAAAAGTCCTGGGACCTGCACCTGCCCAGAATCCCCTGCTTGTGTGTGATCCTCTACGGGACCCAGGATAGGAATCCCACTGGATTCCTATCTGAGTTTCGCAATCTACCCCTATGGACCTGCTTGCTGGGAGAGTGAAGCCATTCACAGGTGCCCTGTGGGTGCTCGTAGTTTTGACTACCATGCATCCTGCACCTGTCTGTGGCCACGTAGCTATGCAAGTGTTATATGCACATTTTGCAAGTATAACTCACACCTTTGTGAATAGGCACCGATGTGTGTTGTCACTGTCAACATCTCTGCACCACCTGCTCGGTCTTCTCAGTGGAGGGAAGGGGGATGTTCCACCAGAGAGTAGCAGGAATGAGGGGGGAAGGTGGACACAAGTCCATTTTCTGAAGAAAGAGTCCTGAAGGGACTTACAACTCTGAAGGTGGGCAATGCTATAGTACTAGATGGGATACAAGCAATGGTTTTAAATTAACTCAGGGAGGTGCTAGATGCCTTAGTGACAGTCTTTTGTAACAGATTGCTGGAATCAAGTGTGATTTCTGAGGATTAGAGAAGAGCAGACTTGGTCCCTCTTCATCAGAGCAGCAGCAGGAAGATGCTAACTAATATAGGCTGGTCAGTCTCACTTTAGTTTTGGGTAAATTAATGGAAAACCTGCTCAAGGAAAAGTTGGTAGAGTAATTTGAATGTAATGGGCTGCAAGATCACACACAGCATGGATTCGGTGGTGGTGGTGGGGGGGGCAGTCATGCCAGAAAAATCTGATTTATTTCTATGAATAGGTGATCATGGAAAAATATTAGGGGAGGGTAGCAGAAATGGCCAGTGTGGACCTTAGCAAGGCCTTTGACAGAGTGCTGCACCGGAGAATGACAAAGAAATTAAGCAGCCTAAGCATGGGGTCCAAAGTGATGAACTGGGTTAGAAACTAGTTAACAGATAGACAACATAGGGTGTTGGTTAACAGCACTCACTCTAATGATGGAAAGTGACCAGCAATGTGTGACAGGGCTCTGTATTGGGACTGTTCCTCTTTATTGCTTTTATAAGTGACACTGCTGAAGAACTAGAAGAGAAGGTATACCTTCTGTATTTGCAGATGATACCAAAATGTTTAATATGGTGAACACTCATGGAGTGGGTAAAGAGAATGTGCAGGAAACTTGAGGAGTGATCAAGAGCATGGCAAATGGCCTCTAATGCCAAAACATGCAAAACTTTGTACCTAAGACATACAATGGAGTCAGCAACGATGCAATCCAGTAAGTTGCAGTAAATGACATGTCACAAAATACTGCAGTAAAAAAGGGCTTAATTGTCATTGAATTGCACTGTTCCCCTGCAGTATACTGCAGCATTTTTTCCTATACTGCAGCTTTACTGCATTGCATTCTGGCTAGCACCACTGTAGGAACCTAGGAGTTGAGTGTAGGATGGAGGAAGGCATGACAGTCACTAAGCAGGAACGGGACCTTGGGGTTATCATCATTAATGACCTCAAAGTAGCAGGGTGGTATGACAAAGCAGCAAATAGGGCTAGTCAGATTTTGGGTGCACAGGAATAGGTACAGTGGCATCCCCCAGGATGAAACCAAATTCTGCAGCATTTTGCAGCACTCTGCTGAATGCTGCAGCAGACCTACTGAATAAAGCAATGTAATTTAAATGGCAATTAGTCCCCTTTGTCATTCAGGAAAATGTGACACTACCAGGATGAAGTGAATGCCACAGTTTCCTGCATGACAAAAGGGACAGTACCGATAATTCCCATTGCTTTATTCAATAGGTCTGCTGCAGCATACTGCAGAGTGCTTTAAAAGTGGGGTTTATCCTACGAGATGCCACTGTATCTCCAGCAGGAGGAGGGAGGTGGTGTTGCCAGTGTATCCCTCACTTGCAAGACCCCACCTGGAGTACTGTGCCCAGTTTTGGAGCCCACACCTCAGAAAGGACATAGACATGGTGGAGACTGTCCAGAGTACAGCAGCTAAAATGGTTCAGGGATTGCAGGAGAATCCCTAGGAGGAGAGATTGAGGAATCTGAACATGCACACCTGGAAGAGAAGAGAGTGAGATGGGACATGATACAGACCTACAGGTACCTCACAGGGATAAACAGGGTTCAGGATAGAGTCTCTTTCATATGAGGAAGAGCACCCTGACCAGAGGGCATGTGATGAAGCTGAAGGGGTTGAGTTTAAGAGGGATGTGAGGAGAGGGGACAGAGTCATGTTATGCACTCAACCATGAAGCAGCAGGTGAAAGCACTTCTGTTGAGAAACATAGAAATGTTTGGTAGATAAGGAGCACCAGGCTCATCCAGTCTGCCCAAAAGCCCTACACTAGTTTGTGGCCTCTGACCCTACCTGGTCAATGGCTTTTCACCCCTCCTTCCCACATCTAAGGTACCCTTATGCCTCTCCCATGCATGTTTAAAACCCTCCACTGTGCTTGCCCCCACCACCTCCTGTGGCAGTCTATTTCACATGTCCACCACCGTCTCTGTGAAGAAAAACTTCCTCACATTTCCCCTCAGCCTGCTACCTTCCAATTTCATATCATGCCCCCTTGTTCTTGTACATCTCTTACATTGGAAGACGTCTCCCCCTTGCACCTTGTTAATATCCCTTAAGGTACTTGAATGTTTCTATCATGTCCCCCAATCCCTCCTCTCCTCCAGCGAGTACATGTTGAGGTCCTTTAGTCTCTCCTCATATGTTTTCTGGTGCAAGCCCTGTACCATCTTAGTTACTCTTCTCTGGACGGCCTCCACCCTGTCAATTTCCTTATGAAGTTGTGGCCTCCAGAACTGCACACAGTACTCTAGGTGAGGTCTCACTAGCGTTTTGTACAACATCATCACCACCTCTTGCCTTTTGCTAGTGATAACTCTGTCTATGCACCCAGCATGCCACTGGCCCTCCCTGCAGCCTTTGTACTCTGCTTAGACACCTTTAGGTCATCAAAAATGATAACCCCCAGGTCCCTTTCTTCTTTGGTGATAGTCAGAACCCCCCCCATCCTGTAGCTCTCCCCAGGGTTCCCTCTTCCCATGTGTATTATTTGCACCTCTTGGAACTGAACCTAAGTTTTCACACTTCAGACCACTTTTTAAGCTTCTCCAGGTCCCTCCTCATTCTCCCCACCATGTCCACAGTATTAATCCTGTTGCAGATCTTGGTGTCATCTGCAAACAGGCAGACCTTTCCCTCCAGTCATAACACAATGTCACTAATGAAGACATTAAACAGGACTGGCCCATTAGACTACAATCCTTTTAAAATAAGAGCAGTCCTATCTTTTCTTTAACAATCTCAACACAGTATTGATACCTGAACATTAGCAGCAGTCGATGAGAGGGAGATGGCCATGGAAATGGACTCTGAGAGAGAGCAAGGGGAGCAATGTGCTGCTCTGTCTCCACTCCCAGAAGGAAGGGAGGGGCATAAGTGGTACAAATTCAGCATCTCCCCATCCACACCAGAAATACAAGTGGCAGAGCCCCTTATCCTTGACAGGTTCCTCAGGGAACTGGGACCATGAAAGAGATGATTCTCAAATTAGCCAGTGAAGTTTGGACCATCAAGTACAACCTCAAACTCAACCAGTATGATGGAGACACCGAAGCTAAGGCAAGGTCTATGAAAGATTTCCAAGACAGGAAGGAGCCAGAGCTTGTGGAACAATGGAGGATGGTGATGAGACTGGAAGAGTGATTGCAGGAACAGGAGGGTCACAGCTGTAAAAGTAATCTAGTACTGGTTGGACTTCCAGAAACATCAGAAGGCCCCAATCCCCTTGTCTTTGTACAAAAATTACTGCAGAAAGTTGTGAGCTTCTCTCCCAATGGCCTGTCTTACATCATTAAACAAGCTCATCAGTATCCTATCAGGATACTGAAATTCTGAATCCTGACACTCATGGGACTGAGTTCAGTATCCTGACACACGGACGCCTGACAGGAAGGACAGGGCTAAGGTAGCAGATGTGATGAACTGCTACCCTACCCCTGGCCAGGCACCACAACAGAGGAAAAAACACAGAAGCTGGTCGAGCTACTCCCATGGCGTGGAGGGCTAAGCCACCAGCAACTCGGCCAGCATGGTGCTACAGACCCAGATTCTGTTCCTGGTTAGCGCAATGTTTTTTTTTTCACCCCTCGTATTTTGATGTTTTACTCTGAGGTTCACTCCCCCTCAGAATTGGTTATTTAAGTTATAGAGGTGGAGCCCCCACATGGGGGGTGCAGGTGGTGAAGCCCCTCACATTAAATGCAAATGCTTTTGGAATCCCACAAGCAGGGATCCAGTTCCTCACGGGATACTGAAATTCAGTCTCCTGAAGAAGGTCTTGTGGAGTTCTGGATACTGAGTTTCAGTATTCCATAGTAGAACCAGCTCGAAGAAGAATGTCCGAGACCCATCATATTCAGGTTGTTAAATTACCTGGATGAAGTCCACATTGTAGCACAGGTCTGTGAGGCAAAAGAAATTCAATGGGAGGGGAAGCAACTCTTCTTGTTCTAGGATTTAATCCTGAAGATACACCAAAAACAAGCAGCACACAGAGAGAGATTAAGTCTAAACTGTATGCAGTTGATATCAAATGTAATGTTCTTTACCTGCTAAACTGGTCATCACCACGAGTGAGAGTGAGAAGCAGTTAACCTCAGCTGACCAGGACAAGAATAAGCTACCTGGATTTTTTTCCTGCCTTGTTTTCAACTCAGTGTTGAGGAGGAGGCCCTGCATCATGAGGAATGCCACGAGGCAGAATAGAATTTCCTCATGAATGAGGATGTTGCATTTTCTCCTGGTTGAGCAGTTTGGCATTTCTTAGAGATTTTGATTACTAACCCTTTGGAGACTGTGAACACTGAGAACTCCCACCTAGCTGACACTAAGTGGCACCAGGGTGAGTTAGTCGGACAGTTTATAATCTCCTGCTTGGGTGAGGGTATCATAAGGGTACTGCACACCATCTGAAAATGGTGGGGAGGCAGGAATGATGCCCCAGTTATGGCTAATGTAACTTGGTGGCAGCACTGTCCCTTTAAATTCAGCAGGGAGGCTCAAGCAGTCTCACTATTTGAACAGTTCAGTTTGTGATGATCCTTCCTACACTGGACTTTCTCATGACTGAGCAACACAGAGTGCAGGAAAGCCTAGCAGCAGGAATCCATATCCCCCCATATATACCTGCCTCACATCACCATTCACCTTGGATATACGAAGTGGGACACAGAAGTGCCACAGAGCATCAGGCAGGCAGCTAGACATCAGCATAAACTGGACTTTTTAACCTGCTCAGTATCAGTTTAATGTTTGTTACCACCACAGTTTCTAGTGTGTCTCATTGGGGTTACTTGCTAATTATTAAAAAGGGGGTGGCCTTGGGCTACTAAGATAATCTAAAGGTTCAAGTCAAGGTCCTATTTGTTAACCAACACTTTATAAACATGTTACAGGTTCCAATGTTCAGTGAGTTATACCAGTTTTATTATGCACACATAATGATGTTGGGAACCACTAGCCCATTATGCCTAAAGTGTGAGAATTGTTCATTTGTGGCCCAAAGTGTTTGTCCACTGTCTATCTAGGTACTGTAGTTGACAGTGGAGGAGAGTGGGTTCTGCAACTCATTGGGGGGGCCACTTTGTGGTGCCCTGTCCTGCCACGAGATTCGTGAGCTCCCATTTTTTACCAACTGTACTTATCTGGTACTTGGATCAGACCTTCTGATAGCTCTACCTTACAGTGTTTACAACTGCTTGTTGCATCTATTGTACTGATCTCTTGATTGGGGTGTGGCAGCATGCTGCCACTGGCCTGTGACAGACCAAAAAACAGCAAAGAGCAAAGTCAGAGACATCATTGCAACTTGTTTAAAATTACTTTACAAGTTTAAATGTTGGGGTTTATGTGTGGGGGAGTCAGACTAGAAAAAGGGAAGTTGGTCATGATAGTCTAAGTACAAGCATATGGAGATACCAAGAGTACTAGCTACCATTTTTGTTCTTGGAACATTAAGGCAGGGCGAGGAAAGGAGAAGAGGTACAGTGTCCTACATCACAAAACAAAATGAATATCTCCATAGCTGGTTTACCCTTAAAACAGGTCGCACAATACCTGTGTCGGTATTGTGCCGTCGCTGTGGGGGAGGTCGGCATTGTTGCTGTTGACCAAACTTGGTGCTTCCCACAGAGGAGGAGAAACAAAGACCAGATTGTGAGGATTAAGAAAGATGGGAGGTGGGTGGAGAAGGGGGAGGACCAGGCAAAGGCACTGAATGAGTACTTCTGCTCTGTGTTCATGAAGGAAAGAGGGGACAGATACCCCATGGGAAGGGTAGAGTGGGCAGATGGGGGGCAGGGGTGACTGATATCAGAATTGTAGAGGGACAGGGTGCTGGAGGGATTAAGGGCACTGAGGGTGGACAAGCGCTGGGGCCAGATGACATTCACTCTAAGGTACTTAGGGAGCTAGTGGACATCCTAGTGGGACCACTGGCAGACCTGTTCAGTACATCACTGGACACAGGATGCATTCCACAGGACTGGAGGGTGGCCCATGTGGTCCTATTCATAAATGTGGCCTGAAGGGTGATCCAGGCAACTGCAGATCGGAGAGTCTCACTTTAATCATGGAGAAACTCATGGAGTCAATCCTAAGAGAGAGAGACTGGTGACCTTTCTGGTAGACAATGGGCTCCAAGATGGCCATCAGCATGGTTTTGTATCAGGCAGATCCTGCCAGACAAACCTAGTTGAGTACTATGACTGGGTTACCAGGGAACTGGACAGGGACCATGCAGTGGATGTCCAATATTTGGATTTCAGCAAGGCCTTTGACTTGGTGCCGCATGGGAGGCTGGGGGGAAAGCTGAAATACATTCGGGTGAGGATAAAAATGGTCAACTGGATCACCAACTGGCTGAGGCATAGGCAGCAATGGGTGGTGGTGGGGGACTCTTATTACCAAGGGACATTATGAGGGGGGCGCCCCAGGGTTCAGTACTGGGACCAGTGCTGTTCGGGATATTCATAGCCAATATCTCAAATGGGATCCAGAGTAGAATCAGTCTGTTTGCAGATGATACTAAGATCGGTGCAGTGGTAGATGACATAGAGGGGTGGAGGGGGCTGCAGGAAGACCTGACCAAACTACAGGAATGGTCGGAGACATGGCAGCTGGGGTTCAATGCCAAAAAGTGCAAGGTACTGCACTTTGGAGCAAGGAACCAGGGGAGGAAATATCAGTTGGGAGGGGTACAGTTGGAAAGCACAGTGAAGGAAAAGGATCTAGGGGTACTGATAATGGGAAGTATGAACCACTCAGTTCAGTGTAGGAAGGTGACTGCAAAGGCAAACAAGATGCTGGGGTGCATAATGAGGGGAATCTCCTCCAGGCACAGGGAAGTGATCCTACCCCTGTACGGGTCACTGATCAGGCCGCACCTGGAATACTGCATGCAGTACTGGCATCCATTTCTGAAGAGGGACATGAGATTGCTGGAGGGGGTGCAGCATAGGGCAACAAAGATGATACAGGGACTTGAGGGAAATCCTACGAGGAGAAGCTGGGAGAACTGCAAATGTATTCCCTGGAAGAGAGGAGGGATGGGGGGATATGATCGAAACCTTTAAGTATCTAAAGGGTATTAACAGGATTAATACAGAAGAGATTCTTCAGATCAGAAGGGGGAGGGACACAAGAGGGCATCGGCTGAGATTGGGGGGGATTCAGGAGGGAAATCAGGAGGTGTTTTTCATGGAAAGGGTAGTAGATAAGTGGAACACTCTGCCCAAGGAGCTGGTATCATGTAGAATGGTGGGAGGGTTTAAGAGAGGGTGGAACAGAGTAATGGGGGTGGTTATGAGGAGGGAGGGGCAGCTGCAAATTGAGGGGTTAGTTTCACAATCGAGCAGATTTGATAGACCTTGAGGCCTGTTTCTGCTGGCATTTCGTATGTTCATATGCTCTGGCCACCCAGGTAGATACATTCACATATATGCCAATATTATTAGAGGGAGACTGGAATCTACACAGCTCATTACAGCTCTGGCCACCCAGATAGCAACATTCATATATACCAATAATATTAGGGGAAGACTGGAATCTAGTTTACCAGCCAGACATTGACAGGTCAAGTTCAAGGCAGCTGGATCTCTCCCCCAAGACAGAGGGCTCTATGTGAGCTAATGGACAATCTGGGCTTGTTAATCCCCTGGCTTATTCTCCACTCCAATTGCAGAGCATACTCCTTTTATTCTAAGCCCCATGATTCTTTCTGTCGCATAGATTTTTTTTTTTATTGGTCCAAGAGTCCCTGCTTGGGTTGCAACTGTATGAGATGGATGCAATGGTGTTGTCTGTCAATGCTTCAAACAAGTTACACTTAGATCTCTTGAGCATACCTCTCAACTGTCCCTGATTTTCAGGGATGTCCCTGATTTGGCCTCAAAATCTTCCTCTGTCCTTCGTAATATTTGTGTTTTTGTGACAGAACAGTGGGGATTAGAAGCACAAAATAATGTCAAGCATTAAAGTTACAGACTTGTTTTCCTTCAGAAAATGCATCTTAACACACATCCCTTTATTCTATCAGCTTTCTGAGTGTGTAGTACCAGTTTTTAATATGTGTCCCTGATTTGGGGTCTTTGTCCCTGATTTTTTTAAGCCTTGTCCCTGATTTATGAGGCAAGAGGTTGAGAGGTATTCTCTTGAGAGGGGCCAAAGCAGACTAAATATGGAAATTTAAATGCCAATTTTTTTACAGGATGAAGAAATTCCTTGGTTGCTGAAACAGTATTTCCAGAATTTCTTCCAAGAAAATGTTTGTAGAATGGAAGGAAGAAACATTCTGTGGGGAGCTGCCAAATGCTCTATGAGGGGAAAAGAGTATCAGGTTGGTCACGGTTAGGAAAACAACTAAGGAAAAACAAGCCTTAGATGTTCTTGCAGAAATACATCAGATAGAGGAGAATTTTAAACCTGTCACCCTGGAAGCGATCTGGCTCCAGATTAACATCTTGCAGGCTAAGTATGCAGCCCTCATGAATATGAAGGCAGAAGTAGCTATACAGCATGTATGGCCCGGATCATATATATTAACCAGGGTGACATGGCTGGCTGCTTTATGGCCTTATGGAGTAATGGGAGGAGAGTAATCAGGGGATTTAAGGTAGAGGGGGCAGACAAGCTTATTATGAATGCCAGGTACATATCTGATATTTTTAAGTAGTACTACCAAACATCAAATATGGACAAGCAAGGAGACGGGGGATGTAGATAAAGCCATTTCAAACTTCATGGGCACCCTTCAGCTTCCTCAAATGGATGAAGCACAGCAGACTATGCTCTGAGGGCCTGTTAGTGAGGAAGAGGTGAGGGCTGCAGTTAAATACATATGTGCAGACAAAGCCCTGGGCCTAAATGGAAATCCAGTTTTTGTAAGCATTATGTTACCCAACTAGCACCTCAGCTAACAGCACTGTTCAATCAGATGTATGACAAAGGGTACTCAGATCTCTATAGCAGAAGCCAGGATTTCGCTCATACTAAAGCCGGAAAATGACATGACACAGGCAACCAGTTATAGGCCAGTCTCCTTAATTAATATTCATCTCAAAATACTGGTCAAGATACTGGCTACCAGATTGAGCAAGGTGTCAAACTTGCTGATAAGGCTTGAGCAGGTCAGCTTTATGGTGGGCAGGGTCTCCAGTGACCACCACTAGAAGCTCCATTAACTGATTTCTGCATCCAGGGGGCCCAGGTCCCCTGTAGTACTTGTCTCCCTGGACAGAGAAAAAGCATTTCATATGGTGGCCTGGGGAAACCTGTTCATGATATTAAAGAGTTGCAATATGCTTGAAACATTTGTACAATGGTACAGGTACTTCATAAGTCTCCTTTAGCCTGAGTGGCATGCAGTGGAGTGCTGTCCCAACCCACACATCTGTCCAGGGGCATGTGACAGGGATACACTTTGTCACAGACATTTATTAGCCTATACATGGATTCCCTATCATTTATCATTTCGGGTCATGCCTGAAAATAGTCTTTTCTGCCAGCCCATTGGTACAGCGGTAGTGCCACTGCTCGTGATGTCAGTGAACCAGGTTCAGGAATGAGCCCGGGTAGCCGGAAGGCCAGCAGGGGGAGAAGAGTGAGCATCCCAAGGACAGCTCATCTTCTCCAGGGAGGGAGGGGGTAGCAACTCGGTGCTTGACTAGCCCCAGGTGGAAGTCTGGGGCATAGCAAGCACCAAGGTCAACTCAGAGGGGAGGACGTAATGGACATCGGCACTATGCGCTTGACGTCATGGTGCACATTATGGCTGACTAGAAAAGAGGAAGAAAACTCTTCTGGATCCAGGGAGACGGACCACCGGAGAAGACTTCTATGTGCTCCCACCTGCCTGGCCACCCCATACCCAACGAAGTCAAGAAGTTCGGGGTGTACGGGCCCCACCTCATCCCCGCCCAGGGGAAGAACCGTGGCTGCATGGGGGGGTATGGGATGCATCAGGTAAGGTGGGAAGCAGAGGTGACTCCACAGGTTGTCCTGAGGAAGTGGAGCCAGAGGGGAGTAGGGGGGAATGAACAAAAATAAAAAAATAAAAAAAAATATATATATATATAGTCATTTCTATGGCTTGCATACCTATCCAGTAAACAAAAATGAAATAAAGTAAAGCAGGCAGTGACAGTTAAAGGTGTTACAACTGGGCAACAAGAGTTCAAACTCTCAACCTATGCAGACGACATTCTTCTGCATCTGAAAGAGACACAGGAATTGCTGCCAGTTGTTTCTGAGATTATTACTCAATTTAGCAAAATCTCTGCCTACAAATTAAATATTAACAAAACATGTGTTTTTCACCTAAATAACCAAATAGTGAAGGCACACATTCTGGCTATGAATCTGCAGTGGGAGGTCAAACACCTTTCAAATCTGGGGCTCTGAATACCCAGGAGAATCACAGAACTTAAAGCTCTGGATATACTGTAGATACCCTCCTTAAAACCAGGGTTTTATTTAACTCAAAAAATTGATCAGCGTTTTGCTCATAAAAGTTCTAAAACATTGTGAAAATGCATAGCACTTGCCTCACTGTGTTTAACAAACAGAACACTTCTAGAAAACCTACATAAATGCTTTCTGTACAGTTAGTATTGTCCCAAGAAAAAAAAGTGAATCAATTATTTAAAACCCTGAAAACTACCACCCTTGACATGTAGAGGTGGGCAGCTCTCCCTCTGTCACTGTAGGGGAGGATTAATATAGTTAAGATGAACATCTTGCCACACCTATTATACCAGATGGGTATGTTAAACATTCTTGTCCTCCTGAAGTGGTTTCACCAACTGCATTCCACTATCTGTAAATTTCTGTGATGAGGCAAAAGTGCTAAGAGAACTTATAGCAAACTGGTGTGGCTCAAGGAGATCAGTGATCTGAGACTACCACATTTCTTGCTATACTACTTTGCCCTACATGGCAGCAAATATCTGCAAAGGGACAAACCATTAGATGTACAGATGCCTGCAACCTACAGACCTCAGTGGTTTCAAATGGAAGAGGATCTGTGTAATCAAGTGGGCATCCAGCCAAGATCCATTTTTAATATCCCTCCTTACTGGGTGCTCAAGCAGATCAGAGTCACCCCAATCCCATTGTCATTTAAGGCACATGACCAGATGCATACATTTCTGCACCTTGAAATGTATGCAGATCTCTCCCAATCCGTTTTCAGCAACCCCAATATTAACATATGAGACCAAATGCTTTCTGATAGATTTTGGAGAAATATGAGCATCCCCAGTACAGACCAGCTCACCTTAAGGAAATCCATCATCCCATTCTGTATGTTTCAACATCAATACCAGAAGCACTGTTCCACTCATTTTAAATTTCTACAACTCAGACATTGTCTTACTGCTTTTCTGGGTCCCTCCACCCCACCCCTACTCAAAATTAGGTGGCAAAACCATAGCCAAATTAATAATGGTTCCTTGACTACATCACATCATTTTGCAGATATATGCCAGCCCCAAGGCACTGACCCCAACAGACTCACGGGAAATTGTTCTTACTGGGGCACAAAACTGCTGCTACATATCCAAGCAGCAGGCTAGAAAAAAACTGGTTAGATATCTACAGGTATTTGAAACAGGATAGGCTAAGATTATGACAGTTCAAAATCTTGCAAAATATTTATTGCTTCACCCAGGAACTGCTAAAAATAAACAAACTCTGGCCAGAACCGATAGGGCTACAGCCGAGGAATTTGGGTTAAAAATATTGGAAATGACTAGTTACAAGCCTGCATTAGCAAAATGTAATGTAGGCTCATAAATGTATTGTTTTTGTAATATTTTCACATCAAATTTTCAACATAGCCTTGTTATGACCCTGTCTCACAAAGAAGAGCAGAACAAATGTTCAACTCCTGCCTGAAAGGTGATTTTGTGCAGTGACTGCAAAATCAAGTTTTGGGACACAAAAACACAGTTTGGGCAGAAGTTGAAATATGACAGCTGTCACATACATGATGTGCTGTAAAAAAATTGCTATGTTAAAAATTTGGGGTAAAAATATTGAATTTCACCAAACTTACGAGCCTGTGTTTGCAAAATTCAACATAGCCTCATAACTTTTTTTTTATATTTTGACACCAGATTTAGAAAATAGCCTTCTTATGACCCCTCCTCATAAACAATGGCAGAGAAAATGTTCAACTCCTGCCCAAAAGATGATTTCGTGAAGGGACTGCAAAATCAGCTTTCGGGGTGTAAAAAAACATTTTGGCCAGGATTTGAAAAATGACAGCTGTCACATTCATAAGATGCTGTATATAAATGGCTATGTTGAAAATTTGGGGTAAAAATATTGAATATTACCAAACTTACAAGCCTGCATTTGCAAACTTCAATGTAGACTCATAACTTTGTTGTTTTTTAATATTTTTACACCAAATGTTTAACATAGCCTTCTTATGAGCCCACCTTATGAACAAGAGCAGTGAAAATGTTCAACTTCTGCCTGAAAGGTGATTTCACACAGGGACCACAAAATTACCTTTTGGGACAGATCTGCCTAATGACAATGCCTTTGCTTATGAGATAGGGTCCCATAGAAGGCATGTTGAAAATTTGAGCCAAAAATCTGCAAAAATGCCCACATTATGCCACTAACTTCAAAACACCATTGAAATACATTGAACAGCATACCTGTTTCTTCAGTTTGCAGTCTGACTTTGAACGGTGAAGATGTAGCTGCAGTCCAGAGAGGATTATGGTGTTGGACCCCAAATTGCTAAGCAAGGGTTTGGGGGGGTGCGGAGTGGTGGGTGCTGAGTGGGAGGGTCAGCTGGGGACATTATCGGTGGAAAAAGACATCGATGGACTTTTTTAATAGGGTAAAAAAGACATTGATGGACTTTTTTTCTTTTTACAGGTGAAAAAAATGACAGAGGAATTGGCATCAAGACACTGGTGGATTGGGCAACCCTAGTGTCACTGTTATATTTCAGGGGGGGTTGGGGTGGGTGCAGAGAGGAGGTTGGGTGGGGAGATACAAATATATACTGTATATATAAAAAGGGACATGGAACACTATTGAGTCACAACACTGGGGATCGGGCACCCCAGTGTTGTTGTTATGTTTCTGGGGAGGGTGATGAGAGGGAGGATCGGTGAGGGATAACAATATATTAAAAAGAGAGGTGTGGAACATGATCGTGACACTTAGGATTGGGCACCCCCAGTGTCTTTGTTATGTTTCTGGGGGGGGGGCACTGAGAGGGTGGGTCAGGTGGGGGGGGATATGCATAATTAAAAAAAAAATATAAATCAGCAGTCATGGTGGAATACAGCACACTCCGCCATGACCAAAAAGGATGTTGCAGTACACTGTGCAGGCGCAAGTGGTCATGCATGCACAGTACAGTGCAGTGGACATCTTGGATATGGCAGAGTGTGCTGTGATCGCCATTTGTTTGTTTTTTGTTTCAATGTTTCTACTGTTTCTTCAGCATTTTTCAGAAACCTGAAGCATACATTGTCAATATAACTGGTATTTTAAAGGTTGTAGCAACTCTCAAAGGGAAGTTCCCATCAGATTATTAATTAGTTAGTGGTGCAGTATGAACTGCTGCTAAGCAATTAGTACACAATTTGTAAAGAGAACAAAATAAGGTGACCTAACTAGGAATTGAACCCAGGCACCTGGAATACCATCTCTATTTTCTACCACTGAGCTTTCAGACTCACATGTCAGCAGTCTAAGGTCCCCATAATCGTATTTCTTTCTTACACTGCTTATCCTACAACTAGGAATAACTGAGGTGGTAATTAGTTAGTGGGGCAGTATTAGTGACCACTAAGATATTGGAAGACAAATTGTAATAAGAGAGAGATAAGGTGACCTAATTTGGAAATGAACCCAGGTCTTTGGACTACCATTCTGGTAGCCTGCCACTGAGCTTTTAGGGTCATATGTCAGCAGCCTAAGGAGCTCATGGTCACCTTTTTTTCTCTGACTGCAGATCCTGCATCTAGGAATAATTTAGATGGTAAATAATTAGTGGAGTGCATTAGTCACTGCAAAGCAACTGAAACACACATTGTAATGAGCACTTCCCAGTCAAGTCACAATTTTTCCTTTAGTAGTAATTTGTTAAAGCTCCATTGTAATTACAGTTTGTCATCAAACTGAATGTCCTGTGATCAGCTCTTTTTATTATACATTTCACTCCAAAACTGAGGACTACAATAGGGCAATGTGCATTTGCATATGTGACTCCACATCATGGAAATGTTCTATGTTTTTCTATCAGAGTTCTTCCACCACTGTGTATTATTTTGTCAAAGTCACAGATTGTCTCAGTTCTACTTGTGTCAGCCAGGGAGCCTGCCCAATGTTTCTGTATTCATGTATCTATGTGTCCTAGGTGTAACCCAGGCACCACCTCCCAACGGGCTACTACCCCCGCTTGCTTCTCTAACTGCAAGCTGAGGGGCCTGGGTTCTAATAATAATGCTATTGATACAGTGCCCTCCCCAGAGAAAATTTCAAGTGGTTTAGATGTTTTGCTAGCACAACCCTCTGTAAAGCTGTACTTACCCACACCCTCAACCAGTGGACACATGCCTGGAGTTACATCAAACACTTTATTTAACATACACTTACAATTATTGGTGAGCGCTAATATTATGCTCATGTTTACCACTCTTACCAATAGGGTTGGGACTCCTGGACTAGCCTCTGAACCTGGAAGATGAAACATGACAATAACAGCAATGTTCTTTTTTACTGTCCCCAGTTCCCTCACTCTTCAGTAATAATAGCTCAAGAAGCAGATTAACATTTAAACAGTAAACTGATTTATTGGGGGATGTTAACCGGGGGAGGGGTGGATGAATCAATGGTTGCTGCAAAGAATGTAATCAGCTTAGATGGTAGATTTGACAATCACAAATAATGCACCCCTGACTTATTTCAGTTAATAAAATCTGGGTACCCAGGTTTTAAGTTTGTTATAGGCCTGAGCGTTGCTGCAGGGTGGCTGGCATTGTAGCTGGTTGAGGCCCTTAAATAAACAATTGGTAATTGACTCTCTTACTTGAATCTGAAGCCCCATTCACCAGTGCATTGAACCCAAACAGAAACTGTAATCCCCAGGCCCGATGGCCTGCAAATACAGTCAAACCACAACACAAACTCTGAAGACAAATCAGATGGCAATTTCTCTGTATTAGTGGTTGCAGGGCTAAGACCCTGAAATTACTCACAGTACCAGGACCAGTAGAAATGATGGATGTAGTCAGGCTGGACTCTCTCTTGCCAGGGATGAACATGGGGACCAGGGTTGACACAACTCATCTCGGCTTTATGGCCTTTCCCTTCAAGGTGGCCACAACCTGTGATTCTTCTGTCTGGACGGGCTGACTCCCTGAAGTGGTCTGTAGCCAGGCTGGATTCTACAGCAACAGTAATTTTTACATCCTTTGACGCAGGTCAGGCACATGCAGATCAGTCTCTGATGTAGTTTACACAGCACACTCAGTTTAACAGCTTCTGGGTTTGCAGTCTTTCTAATGTGCGCTGGATACAAATCAGGCAGGTCTCCCCCTTTTGTGGAAATGGGGCAGGAAACATTCGCAAAGGGTATAGGCTGCACTTTGCACAGAAGTCCCTTACACAATTCTCACAGCAACTCCTCAGCCTCTGGGATGATTCAGCCAGAATTTACTTATTCAGAGAACCCCTCTCTCTCGCTCTCTCTCTCTCTTTCTCTCTCCACTCAAGGCAGATGGAAAGCACATTTTCTGCTTTTAGGCAGTCCACACAGGCCATGCAGGGTGCTACCAGGCCTTTCCTCATGTTTTTTCAGCTAAGCCACATAGACTTCCTCCTTCTCAAGTGCTCGAGCTAATCTCTCTCTTCAAAACAGTCTCAAACTAAAGACCGGGATCTCTGTATTCCAATTGGCTGCCCAAACTGTCCGTTACTGTCCCAGAGCACCGATTGGGTAAACTGGGTACCTGGAGAAAAGTTCACAGTTTCTCCTAGAAAGCACTGCAACAAGGACCTACTAAGATCCCTGAAGTTCAGATTGGTCTAAAAGCAAAGTCCAAGACCACACATGGTGGCTCCCTTGACGAAGAAGTAAACAGTCCACGTTTACAGTTCATTTTAACCATAACAGTTTGGATTTAGGAGTAAACAATCACAGTAGTCAATAAGGCTTTTCACATATTGAAACTTATCAGGACACTGCCCGGCTGGTCACAGGCTTTTCTCTTCCCGGACCCAGCAAAAGCTGATCACTGCAATGGTAGGACTTGAACTCTTAAAGTGGCAGTAAGGTGGCATTCATTTGCACACTCATGCAGGAACCAGGATTGCAGTAATACTTGAACCTGAACTATATTTACAGTACTGGGCATGCCAGGCTTTTAGCAGCAGCTCACCAGCTGGGACTCCCTTTTGGCAGAAAACTCTGTTAGGTTCCGGGAAACGACTTCAGGTAAGCCCACAATTTGGGGGTTACATAGGTATTACAGAATTTATTTTTATTTATTTAGTTTTTGTTGATTGGGTAAGTGAACTAGACATATCCTGCCAATTTTCAGGCATGACCCGGGGGAGGGGGATACAGATGAATGCCAACTGTCCTTGAACCAGATGAAGCTGTTGGTGGTATTTTTCATGGATGGAGGAAATTTTGCTATTGCACCGGGGAAATTCCCCTGCTCTTTTTGACAAGTGCGATGGGATCTTTAACATCCACTTGAACTACCACCAGAACAGGCAGATGGGACCTCGGTTTTAACATCTCATCCGAAAGATGGCACCTCAGGAATGCAGCACCCCCCCTCATGCTGTACTACAGTGTCAGTATTGGGATATTAACCCAAGTGCCTGGTGTGGGGATAGGACCCACAGCCTACTGCTCTCCCAGCCTCAGAGGCGAGTGTGCTACCTGCTGAGCCACTGACATCTCTAAATTATTTAAATAAAGTTTACCACACCATGATAACTTGATTTTTGGGGTAACGACTAGTTTGCAAGAGGTTTCCAGAGATCATAAACAGCAACAGCAAAGGTACATGTGTTACAAAAATGTATAATATAAAATCAAAAGAGAAACTGCACAAAAAATTAAGATAATAAATTAGCCCACTGATGCACTGTATAACATGTAAAACTCATATAGAAGGGGCAGGGAATATGGTGGTGATTATACTGTAAAGCCTTGAGTTAAATAGAGGTAGTGCTGGTGCATTCTTTCTATTGTCAGGGGCTGTGCTATAACTTGAGGGTGTACTGCATGATGAAAACTCAGGAGTGTAGCCAGAAATTTCCATTTTGTACACAATCTCCAACAGTTACACCCCCCCAATTAAAAAATGTACACATTCTTTCCAAATGGCACCCCCTTCCAAACAAGTCAGATTGTTGTCAGATGACTCCTCTACTCTCTAAAGAGGTTATACATGTATTGGACACTCCTCAGTGGCCTACACTAACCCAAATACTACAGATTAGAATGATAATATTAACAGAGTGGCTTATGGTTTATGGCAGGCACTCAACAAAACTGTACACAAATGTGTACAGTGAGTATGCCTGTCTACACCCTTGGATGAAATACCCCTTTTCCATGGGTTACTTAGTTCTTTAGATAATTAAAATATTTCTGACCCACAATCTCCCCCAGCAGACACTAAGGGCCTGACCCACAATGGCACCCCAGATACACATGAACCACAGCCATCTTGGGTTCTATAACGCACACCTGCAGAAGCCAGCCCCCTTGCTGGTATCCATGATCAGCAGACCCCAGGAGCCTTGCGTGAAGTGTTACACAGAGGGGTCAGGGTGCAGACTAGGAGGAGGTGCTATACCAGAACACGGCATTCAATCAGATGCCCAGACCTGCTCACTACTGAATTACTGACTCTTCGTGGCACAGGAGAAGGCAGAATTTGGTAGCCCTCCCAGGAAATGTACAAACATTTCCAACCACACCTGCTGGGGCCTGCCACCAGCACAGCATGGAGGCTACAGTACGAGGGCTTGGGGTGGGTGAAAGAGGGATCTGATCAGGCCCTGAGGATGGAATGAAAGCCATGCAGAGCAAGGCCCATAGCCAGTAATTCTGCCTGTAGACCAGCATAGCCTCCACTCTCTCCGACCCTTCTGCCAGTCGTCAGCATCATGTATTCGGCTTTATGGATGGGTAGCATGGCTGCTCCACTCCTGCACCTACCCAGACTTGCCAGCCTCAGTGTAAGACTCTGGAGCACACATGTGATCCCTTGTCTTGCAGGTGACAGGACATCACTTGGCCAGTCAGCATTTGGTCTATGAGACTATTTGATTCAGTTTTGGATCCTCCACTCCACCCACCCATCTACAAAAGAACAAAAGTAATCATCTATTGTTATGTCCTCCCAGCTGGCTTTTACAAACCTTACTGAGCCCTGTTTGGGTCTTGTGTGGCTAATCCCAGAACACTGCCATGTGTTAGCAAGAAAGTGGGCTAACCCAACCCAGTCTTTAAAAGCCTAACTCATCAAGATCCAATAATCTTCCACTCAACTATCAGATTCCCCAATCCCATTCAATTATGCAAGTGTCCTGTACTGCCCTAGATAGCTTCTGGCAGAGAACAGCAAGAGGAAGGAGCTGCTGTTATAACTATACTTCTCTACTGGGACTATATTCCCTTCCCCCCTTAGCCAGCTCTACTTTTATTCTCACAGGATTTGACTCACAACAGGAACTTCCTGTTTGGGAGCAGGAAGTGAGTGATCACAGAGCTACAAATGACCCACCATCCTAAAAGGAAAAGAGCAGCTCTCCAACCCCCCCAGCTGCTGGAGGTCTGACTCTGAGCAAGTAAGGAGACTAATGAGAAATATAGGATCTTCTTGTCTCAGAACAGGAAGATCAGGAGCTTAAAGGGCACAGAAGTAGTAAGTAAGTAGGGAGAAAAAATAAATAAATCAACAGAGGAAAGAATAAGTATTCAAAACAACAGTTAAGGGGCCAGAAATAAGACATGAAGGGAGTGGTGCAGTGCAGTGACTGTGGAACATCAGTCTTCTGGGAGACTTTCTGGAGGATGTGGTTTTGTCCCATCTGCAGGCACCTCTCTGGGCTGAGGGAGGAGGTTGCTCATCTCCAGGCTGAGCTGGCCAAGATTTGTGAGACCTCTTCTCCCACCCAGGGACCACCAGGGCCACTGCCGTTGCCTCAGAGGTTACCAAGAAAGAGGAATGGTTGGACCACAGTGGGCTCAGGGAGGGTGAGGGTGGTGGAACAGAGGCACATCCCTCCAGTTGTACCTTTCCACAATTCATATGCCATTCTGGCAAAGTGTGGGTTTTCTATAGGGCACCCACAGTGGAGACCAAAGAGGATGCTGGGAACCTCCACAAAGGAGACCCACAGGATGGTGGCATGGGATCCTACAGGAGAAGGAAACAACTTCTGGTGGGGGACTCCATTGTTAGGATGGTAGAACTGGGTGAGGAAGGGGAGAAGGAGGTAAGGTGCCTGCCTGGTGTCATGGCTTGGAGGGACAGGGAGCGAATCCTCAGGATCGTGGGAACAGCGGCACTGGGGAGGAAGCTGGATGTCATTGTCCACTTAGGGACAAATGACCTGGCTGGGAAAGGGATCAGAGCAGTGTAGGAGGAGTTTGTGGAGCTGGGGAGGGGCCTTAGATAAGTAGCACGCACGGTAACCTTCTCGGACATGCTGCCTGTCTATGGCATGGGTGAGGCTATGGTGCTCCACACCATGGGATTCAGTCAGTGGTTGAAAAACTGGTGCAGAGCTCAGGAATTTGGCTTCATTGGTGATTGGGGGTCCACTTGAAATGGTGCAGGCCTATTCTGGCATGATGGTCTGCATCTGTCCAAGAGGGAAACCAGGATCCTAGGTGATAGGTTTAATTGCTTCATTGGCAAGCATTTAAACTAGCCAAGGGGAGAGGCAGTGGAAAGGAGCAGGGAAATCCTAGCCTCCCCCAAAAAAATCAGGGTAGTAAGTGAGGTAAACACCAAGATAGAGACATCTGTAGGGAGATGGGCAGGGGTAAATGGAGAGAACGACAAAGACAATAAGGACAGGGATGGGGCAAAAAGGGGTAAGGCCATCAAGAAATGGAGGATAAAGAGTACCAATGCCCATAGTCTGGGCAACAAGCTCCCTGAACTGGTGGCCTTGATGGAAGAGAGATGCCTGGATATTGTGGCAATCACAAAAACATGGTACACAGAGAACCATGACTGGGATGTTAACATACCAGGGTATACAACCTACAGGAGAGACAGGGAGGGTAGAAGAGGGGGAGGAGTAGTTCTCTATGTAAGGGAAGAGATAAAAGCAATGGAACAAAAGAGTAAACAGGGAGGAGAGGAGGCACTTTGGGTCACCTTAGAGACTAGAAATGGCACCACAATCCGCACAGGGGTTGTATACAGACCCCTATCTCAGGGGGAAGGAATGGACAAGGATATGATAGAAGGCATCCTTAGGATGGCAGAGAAAGTGGAGATACTGTTGATGGGGGATCTGAATATGCCAGATGTTAACTGGAGCACCTTTGCTGCAGTCACATCCAAGAGCAGGGCCATTCTCGATGCCCTAATAGGGGCATGCCTCAGACAGCTAGTGTTGGAACCCACTCGGGAGGGAGCAATTTTAGACCTCATACTCTCAAATGAGGAGAGTGAGAGTATCTCAGATCTAGAATTGGGTAGCCATCTGAGAACAAGTGGCCGCCAAACAGTGTGGTTCACGATAAACTCAGCTGCAGAGTCAAGCCATACAAAAGTGAGGGTACTGGACTTCAGGAGGGCTAAATCTGGCAAGATGGGAGAGTGCCTTAGAAAAGCACTAGCAAACAGGCAAGAAGGAGGGGTGGAGCAACAATGGAGAAACATCAAAACTGCCATCACAGAGGCAACAACCCTTTGTGTGAAGCAAATAAACAAATCAAAACAAAAGAAAAAGCCACTATTGTTCTCAAAAGAGGTGGCGGGGAAGGGCAGGGAGAAAAAGACAACATTTAGGAAGTATAAGGAAACACAGAAGGAGCAGAACAGAGAACTGTACCAGTCAAGGCAGAAGGAAGCAGGGAAGGCAGTCAGAATAGCAAAGACCCAAACTGAGGAAAAGATAGCCAACTTGGTTAAGAAGGGGGATAAACCCTTTTATAGGTACATTAGGGAGCGCAGAAAGACAAAGGGATGGATAGTGAGGCTGAATAGAATGGACAGTGGGTGGGCAGAGACTGACAGTGAAAAAGCAGGGATACTTAATGGATACTTCTGCTCAGTAGTCACAAAAGAGGAGGAGTGGGAGGTACCTAATCCAATTAACAGAAACACTCTGGATAGAGGGGTTGACCCCTGTCCTTTCACAGAAGAAAGGGTTCTGAAAGATCTCCTAAAACTGAAGGTGGACAAAGCAATGGAGTCTGATGGGATTCACCCCAGAATTCTAAAAGAATTAAGGGGAGAACTAGTGACACCACTAACTACCCTTTTTAACAAACCATGGGAGGATGGCATGGTACAGTAGTAGCCACAGACATTGTCAGCTATTTCCAGATATTTCAAGAAATTTCTGAAGAGTTTCTCTCTGCTGCTCCTACTGTGGAAATAGAGAAAGCAGGAGATATATCTGGAAATATCACAGAAATTTTGGGAAATAGCTGGCAGTGTCTGTGGCTGCTACTGTACCTGAGGACTGGAGGAGGGCAGATGCGATTCCCCTTCACAAAAGTGGGAACAAGACAGAGGCAGGAAACTACAGACCTGTCAGTTTGACCTCTGTGGTAGGGAAAGTGATGGAATCACTTCTGAAGGAAAGAATTGTTGAGCACCTAGAGGCCAGTGGGGCACAGTACCCATGGCAGCATGGGTTCTCAGTGGGAAGGTCATGTCAGATGAATCTAAATTGATTAATTTGACTGGGTGACCAAAGCAGTAGACCAGGGAGGCCTACCTAAACTTTAACAAGGCATTTGACACAGTCCTACACAAAAGCTTACTAAAAAAATTAGCCAGCCTGGGAGTGGGCCCCAGGATGTTGGCCTGGGTAAAACATTGGCTGGACAACAGGACACAGAAGGTAATAGTAAATGGAGTCCACTCTGAAGAAAGGGGGGTTTACTAGTGAGGTACCACAGGGTTCAGTACTGGGTCCAGTCCTTTTTAATGTCTTTATAAGTGACATTGCAGAGGGACTGGAAGGAAAAGTATGCCTCTTTGCAGATGACACAAAGATCTGCAATAGGGTTGATACACAAAGAGGTGTGGAAAGGATGAGAAGGGACTTGGCAAGGTTGGAGGAATGGTTAGAAGTATGGCAGCTTGGATTCAATGCAAAGAAGTGCAAAATAATGCACCTGGGAAACAAAAAGCCAGGGGAAGAGTACACAATGGGGGGGGGGTAGTAACAACAACAAAAATGGAAAGGGACCTGGGGGCAATCATATCAGGTGACCTTAAGGTTGGCAAGCAATGTGAGAAGGCAGTAGGGAGGGCTGGGGGGATACTGGGATGCATAAGGAGAGGCATCACCAGCGGACAACAGAAAGTTGTTATCCCTCTATACAGACAGTTGGTGAGACCCCATCTGGAGTACTGTGTTCAGTTCTGGAGACCCTATCTCCGCAATGGCATAGACAAGATGAAGGCAGTCCAGAGGAGAGCAACTAAAATGGTGCAGGGTCTGCAAGAGAAGCCATGTGAGGGAGATTAAAGGAGCTTAATATGTATACCCTTGCGGGGGGGGGGGGACCTGATAGAAACTTTTAAGTACCTCAGTGGAATCAACAAAGTCCAAGAGGGCTGCATCTGTCAGAAAAAGAGATATGCAAGAACAAGAGGACACAATCTGAAGGTAGAGAGGGACAGCTCAGGGGCAATGTTATGAAGTATTTTTCATAGAGAGGGTGGTGGACGCATGGAAAAGCCTTCCTGAGGAGGTTGTGGGGTCTAAAACTGTGGGAGAATTCAAGAAAGCATGGGACAAACATAAGGCAATTCTTGTGGAGGGTAGGAAGAAATAGGCTGTTGGTTAACTAGGATCTGCAGCTTATCCTGTAGGTAGGGAAATGGGCAGACTAGGTGGGCAAGTGCTCCTTATCTGCCATCAAAGTCTACGTTTCTATGTTTCTACGTTACTCCCCCTCTTCACAACCCCAGTATGCCTGTGTCTAGGACAGCAACAGTACCACAGGAGAGGGAGAGGGAAGGGGAATTTCTTCTTCGGATGTTTTTAGTGCTGGGTAGGCTGCATTCAGCATGTTTGAATTACAGCATCCTGGACCTTTTGCCTATTACATGCCTCCTGTTCTCTTTCCCTCCAATTATACAATAGTTCATACCTCTCAAATGAATTCCAAGCAATGAGGGACACTGACACAATAAACATATGGAGGAATGTAGGACACTGACTCTCACAATATGAGACACATGATAAAACATGTAGATGCAAGTACTGAACACTGTTAACTAGTATCTCTACTTGTGCACATCTAAATTTGCTTTATTATTATATAGTGTTACTTCCTTATTTAAATTCTGATTTTACTGCACCTACTCCACAAAGACAGCAAGGGGAATGAATGTCAGATCAAACAATTCTCAGGGTGAAATAGAGGGCATCCATGTTAGTGTATGACAATTGATAGGTATGCTGCTGACCAGACACTGGCAGTAAAGGGTCGGGAAGATTGGGGCTAGCACTGACATAACTGTGAGATCAGTGAACGAGCCTGATAAAGCTAGAGAAGGTGTTCGCGGCTGGGTGTAGCTTATAACCATTAGTTCACCCTACTGGCTTCCTACCAGCTGGCATGGGTTGGGGAGCTATTTTCCTTTTACAGCCCCTCGTCTGGGATGAGTATCAAATGACTTGTCAGAAGGTAATAAACTGTGATATGCAGCATAATTACAAAACATAATTTTAAGTAAAATCTGATGCTTAATACTAAATTGGATGGCCTAATAGTACCATGTTTTATTTTATGTTATTTTAGTTATCTAGGAAAGCTCAGCTGAGTTGCAACATCTCATTATAGTGGGACCCAGGAGCAGCACCCATTTCTGCAGCTAGGTTCACTATAGAATAGGAAGGTAGAATTACTTATCTAAAGTCACACAGTGAGTATTTGGCTCCAGTGGGGCTTGAACCTGTGATCTCCTGGTTCCAAAGCCAGTGCTTTAACCAGTCGACCACACTCCCAAAACCAAATATAGGGGCATTTACATGCTCTTAATTGAAATTACTGTACTACTGTTCTCTACATTGTAACTCACTATCACTACCGTAGCAGGACCAACTTGCTAATAAGTAGTTTATCTCAATGGGTGCATTTTCCTGGTCAGACACATCCATTTAATTTTAAGCCTGTCTCGCCACAGAAAGTGAATATCCTGGAAATACTAGGAAAGTTGGTCACTTAGCTCAGATTAACTATTCCAACAATAACCATATGAATTTTTGTAAGAGGGACAAACAAATGAAGATGTACTAGATTTTGGGAAAGAGTCAGAAAGAGACTGAAATCCCACTTACAAGATCCAGAATTCATTCAACTGGTTAAGTCACACATGCCAATTATACAGGCAGATAATGCTTCTCCTGATATAACAGCTACTATTAAATGGGACACCCTCAAAACAGTGCTCAGGGGTGCTATCATCAAATATACTTCTTTAAAAAAAAAGGTAGAGAGAAAAGGGAACGGGAACTGCAGGAGGCTTTATCGAGGCTACAAGCTAAGTTATGTCAGGGAGATAACTTAGTTAAACCTGAGATGTTAATAATTAAACAAAAACTTCAAAAAATAACAGATCAAAAAAATTGAACAACAACTGCTGTACTTAAAACTGAACTCAATAGAAGGGGGGCCACGAGGAGCCGGGAATCTGGCGAGATGCCTGCGGGGGTCCAGAGGCAGGGCCATGGCTGCCAAACTTTGACACCCACAAACCAACCAACTGTTGTCCCACCCTACTGCTAATAGACAAGCAATGGCTGATTATTATAAACTCCTACTGTATATACTGAGGATATCTCCCCAAGCCCACACCAACTGACTACATATCTCCAAAGTATTAAATTACCTCATTTAAATATCCAGAAAGCTGAGTCCCTGATACGTCCTATTACCGACCAAGAGATTATAGCCACCCTTAAGCTGACCAAGACACAAAAGGCCCCAGGACCAGATGGATACCCGAATGAGTTTCTCAAACAATTTCAAAAATTACTTATACCCATCCTACTACTGGCATGCAGAGAAACACAGGAGGGAGGTCCCCCCCCATCTTGGCGACATGCTGAAACTACAGCTATCCCAAAACCTGGAAAAGATCCAACTCAGGCCGCTTCCTATCGCCCCATATCTAAATTAAACTGAGACTACAAGGTCTTCATGTCTATTCTGGCTCATAGATTAGACAGATTTCTACCTCAGCTAATTGACAGAGACCAAGTGGGATTTATGGTGAAGCGCCAAGCCCATGATGTAGTACGAAGGGTCCTGTTATTAGTGGAACATGCTACTCAAAGAAAAATTCCTTTAATTTTACTCAGGCTTGATGCCAAGAAAGCCTTCAGTAGGGTCTCCTGGCCCTTCTTGTGGGCTACACTTAAAGAATTTAATTTCCTGGAAAAATTTATATCTCAAATCCAGGTCATGTACCATTCTCCAGTAGCTTATCTGAAATTAGACGGTTCGATCTCCTCACCATTTATTTTATCCAGAGGTACACAACAAGGATGCCCTTTATCCCCACTTCTTTTTGCACTTTATTTAGAACCTCTAGCTGCCAAATTAAGGGAAGATGGTAATGTTCAAGGGATCCCACTAGGAGGCAGGCTGTTTAAACTATCCCTTTTTGCAGATGATATTTTGCTAACCCTGACTTTCCCAGAGACATCTGTCTCAGTAGTATGGGAGCAACTTCAACTTTTTAGCACCTTATCTGGCTATAAAGTAAACTGTTCAAAAACCAAAGTACTTAATTTCTCCTTCTCTCCATCCAGCCAAATGAAACTGGAATTTCCCTTCCGCTGGCATAGACTTGAAATGAGGTATTTAGGGATAAAAATCCCAGCTAAGTTAATACATCTTGAAATGGTAAATATGGAACCAATTACACAGCAAATTACCTCAGATTTGTCTAGGACACAACTCCTCCTGGGGCCTAATTAATCACGTAGAAACAATCCAACAAAATATTTTTCCTCGTTTACTATTTTTCCTACAAACTTTGCCAACTGTTTCCTCTGACTTTTATTTTCGATCCTGGGATAAGCTTATCTCGAGGTTTATATGGAGAGGAAAACCCCCAAGGATAAAATATACCTTGCTACAGCTTACTAGATTGCAGGGAGGGATAAATTTACCTAATTTGAAAGAATATTCTAGAGCAACTCAAACCCGTACAGCTCTATTACTTATTAATCCCTCTTATAGGGCACACTGGAAAACAATAGAGATAACCTTAAATGGACTGGAATCCCAACCAACATATCTATTGGGAGACCACAACAGGTGTTATCCCTTGAATAGGTTTCTGAAAATGACGGCGGAATTTGTAAAAAAAATGGCTTTATATCATTCGATATAGATTAACCTCTCGAGAAACATACTATTTAAATGCCCTCACTTGTAATAAAGACTTCTTTCCCTCCTCATTAGAGACAGATCTATTAAGATGGGAACACCATTCCATCAGATATGTATTCCAACTGATTAGCCCTCCAGGAATTCATCCATTCACATATTTACAATCCTCATATGGATTATCCCAGAGAGAACTCTCAATTTATGAGACACTACATGCTGTTTTAGTTAAGATGGCTGACTTCTTGACTGAGATAGCAAAGGCCCCCCTCTAAGAGGTACAGTTGATTGTACAGGCTATAGAAGGCAGACCTCAGGAACACATTATTAGTAATATCTGTATGGCAATGCATCCTATGTCCACACAGGAACATGACCAAGTGACAGCCAGATGGGCAAGATAACTTAAAATAGAACTAGACCCAGACAGATGGTTACAATCTACCTACTTTTATTCTAAAAATTCATCATCATCTTATTGCAGGGAGTTTGCATGGGTGACTAGGGTTAGATTCTTTAGAACCCCAGATATTCAGCTAAAACTGGGAGCACCAAATTGTAGTCTCTGCTGGAGAGGATGTGGGTATTCTCCTGCAGGCCAAGAACATATATTTTGGGCCTGTCCACTCCTATTAGGCTTTTGGAGAAATATTATAGGGGAACTTAACAATATTTTTGACATAACCAATCTATTTACTCCAGGATTTATCCTGACAGCAACACCTCCACAAGACATACAGATTAGCTGGCTTAAATATAAACTGGTCACACTTTTAATTCTAATAGCTAAAAAAGTTATTATCAGATTATGGCTCACTAAAACGATTCCTGATAAGGCCTCTTGGAGAAACCTCACTTATGAAGTATATAACCTGGAACGTCTCTCATATAAGATAAATAACAAGATTAACACTTCTAATACTAGATGGAAACTATGGGTTGCATACCAGTTAAAGACTTACTCAGACTTTGTACCATGAAACCAAAAAGGGATAATCCTATATATTTCATGCTAATCACAGTTGGCATAGCATATTATTCTGGGGTGTCTGATGCTAAGGGGAGGAGATCCAGTTCGAGAGAGATGTTGATCTGGAAAAGATGGAAGGGGGAAGCAAGGGAATCTTATTATTTATTCAAGACTATACAGTCTATGAGATCCTTGTTTGGTCAAAGAACCAAATAATGAGAGAAAATAAAATGTTACTACAGAGATATGTTAAACAATCCAATGTGTATAAATCAAATGTCTGTAAATTAACTGCCTATATGAGCTTTATTATGGAACCTCAACAATTAACATGTTGCATAAAATGTGATCATGATGTGATATTCTACCTCAAAATAAAATAAAAAGCTTTATATTTAAAAAAAAAAAAGAAAGAGACTGTGAAGTCACAAGAGAGAGAATGAGAGAATGAAAGAATGAGAGAAAGAGAAGAAATGAAAGGGAGTGTGAGAGACAGACAGACACAGACAGTGACTTACCAGTGGTGCTGAACATCCATACCACAGCATGACTGCTAGCCACCAATCTCATTATTACACAGTGGGCACAGTAACATCCCGGAGGCAGACAGACATCTGGAGGGGCAGACTCATGCTGCAAGCCGCTGATAAATCATTAAATTTGGGAAGGCCGACAGGTAGCTGCTGTTGCTGGGTGAAGACAGCTGAGGATATGCAGATGTTAGAGTCTTGAGCCAAAGAGGGAATGGGATATTTAATGGAGCTTTAAGCAAAAAACAGATGTTTCTGATACTGTAAGATGCCCTGAGAACTTATCTCTCTTTCTCACTTGTCAGATTCATTCAGGCTTTCTTCAGGCTTCAAAGAAAACATATGAAAGATAAAGCTCTGGCACATATTCCCAGGTGGAACACAGAAAGACTTTCTTCATACTTCTGAAGTGGCTGTGTAATCAAAGAACATTATGGGCCTGATTTTCAGCAACTAGCTGGTACCCCATTGCAACCACATGTCTATTGTCTCTCCACAGACAGCTTAGTTTTCTGGAATTGTATCCCCCCTCCCCAAGTGACTGAGTTCCAGTGCCAATGAGTTAAACATGATGTCAGTGTGTGCAAGAAGGGTTTCTGAACAATAATGCCAGCTGCATGGCACTATGTTATCCACAGATGACCATGAGATAGGCACTACCACCCAATTTGTCCTCCCATTCCCTCGACCTTTACCTTAAAGCCTAGTTGTGGAGCACAGTTTGTTGCCAGCTGTTGAGCCACTTCTGGCCCTCCTGGTTCCAGTGGTCCCATTCTTCTTCCCAGCCTGTCCGTAATCCCTGGTTTCCAGTGGAGTCCTCCTCCTAAGCCCCATTCTGAATAAGTGTATCCCCTACATATCACATCCATTGACAATCTATGTCCCTCACCAGTTCTTAGGTTCTGAGTCACTCTTTAGCAGTACTACAGCTCTACAAGCAGAGGGTGTTGCTGACGTTTTGTCTGGTCTTGTGTAGATTATGTTTTGTGACTGGCATGAGAATCTGTTGGTCTGGACATGGTGCCCTTTTGATATACTACTGCACATGCTTTGTTTGCGCACATGCACAAGAAACAGTATGTGGCAGCTTAGGAGTGAAGCAGGTTTTGGAGGTGCGGCACTGTGGCTGCCAATGCAACCACTGCATTATCGGGCTTGGCTGTCATTTCCCAATGCAGTGGCACACTGCTGCTGACACTAGTTCAGCTAGCATGCCACCAACTTGAAAAGAATTAGCCACTGCAATGAGGGAGTGACCTGTCATTGCAGGGCAGTGCCTTGCCTGGTGTAACATTTCAAAAGAACATGGAGGAAGCTGCTGCCGTCTGCTCACAGTCCCCATAAAAGCCAGAGGTGCCCAATCCCCCTGTCAGCATTCCCCCACCCCACTTAATTTGCCGATGGGGGAGCCCAATCCCCATCGACATAATGTCCCCCCATTTGCTGTGTGCAGATGGGGGTGTCCAATCGAAATCATGCCCCCCCAAACAGGCTTTCTTTGTGGATGGGAGGCCCAATCCCTGTCAACTTAAGTCCCCCCTCACCAAAAACGCAAGTGGCACATTGGGAGCCCACCCCAGTGTGCAAACAGCAAACCTGCAAAGGAAAAAACCTTCTCGCGACGTCTCTTTTTTTCCCCCTGAAACAAAGAAAACGGTCCCTCGCAGTCGTGTCCCCTCCCACAACCCTCAACTACCCTCTGCATATCCCACCTCCCCATATCCCCCCTCACCACATACTTATCTCCGGAGCCTGGCACGACAATCTTCGGTGGACCGGGAACACATCTGCACTCTTCAAAACCGACTGTGAACTGAAGAAATGCTGGTAAGCTGCATAATGGCATAAATGTTCTTTTTTTTCAACTTATGTGGATATCGCGGACATTTTTTCCACTTTTGGCACCACATTTTCAACATGGGGTTCTTGAGACCCTCTTCATGAATTCAGTCATTGTCATGGTGTTATTTGGCCCCGAATGTGATTTTGCAGTCACTGCATGGAATCACCTTTATGGACTGTTTAACAAAATAACAGTATCACTGTTCATGAGGTGGACTCCCAAAAAGCATATGTTTCAAGTTTGGTGAAAAAATTCCAAAAAATGACTGTGTTACAAGCGTGCATTGTGTAGTTTCCACACATACTCATAACTTCAAGAATTTTTAATATTTTCACTACAGATTTTCAGCATTGCCATTTTTACATACCTTCTTATGAACAGTATAGCTATCATTGTTCACATCCTGCCTGAAATGTGTTTTCGCACATCCGGCACACAATGGCGCAGTCGCTGTGGGAAATCAATGTTCGGGACAGATTAAGAAAATCACAGTGACACTGTTCATGAGCGGATATCCCAAAATGCCTATGTTGAAAATTTGGTGACTAAATTCCACAAAATAACTGTTACGAGTGTGCATTGTGCAGTTTCCATGCACACTCATAACTTCGAGAATGTTTAATATTTTCACTACAGATTTTCAACATTGCCATTTTTGCACACCTCCTCATGAATAGTACAGCTGACATTTTTCACATCCTGCCCAAAATGTGGTTTTGCACATCTGGCACACAATGACATGGTCACTGTGGGAAATCAACGTTCAGGACAGATTAAGAAAATCATAGTGCTACTGTTCATGAGCAGAGGTCCCAAATGCTTTCATCAGGTGGGGTTCGCAAAAAGGTCATGTTGAAAATTTGTAGTGCAAATACCAACAAACGCCCGGGGCATTAGGGGTTTCTAACCATAACGTCCCACCGTGTGCAGACTGACAGGCATCAGGGATATGCCCTTGCAGTGCCAGCTGTAATGCTCATGCCATTCTACCCCCATCCTGCAGCCAGTGACAGGCATCAAGGTGTGCCTTGGACTCTTCGGCCCCAGAGTTCACCCCATTCTCCTATACTGCACCCATTTCAGAATATGTCTTCAAGGAATGAGGTAACTGTAAAGCCGAACACCCCAAGGCACACCTCAACACTTGTTGGTGTCTGCAGGATAGGGTGAGGTGAAATGGCATGAGCGTTATGGGCAATGAGTCAAAGGCTTACCCCGATGCCTGTCCGTCTCTGCAGAATGGAGGTGGGGTTGGTGTGAAGTTCAATATTTCACTGCCATTCCTATTCTGCATCTGTCTAACTCCAGCACTTCCAATGCTAATACCAGCAAGCAAACATTTGGCAAATACTTATTTTTACTGAAATAAGGGACACAGTATATAAGTCGCAGTCTAATCTTTTCCCATCATCCTTGGAACAGGAATTGGATAAATTCTGCCAACAGTTTGACTTACCGGGTCTCACCCCGCCACAGGTGTCCGCACTAGATGCCTCCCCAGCCCCAGTAAAGCTACATAAAGCTTTGTCGCAAATGGCCAAAGGAAAGGCCCCCAGACTGGATGGCATGACGGTTGAGCTATATCAAACACTGGCACAGGATATATCTCAACCGTTACTCCTTGCACTTCAGGAGGTGCACACAAACAGTACATTCCCCCCATCTATGAGAGAGGCCCTCATTACCCTTCTACTGAAAAAGTCTAACAACCCTCTAGATTGTGCAAATTTCTGGCTGATCTCACTACTTTCAGTAGACACAAAGATCTTGGGCAAGATCCTAGCCACCAGGATGCTCGAGGTCCTCCCGACCATCATCCATCCTGCCCAGGTTGGCTTCATGAAGGGCAAATGGGTCAGACAATACTAGGCTCCTTCTTAATCTAAAATGGATAGCCTCCCATTCCTCGGTCCCAATGGCTACACTGGCAATAGACTTTACTAAAGCCTTTGACTCCGTTGAGTGGCAGTATTTACATCAAGTCTTAAAAAGATACGGTTTTGGTCCGGCGTTTTGCCAGTGGGTGTCAACACTCTATGGATCCCCGATGGCTAGGATTTTGACCAACATGACCATTTCCATGCCTTTTCCATTGCACAGGGGTACCCGGCAGGGATGCCCCTATCCCCTCTTCTTTTTTTGATAGTGTTGGACCCCCTCATTCGGTCTCTTATCGCATCGCAAAATGTTATTGGCATTGAGGTAGCTGGGAAATCCTACTTGGTGGTGGCTTATGCCGATGATTTGTTGCTAACCCTGTCCCATCCAGAGCAGGAAATATGGCATATCCTGCCCTTACTACAGACATTTTCAACCTTATCAGGACTCTGTGCTAATCAGAGGAAAATACTCCTGGCCCCGCTAAATTCACCCTGTACCAAAAATTGCTTACAAGGAACTGAGCTTCTTTGGGCAATGATGGGCTTTTCATATCTCGGTATAACTATCCTCTTCAAATGGTCTGACCTACAGCCAGCCAATGTTTCACCATTTCTGTCTCAAATGTCTGCAGAAATAGAGAGATGGAAAAGGCTTCAGTTATCACTACCTGGCAAGATAGCAGCGGTTCGTATGCTTTTATTGCCACGAATCATGTACATTTTTAAGAATCTCCCAATACATATGTTGCCTAAATTCTTTGCTTCAATTGAAGCTCAAGTGTCTTGGTACTTGTGGAAAGGGAAATCTCCTAGATGGAATAAGAGTAAATTGAGAGCACATTGGTCCAAAGGGGGTCTGGGTTCTCCTTGGTTCCAAGGGTATCATATGGCATGCACTGCTGCTTTGGCTACTAGGTGGTTGTTCCCAGTCCAACACCCTTCCCACTTTGGATTCAACTGGAATCCGACCTAGTGGCGGATACAAATCTGCACTTTCTATTACACCCCCAGAGTCGGAACCGGCTTACGCTCCCCCCCTTAATAGCAGAAACCAAATGGGCGTGGCACTTGCTTATGACTTTAGCCCGCTCACCTCGGGATGCCCAAGCACCTCCATGGCTCTACACTCCTTTATGGCATAATCAGGCCTTGGTAGTCGGTGATACTCCCCTACATTGGCCTATGTGGGAAATCCAGGGCATCTGTTACATACAGGATCTTTGCATCCCTGGCTCCTTGGTATTGATGTCCTTTGAACAAGTCTGACATAAATTTCACCTCCCGAGCAATGAATTTTGGAAATTTCTTCAAATACACAGTGCTATACTAGCCAATAAGGCCCATATGCATTCAGATCCCAAATGGAACTGTTTAGCTCACAGGCACAAATTCCCCTCATCCGGAGGTCTTATTGGAAGATTTTATAAGACCTGGCGAGATGCCCAGGCAGACCCTTCAGATGCATGCCATCTGAAAGGATGGCTATCCTGAATACTCACATATCTGAGGACTCTTGGAAGTGTTACTTCCAAGAGGGTCATCATACTTACATGGACACCAAGAGTCAGCTGTTGCAGCTTAAGATACTGCTGCTTTGGTACCGGACACCTTCATCTCTATACTCCCATGGCCTTATGCAAAATTCTAACCGCTGGTGATGTCAGCATCCTGGGGCACATCTACTTCATATTTTATGGACGTGCCCTTTGCTTTCACATTTTTGGGCATTTATAACTCAGGATTGCTCCACAGCACTGGGTCTGCAGGTTAACCTTTCTGATCCCAAACTCCTCCTGGGACATACCACCTCCCTGGTTGCTCTAACTCAACCCCAGAAGCAATGGGTTGTACTGGCACTTATGAAGGCTAAACGACTTGTACTTATGTATTGGCGTAAATCTGCTCTTCCTTCTCGCCTCCAATGGCATGAGGTGCTAGCTAGACTAGCCACACTAGAACACCTATCTTGTACTCACCTAGGTCATATGGACCAATATACTGCCAGATGGGAAGCCTATCTCCAATCTTCTCTCTGTAAACTTCTAACCTGGATGATAACTCTTCTCTTTCGACTACGTGATACCTTATTACAATGTATCATTAGTCCAATTTCTATTTGTCTCTAACACTTGAATTCAGTGGAACTCTACCGTAGTACATTGGGTAGTCCCTCTTGGTTAAGCTGCATCCTAGGAAGGTTCATATGTGAATATCTTAAAGTTTGGTTTTGGTGAACATATTTTCATGCCTATATGGCAATGTAAAAGATATTGGCTGAATATAGCTGCACATGGAACATGTTACCTATTTATGAATATGTATGTATGTGACACTATACTTATGTATGGATTAGAATAAAAATAAAAATTATTCTATGATAAAAAAAATAAATAAGGGACACAGACTCAACAAAACGAGGAACAATGTGGGATACTGGCCCTCAAAATGAGAGACAATTCTGAGTTAGGTAAATGCAAGCTTACAACCCTAAGAATACCAGGACTTTTATTTGTTCAAAGTTCAATGCTGTTTATAAAATGTTAAGAATTTCTTCCTTAAAAGTCAGACTTTAATGCACTTTCTCTATGTGCACAGCACCTTTACAAAGTGGGACAGATGCAAGTAAAGCACTTCTGAGGGGTAAAATGTGGGGTGTCCTTATAATGAGGGAGAGTTAACAGGTACATTCAAAGCTCCTCTGTCAATGCCCAGTATATACATACACAATGGGCAGAAAAAGACCAGTGGGTCAATCCAGTCTGCCCATAATCTAATATACAATATGACAGAAGAACAAATCTGTTTGTTGACCTTTGAAGGCTTGATCTGGGTTGACTGGATCACTGCTCCATTTTCTTTCACAGTAACACTGGGCTGGGTAACAATAAAACTCTGTTGTTAAAATTCCCACAAAATAATGATTTCACTGTTACAATCCATGAAAATAACTGAAATGTTTGCAGTTCAAAGGGTGACGTTTGCTTCTTTTTTTCCTGCACAATTGCAGAAATGTACATGTAGGAAAATAAATGCCACAATTTTTTTAGTACTTGTTCAATAAAGTAAAGATTTGCAGGGGGAAAGAATCTGCAAGTATCCTATTTAAAGAAAGAAAAAAAGGTTGCTTTCAAGGATGGTAGTACTGTACATGGTCACTTATAAGTAAAAGCAAAAAAGGCACACCTGTTTGCTAGGTCTGCAAATTATCAAAAACGTTGCAGCAGTTTTTGGTGCAGCTCATGACACATGCAAATGTGGACACTGAAGAGCTCTGCAGGCCCATGTTACTGTTGCACAACTACTGAAACCTGCTTCTACAAATGTATGCCCTAAAGTACCAACAGCTACTTAAAGCAGTAGTGCATGTTAATACTGAAAATCCTGTACTATACTTTATCTCTTTACTCTGTTTTGTATAACCTGTTTTCTCTTACGCGTTGCCCTTTCTCTTTTGTTTTGAGTATTCTCCAGCAATTTTTTACAGCTAGAAAAACTGAAGAAACATTCTTTTAAATATCTTATCCCTAGGTTGTCATCAGTATTTTCAGCTGTGTTCAAACATCTCTTTTCTTATGACTAGGGCAATTTAACACTCAACAGATACTGTTTCCTAACCTTTTTTTTTAATGGCAAGGCAAGGCAACTTTTATGTATAAAGCGCTCATTCCAACATGGGCTCAGAGTACTGTACAAAGATTAAAATACTTGGAGAAAAAGAAATATAACTACATACTTTAAAACGCATGAATCATTAAAAGCCAAACTAGCTGGTCCAGTAGCCCAGAGGGTTAAGGCACTGGACACCACACCTCAAACCACACTGGTGACCTGGGTTCGGGAATGGACTCAGGGCACAGGAGTCAGCGGGGGATGAAACGGATTGAGCATCCAAAGAACTGCTCTCCTCTTCAGGGGTGGGGCAGCGGGTCACCTCACTCAACAGTGGCTCCCAGTGGAGACTGAGGGCACTGTTCAGAGTGGTGCAATGTGGGAACACCAGGAAATGGGAAAATGGCTCCTGTACTTGCTGGATGACGGCTTCCCTGGTCTGGTGGTACTGGTGGAAGCATACTGCACCACCATGTAGCCTGGTGGCATATTTGGAACATACAGCACTACAATGTGGCCCTGTGGAACTTGTGGTCACACATTGCACTACCATTAATCCCAGTGGTATTTGTGGGAGCCCAATGCAATACAATTTGACCTGGTGGTACTGGTGGTAGCACATTATACTACCATGTGGCCCAGTGGCACTGGTGTGGTATCACATTGTATTACCTTGAGGACTGGAAGCACTGATAGTATCACACTGCACTACATTAGTTCTGGTGGCATTAGTGGTCGCACACTGCACTTCTGTGTGGCCTGTTAGCACTGGTGGTAGCACACTGAACTACCTCGTAGCATATTGGCATATATGGGAACACACTACACCACCAAGTGTCCCAGTGGCATTGGTGGTAGAACACTGCACTAACTTGTGGTCTGGTGGCAAAGGTGCTGGCAGACTATACTACCATGTTACCCAGTAGTACTGGTGGTAGCATATTGTACTACCATGTGGCCCAGTGGTATTGTAGCACAATGCACAACCACATGCCCATGATAGTCCACTGCAACAACATGTGACCCAATGGCATTAGTGGTAGCACAAAGAACACCCATTTGGCATATGGCATTCATGGCAGAACACTGTCCTACCGCGTGGCCTGCTGGCATCAGTGGTAGCACACTGCACTACCATGTGGCTTGGTTGCATTGGTGATAGCACACTGTGCTACCACATGGCTTGATGGCATTACTGGAAGTGCACTGCACTACCATGTGGTCCGGTGGTATTGGTGGGTGCCTAATGCACTACCATGTGATCTGATGGCAATGGTGGTAGCACACTTTTCTACAGTGTGGCCTGGTGTTATTGGTGTTAGCACACTGGACTAGGATGTGGTTGTAGTGGCACTGGTTGTAGTGAGTGGTAGTACTGTATATTGTACCCCAGTAATATTAGTGGGAGCACAGTTCACTACTATGTGGCCTAGTGGTACTGATGGTAGCACACTGCACTACCATGTGGCCTGGTGGCATTGGTAGTAGTACGATTCAGTACTATGTGGTGTGATGGCATCATAGTAACATGCTGCACTACCATGTGGTCCACTGGTATTGGTGATAGCACATTTCTGTACCATGTGGCCTGATAACATTTCTGGTAGCACACATGACTACCTTGTGGCCTAGTAGCTTTGGTGAAAGTACAATGTATGACCACATGGCCGGGGACATTGGTTGTAGCATGCTGCACTACCACGTTGCCCAGAAGTATTAGTAGCACACTGCACTACCATGTGGGAGACCCTACTGTATTTTGTGTTGCAATCCCAAATACCAGCTGTGGGCTGGTGGTGGTCTAGTCACTCTGTAGAGGTAGTGCTCCTCCTCTCCTACACTGCTGACTCCCCAATCCTGCCAAAGATAACTGAGTTAGTTGTTTTAGAAGAGACTAGAGACAAAAACTGGGACCTGAAAATTAAACAAAGCTTGAATCAGTTCAAACTGCATCCCAAACCAGGCAAACCAATTTCAGTTCTGAGGTGTGAACTAATGTCTTGACCCAGAACTGCAGATTAATGACATCGCATAGAGTTTAGAACAATATCAGGCTTTCTCAAGTTTCCCGGAAATGCTTGCAGAACCTCATTTTCAGACGAACACACACAGCTCTGCTCCAGCGTTGGAAAAGTATATTTGAAATCTATCAACCATGCAATAATCAGGATATGAGTGGCGTGATTTTAAAAATGAAATATTGTCTGTCAAAATAGATTTTTTTAAGTTAAAAAACTCAGCATGTTATGAAAGTAGTTATAAATATTTTTTGTACTTTTTTATTGTTATTTTCATGCATTGCATATATTATAGCTGACCTCAGCTTCAATAACATACTGAACAAAAGCTTAATACTGAAATATAAACTTTGTCAATACAGAGTGTAGGGTGTATAGCAGAATCAGATCACTTAGGCTATCAAACATTTCATTCCAGTTCTCTCATGTACTCCATCTATTTTTCATTTCAGAAGTTTCACCAGGAGAGACATATTTCCAGATGTGTCCTTGGGGAGGGAACAGAGGACAATGAGGAACATTAGGAACAGGACAACAATAATAGGTGGAAAACCATTATAAATAGTAATTGTGCAAAGACAATGACTGTGAGATGTAAAATACATAGTTCAAAAAAGTGCTGTTGAGTCAGTGATCAGTTGAGTAAGTTGAAGGGACCTAATGCTTTGGCACAATTTATTTAGAGAGGGGGCCAGCCAATTGAGGTTAAAATCACCAGGGGTGAGCACCTCACCAGAGGAGGTGTGGAAGAAGATAGTGTTGATGAGCTTGGTAACTAAAGGTAGGGAGATGCCAGGACAACAGTAGGCACAAACCATGAATATAGGGACACAGAAGGGTGGAGAAGGAAAGCCTGAAGAGGAGCAACTCATAGGCAGAGGGGGACGTGACAGAGAGTACAGGCTTGAACTTGATACAAGAAGAGCAGTGGATTTCAACTCCTCCACCAGTCTTAATGCAGTCCCGCTGGATAATTGTGTACCAGGTGGCAACTGCAGTATCAGGAATCTTGAGTATCTATACTGATATCTCACACATATACTGGCTGTCACAATAGGAAAGCGGCATCTACTGAACACATATATAGGACCATTTCAATTGTATCCATTGAATTACAGCTTGTTTAGAGTTCATTAAGTATGTTTATAACATGGGTTGTTACAAACGTGCAACTCCATTGGTGAAGTCCCTCAGCGTGGCCATGCATTAAATTCTCTTTTTAATACACAGTTCCATGGAGGGAGTCAGGACAGTGCCGTTCGCACTCATTCCATTGTCCAGAACAGAAAATCAGAAGAGCAGCCATTAAAAACTGTGGGGAAGTGAGACTGGCAAGTATGCTAATACCTAGTGCTGCAACATTGTGATTGTAGTGAAAAGGAAACCTACTTCAGTGTGCATATTGTGCAGCTTCTGTACTGCAGTTATTCTTGCAACCCATGTTATAATTACTGTAATATAATGTGACTAAGTGAGATGGTCGAGGCTTGCCAATGCTGTCCCCAGTCCCCATACACAGAGAGAGCTGGCAGTGGGAGTGAGTAAGAGACAGGCACAACAACATTGGGACAGGGCAAGCAGAAGTCCTGCAGTGTGCTCTGTCTGTCTGTTGCCTCTTGCTGTGTCAGCAGTCAGAGTGTATCCCCCCTCCCCCAGCCTGTGCCAGCAGCAAGACAGAGGAATGCGGTACGGGCACAGATCAAAAGAGAGAGCAAGCAATAGAGTGAGAGACACACAGTAGGAGAAAGAAGTGTCCGCTGCACTGTATATAGCTGCTCTCTAAGAGGGTGACACCGATGACAGCAAGACAGAGAAAGATGGAGCGGAACATTGTTGGCAGTATCCCCCCCCCCCCCGACTGTCAGTGCCCATGTATGTTTATCTGTCTGTCTGTCAGTGTGAGGATGCCCCCCCATCACACCGTGTATCTGTGCAGTGGCACTGGTGCAAGAGAGCAGCAGAATGGCAGAAGGGCGATTGCTATGTCTGCTCTCTCTCTCTCTCCCTGTGTTCACTGGTGTGCTGTTTCTCTCTCCTGCCCTGTGTCTACCACCACCGATAACACAGTGAGCAGCACATACATTTGTATTGCCAGTAGCCAGCATCGGTGCTTCTGAGTGCAACAGTGAGAGAGAGAGACCATATGCCAGAAGGCAGATAGAGAGGAAGAGAGGGAGACAGCTGCTGAGATGGGTGCTGATATAGCAGCAGTTGGCATTGGCCTGTTTAGAGGCATGTTGAGCATGGGATAATGGCAGCTGGCATTGATCTGTACTGCGATGTATGTTTGCAGAAATACCGTGGGGGAGAGATTCAGAGGCAGAGAGAGACAGACGGGAGTTCACGTTTTATTTGGGGGGGCAGCAAAGTAAGGCATACAGCAAGAGTAGCACAGCCTATTCTTCACAGCAAATGTCACAAATGTTGTCACTACTGTATTTGTGACATTTGTACATAGCACAAGTGAGGTATGCAATCTGTTGGGGACTGTTTTGCAAGGTGGTTAGATACAGTACTTTTTTTGTTATTTAAACAGAGGAAAAAGCCATTTCTGATGTTTTCCCCTTGTTTAAACATAACACATGTTATAAGCGCAATAACCCACTCCAGGGTGTGCATTTATAGGCACTTAATGCACACCTGGGGTGCTGTGAGGACACTCGGTCTGCAGCCTCATGCCTCACAACACACCCCAGGCATGCATTAAATGCCTATAAATGCACATCCTGTTGTGGGTTATTGCTTACTAATTTCTTTGTTTGGTAAATTCCCTTTGTAATCTTTCACCATTAGTTTTTGTGAGTCTCTTAGTAATTAATCATCTTTCTGTGATTACAAATGATTTATATCAAGTAAGAAAGCATTGTGGCATGATAGAAGATGACCTGTCCTCTGGCACAGTGGTAGCCAGAAGAAGTGAGCTTTGTCATTCTCTCATCCATAGTGTTTGAGACAGCTGTCTTTTAAAATACAAGGTTGGTCTGACAGCCCCTCTTTAGTTCTTTTATTTAATAATAAGACACATCAGGGTATGAAATTATCATACAATAAAATTAAACCAATAATTTAGCAGCACGTTGGTTGACCCTCTGCCTGCTTGAAATGGCATTATCTCACAACAATACTTTACTCCTGTATGCCTTACTATTGTTGTGCACACCACCTGCATGACACCTAAAGGGGAGGTTCTAATAATGGGAGACTTCAACATGCCAGATACAGATTGGTCAATACCAGCAGGAACATCCACCAGAACTAGGAACATAGTGGATTCCCTGCAGGGGGAGGGCCTCAAGCAATTGGTACAACAACCCACAAAAGAAAGGGCTATCCTGGATCTAGTACTGACTAATGGGGAAAGGATCACAGATCGCCAGGTAGAAGGTCACCTGGGGGCCAGTGACCATCACATGATATGGATCAATTTGGCCACTAAATCAAATCAAATCTAATTTTATTTCTAGTGCGCTTTCTTAAATCAAAGCGCATTTATAAATACAAACCAACACACAGCTAAAATACACAAATTTAAAAGACAGCATACATAAAACTAAATATCCCCCACAAATGCTAAATTAAATAAATAAGTTTTAAAGGCAGATTTAAATGTCTCCATGGACAGGCAAACCCTAATCTGACGAGGTAGAGAGTTCCACAGGGTTGGGGCCTCAAAAGTAAAAGTCTTAGCACCAGATGTCTGTAAATGGACCCTGGAAACCTCTAGCAATCCCTTGCCAGTGGAACGGAGAGGGCGGAGGGGGTGGTAAGGTCATAGGAGGTCTTGCAAGTAGCTGGTCCCTGTCCGTATAGGGTCTTATAGGTCAGCAACGCGACCTTGAAGATGATCCTCCATCACACTGGCAGTCAATGCAGTTCACACAGCACAGGTGTGACATGGCAAGATCCTGATTGCCCTATCAACAGCCTGGCCACTGCATTCTGCACCAACTGCAGGTGATGGAGGTCCACCCCCAGTAACCCTAGGAATAGAGCATTGCAGTAATCAAGACGAGAGGACACAAAGGCGTGAACCAGCACAGGAAGATCATCGGACGGGACAAGGTGCTTTATCTGGGTGATGTTCCTCAGATGGAAAAATGATGACTTGACAACAGCTGACACCTGTGCTTTAAGCGTCAGCTCATTGTCAAGTACAACTCCCAGATTACATACCCTTTCAGAAGGTCTCAACTGGTCACCTCCCAGCACCAAGCCGGATGGTTGCCCAGGAGTCAGCTTCTCTACTCGGTGACCAGGGTCCAACACCAACATCTCAGTCTTGTTTGGATTTAGTTTCAAACACTTAGCACTTATCCAGTCCTGAATTTCGGCAAGTCAGTTGTTAAATACCGAGACAGCATCACTGTTCGGGTTCAAAGGACAGGAAGAGCTGAGTGTCATCTGCATAGTAGTGAAAACTCAGCCCATACTGCCTTATAATGTCTCCCAACGGCAGCATATACACCGTGAACAGCATGGGGAACAGTACAGAATGCCACTGGGCAGGGCAAAGGAGGCAGAGGAAAAAATCCCAGACACCACCCTCTGAGATCTGCCCATGAGAAAAGAGTGGAACCATCTGAGGACCATCCCCAACAATCCACAGATTACCTGCAGGCATTCCAACAACACCGCATGATCCACGGTGTCAAACGCTGCAGAGAGATCAAGGAGGACCAAGATCGAACGAGTCCTCCAATCTCTCGCTATTAGGAGATCATTCATCACCTGAGCTAATGCTGTCTCAGTACTGTGCATCTTCCTGAAACCAGACTGGAGAGGATCATAGATTTCATGGGTGGTAAGAAAGTTCTTGAGCTACAGCGTGACTATCTTCTCAATAACCTTACCCAAAAGGGGTAGGTTAGAGACCAGTCTGTAGTTAGTAAGACAGTCTGGGTCGCTGGAAGATTTCTTTAGAAGGGAAGTCACCACTGCCTCCTTTAATGAGTCAGGGAACACCCCTTGGTCCAGCAAACACCATACTTTCTCCACAAGGATTGGTCTGATGACATCTATACACCCCATCAAGAGGCATGTTGGACAGGGATCCAAACTACAGTAAGTCGGTCGCAAACCCCGAACAATCTTCATGATATCCACAATCGCTGGCAAGTAAAAAAACCCTCCATACAGACTGAGTGTCTGTGCCCTCGCATTGACCTCTGCCATACTCGTTTGAAAGGGTTGAACAGATCTCCAATCTGATGGAGGACACCTTATCCGCAAAATATCGAGCAAACTCCTCACACTTTTCTTGTGAAAAAGCTCTCCGGCCCCGAAGACAGACGGTCCAAAAGAACTGAGCAGGTCAATTTCTTGCTGCAGTAATCTCCCTGGACAGGAACTCTGCCTTCTTATTGGAGATTTCTGATTGACAGTCCAAATAATGGGCAATCAACCTAAGTCTGTCCTTCTCCAGGCCAGATTTCCACCACTGACGTTCCAACCTTCACCCCATTCTTCTCAACTCCCTCAGAATCCCTTCAAACCAAAAGGACTGAGGGCGATGGGGGAGGGGTGAACTCAGACAGGTGCTCTGGAGTCCAGGGCCTCCAGTATCACCCCATTATAGCACGTCACTAGGTCTCCTAGGTCCACGCATTCCAATGGCCAACTCGATAGGTCTAGAACCACCAATAGACCCTCTGGGGTTACACCCCTCAAAGGGCAGAACCAGGCCATCTCCAAAGGGACTGGTCTCAGAGGGGGAGCTGCGAAACTGAACCTGATAGAGTGATGGTCTGACCATACGATGGGTTCCAACACCAAGTCGTCAGCTTCCATCCCCAGGAGGAACATCAGATCCAAGGATTGACCCTGACAATGGGTTGCAGCAGTAACTACCTGTGTGAAGCCAAATAAAATCATCAGTTGGAGAAAGTTTTGACCAAAAGATGAGAGTTCATATTCAATCCAGGCATTGAAATCCCCCAGGACCAACCACCTGGGAGCCTCCAATACCATGTCAACCATGAAGTCTGCAAATTCCTGTAGGAAAAATTTCTTGTCCCTGAGTGGACAGTAGATGAGAAGAATCCAGTTGCCCACACCTGCCCCAAGGATACACTCAAAGGATCTGGTAATCCCCATTGGAACCTCCACAAGATACAGTTCCGTCTTAAAACAGATGGCTACACCCCCACCCTTTCGATCCAATCTCGGGCGGTTATCACCGAGTACCTGACTGGAACTGCTGATTCCATTCCAGCATTTTCATCCAGCCAGGTCTCGGTGATGCAAGCCAGGTCAGATGACTTAACATGATCAGCAATAATTGCTGTCTTGTTTTTTATGGACCTGGCATTGCATAACACTGCCTGAGTTGGATGAGAGGCCATGGAAGAACAGGTGACTTCCCACCCTGAGTGGAGCCCTTGGGTATGGGACTCAGGTATGAAGGACCTCTTTCCTGGACCCATTTCACCCCAGGGTGCCTCCTAGATCTCTCCACTCCTATCTGTCCACCCTGCTCCTCCCCCCCAGTCCGGGGGCCCAGCCCCTTCTGCCCCTCCACACAATGCCCAGAGCACGACACCACCTATACACTTTGGGCTGTAGTGGGGGACTATCAAAGGGGCAGAGGTCCCTCAACTGGGATGGGGAATAACGCCTGCCCACCGAGACATGATTTAGGCACATATTCCTAAAGCAGCTGACAATTCTTTAATAAACTTAATCAATAAAAGCAAAAAATAATAAATAAAACTCAGATTTAATTCCTAAAATTACCCAAATAACCCATCCTAATGCAAAAATAAAATTCACTTATAAAGAATAACCTACCCCACAATACTAAGACAATCACCACTACCCTCCGTTTCCTCCCACGCCCTCACACAGCCTGGGAGATAGGGGACTACAGGCACTCTCACTGCCCATAAGATCAAGTCCATGAGGAGGTCTTCAACTGTCTCAGTGACTTATTATCACTATTTCTAGCAATGGGAGTTATCAATCCTCCCCCAAAGTCCTCTCATGACCTGGAAAGGGGGAAAAGTTCAAACACTCTCCCAAAGATGTACAAGCAGATTCAATTATAAAAGTTTTCAAGCACTCTCACTGCTTCAAATAAATATTTTATAATTAAACCCCATAAGATTCAAACCAGCAGCAGGAGAGACATGGGGTCCTCAGTATCTACTTCGGCATCTCTTTCCTCTGGGGAACACTATAGGAGCTAGTCCACTATCGTGAGTGGCTCTTCTCCAAGAAAAAATAACCACCACTGCAGCTTACACAAACAGCAGGCAGGACATTAGAATGATTGGGACCATTGAAAAAGGATTTCCCAAAGTACCCACCCCAGGAGGCAATTACCCACACTAGCTGGACCTACAGCTATGGCCCCAGTCGCACATCTGTTCACCAGCAGACTCTCCCGGTAAACCAAAGGGATACCAACCGCAGATGTCCATTCTCCAGCGGACCCAAAATCAACACCCCCGCTATGGACCCGGCTCAGCAGCAACAGTTCCCCGCAGATGGAATTTAGGCAAATCCTCAGTTACACCTTCCCATCTTCTGAAATACACTCTGCCTGATCCCTCTGGATTTTTAACATACAGTCCACCAGAAATGGTAGACCGAGGATATTCCTCTTGGATGACAACTTTCAGCAGTATCCCTTATATCCCTTCTTTTCTTCCAATTCACAGTTTCAGTCAAGTGTCCTACTCCATTATTCCTTCTCGCTTACTCCAAAACTCCGAAACATCCCTCCACAATGAAGCCCAGGACACCACCAGCCATCCACCGGTAAGTGAGGCAAAGTGAGGCAAAGTAAAATCCAATAAAACAATAGTAGTCCACTTTAGTGTATTTAACTCAACACGCTAATGACATAAAGCTGCTTATGGCAAAACCGTAGCAGATTTTGACTCCATTTTGTCTTGATTCACTCCATTCAGCAAACGGACAAAAGGGGGTTTCCTAATCTAGCAACCTGAGGACACAACTCCCACTAACTACTTCACTTAAAAACCCTAACTAACTACCACTAAAAAATAAAAACTAACAAGACTAAATAAAAAGAAACACAAAAGAAAAAAATAAAACTCTAAAAATCCTCTCGCTCCTGACAGCTAGCCCAGCATGGCCGCCATCTTGGTACTAGAACTAAATCATCTCATTCCAAGGTAAAAATATGGGACTTCAGAGGAGCCGACTTTGATAAGATGGCCAACAGAGTAAAGTTAGCCATGGCAAGAAGAAATACAGGTGAGGGGGTACAGGTAAAGTGGGCAAGCATTAAGGATGCAATACTTGAAGCAACATCCCACTGTGTTAGGGAGAAAAGCAAGACCAAAAAAGGAGGAAACCACTTTGGTTCTCAAAAAGCAGTAGCAGAAAAGGTCAGAGCCAAAAGGTTGGCCTTCAGGAAATATAAGGAAACACAACGGGATAAAGACAGGGAGGCATACCAAATTTCCCTAAGGGAAGCAGGGAAGGCAGTAAGGCAGGCAAAGGCCCAAACCAAGGAAACACTAGCACGAACAGTAAAAGAAGGGGACATACTTTCTGTAGATACATTAGTGAAAGGAGAAAGTCCAGAGTGGGTATTGCTAAGATCAAAAGGGCTAAGGGGGATTGTGTGGAGGAGGACCAAGGAAATGCATCTACCCTAAATAGATACCTCTGCTGAGTACTTACTGAGGAGGAGGTAGGACAGGGCTCACAGCTCAGCACCACGGACACAGGGGGAAGGGAGGTGTGCTCAAGTCCCTTCACAAAAGAAAGGGTCCTACAAGAGCTCGCTAAGCTCAGAGTGGATAAGGCACTGGGACCTAATGGCATACATCCCACCACACTAAAGGAGCTAAGGGTGGAACTAGCGATGCCATTAGCAGAACTGTTTAGTGAGTCTCTGAGCACAGGAGAGGTCCCAGAAGACTGGAGAAGGGCTCATGTGATCCTGCTCCACAAGACTGGCAGCTGGCAGGGGGCAAGGAACTACAGACCAGTCAGTACTACCTCAGTAGTGGGCAAGATTATGGAGGCACTACTTAAAGAAAGGATAGTGCAACACCTGGAATCCATAGGCGCACAGGATCCAAGACAGAATGAGTTTACAACAGGAAGGTCCTGTCAAACTAATCTCATAGATTTCTTTGACTGGGTAACCAGGGTGGTGGACCAAGGGGGTGCAGCTGATGTCTCCTACCTTAACTTCAGCCAAGCTTTCGATACTGTTCCACATAGAATCATAGAAAATTACAAGCAACAGAAGAAAAGTCCTCATAGCTTGCCAGCTTTATGGGTTTAAAAATTAGTAGTTGTACCTTTGTAATAGATATCCAAACTCAGCTTAAAGGCATCCATGCCTATACTCCCCACTATTATGTCAGGGAGCTCATTCCAAATTGAAATCACCCTCTGACTAAGCCAGAATTTTCTTGAATTTCGGTTCCACCTAGGCATGAACAACTGCTTGTTATGCCTTCTGCTACTGCTCCTGCTGAACTTGGGAATGAAACCCAGTTCCAGCAATAATTCTGGATCACCCATAGCTCTGAAAAGCATGCACAGGTCCCCTTTTAATGTTTTATAATGCAATGAATATAAATTCAATGCTTTTAATCTGTCATAATAAAACTTGGCTTTTAATGAAGCAACAGCTTTAGTGGCTCATCTCTGGACACCCTCAATTCTGAGTATATCTTCTCTTTTATAAGGGGACCACACTTGGACACAATATTCCAAGTGAGGTCTAACCAAGGCACTATACAGTGGCATCAACACCTTACTATCCCTACTTGAGATATGTCTCAATATACAACTAAGAATTTGGTTTGCTTTTCTAATCTGATCATTACAACGTGTATCAAGATTTAATTGATTTGTAATTTTGACTCCCAGGCCTCTCTCCTCATGTGTTTCTAATAATGAATATGTGCCTAATTTAGAAGATTCATTAATAAGCTGGGTAGGCTCGGGGTGGGTCAGACATTGGTCAACTGGGTGGCAAACTGGTTGGTGGGCAGAAAACAGAGAGTGGTTGTAAACGGATTATAGTCAAAAGAGATGCAAGTCACAAGTATGGTACCTCAGGGATCAGTCCTGGGTCCAGTCCTTTTCAATATCTTCATCCATGACATTGCAGATGGACTGGAGGGTAAGGTTTGCCTGTTTACAGATGACATCAAGATCTGCAACAGATTAGATGATCCAGATGGTGTGGGCAGAATGGGAAGAGATCTGGAAAAACTGGCAAAATGGTCTGAAGAGTGGCAACTGGGGTATAATGCAAAGAAGTACAAGATCATGAACATAGGGAAGAGAAACCCTGAAGCTGCCTATAGTTTGGGAGGGGAGTTGCTGGCAATCACAAGGGAAGAAAGAGACTTGAGCATCATCATCACAGATTACCTGAAATCATCCAAACAGACCACTAAAGCAGTAGGTAAGGCTAGAGGGATGTTGAGGTGTATTAGTAGGGGTATCACAAGTCACAATAGGGAGGTAATAATCCCTCTTTACAAGACACTAGTAAGGCCCCATCTGGAGTACTGCAGGCAGCACTGAAGGGCACACCTGCAAAAAGACATTAACAAAATGGAGGCAGTCCAGAGAAAGGCAACAAAAATGGTGCAGGGAATGCATCAGAAAACATATAAGGACAGATTAACGGAGCTCAATATGTATACCCTAGAGCAAAGGAGGGAGAGAGACTATGTGATCAAAACATTCAAATACCTTACGGACATTAACAAGTTGAAAGAGTCTAACATGTTTCAATATAAGAAAAATAGCAGGACAAGAGGACACAGCATGAGATTAGAGGGAGGCCGATTAAGGGGTAACGTGAGGAAGTCTTTTTCACAGAAAGGGTGGTGGATGCATGGAATGGCCTACCTCTGGAAATGGTGGCTATGAATACAGTGCAGGGCTTAAAAGAGGCATGGGATAGGCATAAGGGAACAATACAGATGAATATGAATAAATAAGCCATTGACAAAGTAAAGGCCTATGGCACATTCATAAGGTAGAAACAAGCACTTGTTAATGTCGAATGTTGTTTCACTGGCATTGGCATTGGTAATGCCAGAGCTAGAGATGCGTAAAAGGAATGGCACTGAAGTACTTAAGTGACGCCAACCCCACCCCCACCCTGTAGAGAGTGACAGGTATTGGGGTATGCCTTTGGATCATCAGCTATAACACTCATGCCATTGTACCTCACCCTACCCTGTAGACACTGACAAGTGTCGTGGTATGCTTTGAGGTCTTTGGGCATTATACTTACCCTATTCCATAAGGAAATATGCTGACATGGGTGCAGTATAGGAGAATGGGATGAATTTTGTGGCTGAACAGCGCAAGGCACACCACTATGCCTGTCAGTGGCTGCAGGGTGGTGGTGGAATGGCCCAAGCATTATATCCGATTATCCCAAGTCACACCCCTGGCACCTGTCAGTCTGTACTGAGTGGGGTGCTACTGTTGGAATCCCTAACACCATAGGCGTGTGGTGGTATTTTCACTCCAAATTTTCAACATGGGCTGTTTGTGAGCCCACCTCATGAAAAGCAGCACAATCAGTTTATTAGCTGAAAGGTGGTTTTGCACAGCGGATATGACATTTGACGACACAGGGCCGAAAACACATTTTGGGCAGGATGTGGAGAATGACAACTGTATTGTTCATGAGGAGGTGTAAAAAATGGCAACACTGACAATCTGGAGTGAAAATAAGGAAAAATGGTGAAGTCATGAGCATGCATAGAAACTGCATAACACACGTCCATAACCCAATTATTGTTGGGAGTTTGTCACCCAGATTTTTAACATAGGCATTTTGGGACCTCATAAACAGTGGCGCTGTGATTTTGTTAATCTGTCCCAAATGTTGATATCCCACAGCGACCACGTCATTGTGTGCCACAGGTGCGGAAACACATTTTGGGCAGGATGTGAAAAATGACAGCTGTACTGTTCATAAGGAGGTGTGAAAAAATGGCAGTATTGAAAATCTGGTATGGAAATATTGCAAATTTGCGAAGTTACAAGGGTGCGTGGAATCTGCGCAATGCAAGCTTGTAACACAGTTATTTTATGGACTTTCGGCACCAAATTTTCAATATAGGCATTTTAGGACCTCTGCTCATGTACAGTGTCACCATCATTTCCTCAAACTGTCCCAAAAAGTGATTTCGCACAGCGATCGTGCTATTCTGCGTCGGATATGCAAAAACACATTTTGGCCAGGATATGTAAAATAACAGCTGTACTGTTCATAAGGAGGTGTAGAAAAATGGCAATTTTGAAAATCTGGAGTGAAAATATTACAAATTCACGAAGTTATGAGCGTACGTGCAAACTGCACAGCACACGCTCATAAGACACTCAATTTATGGACTTTCGTCACCAAATTTTCAACATAGGCATTTTAGGGCCTCTGCTCATGAACAGTGTCACTGTCATTTTCATAATCTGTCCCAAACATTGATTTCCCACAGCGATCGTACTATTCTGCGCCAGAAATGCGAAAACACATTTCAGCCAGGATGTAAAAAATGACAGCTGTACTGTTCACAAAGAAGCATGGAAAAATGCCAATGTTGAAAATGTGGTGCGAAAATATTGCAAAGTCGCGAAGTTACGAGTGTATGTAGCAACTGCGCAATGCACGCTCGTAAAAGTCATTTTTTAATTTTTTCCACCAAATCTGCAACATAAGCTTTTTGAGACCCCACCTCGTGAACACTGGCACTGTCATTTTGTTAGTCAGTCCCAAAAGGTGATTCCGCACAGTGACTGCGAAATCACGTTTCAGGGCTGAATAATGCCATGACAGTTGCAGAATTCATGAGGAGGGGTCCCAAAAACCCCATGTTGAAGATTTGGTGCCAAAATTCCAAAAAATGCCTGAGATATGTATCAAAGTTGAAAAAATCCTATTTATGCCATTATACAGCTTACCGGGATTTCCACAGTCCACAGTCGGCTTTGAAGACTGCAGACGTGTTCCTGGTCCACCGAAGATAGTCGCGCCACACTCTGAAGGTAAGTATGGGTTGCGGAGGGGGGTGCAGAGGCAGGGTACACAGAGGGTGGGCGCGGGTTGCAGGAGGGGGGCATAGAGATTTTTTCACAGCTTAAAAAAAACAGGGATTGGGCACCCCTCAGCAAGCAACAACAGGGGAGGAGCAGATTATGCCGACAGGGAGTGGGCTCCCCCATCGGCAAAGAAAAACTGCTGGGAGGGCGCCTGATGCCGAGGGGGAATGGGCACCCCCTCGGCATACATTCTAAATGGGAGGGGGCACATTATGCTGACAGGGAGTGGGTTCCCCCATCAGCATTGTGACAGGCAGCGTCGGCAGTCACTGCTGCCATGTTGCCTGCACGTTTGGTGGGGTGTATTGTGGTCACGCTGCATGAGAGCATCGCTCTCATTGTAGTGGACCTTTTCTTTGTTCTGGTGACCACATTAGGGTTGCGTGAGGTCATCGCCTGCTGCTGGCTGATTGGGGAATGAGGGACGTACCTTCTGAAGCATGTCCTGCATTCACCCAACAGTGACCGCGCCTCCAAATGTGCCACTACCGCAAGATGTTGGCTGGCACGCGAGCCAACATAAAAATGGGCAGACTGGATGGGCCTTGAGGTTCTTATCTGCTGTCAACTTCTGTGTTTTCATATTTCACCTACAAACCAGCACTGGGATGAGTTTGAGATCTAATTTGCCTTCCTGTAGCATAAACTACATAGTGATCTAAAACTGACTTTCCATCCTAACAAGCAAAGTAACATTTCAGCAGTCAGAGTGCAAACCTGTATGTGATACTCATACCAGCACTGCTTGGAATGGGTCAGCTTTTATTTTTTTTTTGGGAGGTGGGGTTGCTTTTTAAACTGAAAAGCAAATAAATTATGTATGTGCTGCATGACATGACAGAAGAGAATAACCCCTTTTATAGATACTATACCACTCTTGCAAAGGCATTTCAATATTCTTAAGTCTAAATACATACCTACCTGCTGTGCCACAAAACCCATACAAGTGGAGGCCTTTATAACTTTGCAATAATCAGTGTCAGTGGCTCAGTAGGTAGCACACTCACCTCTGAGGCCAGGAGATCAGAGGGCTGTGGGTTCAGTACCCACATCTGGCACTTGGGTTAATATCCCAGTACTGACACTGTAGTGCAGCATGAGAGGGATGCTGCACTTCTGAGGTGCCATCTTTCGGATGAGATGTTAAACCGAGGTCCCATCTGCCTGTATTGGTGGTAATTCAGGTGGATGTTAAAGATCCCATGGCAGTTATCGAAAAGAGTATGGGAATTTCCCCGGTGTCCTGGCCAAATTTCCCTCATTCACTAAAAATACCACCAACAGTTTCATCTGGTTCAAGCTCAGTTGGCATTCATCTGTATCCCCCTCCCCTGGGTCATGCCTGAAAATAGGCAAGATTTGCCTAGTGCACTTACCCGGTCAACAAAAACTAAATAAATAAATAACATCTTGGCACTTATTTGGGTTGCTGAGGATATGGTTATTATCACATCATAGAGTGACATAGATAGAGCACAGTCATAGACTCTGTGTTCACAGCAAAAATCTGAGCAATGTAACCTTTTGTATACTTTTAATCTTTTATATACTAGCTATATATACAGTGTATGACACTCAATTTATTACAGTTAAGTCATGAGTTAAACAGGAGAAACGTACCCATAACTCCCTGTCTCTCTTCCCCCCACTCCCTTTTTCCCTCCTTTTACTCTGATATATAATACTGGTTAATATTTCACTTACTCAGCACAGAGGGGCTAAAACAAATATAGATATATATATATATATCTCAATCAATGAGCAGGGCTTCTCTTTTTCCTGGTCTCACTCAGCATGAGGGCTCAACCAGTGCTCAAGTGTCATGAAGGATGAGCATACAGCTTTTTAAAAAAAGCTTGGCCCATGCAATCGTTGACTGTCTAGCTTAGGCAATTATTGTTATTCCAATATAGCATTATATTGAATTTTAGTCCTCCTTCAGTTACTTTGTGTGTATTTACTGTTTGAATCAATGCAGGTTTTCCCTGAATGGCACCCTCCCTGCTGACTCCAGGAGCAGCAATTTGAGAATCACCTCTTAAAGATGATACTCCAGGTGACTACAGGTAGGATATTAATATTTTGTTTCTCTCTTCTTGTCCTTTTGTCTATTACCTTACAATAACAATCATAAAAGGTTGCCAATGAATGTATGCCTACCACCCCCCTGTATCAGGCATGTATTGGAAGCCCGGGGGAGGTAAGATACATACGAAGTGTTCATTAAGAGTTCTACATTGCATGTATCAATGTACTGTGAGGCATCCTACAGAATGTTTCCATGTTATGTACTTGGAAAAATAAAAAAAAATAAACAAAAAAAAGCTTGGCCTGAGGGGAGCCAAATCATCAATGTGGATCATTTAAAACTGATAAATGGCCCCTTTGGCACCCCCCTCCCTCCACATGAGGCCTATGTCTTTCCCATCCTTCATGACATCATTGATTTTCTGCTTCATCTACACCAACACAAACTGTTTAATGCTCTGTGCTGATGGTGTCTCTAAGAGGTCACTAACTCTAATCACTCGACTGACTTGCTTCTTGTTTAGGTGTTTTATTGCTTCAGTGCATGAGAGCTGCATATGGCTTATCCTGTCTGTGAAGCACAGTATTGGAACAGAACAAGACTGATGATTGATCAGGTCTGCTGACACATCCACCTTCCCCCTACCTTGCCATGTAGGTCTTTTTCCCCAGGTGCTCATCTAATTTCAGTTTGAATTCCACTACTGTTCTTGCTCTTACCTGCCAATTAGTCAGCCTCCCTAACTGCCTTATCATCCTTTGCATGAGATAATACTATACTTCCCAACATCTAGTCATATACTTCAAATAACAGTTTGAGGCTAATCCCTGTTTCTGACTGTTTCCAGAGAAACAGTGAATAATCAGCTTGCATCTACATTCTCAAGATGCTCGAGTATTCATAAACACACTTATGTGTCCCTCAGCCTTCTCTATGTAGTTACAAAGACACTCCAGTGCTTTGACCTCTGCTAATATTCTTTCACCACTGGACCATGGATCATCACGGTTGTTCTATGCTGAAACTTTTAGTTTTGTGTTACAGTATATACCCGTAGAGAGATAGATAGATACATAGATAGCTAGACAGACAGACATATAGACAGATAGACAGGCAGGTAGACAGACAGACAGACAGACATATAGACAGGCAGGCAGGTAAACAGGCAGACAGATGCAGAGATAAAACGATAGCTAGATAAATAGATAGACAGATACAGACATAAAAAGATAGATTGATAGACAGACAGACAAACATGCAGAGATAAAAAGATAGACAGATCCAATAGCACTGACACACACATATACATAGCCAGTCAGGCATAAATGCACAAACAACAAAAATGCCTGAGTTACAAGCTGCCAAAGTTTAAATAATTTTGCAAATAAGTAACATACAGTACAGTAGTAGCCACAGACACTGCCAGCTATTTCCAGCAATTTCTGTGATATTTCCAGAAATATCTGATGCTTTTTGCATGTAAACAGTAGGGGCAGCAAAGAGAAACGCTTCAGAAATTTCGGGAAATATCTGGAAATAGCTGGCAATGTCTGTGGCTACCACTGTACATCACTGTGAGCCCCATATAAGATCAGGACAGCTAAACAAAATCCTACAATCTTTTAAAAGGAACTGTCAGGTTCCCAGGAGCAATAATGCAGGACCTATGGGCCCTGCTGAGCTAAAACGCACTATAGTGAATTTTTATTTTAATAACGTACAGGGTTGAAGCCTTAATTTTTATCTGGTTGAAAATAATGTAAGAATTAGGTAAAAGATTAAAAAATATATCAATCTCATCAACAATACAGGCTATACAGTGTGTGATGGGTGTTCATCTTAGCTGAAACATGAGCATTTGGAACTTGCCATGAGTTCTTTTCTCAGTGCACACTTAAAATGGATAATTTTTGGGACGCTTAACAGGGATTCAGGTAATTCATTCAGCCACAGCGATGCCCTTACTGCGAAGGACCACTTACCCATATTTGTTTTACGGAAAGGCAATTCTTGGGCATGCCTAGCCACACTCTGGCTCAAGTACTGGTTGGTAACAGGGTGAAAAATGTTTCAGATAGCCAAGGGGGTAATGTCCATTACTGCTTTTTATTTTTGCAAATAGGCAGGTGTAATATTTTAGTCTCCCCTGGAGGGCAAGTCACTTGTTAAGAGTATAGAGGGAGAAGCTGTGGACAAGCATGTCAGCTCCTAATGCAAATCTGCAGACCTTATTATATTCCAATCTAAGTCTGTTAAGTACAGAGTCACTTGCCACTGCATAAATTGTAAGGCCATAATCAAGGTGTTGCAGGATTGTACTGGACAGTACAAGACACCTGGCTTCAGCAGTGAGGTTCATGTGGTTTCTGTGCTCTTAAAGGAGAAGACTCCTGTATATTTATGATTTGGATATATCTGATGTATTTATTATACATTACATCACGTACTGTACATATGTCAATAACAGATCAGCCATTTCTTGTGTTGCAACACATATCTAGAGTTTGAGGCTCTGACACAAGGTAGTAAAATGTCAAGCAAGCCTCCATTTACATGCAAATGAGCCACTTGTAAAAAGAGCCCCTCCCATTCCATGATGTCACTGCAGCAACAGTGCAGAACAAAACATAAGGGTATCAATGCTGTCTATCCTGACTTTAGTTTACGTTTGCAATGGCTTAAGACAGTTCTGTCATGCAACTCACACAGGGAGTGGTACTTGTAGCCTTAATACTGCATGTGTAGAGCAAATAATACATCTAATAATATTTCATTCACAGGAAACAAAAGCTGTTCCTGTGTACTGCTCATTTCTCTCTGTGAGACAGTTGTAACATGTTGTGGAAAGCCGTAGACTGAATAAGTTAATCAACCAGTCAACCAACCAATCAATCAATCGAGCAGTCAATCAGTCACTCTGTAGTGAACCAGGTGAACACCCTTGAAAGGATTCATTTACAAGGTAGGCTTGAGCAGTTTCCCAAAGGATCACACACAACTGAATTCCTCCTTTGCACAAATTATACACTCCCCTTTCAGCAGCCTGAAAGTGGAGAGCTAGATCACTTACTTTATAAAGTGTATTGTTTTACATTTCAAATGCTCCTTACATCTGGGTTCTGGCTGGAAATACCAAGATACAGAATGCATATGACATGGGAGGAATGAGCTAAGCAAATACAGAGTACTACAAACACTGAGACTAATTAGTTTCTTTACCTACAACTGTTGAAGTGTAGCATCTGATTTGTGAGGGACATCCTATCTCAAATGCTGGCATTACAAAGGGGAGGGGGGGCTGCCACAGCTTGTTTTCAGTACCTTCAAAGTGAAGTGCTGTAGCTCTCACATCACTGCTAATGATTTATAATGGGAATCGGGGAACTGTTAAAGTCATGGACCTGAGGGGCCATCACAGTTCCCAAGGAGGTTAGAGGAACTTGCTAAGGGTTAGAGAGCAAGGGACTTTAGTAGGATTTGAACCAATGTTTCCCAGTTCTTGTGCCTGTACTTCAACCACTAGATTACTTTTCTTCCATATGCTGCAGCTGATGTTGTCCTGGTAACCTATTCCTTATTATAACTGAACTCTTTATTGCCTTACATCAGCCATCCAATCACTGACTGCCTAATTACAAAGGCAAAGGGGCATTTGTGCAAGATTGTGTCTTACTGCTGATGTCAATCAAAACAGAGAATGCTAACACACATAGAACATAACACAACAGCTATATAATACTACTTAAGACTCTTGTTGTACCCAGAGTCATTTATTGGGTAAACTGTTTTTGCTAACAGAAACATTACCACAATACATACAGGCACTTCCTTATAGGCATACTGTGTATACATGTCAAATCAGTGCTGACTCACACTCATATGGTCCTAGTCCCATTAGACCTGCACTTCAGGATGTGCACAACACTTAAAGAGTTCTCCCATTACTCAAGTCAGGGACCAAACATTGTGGGTTCTGTTTACTGGTGGAACAGCATTTAGTGCAGCATCATTATCTGTTGCTCTGATGACATCATCTTCCAGCAGCATTGATGGTAAAATGGATGACAAACACATTGATGACTTCTGGGGGCTGTATATTTTTATTTATAATCTAGATTTGGACAGCAATAGGACTGCTGGCAACTAGAGGAAGAAGACAACAGTTACACATAAGGAGTTAGGAAAATATGGGTGTGAAACAATGGGAGACTTCCCCTTTATCTAGGCAGAAGACACCAGGAGAAAGGACTGCTGTGTGACTGGACTTCTCTGCTGGGACTAAAGTAGAAGAACGTTTGTACTTGGACCTTTAATTTAGGGTAAAAAAAAAACTAACATACTAAACAAAAGAAAAGTGTGTGTGTGTCTGTCTGGGTTAACTGAACTGAATGGGTATCTGAACAGTTATAGGTGTAAATATCAGGTGATTGAAAGGACTTAACTGCTGTGAGGTTTAAATTACTGGTAGAAAGATCTAGTAAGTAGGGGAGTGGCTTAGCTAGAAGGAAGCTACATTTAAAGACTGCCTTAGAAAGATTCTGCTAATATCTAGGCAGAAGACACCAGGAGAAAGGACTGCTGTGTGACTGGACTTCTCTGCTGGGACTATATTGCCCTCCCTCCCAAGCTAGTTCTATTTTTATAGGCACAGGATTTGACTGACAACAGGAACTTCCTGTTTGGGAACAGGAAGTGAGTGATCACAGAACCACCAAGACCCACCATCCTAGAAGGGCAAGAGTAGCTCTCCGGCCCCCTCTAGCTGCTGGAGGTCTGCCTCTGAGCAAGTAAGTGGTCTACTGAGAAATATAGGATATTCTTGTCTCAGAACAGGACAGGACAATCAGGAGCTTAAAGGGCACAAAGGCAGAAAGTAAGGAGAGAGAGAAAAAAAAACAGAGGAGAGAGTAAGGATTGAAAACAGTTAAGGGGCCAGAAATAAGACATGATTGGAGTGGTGCAATGCAGTGGCTGTGGAGCAGCAGTCTTCCGGGAGATGTTCTGGAGGATGCAGTGTTGTCCCATCTGCAGGCACCTCTCTGGGCTGAAAGAGGAGGTTGCTCATCTCCAGGCTGAGTTGACCAGGATTTGTGGGACCTCCTCTTCCATCCAGGGACCACCAGTGCCACTGCCGTTGCCTCAGAGGTTGCCAAGAAAGAGGAGCAGTTGGACCACAGTGGGCTCAGGGAGGGTGAGGGTGGTGGAACAGAGGTGCATCCCTCCAGTTGTACCTCTCCACAATTCCTATGCCATTCTGGCAAAGTGTGGTTCCTCTATGGAGGCACCTGCAGTGGAGACCAAGGAGGATGCTGGGAACCTCCACAAGGAGACCCACAGGAGGGTGGCAGGGGACCCTGCAGGGGAAGAAACAACTCCTGGTGGGGGACTCCATTATTAGGAGGTAGAACTGGGGAGGAAGGGAGAGGAGGTGGCGCCTGCCTGGCGCCATGGCTTGGAGGGACAGGGAGCGAATCCTCAGGATTGCCAGAGCAGCTGCACAGGGAGGGAGCTGGATGTCATTGTCCACCTAGGGACAAATGACCTGGCTAAGAAAGGGATTAGAGAATGCAGGAAGAGTTTGTGGAATTGGGGAGGGCCTTAGTCAAGTAGCACGCACGTAACCTTCTCAGAGGTGCTGCCCATCTATGGCATACGAGGAGGCTAGGGTGTTCTGCACCATGGGATTCAATCAGTGGTTGAAAACTGGTGTGGAGCTCAGGATTTGGCTTCATTGGGGACTGGGGTTCACCTGGAGTGATGCAAGCCTATACTGGCATGATGGGCTGCATCTGTCCGGGAGGGAACCAGGATCCTAGGTGATAGGTTTAAATGCTTCATTGGCAAGCTTTTAAACTAGCCAAGGGGGGAGGCACTGGAAAGGAGCAGGGAAATCCTAGCCCCCCCAAATAATCACGGTAGTAAGTGCGGCAAACACCAACATAGAGGTGCTGATAGGGAAAAGGGCAGGGGTAAATGGAGAAAGTGACAAAGGCAAGAAGGACAGAGATGGGGCAAAAGGGAGTAAGGCCATCAGGAAATGGAGGGTAATGAGTACCAATGCCCGTAGTCTGGGCAACAAGCTCCCTGAGCTGGTGGCCTTGATGGAAGAGGGATGCCTGGATATCGTAGCAGTCACAGAAACATGGTACACAGAGAACCATGACTGGGATGTTAACATACCAGGGTACATAACCTACAGGAGAGACAGGCAGGGGAGAAGAGGAGGAGGAGTAGCTCTCTATGTAAAGGAAGGGATAAAAGCAACTGAACAAAAGAGTAAACAGGGAGGAGAGGAGGCACTGTGGGTCACCTTGGAGACTGGAAAGGGCACCACAATCCGAACAGGGGTTGTGTACAGACCCCCATGTCAGGGGGAGAGAATGGATAAGGATATGATAGAAGGCATTCTTAGAATGGCAGAGAAAGGGGAGATACTATTGATGGGAGACCTGAATATGCCAGATGTTAACTGGAGCACATTTGCTGCAGCCACATCCAAGAGCAGGGCCATTCTTGATGCCCTACAGGTGGCAGGCATTAGACAGCTAGTTTCAGAACCCACTCATGAGGGAGCAATCTTAGACCTTGTACTCTCAAATGGGGACAGTGAGAGGATCTCAGATCTAGAAGTGGGTTGCCATCTGGGGACAAGTGACCATCAAACAGTGTGGTTCACGTTAAACTCAGCTACAGAGTCAAGCCATACAAAAGTGAGGGTACTGGACTTTAGGAGAGCTGACTTTGGCAAGATGGGAGAGTGCCTCAGAAAAGCACTAGCAAACAGGCTAGAAGGAGGTGTGGAGACAATGGGAATCATCAAAACTGCCATCACAGAGGCAACAAGCCTTTGTGTGAAGCAAATAAACAAATCAAAATGAAAGAAAAGCCACTATGGTTCTCAAAAGAGGTGGCTGTGAAAGTCAGGAAGAAAAGATAGCATTCCGGAAGTATAAGGAAACACAGAAGGAGCAGGACAGAGAGCTGTACCAGTTAAGGCAGAAGGAAGCAGGGATGGAAGTCAGAATAGCAAAGGCCCAAACTGAGGAAAGATAGCCAACTCAGTAAAGAAGGATAAAACCTTTATAGGTACATCAGCAGTAGAGAAAGACAAAGGAGGGATAGTGAGGCTGAATAGAATGAACGGTGGGTGGGCAGAGGGGACAGTGAAAAGCAGGGATACTGAATGAACATTTCTGCTCAGTATTCACAAAAGAGGAGGGAAGTGCCTAATCCAATTAACAGAAGCACTTGATAGGGGGTTGATCCCAGTCCTTTCACAGAAGAAAGGGTTCTGCAAGAACTCCTAAAACTGAAGGTGGACAAAGCAATGGGTCCTGATGGAATTCACCCAGAATTCTAAAAGAATTAAGGAGGAACTAGTGAAACCACTGGCTACTCTTTTTAATAAATCATGGGAGGATGGTGTGGTACCCGAGGACTGGAGGAAGGCGGATGTGATTCCCTTCACAAAAGTGGGACCAAGACAGGCGAGGAAACTACAGACCTGTCAGCCTGACCTCTGTGGTAGGGAAAGTGATGGAGTCACTTCTGAAGGAAAGAATAGTTGAGTACCTAGAGGCCAGTGGAGCACAGGACCCAAGGCAGCATGGATTCACAGCGGAAGGTCATGTCAGACAGATCTAATAGATTTCTTTGACTGGGTGAACAAAGTAGTAGACCAGAGAGGCTGCGGACATGGCCTACCTAGACTTTAGCAAGGCATTTGACACAGTCCCACACAAAAGATTAATAGTCAAATTAACCAGCCTGGGAGTGGGTCCCAGGGTGGTAGCCTGGGTAAAACACTGGCTGCACAACAGGACACAGAAGGTAATTGTAAATGGAGTCCACTCTGAAGAAAGAGAGGTTACTAGTGTGGCTACCACAGGGTCAGTATTGGGTCCAGTCCTTTTAATGTCTTCATCAGTGACATTGCAGAGGGACTGGAAGGAAAGTATGCCTTTTGCAGATGACACAAAGATCTGCAACAGGGTTGATACACAAGGAGGTGTGGAAAGGATGAAAAGGGACTTGGCAAGGTTGGAGGAATGGTCAGAAGTATGGCAGCTAGGTTCAATGCAAAGAAGTGCAAATAATGCACCTGGGAAACAAGAACCAGGGAAGAATACACAATGGGTGGGAGGTAACAACAACAAAAAAGGAAAGGGACCTGGGGGTAATCATATCAGATGACCTTAAGGTTAGCAAGCAATGTGAGAAGGCAGTAGGGAGGGCTGGGGGTATACTGGGATGTATAGGGAGAGGCATCAACAGCAGAAAACAGGAAGTTGTTATCCCTCTGTACAGACAGTTGGTGAGACTCCATCTGGAGTACTGTGTCCAGTTCTGGAGACCCCATCTCCGCAAGGACATAGACAGGATAGAGGTAGTCCAGAGGAGGGCAACTAAAATGGTGCAGGGTCTGTAAGAGAAGCCGTATGAGGAGAGACTAAAGGAGCTTAATATGTATACCCCTGAGGAAAGAAGGGAGAGGGGGGACATGATAGAAACTTTTAAGTACCTCAGTGGAATCAACAAAGTCCAAGAGGGTAGCATCTTTCAGAAAAGAGACTTGCAAGAACAAGGGACACAATTTAAAGATAGAAGGAGGGTGGTTCAGGGGCAATGTGAGAAAGTATTATTTCACAGAGAGGGTAGTGGATGCATGGAACAGCCTTCCTGAGGAGGTTGTGGGGTCTAAAACTGCGGGAGAATTCAAGAATGCATGGGACAGACATAAGGCAATTCTTGTGGGGGGTAGGAAGAAATAGGCTGTTGGTTAACTAGGATCTACGGCCTATCCTGTGGGTAGGGGAAATGGGCAGACTAGATGGGCCAAACGGTCCTTATCTGCCGTCAAAGTCTATGTTTCTATGTTTAAGTATTTGTTGGAAATGCTGATACAATCAACATAAGGAATAAAGTGTCTTCCAGGATGACACCCACATACTTAAATGACTCAAACTACTCTAGGTTGATTCCCTTATCATTGTCAATTGCTGGGGGGAGGGCCTTTTTTTCTCTCTGTGGGCCTGTATTAAATATAATTTTGACATTATTTTTCCCAGTTTACAGTACTTGATTATTTCTTTTGTCTTCAAAACATTTTTCAAAGTCTATAAAGTTTATTTACACTAACTCAGCTAAACAGAAAATTCATCAATGCCAAATATTGTATATTTTGAGCATATTTTCTTCCATTTATTTTATATATTTCCTTTTTCAAGTTGCATCAATTTCCTTTTAATTACAAATAAAGGAATGACAAACAGCAGATAGAAAAGCTTGTGGCTTTATGATCTGGGTAGCCTCATTGATGGGTTTATTTCTTTACCAAAAATGTTCTGAGCACTCAACCCATTCAAGGAATGCTGCACTTCCATTAATTTATTTTTTCAGCATTTTTATTAAATTTCAGGCTAAGATAATAGTATCTCCTGACACGTTTCAGATTTTCAAATCTTTTATCAAAGGCCTTTGATAAAAGATTTGAAAATCTGAAACACGCCAGGCAATACTATTATCTTAACCTGAGATTTAATAAAGATGCTGAAAAAAATAAATTAATGGAAGTGTGACGTCCCTTGAATGGGCTGGGTGCTCAGAACATTTTTGGTAAAGTGTTTGAAGTTTGTTCTTGGAGAACCAGACCTTGTGCGCACTCCAGAACAAGAGAATTTGGGTTTATTTCTTGTATACAAAATATAACTCATCATTTATTTTATATATATATATATATATATATATATATATATATATATATATATATATATATATATATATATATAAACATGGTTTGGACTTCCCCAATAGGAACCAGTATCATCTATTTCCCTGTATATCTCACCAATTAAAGCTGTATACAAACTGTAGACCTCCCATTTAGGGCTGTATACCTCCCAATTAAGGATGCATACCTCCAGAAGTATACAGCTTGTGTGCCGTGGGAAACACAGACACTTAGAATTTGACAGCTGATAAGAACTGCTTGGCCCATCCAGTCTGCCCATTCCTCCCTACGTACGCTACTGCTGTAGACCATACTCAATCTAGCGTTCTTTCTTCCACCCCCCTTCCTTTCCACTGTGATTCACTTGTGCTTACCCCATGCATTCTTGAACCCCACCAGTTTTTGTTTCCACCACCTCCACCGGAAGACTGCTCCAGAAATCTTACACCCTTTCTCTGAAGAAGTACTTCCTAACATCTCATCTACCCCCCCTCACTTTATAGCATGTCCCCTTGTTCTTGAGCACCTTTTCTTCTGAAAAATACTTCTCTCCTGAGCCTCCCTACCTCGATTTCTGACCCCCAGCCCAAGTTCTGACGCACTCAAAACCTGTAAATAAAAAGCTGTTAGAGGCAACCATCTCCCCCCTTCTGATCTGGAGCTCTCAAAACTTGTAAAAAAAACTGTGGAGACAACCTCTCTCCCTCCCCAACAGGAGCTCCCAAATCCTGTAATGAAAAATATTTGGAAGCAACCCTCGCCCCTGCCCCCCCTTCCTGACCTGGAGCTCCCCAAAACCTAAAAACAGTTGGAGGCCAGCAGGAGGGAAACCGCAAAAAATCTATCCCCTCCAATACTTACCAACAGCTTTTCTATCAATGCTACAGCTCTCTTCTCAACTGCCATCCTCTCCACACCGCTGCTGCTACCCTCATACTGCTCCAGCTTGGCCCCATTTACTGACGCCACTCCCAATCACAGCAACAACCACCGACAACACCACACGCCACTCACAACTGTAAACCATGTGCCTGAGCACCACACACTGCTGCACTCACAAGTCCACCACTGAAACTAAAGAAAACCATCAGGAAACACACCCCTTTTTATAGGGAAACATTATACTACATAAAGGCAATAGACCAAAATGAGCACCCCGTACCAAAATGTCACTACACTGCAGAAAGAGATGGAGCCAAAAAAGACAGGTCAAACCCAAAAATAGCTCCAACCACAGCTCACCAGAAAACTGATCTGGCCCCATGTATAGGGTGAAATTTCAACAATAGTACCATGTAATATATAAAATAAATGATGGATATGTGTGCTATGCCATATACCGATCTAGGGGTGCTTCAGGCTTGTGTCCTTATTATCAAATTAGCCCCCTCGTTGGGTATATTCCTCATATACCACACATACCCATTATTTATTCTCCCTTAATATATTGAGAGGCAGAGTTCCCTCAATTAAGGAACTTTTTTGAAACAAAAAAGAAAACTGGAGAGGTAAGCATGGGGCTCATTTGAGTCATTTACAGTTCTGAAAGTCCCATTTTTGTTTGTGGCACATTTGATTGGAAGGCAATGAAATGTGCCAGAGTTAGAGCTGGCATGAAATTACATACTCGTGTATGTTCTATGAGACATGGACATTTCTAAAGTAGCGTAAAAATCTAAGAGTGGTAACATTCTGCCACAAATAAAACCTTGTACTTTTTGGCTTTAAAAAATCCAGCCCTTGTGGTGGTTCAGTGGGGTTTAGAACTTAATTGGGGCTGGCAGTAAAGCCTAGAGGTTAGCGTAATGAGATGCAAATGAGCTTAGTACATCCAGCAGACCTGGGTTTGATTCCCACAACCTCTACTTGCATACTGTGTGACTCTGAGCAAGTCACTTATCCTTCCCAGTGCTCCTGGGTCACCCATGAAAACAGGCAGTTGAGCCTAGTGTGTCTTACTTAGTTGCCAAAAAAAAATAATAATAATTGTGGCCTTCTAAAGTCTGCATTTCTTTTTCTTTTTCTTTTTTTTAAATGCACTTTCTTGCTCCTAACCTGTCCCAACCTGAATCTTCTCTGTACAACCCAGATTCCTCATGGCTAGCCATGGATCTTCATCCTTGAACATCACCTGGGCAGGAGACACCCTCCATAAAACCTCTTCAGATTCCCCTGAAGTGAGGGCCTCCATTTTAGTGCCATAGGTTGCATTATTCCTATATCTACTTGTGGTGTAGCAGTGGGGTGCCTATAGCCTTTCCAAGAAGTGAAGCCAGAAGTGGCATCAGGGACAGCTGACCCGATCCATTGAATTAGGGTGCCCCCTTTTGACATACCCCATGATGCACTGATGTGTTTGGTAGCCAGGTGCACCAATGTCTGCACATCCTTCCCTCGCCTATGACCCTGCTCATCCTTGCTTCACTGCTCCCTGCTGTCACCCATGTGGAAATAAACAGGGGAAGTTCTGTCCTTCCTCCCCAGAGGAAAAGAGAGCCATATGGGATGCTGGACCCTTCAGGTGCCAGCCCTTCAGCACCATCGGGGGGGGGAGGGCGTGTCTCTGGCATTTCAAGTGGCAGCTTTGCTGCTGATTTGACTGACTGGACTGTAATCAGTATTGTCAAATATTGTTTTATGATTTCCATGCCAGAGAGAGCATAAAAAAAGCCAGTAGAGCTTCCTAACTTGATATAATTCTGGAGGTTTTCCTAATATTAGGCCCCGAGAGACTTTTTGTTTTGCTTTGTTGTAGAAAAGCTTTGTTTTTTAAATTTGGGCTAACTACAGCAATGCCAGCCAGGATGCAATAGATTAATGCTGTAGTACATCAAAAAATTCTGCAGTATACTGTAGGGAAAGTGTAATTTAAAGGCTGTTAAACCCTTTTGTCATGCAGTGTTTTTGTGACATGTCACTCATTGCAAGTTACAGCACTGAACTGTAGCTGGCTCCACTGTAAATTAGGCACTCAATTTGGAAACCCAGTTGGAAAAATTGAGCCTCAATGGGCTATATTGTAAAAAGAGTTTACCCATTTTGTGCCTATAGCAAAGCTCTTTCGAAAATATGGTGTCCAAAGGGCATCCCCAAATTGGGACTCATGCCCTTGTCACAACATCACTGCAAGTTTCTGCAGCACATGCAAACTTTTATATCATGTACCATATTCACAAAAGAGATTCTCAAATATTGTACTGCAGCAAAATCCATTTGCAAGGAGACCACCCCACTGGCTCAGCAGTAGGATATCATGCTCCCATGCTGTTGACCTGGGTTCAAAAGTGAGCTTGGGTACCTTCTTCATGCTCCCTCAGACTGGGGTGCAGTCAGTTTCTAACCAGGGGTGGGAAGGGGCCCAGCTACACTCATGCAGGGACCCCTGTAGTGAGCCATTGAGGTGATTCCTTATCTCCTGCACACAGCAGGTGATGTAGCTTTGAGTGGTGTACCACAGCACCAGGAGGATGGAGAGTGGTGGGAAGTGGGAGAAAATTCGACACCCTCCAACCCCTCAGTAACTTCAAAAAGCAATGACAATGATGCAGTAGCAATCAACCCCACCACAAACTAGGAATATAACACAAAATTATAAATTTACTAAAAGTGGTAGGAAAGAACAAGGAGGAAAAGGAAAAATGGGAGTCAAAGGAGAATAAACATATACATACTCAATACCAAATATGCATAACCCCCCCCGCAGGTCCAACTGGCAGCCCCAGGTCCTATAGGGTTACACTTGGCATCTTTCCCCCTAGAAGTTTTAGTGAAAAGATCTCTCATTCTTTACTGTTTGTATCTCACTGGGATGCTGATATCTAACCAAGCTGCAGATGACAGAAACACAGAATTTGATGACAGATAAGGACCACTTTGCCCATCAAGTCTGACCATTTCTCCCCCCCTACATTATTACTCCAGACCGTGCTCAATGTACAGTATAGCTCTTTCTCTCTCTCCCCATCCTTTTCACTATGATCCCCTTGTGCTTATCCCATGCATCCTTAAACCCCACCACTGTTTTCGCCCCTACCACCTCTGCCAGAAGGCTGTTCCACCACTCCTTCTGTGAAAAAGTACTTCCTCACATCTCTCCTGAAGCTAACCCCCTCTAGCTTCATAACATGCCCCCTTGATCTTGAGGACCTTTTCGTCAAAAAATATATTTCCTTCCTGTACCTTATATACTTCCACGAGATATTTAAATGTTGCAGTCATATCCCTCCTCTCCCCTCTCTGTTCCATGGTGAACATACAGAGGTCCTTCAGTCTCTCCTCAAAGGGCTTTCAATGCAGACCCTGCACAAATTTAGTTGCCCTGTTCTGGACTGCCTCCACTCTGTCTATGTCCTTGCAGAGATGTAGACTCCAGAAATGGACACATTACTCTAGGTGGGGTCTTACCAGTGATCTGTACAGAGGCAAGATCACCTCCCTCTTTCTGCTGGTGATACCCCTCCCTGTGCACCCTCAGCATCCCACTAGCCTTCTCTACTGCCTTGTACCACTACTTGGCCACTTTTAGGTCATCTGATATGATTATCTCCAGGTCTCTTTCCTGCTTGGTGGTTGTCAATACCACTCCACCCATTTCATACTCCACCCCAAGGTTTCTGTGCCCTAAGTGCATTATTTTGCACTTTTTGTCACTGAAACCCTGCAATCATACCCCTGACCACTCCTCTAGTTTTCTCAGGTCTCTGCTTATCCTTTCCACCACCACCCTTGCAGTGTCCATCTTACTGCAGATAAAAATACAGAAAGGTGACAGCAGAAGGAGACCAAAGGTCCAGCAAGTCTGCACGTGAGTTCCCGAGACCCTAGGAGATCCTGGGACCTAGCCAACACTTTTACCCATGGATTTGATTTGAACATACTCTTTATCCCAATACCGTTTGAAGGCTGACACAGTCTTAGCTTCCACTACATGTGAGAACAGCCTGTTCCATGACTCCATTATCCTTTTTGAGAAACAGTGTTTCCTAAGATCCTTTCTGAATTTCCCACTCCTCAGCTTCCATCCATGCCCCCTTTGGAGCTGGATGCCCTGGTGAATAGTTCAGAGTAGGGCACTGCATTAATTCCCCTCATGTACTTGAAGGTTTCTATCATATCTGTCCTTTCCCTCCTTGTCTCCAGTGAGTATATGTTTAATGCCACAAGACACCCTTCATAAGGTAGCCCTTGTAGCCCCTGTATCATTTTGATCGCCCTTCTCTTCATGGTTTCTAGCCTGTCCCTGTCTTTTTGAAGGACTGGGCTCCAAAATTGGACACCGTATTCCAGGTGGGGCCTCACCAGGGATCTGTACAGTGGCAGTATCACCCCTCAATGTCTAATGTTGAATCCTCTACGTATACACCCCGATGTTCTACTGGCCCTACTATATGCTGTGTTTCACTGACTGACTTGTTTTGGGGTGTCATATATAATAACTCCTAGATCCCTTTCCTCTTGTGAGGCACTTAGCTTGACCCAACTGAGCCAGTAGGCTGTCATTGGGTTATTCTTGCCTAGATGCATCATTTGACACTTCTTGGTGTTTAACTTCAGCTGCCAGACACTAGACCATTTTTCCAACTTTTTCAGATCTTTCTATACAGTAGGTTCCCAACTGCTTCCTTGCTGTCGACCCTACCACTTAGCTCAGTGTCATCTGTAAACAGTGCAGATTTGCCCTGGATACCTACTCCTATGTCACTGATGAACACATTAAGCAGGACTAGTACTAAGACCAAGCCTTGAAGGACCACACTTATCACCTCTCCCTCCTTTGACTTCTCCTCATTGACAACTAATCTATGCTTCCTCTGATGCAGCGGTAGCCCATGACAATGGTGACCACGACTGAGCACTTTCAAAAAGGGCAACTCAATCATGGCACCTCCACAGGGCTACCAGACAGGGAGGATGACCAGATGGGGGGTCCATGAATATAGCAACAGGATGTCTCTAGATGTACACACATGCGGTGGGGGGTGAGCATGCCATGCGTCTGGCAAAAGGGGAGGGAGGGTTTGTGAGGTACAGTGTGGCAGTGGGCTGCCAAACTGGCCCTATGGTGTGGTGGGTGGGTGGCAGGCTAGGGTTGCAAGGGTGGTGGGTTCGGTTCTGGGTACGCGTTCATTTTGTTACACCGGCTGTTTTATTTTTTCCCTTTTGCACCTCAACATGCACCCTCCTGGAGTTGAGAATCCTTTAGTAGGGGGTGCAGGGACACAGCCCAGCATAAAAAAAAAAGTCCCCGTGCCCTTTGATGAGTGCCAGGAGTATACATCACCGAAACTGATTTTCAGTGATGTACACTTGCCCTAATGGCGATTGCCTTTCCGCGATCACCGTTATCACATGGAACCCACAAAGCCAGTTACCCACCCACTTAACAATGCAGTTTGTTGCACCCAAATCCTCTAGCTTCTTCAGCAGGCGGTTATGTGGCATGGAATCAAAGGCCTTACTGAAGTCGAATTAGAGGAGGTCCACTGGATGGCCCCTATCCATTTCCCTAGTTTCCCAATCACAACATTTTATCAAATTAATTTGGCATGACCTGCTCACCACAAAACCATGTTTTTTGTCATCCTGAAGACCATTCTTACTCAAGTATTCCACTAGGTTTTGTTTAATCAGGACATCTGTTTGCTTTCCTAACACTGCTGTGAAGTTAACTGGTCTGTAGTTACTGGCTTCCTCCCTGCAGCCACTCTTATGCAGAGGCACCACATCAGCCCTCTTCCAGTTCCTTGGCATGAGTTCCATCTGAAGCAGACAGTTAAACAGATGCACCAAGGGGTCTGCTGACTCACCTGCCAAATCTTTTAGTATCCTTGGATGTATTCCATCTGATCCAGATTTGTCTTGTTTTATACACTCGAGCAACTCCCTAACTCTGCCTGTGGTAATAATTGGCATTCCATTTGTGGGACACCCCTGCCATACACTGTAATGCCACTATCAGACATTGGGCCACTGTGTTACTTGGTGAACACTGAACAGAAGTATTTGTTCAGAATGGTGGCCTTCTGTCTGTCTTCTTCCACAATCATGTCCCCATCTTTAAGTCTAACTAGCCTTCCCCCTTTCTTGCTATTCTTTTGTAAATACCTTAATAATTGCTTGTTCCCCTCTTTGACTCCTTTTGCTATCTGAAGTTCCGCTGCTGCCTTTACTTGCTTCACTGCCGACTTGGCCTCCTTATTCTTCTATACATAATCTTCCCATAGGTAATTTCCCTGCTTCCTTTTGAAGTTGAGGAAGGTCTCTCTCTTAGCCCTAATGGCTGTTTTAACTTGACTAGTGAACCATATGGGGTGTTTGTTTCTATTCCTTTTTGTAACAGTCTTTATGCATATCTTTGTAGCCTCTAAGATGGTGTGTTTAATTGATCCCCAAATTTCTTCTACTTCTAACTGCTTGTGTATCTTAATTTATCTCTGGCTACATCCTTCATTTTGTCAAAATTAGCCCCTCTGAAATGTAAGACTTCTGCCCTGGACTGAGATTTGCCCAGATTTTGGTGTAATCAGCATTTACGCCAAATGGACCTTTCACTGGATTTTACTTCTAGGGTCTTTCAATTCTCTTCCACTTGCTAATTAGGATGTAGTTATGAAAAAGCAGCCCAATCCCACTATTTATTTATTTAGACTTTGGTAACTGGGTGGCACTCAGTGGGAAGAAGCCCATTTACAGAGGTGAGTCAGATATTACACAAGACAAGACAGAAGTACAGATAAGTAGCAATAAGCAAGGGAACAATTATATTCCAGTTTAGGTAAAACAGTTACATTTGGAATAGTCTAGAAGGTACAGTTTGTACAAAGGTTTAAGGGACCACAGAGGTTTTGCCTCCCTCAGGTGAGCCTGTAAAATGCTCCAGAGTTTGGGAGTGATGCAATCAAAGGAAGGCTGACGCACTGGGGATCTAAACCAGGGAGTTGACAGTAAATAGATGATGCTGATCTGAGTGACTGAGGCCTGTCTGGAAAATGGAGCAGATTGGATGAATATAAGGGTTTGCTAGGAACAAGGATTTTAAAAATGGTACTGCCCAGCAAGTACTGTAGTCAAACCTGACCTATTTATTTAGATTTTGGTGACCAGGTAGACCCACTGAGGCCAGAAGTCCCTTTTTCAGGGGCGACCTGGAATTAGTTACAGCAGATTACATACATTGGAATTGATATACAATAGTTACAGCTGATGCATACAATGGAACAGGTATTAAGCACTTAACAGGGGAACAGCAGGCTCACAAGGTATTAGACAGGTGCACAGTACATTTGACACATTTTGCATAAAAGTTACATTGGAGAAAAGAAATGGCAATAGTAGTGACTGTGAGGCAAGACAAACATGTCAGTAAGCCCAGGCAGGGGGCTAGCGATTACAACCACAGAGACTAAGTTCCAGAAGGTACACTTTGAGGTCTGACTTAAACCCTTGGAGAGTAGGCTTGTCAACCAGATATGCTGGGAGGGCATTCCTTAAGTGTGGATCGGCATACTGAAAAGATCACTTACCATGGTTAGTGCAAACCCGAGGGATGTCAAGAGGATGGCCTACCAAGGATCGCATGGCACAGCACTGCACTTTAGGAGCAAGCAGCCCATTCAGGTGGGGAGGAGGACCGAGGGTGGTAAATTTATAGGCCAAACAAACAGAGGGATAGGCCAACTTGTGCCATATGGAGGGCCAGTGGAGGTCTGCAAGGACCTCACAGTGGTGCCTCCTGTGGGAGGAGTTAGTAGCAAAGCATGCCACCCTGTGGTAGACTACGGTAAGTTTGCTTAGTTCCTTCTCCTGGAGGAACAGAAGCAGGGGGGCCCCATATAGGATGGAGGGGAGAAGGGTGCAATTGGCTATGGCTTGCCGTGCCTCACTAGTAAGAGAGTTACCCAGCCAGTAGAGGAGTCCAAGCCTCTGGTGGATGGACCCAGTTAGAGATTCGATGTGGGGTTTATAAGACAGCTCCTGGTCGAGGAGGATCCCAAAGTACTTAATCCTGTCAATGACCTCAACTCTCTTCCCTTGGGCTGTGTTGAGCTGGAGTAGTTTGCATCTGTCAGTACCCAGATGTCTGGTCCCAAACAGAAGAGCCTTAGTTTTATCTTTGTTCAACACAAATGAGTTGGAGGAAAACCAAGTTTCAAGAGCAGAGAGACTAGCCTGAAGCTTTGCAGAGATGACACTGGTAGTGAGTCACTACAGTAGACAACAGTGTCATCTGCATAAAGGATGAGGTTGCTCAGCCCGCAGACCCCCTCAATGTCATTCACAAAGAGGGTGAATAGCAAGGGACCCAGGATTGAGCCCTGGGGTACCCCAGAGACCACAGGTCTGGTGCTAGATTGTGTTCCTCTCCAACAAACTTTTTGGGTTCGCTTGATCAGGTAGCTCTCAAACCAGAAGAGTGAGTGTGTATCCAGTCCTAGTCAGTGGAGTTTAGAGAGGAGATGTTTGTGGCAGACCAAGTCAAATGTCTTGGACAGGTTGATGACTAGAGTTCCATCAGGGAGCCCCGGTCCATGGCATTGAGATTGTCAGATGTGAGTCAGATAAGAGCAGTGTCAGTGACATGACCTTTCCTAAAGACATGTTGTACATCAGTTAGGAGTAGGTGCCACTCGAGATAGTCCTACAGTTGATTGTATAACAATCTCTCCTGCACTTTCTCAAGAGGGCAGAGTATGGAGATTGGCCTGTAGTTCCCCACTTTGTCCCTGGGTCCTTTTTTATGGACAGGGACAATGGTCGCTACCATTTAGGGGATAATCATCTGAAATACCTACAGATTAAACAATGGTGCATCCTTTTATAAGCATAAGGGCAAAACACCCTATCTGGTTGTATAAAGACTTGAACCTAGACATTTTCTTGGTGGACAAGGAGGTATAAAGAATGGCACCTTAATCCAGGAGGGGGAGAAGGCTCCAGTTTGCAACAGCTACAAGGGTTTTGTCTATCAGGCATAGCTTAACTCTGAAAAGGAGCTCAAGTTTTCTATTTAGTTGAATGGTAAGATGGTCCAGGTGAAATCTGAAGGACAAACTGGGATCAAAGTGGAGCCCTAGATAGTAGGGCTCAGTGAAATGTATCTTCTGCCAGCAAAATTCTGTCAAAATTACTTTTCTGCTTCTGCAAAATTTAGCAAAATTTCCAGGAAAATGTTGCAACTTTTTGCTAAAATTGTGATTTCAATCTAATTTACAAAGTGTTTGTCCAAACTGCACTAAATCTGCTAGGACAACTTTTCCAGTGTCCATACAGATGTGTACCAAGTTTCAGTTCTCTGTTATTAACAGCGGCTGAGTTATATGCCTCCAGTCTTTTTGGAAATTATAAAATGCCATTTTACGGATATTTAAACTGCAGAGTTTTAAGCCCCTGTCATTTTAAAACTAGAGAATAGAATATCACCAATTTTGTTAGGTTCACTGGCCCTAAATATTAAGCTTTGAGGCCACTCCCATGGTCCAGCAGTAAAGCATCATCCTGCCACGCTGATGACCCAAGTTCAGAAGTGAGCCTGAGAAGTCACATCAAGAAGTAGGCCATAGCCAAGACAGCTGCCACTTGGCAGTGTATCTCATTTGAGGAGGGTTGGTGGCTGGTTCCACCAACACAGCGACCCCTGCAGTTGGGGCAGGGAGCTCATTCCTGCTGCAGGGGAGGCTGTGGCTGTGCGAAGCTGAGAGAGTTTCTGCCCCACAAGGGGAGATGGGAGGGGAAACAATGTTGGAGAAAATCCTGGTAGCCAACTGAATGGTGGCTGGGTTCAGCCTGATCAGGGTACATCCTTGTGAACAGGGTATATACCTGAGAGATGAGCTGCTGGTCTGAAGAAAAGACATGGGGAGAAAAAGGCTATGTGTGTCAACTCTCTAACCTCATGCACAAAGGCAGAGCAAGTTATAATAAACCAGAGATTCCAAAATAACATCAGTAATTAAAGTTGAATTTCATAAGCTTTTGTGAAATTGTGGAATGCTGTGATACTTTTGTCGAAGGCATGTCCATACATTTTGCTCAGTCATTCACTTGAGTTGCTTTGGTAGAGGAAGGTAAAAGCTGAATAAAGTGGCAATAAGGTAGCATTCATTGGAGGCTCCATGGTAAAACTGCAGTAGTGCCAAGTGTCAAGTCACTATTTTGAATGATGAACTATGAAGAATAGTTTTGGACATCAATGTGCACTAGCCTGAATGCTTGCAATATGCCAGATAACCAGTAGACCTCACTGACTTAATGACTTGTGGAAGCACATGCACGTACACCTGCTAACTCTTTAAAAACCTTGTGTATTTTTACCATTTGAAAACAGTGGTACCAAGTGACGCCAAGCCTTGCAGTAGCTGTGACTCACGTCATTGTGACAGAAGCATCTGGATATCTTTAGTAATGATGAAGCATGATGCTGGGCATCACTGTCACTGGAGTATTGGAGGGGTTTTGCAGGACCATGTTGCTAGTGTTGGTAAGAAGATTCAGTAGTGGTAAGTACTTTGTGAAAGTTAAATTCTGTAAGTGGAACTCTATTGACATGACCTATTATGCATCCATGACGTTTTGAACAAATGTTGCCAATTATTTATTTCTAAAGCATCCATATTAAATTTTAACCTACTGAACCACATTTATACAGCTTAATTGGATTCTGGGATATATTTACTTTGGTATGCATGCCACATTTTGAGTATATACCTGCAATAGCAGTGGAGCTGTAAACATCCAAATATTTTGAAAATGTTCACACAGTTTAACAAATAACTGAATTGTGAAATGTTGAACTCCTGTAACTTACAATTTTCACAACCAATTGCTTCTCTATTCAGCATTTTCTATGACTCTTCTAAGCAAGTATACATATAAATGCTGTATTATCTACCTCAAAAAGGTGGCTAAGTTGTAAATATAGAAATATTTTCAAAAATGTTCACATGAATAATAAATTGCCAAATATTCAGCCCCTATTACTTATCCACCCCTCATCCAAATGTCAGTAAATCTGGTATCTGCTTAGGACATCTTCTAAAAAATATTCATGTCCAATTTCAGATCTTTAGCTATACTGCTGGCCGGGTTATGATCAATTAAAAAAGTTCAGAAAATTCTACAAAATGTTGTAGACTTTCATGACATCTTGCAAAAATCTGATTCCATTTGAATTTGCTAATTTCATCTAGCCTGCTAGATATTAAAACTGCTGCCAACCTCTAGTTTTGTACCATTTAGAGTGTGTATGTCAAAGGCACCAGCAAAGGAGTGGACTCTGGTTTGGGTCCAAAAAGCCTTGATTTTGTTTTCTTTTCACTTAGTATGAGGTTATTCTGAATTCACCAATTTTATAATGTTGCAAAGCCTTGATTTAAACTATGAGTAGTGCTGGCATATGTTTGGGGCGCCTGTAGATAACTGCATTGTCTGTTAGAACATAGTATTTGAAGTACCACAGTGGAGAGCTAGGAGTTGGTAATCAAGGAATAAAGAGGAAGACCCAAGATGGATCTCTGAGGAACCCCATTAGAGACCTCCAGGGAGTAGGACAATGCATTGGAGATTTTAGCCACCAGGGACCTAGAGCTAAGGTAACATAACCCATGTTAGGGTTAGCTCATCAAAACCCAGACAGCATAATCTAGGCAACAGGGTGCCATGATCAACTGATTCAAATGTCCTGGACAAAGCCATAAAAATGGCCTGGTTACAAGGCTATTGTCAAGAATCTGAGACACCTCATTCATGACTTTGGTGAGAACTGTCATTGCACTGTGATCATTTCTAGACCCATGCTGCTCATCCACAGAGGCCCTGTGTGTCTAAATAAGACTGCAGTGGGTTATGTGACACCCTCTGGTATTGGCTAAAGTAGATAAAATGAAGATAGGTCTATAGAGTTCTAGAAGTTCTTTGTACTACTCTTCGATGCAGGGGTGTAGCCAGGGACTTCAGATCTGCACACCAAGTGGACTCACTGCTACACCCCCCCCCTTTGTTAGGGTGAGCTACCCCCCGGGTGTAGCCAAACAATATACAAATGTACACCAGGACCATGTTTGTTGCCTCTTTTGGCACAATAAATACTACTTTTATATCTCATGACAGTGGTTGTTGCCATGCATGGGTAAATACAAATGCCATGCATTGTTTCCTAAGACACCCACATACCAGCCCAGAGCCTGTAAAGTTGTATTGTCCTTGGGATGCAAAGAGAGTATTAGTGACCAGTCCTTCTAGTTTCAACTCCTATGAATAAAATTACAAAAAGATTCAGTATTTTCTTTTAGTTTTCATGGAAAAAGGAAGCAGTTCAGTGCCTATTTGCTGCCCCCTTAAATAAAATTGCACACCATGGAGTGCTTGGAGTATGCCTGCCTACACCCATGCTTCCATGTAACCACTGATAGGGTGTTGAACACTTAGATGTGGGTTAACATCAGCTACCAGTGGCTTCTCTCCTAATACAGGGGTTCACATACAGACTCTGCTCTCCAGCTGCTTACCATCTTTTGGGTCCTGGCTGGACCTGACAATAGGCAAGGGTCAGTTCAGACTCATGCCTGCTGATTGGATGGATTCTTGCAGGGATATGTTCTAGGGCAAAGCACCCTTTACCAAAAAATTACCTTCCTCCTTTCAGTGCTTTAGCAAAAACACTCACTTCCTTCAGAAATTGCAAACATGAAAGTTCACTCTCATACCTCCCAGGATACATCTGGAATCAAGTGGGTCACTGCTCAGTATGCCTTCCTGGAAAAACTCTTAAATAAATAAATACCTACCATGTTCCTTGGAGCCCTGGCAGTCACAGTCTTTCTTGATATCACTCAGTTCAATATCCTCCTGGCTGGGAGACTGTTCAAATTCTGAGTCCAGATTTCTGTTTCCGAGATCCCTCTATAACGTTCTCATCCTGGGCTCTGATTGGCAGAAAGTTCCCAGGAAATCATGCATCGAGTACTTGAAACCAGAAAAACCAGGTTGTGTATGCAAGATCCTGCAAGTTTAAGCTCATGACTGGTCAGTATTGTGACTGGGAAAAAAGCTGTGTACCTTTGATTCTTTCCCAGCAGTTCTGTGAGGACAGAGGGCTTCCTGATACATGGTAGCAGCAATGTTTGTTTATATTTGTAGTCTTGTTGTTGTACAACTGTCTTGTTTATGCCCCAGTGAGCTGAAAATTACTCTGTCCTGACCCTGTTGCCTTTTCTGTGGCCAAGACGGTGTCCCTTGTAGATATTCTTACCATTTATGAGCAGGGGGAAGCAAGTGGGATTCGGCAGTGGAGCCGATATCCCCGCCACTTGTGCAGTCACTTATCAGGCACTCCCGCATTGGGATTCCTGCTCATGGTCCTGCTGCCAGTTCTTGAGCCAGAAAGCATTCCTCTTGCACCCAACCACACTCTCCTCTCCCAGTCTATGCTTCCCACAACAGTTCTACAGTCATGATTATAGGACGGCATTTGTGGCCCACCAGCAATGAAAAGAAAAGGAACTGCCCGCCCTGAAGTTGTTGCTGTATTGTGGCTGCATGTCTTTGTGATGCTGTTGCTTCTGTGTGGGTAGGAAGTGGGAATTGGCAGTGGAGCTGATATCCTTCCACTCATGCACTCACTTCTCAAGCAATTCAGCATTGGGTTTTCTGCTCATAGCCCCACTGCCAGTCCTTGAGTCAGGAAGCACTTCTCTTGCACCTAACCCTACTCTCTTCTCCCCATAGCAGTTCTGCAGCCATGATCACAGGACAGCATTTGAGGCTCGCCAGCCATGAGAATAAAGGGGGCAGCCCACCATGAAGCTGTTGCTGTACTAGGGCTGCTGGTGCTGCTGTTGCTACTGCTTACCTTATCCTCACACTTTAGGTGTGGTACTTAGGGACCAGGAGGCAGCAAAAACAGTCCTGCTGCCAACTGTGGGAAGGACCCTATGGAGCCCATCAGTCATGCATCCCAATCTGGGGTCTACAATGACATGCTGTTAGTTGGGGACAGGCTGCAGAACTTAAAGGTGTACACTATTGAAAAAGAGATGGTAAAGGAGTGACATGATTGAGACATACACGTAACTGCATGGCATAAATAGAATGGATGACAAGGAACTCTTCTCTTTACTAAGGCTGGCAGGGGAGACATTCAGAAAGGCCATTCATAAGCACTTCTTCATGGAGAGGGTGGTGGACCAGAGGAATAAGCTGCCAGAGGAAGGCGTACAGGCCAAATCAATTGGCAACTTTAAGCAAGGACAGGACAGGCATGTGGGTTTAGTTAATCTGGGGTGACAGTAACAAAGAGGGGGACTGCCATTCAGTCTAGATAGAACAGTTAGATACGTTGGGCAGACTTGATGGGACAAGAGCCTTTTTCTCCCATGAATGTATATGTATGTATGTATGTATCTATGTATGATTTGTACTGTTTAGTAGATTTTTATATGCTTTTGCAGTGGGAATGTGGCTCCTGAGACAATAGCCTCATAAGTGATTTAAAATATTATTAGACCCAGCACTTCACTCCACTTATGCTCTGCTGCATCTTCCCCTTCTGTGTATGAATCAAAGGCAACCAAATGTGCAGTCGGTAAAGGGTTAAAATATATGTTTCCTATCCTGTTCCGAGTGCTAATCTTATTATAGATACCCTTATTTTGTTTTGCTAATATGTTTAGTCCATTGCAGAGCAAGGGACAGTCTAGCACATGTTGCTCTTATCAGATGAGGCACCACAGATTTACTGCTTAATTTGATATGCTCTTCTTGGAAATTACTTCTGGCAGTGAAGGTAAGAGTTGAAGTCAACCAATTTCCAGAAAACTGAGGAAGCAGTTACTGCCACTAGTCTCTATGGTCACAATTAAAAATTAGTTGCATCACTGCATGGAAGTGGTAATGTAGAGACCTGAACCCCAAGGTCATGGGTTCAAATCTCAGTCAAAGGCTCACTGGTGCAATACTGCAGATAATTCCTGCATCCCAAGGTGCAACAGAGATAACACAGACCTGTACTTAGAGCACATGCCTTTGATGAGCCAAGAGATTCCACACTTACTCGCTGTATGTCTATAAGTTATTCACTTTTTTGTGCTGCAGTGCTTTCAGATGTCAACTTAGGTAGCTGCAGAAACACTGGAAAGACGATATACAGTATCTCAACTAGGCTTTTCTGAGTAAATAAATAGGAAAAAAAAAAGAAATGGATTGGAATCACAGCAGCACTTTGTGTACCCCAAGTTCTTGATTCTTGGAGTCTGAATCTCAACTAGTGTCTCACTAGTATGCCACTACAGTGACATTCCCATCCTAAGGTAATTGTTTTGAGGCTATCTACAGCTTCAACAAAACACAAAGTGAAATGACTTCCTGCACCCACAAATCAGCAGTGATTTCTGCATTCCAAGATCTTGGGTTCAGATTCATATCCCAGTCAATGTCTCAATAGTGCAATGGGTTTCTGCACCAAAAATCCCGATCCCAGTAATGTTCTGTGCCTCTACATCATGGGTTGCATTCCAGCCAATGCCTCATGCATGCAGTGACCTCCTGCAGTCAAGATCATGGGTTTACATTCCAGCCAGTGCCTTACTAGTATAGTCACTTCCTATACCCCTGGAACATGGGTTCAATTTCAGCCAGTACTTCGCTAGTGAAGTGGCCTTCTGCAACCATGGCTGTGGGTTCAGGTTAAGATGAAGACCCCAGACAGTGTCTCATTTGTGTAGTGAATTTTATCATGTTATTTATATTTTTTTTTTTACTGTTAAACACCATGACCCGTTGGGAAAGGGCACAATACTGTATAAATAAAAATGCTATGCATTTTCTTGCCTTCCCTTCCCTTACCCAGGATTATGAGTTTAAATGCCAGCAGTACTTCACTAGTACAGTGTCTTCTGGACCCTTAGAGCATGGGTTCAGCCACAACCAGTGCTCCACTAGTACAGTGACCAGCTGCACCCAAGTTCATAGGTTTCAAACATAGACAGTGCCTCATTAGTACAGTGACTTCCTGTATGCCTATAGCATGGGTTCAGTACCACACTAGAACAATGGCTTTCTGTACCCCTGGATCATGGGTTCAGTACCAGCCAGTGCCTCTTTAGTGCAATGAACATCTGCACACAAGATTGTGGGTTGAAGATTCAGATCCCAGCCAGTGATTCACTACTGTAAATGGGTCATATAGCAGATGTTGAGTGTTGTCCACAGTTATTACCCCTGCCTTGCACCCATCGGGACCACAAACAAGGCTGACAGGCCTGGGATCATTAAACTCATTAACTGGATGTGGGTATGGTTCAGAAGGGGAACATGGAATAGCATGCTGCTTCTATCCAGGTAAAGATAAGTGGGCCAGGTCAAAGGTATGATACTGCCCTGTAGGATGTAGTACCAACCCACCTCCCCATAGGTTATGGGACACCACCCCAAGACCAACCAGTACCCACACTTTACTTTTTGTAAAACACACTTCTGAACCAATAACTGTAGATCACAAGTAATATGCTTACATACCAAAACTGAAAAAAACAACAGGACTATTCATCTGGATATTGGTCCTATAAAAGGAGAAGGAGGTTATGCAATTTAGCAATTGCGTGTTTGCAGTCAGTCTGGCTGTACAATGTCTTGTGCAACCAGGATCTATTTTAAAGTACAGGCCCCAAAATGTGTTACAGGGCCTTCCTGCATGCACACACACACATACACATGATTTCCCTTTGGCCCACTGTGTGATGGGCCCTCAACTAACCACAGTAAATGTAGTTCTTAAAGAGTCCATGACATGATCAGGCAGGTAATTCAACACGTAGCTGCTTCTCCATGGAGCTTTTTCAGATCAAATTATCAGCCAGTAGTGGGATTTTAAAATATTTTTCCTCGAAGCCCTGGCTTGTACCTCCCGGTACAAGCCAGTTGCGGAGTGTTGCTGCCCCCTGTAGTAGCATAATATGATGAAGCGTCTGACAGGGTTGCAGGTGACCCATGAAGACTTTTGTAGTGGTCGAGATAGGACTGCCTAAATGAGTTTAACAGTTTTTGTTGGCATTGCTATACGTATTGGGCTGTCCAATACATATAAACATGCCAGCAAAGATACTATTTATACATTTGGGCAGCCCCATCCCCCGATTACATGAAATTCTCCATAGATCACCTACAGTCCTGTCCCAGACCTTGCATCATAATTATGCTACTTTTCGGGTCAGGGCTGCAGCACTCCTTGGCTGCCTGGCTCATACCAGGAAGGTACGAGCTGGGGTTTACGAGTAAAATATTTTAATATCCACTGCACAGAAAATATTAATTTTGGTCTGAAAAAGCTCCACGGGCAGGCAGCTACGTGTATGAGTTGCCTGCCTGATCATGTCATGGGCTCTTTAAAAGGAATTATTACTTTAAAAATTATTGCTTTACTGCAGTCTATAGTTGCAGGGTAACCAAGTTAATAACAGATGCAGGCCTGATGACACAGTGCCTGGGATCCTGCAGTGGTATAACAACTTAAGCAAACTTGCAAACAATACCCTACCCAACTGACTTTTGATTAGCATTTTTTTTTTAAATAAAGAACTTGTATTTCAACATTGAATTATAAAATCCAGGGGAAAACAATAGTAATCCAAAAGGGAACAGATTGGTGATAACTTTATCTGGGGAGGCCAGCGCTCATGTGTCTAATGACTTTGCATTTTACTGAAGCAGGATCACGGACCTTAGCAGTGGGCCTCAGGTGCAGGCTAGCACAGATGGTCTTTCAGCAGCAGTGCAGGTGGGTGACAGAAGGCCTTGGTGTGGGCCTGGTCACTCTCACTCTCTGCAGTGTCCTCTGGTTCAGCTCTCATAGCAACTTGGCAGTGAACATGTTCCAGGCAGGACCTAGACCGAGGTGCTCCCCTCTTCATCCTTGGGCACACACCGGACTGAATGTAATGACTATGCTCCTGACCTCATCTTACCCTCCAACACACCAAACAAGACCTACCTCTGCTTCAAGCCACAATCTAGATTCTTCTTTGTATTTGCAGCTCTCTCTCCTTCTCAGCAGCTCTCAGCCAGCAAATACACAGCAATTCAGCCCAGAGTGAACTTCTGCAGCTTTTCATAGCACAAATACTAAGCTAGGCTCTCAGCTCAGATAGACGACAGTTGTTTCCTCCTCAACACATCTGACTACTACGCATGCCTAAGTAGAACTGTCTGAAACCCCTCCTAGCTGATAGGAAGATTCCAGCACAGGACCAAGACATTCTGGTTCCTCATTGACTGACTTGGCTGTTCGTCACGGTTCTGCTTACTCACTGTTGCAAAATGAGTGCCAAGTACTCTGCCCCTCTGGCTCCCAGAGTGCTTCAGGTTTTCTGTTGTTACCCTCAGACTATAGTTAGCTGATCCCAAGGTCAGGGAACCACACAATGGCGATGTCCATTTTGATTATGTAGGCACATAAAGCTGAGCTGCTGTTAAAAAGAGTTCTTTAGCCCAAAAGCTGCAATACTTTTACTCTTTGGATTTAGCCTTGTGGATATTATAAACTGGTTGCACTGGCAATACCAGTGGTGGCATTTATAGGGTTGCTACCTTTGGAGGTGGCAAAAAAAGGATAATAAACAACAACCTAAACTCTGTCCCAGCTCCACCCCTTTTCATGCTAGAGTGCACATTGCTCCTCCTCTAAAGCCACTTTTATGTCAGTGAAGACTTTAATGGAGCAGTAAAAGAGAATACTTAAAGCTGCAGTTCAACAAAAATGTTAAACATTCTGTAAATGCTAAATTTGCTTTTCTAGGTTCATCTTTAGTTAGTTCGTTAGTTAATTAGTTAGTTAGTCAATTCAACTGCTTTACCAGGTAAACATAAAGTGATAAAGGAAATCTCATTTATAGATGTGATCGGGGGGTATGGAAAATACTCTAACGTATACAAGGCTTTTACTGAATTGTGAATGTGTACTATATATACAGGGCCAGATATTCAAAAGGGTTGCGCATGTTCAAGTCCTAAATTACGCCATTCTGCGATATTCAGCAGGAGGCAGTTGCGCCACTGAAAACAGGCTGAGCAACAGCGCAATGCAAATGAATGCATGCTCAACTGGAGGGGGAGGAACCATGCGTAAACTGCACAGCCCGATATTCAGCGGGCTGTGCAGAGATATGCAGGTGCAACCCCTAACCTCGCCTGCAGGACTTTGAGCCAAAAAAAGGCTTAAGTCGAGGCCACCCACAGGTGAGCTGTTGCATTGCAGGGCTAAATACGTTGTGCTGCCACCTGTGGCTGGCCCCAACTCAGTCCCTGTGCCCCCGCAGCCCGATTATGGCATAGTGTGTACCCCCGCAGCCCCGATCACGGGCATAGTGTACTCCCCACCAGCCCAATCGTGGGCATCAATGTGCCCCTCCCGCTCATATCCCTGGTGGTCCAGTGGACCGAATGCTCGATCGCTGGCGGTGTTTAATAACTCCCTCCCATTCACATCCCTGGTGGTCCAGTGGACCAAATGCCCGATCGCGGGCAGAAAGTAAACGAACCCCGAACATCTCCCTTGTGCCCGATTGAGGGCAGTAAGTAAATTGAACCCCCACCCCGAACATCTCCTTGTGCCCGATCGCAGGCAGGTAATTGAAACCCCCACCCCGAACATCTCCCTGGTGGTCCAGTGGACCGAAATGCCCGATCGTGGGCAGTAAGTAAATTGAAACCCCCAAAACATCTCCCTGGTGGCTTAGTGTCCCCCACCCCACCCACCACAGCTCCACCACCCGCCCCCGGCGGCGGCGGGCAGCAGCATCCACCCGCCTGCTGCCCGCTGCCTGACACCAATAGGGCTGCCGCCCATTAGTGCAAAGCAAGAGCCAATGGCGTGCAGCCACTATACATGACAGTCAGATTTGTGAATAGAATGGTTCACAAATCTGGACTATCGCTCTGTTATAGGCTGCATGCCCGATGGCTTTTGCTCTGCACCAATGGGCGTGCAGCTCTACCGAGAACATTGGGCCCGCGGGCGGCAGGTGGTGGGATGCTGCCGCCCGCCGCCTGCCGGGGAGCGGTGGTGGGGCTTCGTGGTGGGTGGGGTGGGGGGACACTAGCCACTAGGGAGATGTTTTGGGGGTTCAATTTACTTACTGCCCGTGATTGGGCATTTCAGTCCACTGGACCAACAGGGATGTGAACGGGGAGGGATTTATTAAACATACCGCCCGCGATCGGGCATTTCAGTCCACTGGACCACCAGGGATGTGAACGGGAGGGGAGGGGAGTTATTAAACATACCGCCCGTGATCGGGCATTTCGGTCCACTGGACCACCAGGGATATGTACGGAGGAGATGGGGAGCCAACATTGCTGCCGGGCGGTCGGTTGCAGGGTGCGTCGGTCCTCGACGGGTGCTGCCTGGCAGGCGCCAGGCACAAGTCCTCGGATCGGGCGCGACCCACATGCTAATGGTATGCAATGAAGATAATCAGATGCAAATGGCCCCCCCTGCGCCTTGCATGAATTATGGCCCCATTTGCATGTCACCTTTTGAATATCGTGATTTTGTGCATGGCGCAATGGTACTTGCGCCACCGCAGGTTGAATGCTCCACTCTGACAACTTGCGGTGGTGCAAGTTCCACTGCGCCATGCACAGTGGCTGTGGCTGGGGGGTGATATTCAAAGGAGTTGCTCAATAGCGCAACTTCTTTGAATATCGCCCAAGGGCTTGCACCTCAGAATGGCGCAGTTTGAATATCCAGCCCACAGTATTTATCTGGAATCAAGTCCTTTTCATGTCCATCTCCACAGTACTATTTCAAAGTCAAAGAAGTGTATATACTGTTTTCTTGAAGGACAAGAAAATAATTTAAAACATTAAAAATCCTGATATTTTGGTAGAAATGGAAAAGTTTACAAGGAAATGAAAATGAAAATGAACTAAACATTTTACTGTTCCAAAAGGTAAGGTCAGACATTTTGCCCAGCTTTGCTGTAGTGCTGTGTTAAGATGCACAGTGAAGAAAATTACTTTAAGTCACTGCTAATGGCCTGCATCACCTTACTTTACACCTCCCAAGTGGACTGCATTTCTGAAAAAAGGGCTATATTGACAATATAACATGTTTTTATCTGGGGCATGCAGCTAAAACAATAAATGATATAACCAAGTCTGTTTTAAGAGTATGTGAGCACTTAAATTGGCTCAAACACCTGACTATCTCTGAGCAAAACTGGATAACCAGATTCAGATTCTGAAACCTGGGTTATCAGGTAAAAAACTTGACAGGTGGCCAAGTGTAAGGGCACTGCTTTTGTCAGTGGCAGGAAGCATGGACTATTTAAACAGTTCTGCTTTCCTGTTCACTAACTGGCCTCCAACATCAGTCCAAGTTGGAGGTCACAGGTAACACTGGCAGACCCACCGTGAGACTTCAGTGATTCACAAGGTAAGCACCATCATTAGGGTTACACTGCTGTAGTGACTTCCTGCAGTAAATGCTATACATTTAAATCCCAGCCAGTACCTCCCTGGTACAATGGATTCGAGACCATTAGATCAAGGGTTCTATTTTACACAGTGTTTAACTATTACAGATATGTTCTGCACTCCTAGACCATGGGATTAATCCCAGCTAGTGCCTCACTAGTACAATGACTGCTTGCATGAAACATCATGGGTAACACCTAGCCAGTACCTCACTTGTACGGTGCCTACCTGTACCGCTAGATCATGGGTTCAATCTCAGCCAATACCACACTAATACAGTGTCTTCCTGTACCTCTGGACCATGGGTTCAGTCTCACACAGTTGTCACAAACCCACTCAGCAGGTCAGACCCTCTGTTCCCACAGCGCCAACCTCTGAGCACAGTCTTGTGAACAGGTAACAGAAACAGGGTAACCCTCCTGTCTGTTTTGTGAGTTCGAATCAACCTTTGGTCTCAAGCTCTGGAGGGATTCAAACTGTGAACTGCTTGCTAGTGTACCAAATTGTACAGGTTCAGATAATTCTGCTCTTCGGGGAAATGGCAGATATATTTCACCTATAGGCACCTAACCAGGTGTACAAAATGAACCCTGAAAACACTCTACGAAAGACCTCAGATAAACTTTTACCTCTTTCCCTGTTTGGTATTAGCAGTAAGCTATGCACAGTGTCAACTTCAACCATATATGCTTCACTTGTCAAATAAAGAATTTCAAAGGCACACCAAGTAGTCTCATAAAATAGAGGTTTACTTTAAAATAGATACAAATATGTAAAATGTAAATACAGAACAATATATCACAAAACATACACTCACTTAAAATAACAAAGTTTAAAGTTCAAACTCCTACCAACCATACACTTAGACTTGTCTATCTAATGTATTCTTATCTTCTTACAGTGCAGATAGGTATTGTAGCTTCAGAGTTCAAACATGAATGTCTCTAAAGATCAGTCACAGCATAATTAAAAAACTGTCTTGAACATGCCTTCTCGATGATATCAACCAGCTCCTCCTCTGTTTATTAAACATCATACAACCAGGATGTCTTATCATTCAGAAGGTAAATGAAATAATATTCATCAGCAAAACTCATTTTCCCAATGTCTTCTTAATCAAGTCTGTGATTTTCCAGTATCTTCTTTCATCCATGAGCAGTTTCCTGCTTCACAAAGACATCAAAGAACTTTTTATGACTAACTGTCAGATCTCACTGAGGTATAATATGCTTTGTAACACCAGGTGCAATTAACTGTGCTTCCTCTGAATATGCCATAAAATGGATATTTCCATTTCCTTTGGTTTCAAAGAGCACAGCTCAACCACAAGAGCATAAAATGTGAGTCTTTGTAAGTTAGTCACATTACAGAGATTTGCTGTTTAACATATATCCTGTCAGTTTAAGTGATACCTGGAAGGGGGGGGGGTCATCCCAGGAGCATAAGATTTTTCATGACAGACAATCACACTACATTTTTATGTTACAAAAATCATACAGTAATCAGAACCAGCTGTCCAAGTGTCACAACAGTGCTTAACTTGTATAGTGGCTTCCTGAACCCCTAGATCATGGGTTCAGTCCCAGCCAGTGCCACACTGTATAGTGGCTTTGTGTAACCCTAGATCATGGGTTTAATTTCAGTCAGTGCCTCACTAATACAGTGGTTTCCTCTACCCCTAGATCATGGGTTCAATCCCCACCAGTGCCTCACTAGAACAGTGCCTTCCTGAACTCCTAGATCATGGGTTCAATCTCAGATAGTGCCTCACTAGTGCAGTGGCCTCCTGCATCCAAGAACATGGGTATAAAGTCTAGCCAGTTCCTCACTTGTACAATGGCATCCTGTACTACTGGATCATGGTTTCAATCCCGACCAGTGCCTCACAATTACAGTGGTTTCCTGTACTCCTAGGTCATGGGTTCAATCCCAGACAGTGTCTCATTAGTATAGTTGCTTCATGCACCCCTAAGACATGGGTTCAATCCCAAATACTCCCTCACAAGTTCTGTAACCTCCTGCATCCAAGGTCATGGGCTTCAATCGTATCCAGTGCCTCACTAGTATAGTAACTTCCCAGACCCTTAGATTGCAGGATCAATCCCAGTCAGTGCCTCACTAATACAGTAGCTTCCTGGACCCTCAAATCATGGGTTCAGGTCAGCTAATACCTCACTAGTACAGTAGCTTTCTGTACACATAGATCATAGGTTCAGTACCAGCCAGTGCCTCACTAGTACAGTGGCCTCCTCCACCCCAGCTCATGGTTTCAGTTCCAGACAGTGTCTCACTACAGTAATGCAGTGACCTTCATCCAAGTTCATAAGATCAAATTCTGGACCCAGCCAGTGCCTCACTGATATTCTAACTTCCTGCATTCATAAATATCAAGAGTTCCATCACAACCAGTGCCTCATTAGCACAGTGATGTCCTGCATCCATGATTATGGGTTCAATCCCATCCAGCACCTCATTAGTGCAGTGAGTTCATGCACCCAAGTTTAAGAGTTCTTCAGATCAATTAGCATACTAATACAGTGGCATCATTTGCTGCTGAGAGCATAGCTTTTAATTCCATCCAATACTTCATTCTTGCACTAGTGCAATTATTTTCAGCGTCCCATGAACACCAATAGTTTAAATCCCACAGTCATTGTATCATGTTGAAGGACTTTGTCTTCTGGTTTTCAGAAGTACAGAGACCGGGGCATTGCCTGAGTATCTACTAAGTAATGAGGCACTTCAATTAACAGGTTAGGGTGGCTCTAAACCAACAATTCTCCCAAACCAGATGAGGGTCCTTTGAAAGAGATATAAGGCACTGGGAGGGATTAAACAAAGCTAATTGTTTGCTTTACGTTCCAGTTATTTAGAGTCAGGTGACATTCCCACTTAGGAAAAGATAAAGTCTATCAATTAGTTATTCACTTTAAACAAAAAAGTTAAAAAATACTTGATTAGAAAAGACCTCAAAAGGACTTTCCTCACTAGAGGAGACCTATGTTGGTAAACAGATGACAGTAGACTTGGGAGGCCTAAGGAATCTCCGCTGAGAGCATTGCCCTGCTCAGACTACACCAAGCTTCATCAGTCTGTTTGCCTAGACTGAGACATATTGCTCCCTGGTTACCAAGCTGTTTAATACACGTGCCAATAGTTATTGGAGTGTTTGTATACTGTGTCATGTAAAAAGTCTCAGAGAAGGGCAGTAAACCTGATGCAATGAGTACTCCTGTTCAAGAACAGGCTAAGTCATTATGGGTCTGAGTATATCAAGGCATCTCAATTCCCCAAGCTATGTAAAGTGCAGATAAATTGTAATTAAAAAGAAGGACATTACATCAAACAAGAGACTTTAACGGAAAGACAAGAACAATAGATGAATACTTTCATTATATTCATATAACATCAATTTGTCAAAATTTATCTTGCTAAAAAAACTGACAGGCTGAAACTTCTTGGTTAAAATAGTTGCAAATGAATGAATGTGTGTACTGTATCATTTAATACTAATAGCTGTTTATCAGCAATGTAAGTGTATTAGTACTATAAGATTACCTTTTTGAACCGGTGCATATTTGTTTGGCATACCTTTCTGTACATATGTGTGTGTGTGTGTGTGTGTGTGTGTGTGTGTGTGTGTGTGTGTGTGTGCAGAGTTGGAATTAAACATTATAAGATTTGGGAGCTACGGGGATCCATGAGGGTCCTTACTTTAAACTGATCTCCATTTCCCCATCAGTCTCATACAATCTTGTGGTAGCTACTGAACCCTTAATTACTTTCTACAATATCACTAATTATCTTCTTTTAAAGGTTATTGGTACCACAGCTGTTGGATAAATGCAGGTTTAACTTTTGGAATGTACAAGGAATATGTACATGCACAGTCACAATGTTCAAATGAGTATAATGATTAGAGCTGTGTGGAACATAAAAGTTCTGTCAGTGGAATATCTGCTGAATTACCATTTTGATTCTGTGGACTTTTACAGAATTTGTGTGAAAGTGCCACAGAAGTTTGCCAAATTTTAAATTTAAGTTATGTTAGTGTAGTTCTTACAGCCTCCACTTGCATACTGTATGACTCTAAGCAAGTCATTTAACCACCCAGTGCTCCCAGGTCACCCCTGAAAACAGGCACTTGTGCCTAGTGGGCCTTACCTGGTTACCAAGAGACTAAAATAAAAAAAAGATTAAAAAAATCGTTTTCAGAGTACGTATCCAAATGATACCAAATTTGGAAAGTACACAGGTACTAGTAGCCTTCATAAGTGTACAAACTTTTAGAGCCCTAGACTAAAAGAGAGCTTATTAGTTATGGGTGGCCAGTCATTTAATCAAAATATTATTATTCTTTTATTCTGTTTTCTGTTATTTCCATCTAATTTTAAAATTTCTTATCCAAATTTATCCATGGTTTCAGGATTTAGAGATACATACAACATGGGTATGTGACCAAGTTTTAAGTTTCAAGCTTTAAAGGAGGTTGGGCTGCAGGTAGCTAAACATTTTGCCAAAATTTAGATTTTAGTTATTTTAATATAATTTTGAAAGCATTCATTAAAATGTTATAAAATGCTGCTAGTTTACAAGTTATTACTACATGTATATATGTACCTAGTTTCAGATTTCTCACTCCAAATGTTCCTGAGTTCTATGAAAATAAAAAAGTTCAGGAAGTTTCCCACAAAAGAAATACATAAAATGACAGATTTTGAGCACCTATCATTTTGAAACAATGCATCCTAATGTCATGATAGTTTGCACAACATTATAACACTGATCAAGAAGTAATCATGCCAAATCTTGGCTCTCTAGCTCATGAAAAGGCTGAGTTATGATCAAATTAATACATTTTAAAAGTTCCACCAAATTTCAGTTTTTTGGTCTAGTTTTCAAAGTTCCTACCTAAATGACGCCACATTTTTCAGGTATGCAGGTACTTATGGCTTTCATAAGTGTACCAAACTTCAGAGTCCTAGATTTAAGGGGTGAGTTGTGGATGGCCAAGCATTTAATAAAAAATTAATTTCCAGTTATTTCCATCTTATCCAAATGTCTCCACAGTTTCAGGGCATGTGCACCAAGTTTTACATCTCAAGCTTTAAAAGGGCTGTGCTATAGGTAGACAAACATTTTGCCAAAATTTAAATTTTAGTTATTTTAGTATAATTTTGAAAGCATTCATCAAAATGTTACATCATTTTGCAGGTATATGGGTTATTAATGCATTTATATATGTATCCAGTTTCAGATTTCTAGCTTCAAAGGTAATTGAGTTATATGCAGATAAAAAAAGTTCTAGAGATTCCCCACGAAAAATAAAATGACAGACTCTGAGTGCCTATAACTTTGAGACGTGTCCTAATGTCATGATATCAGAGCACTTATCAGCAAGAGGTCATGCCAAACTTCAGATCTCTAGCTCAATAGGCAACTGAGTTATGATCAAATTAATATATTTCAAAAAATCCATGAAATTCTGATGAAATTCCACAGAATTGCATGGTATTTCATAGAATTCCATAAGAATGACATGGATTCATAATTTTCTCATTCTGTACAGCTCTAATAGTGAACACTATGTGTACTCCCTGCCTCATTAACCTAATGCTGGTCTTTTGCTCAAGTCATCCCCAGTTTAAAGTCAGTTCATACTTGAAATTCAAATGTCCTAGCAGCCCTAGCTACCTAGCTAACTAGATGAATTGCAGAGCCAAGGACCTAATAATGTACTCAGTTTGCAGACCTCATAGGCCCAGAAATATACCACTGGATGGGGTGAGGGGTCACAACTGCTGCTGCTGTGGATACAGATGCTCATCATTCATTGTAGCATATGGAGCTAGCTGTGAAGGTGATGGGCCTGATTCACAAAGGTGGATGCAAGGGTTGCGTGAAGCTTGTATCCACCCTGGTGTTGTGCCAGCCACTTCAGTGCAATGTGCACCCAATTCACAAAGGTTGCATGCCTTTGCGACACTTCACCCCATTTATAGTGGCTTGCAAGCTCTGTATTAAGGGCAGCAGCAGTAGATCAGCAAAAAGCTGTTCTAACATCAAGCTGGGGGTGCACCGGCTGTGAATCCTGACTTTCAGCTGGGGACCCCCGCAATCCCCATGCACCCTGACTTTGGTGCACCTGGGGCTTGTGCCGGACCAATCCTTTTGTGAATCAGGACTGCTGCCTCAGCCTTGCAGATCTTCACCCCACATGGGTACTTTTTGCCCTTTAGTAGGGACTTTTTTCTCCTCTTCTCCCCCATATGTGGATCTTCATGCTGAAGAAGCTGCTAGCTGCAGGTAAACACTGTCATAGTCAGATTCCTCTCTCTCTCTCTCAGGAATCTTGGCTTCACCTCAAACACTTCACTAAGTTGTAGCCAGGTTTCAGTCTATACAGTTTGGAAATTACCCCAGGTGCAAAATGGGCACTCTAGGGCAAATTATTCCTTTTCCAAACAACTGTGACCTTTCTCTTATCAATCCCATATTGGGGCTGCTCCTCATTTGACTACTGAATGCACACACTCTGGTCTCTGGCCTACCAAGCTTTGTCAATTCTCTGGTATCACATCCAGTTCCTCTCACAGAATCTCCTCACATATCTACCTCCAAGCAGATCCCCTGGCAAGAATCTCCAGATGCTGCATCTACAGCTCCTCAACTACTTCTCAAGTCCAAGCCCCAGATTAGTCAGTTCCAGCTGTGGGGATGAACTATCTAAAGAATCCTTAATATTGATAATCTGCCTATGTCCCTCACCCAAAAATGCTGAAAAACCTCCAAACCAAAATGCTGAACTTCTTTTGGGGAAAAACCAAGAGCTGTAGCAGGACCACCTTAGGGGTGAACCCAAGTTACCAGACTTCCCATTAAAGCATATGTCTCGGGCCTTGTTTCAAGTGACCAAATCCTTGCTGGGGCATTCCTTGGAGGGCAAACCCTAAAGGGGTGTGAGATAGAGCTTTTGGGTGGTCTAACAGACATGGTAATCTGTTTTTCCTTGCTGCCTGGTCAATGTGCAAAACATTCAGGGTGGGCACCAAAGTGCTAATTTTAATTTACAACCTGACACAACCAGCAGCTTTCTATTGCTGGGAAATCACTGCACTGTACCACTCTGGCCAATACAGGTATCACCACCCTCAGCCATCTGACTTGATCCACACCTGGAATTGCTGAAATCATTTCAACAACTCCTGACAGAATATTTGCTGCCTAAGAGTCAAGATGAAAAAATATCTACAGCTCAGATATGCCCTCACCCTGAATCTAGGTCCATTCTATAAAGCCCCAGACCTTCACTTTATGGAAGGGACTCTGCAACAAGCTGGTAAAAAGCCACCTAGTAGCAGCCAGATCTATGCTAAACTTCTGCCTTCCAGCTTGACCATACATTTCTGTTAACCAAAAAATGCTGGTGGTTCTTGTGGGGGGGGGGGGAGAACTAGGCTGCAAGATCAGTTATAGCATGTAGACCCAATGCTTGCACTCCCTGGTAAGAAAGATTAGGTATACCAAAAAATAATTTCAAACAATACAAGATCCTGCACAGGTGGCATAGGAACCTGCAGAATCTCCATGTCTGGGGCTAGCTCCCCAATAATTGTTGGACATGCAATGAGTTGATAGGGATGATAACACACTTGCTATGGGAATGTCTGGGAATCAGCAACTTCTGAGACCAAGTGCATACCACATGTCAGAAAGTGCTGTCATCTAGCTCTGCAGCTCACTCCAATCCCAGCATTGATAGGCATCACTGACACCACAGTGAACACAAGGCAGAGCCAACCAAGAGTACAAAGATGGATCACCAGGCTTCTAATAACAGCAAAGCGCATCCTCATGAAACAGTGATGAGAGAAAAGCCCCCCAAGAATAGAGGAATTGTACACTGAGATAGGCAATAAAGATACCTATGAGATGGCACAGTTCTTAGCAAATGGGAGAATATAAGCCTTCAAGGAAATAAGGGGGAGGTGCCTGGCTTCACCCTACTGTGGCATACACAAGGGGCTGCAGTTGATGTCACCTACCTTGACTTCAGCAAAGCATTCGATACTGTTCCACATAGAAGATTGATTAATAAGCTGGGTAGGCTTGGGTTGGGTCAGAGGTTAGTCAACTGGGTGGCAAACTGGTAGGGGGGTAGAAAACACAGAGTGGTGGTAAATGGTATAGAAACATAGAAACTGATGGCAGATAAGGACCACTTGGCCCACCTAGTCTGCCCATTTCCCTACCTAATGCATAGGCTGCGGATCCTAGTTAACCAACAGCCTACTTCCTCCTACCCCCCACTAGAATTGCCTTATGTCTGTCCCATGCATTCTTGAATTCCCCCACTGTTTTTGACTCCACTACCTCCTCAGGAAGACTGTTCCATGCATCCACAACCCTCTCCATGAAAAAAGACTTCCTTACATTACGTCTGAGCCGTCCCCCCACTATTTTCAAATTGTGCCACCTTGTTCTTGCACATCTCTTTTTCTGAAATATGCTACTGTCTTGGACTCTGTTGATTCCCTTGACGCACTTGAAAGTTTCTATCATGTCCCCCCTCTCCCTCCTCTTCTCGAGTGTATGCATATTACACTTCTTTAATCTCTCTTTGTATGTCTTCTGGTGCAGATCCTGCACCATTTTAGTTGCCCTCCTCTGGACAGCCTCCATCCTGTCTATGTCCTTGTGGAGATGGGATCTCCAGAACTGGACACAGAACTCCAGATGGGGTCTCACCAACTGTCTGTACAGAGGGATAACAACTACCTGTTTTCTACTGGTGATGCCTCTCCCTATGCATCCCAGTATTACACCAGCCCTCCTTACTGCCTTCTCACATTGCTTGCCCACCTTAAGGTCATCTAATATGACTATCCTCAGGTCCCATTCCATTTCTGTTGTTATTATCTCACCCCCCCCCGATGTATACTCTTTCCTTGGATTTTGCTTTCCCAGGTGCATTACTTTGCACTTCTTTGCATTGAATCTAAGCTGCCATGCATTTGAACATGCCTCCAACCTTGCCAAGTCCTTTTGCATCCTCTCCTCCCCACCTTCTGTATCAACCCTGTTCCAGATCTTTGTGTCATATGCAAGGAGACAAACCTTTCCTTCTAATCCCTCTGCAATATCACTTATAAAGACATTAAAGAGGGCCAGTCACAGTAATGAACCCTGCAGTACCCAACTAGTAGCCCTCCTTTCTTCAGAGTAAACTCCGTTTACTATTACCCTCTGTATCCTGTTGTCTAGCTAATTTTTTACCCAGGCTACCACCTTGGGACCCACTCCAAGGCTGGCTAACTTGCATTAATCTTTTGTGTGGGACTGTGTCAGATGCCTTGCTAAAGTCTAGGTATACAGTTGGAAGAGATGCAAGTCACAAGTAGGTACCTCAGGGATCAGTCCTGGGGCTAGTCCTCTTCAAGATCTTCATCAGGGACATTGCAGATGGACTGGAGGGTAAGGTGTGCCTGTTTACAGATCACACCAAGAGCTGCAACAGAGTAGATGATCCAGATGGGGTGGACAGAATGAGAAGAGATCTGGAAAAACTGGTAAAATGGTCAGAAGAGTGGCAACTGGGGTTTAACACAAAGAAGTGCAAGATCATGCACATAGGGAAGAGAAATCCTGAAGCCACCTATAGGTTGGGAGAGGAGTTGCTGGCAATCACAAGGGAAGAAAGAGACTTGAACATTATCATCACAGATGACCTGAAATCATCCAAGAAGACCACTAAAGCAGTAGGTAAGGCAAGAGAGATGTTGGGGTGAATTAGTAGGGGTATCACAAGTTGTTAGAAGGAGGTAATAATCCCACTTTACAAGACACTGGTTAGGCCCCATCTGGAGTACTGCATGTGGTACTGGAGGCCACACCTGCATAAGGACATTAAAAAAATGGAGGCAGTCCAGAGAAGGGCAACCAAAATGATGCAGGGATTGCATCAGAAAACTTATGAGGGCAGATTAACAGAGCTCAATATGTATACCCTAGAGCAAAGGAAGGAGAGAGGTGATATGATTGAAACATTCAAACATCTTAAGTGTATTAACAAGGTGAAACAGTCTAACATGTTTCAATATAAGAAAAATAGCAGGACGAGGACACAGCATGAGATTAGAGGGAGGCTGATTAAGGGGTAATGAGAGGAAGTTATTTTTCACAGAAAGGGTGGTGGATGCATGGAATGGCCTACCTCAGGAAGTGGTGGATATGAATACAGTGCAGAACTTTAAACAGGCATGGATAGGCATAAAGGAGCAATACAGTTGAGTATGAATAGATAAGCCATTGACAGAGTAAAGACCTATGGCACATTCATAAGGTAGAAAAAATTGGCAGTCTGGATGGGCCTTGCAGTCCTTATCTGCCGTCAACTTCTATGTTTCTATAAATTGCAATGTCCAGGACTGGATTAGTGAACTCAGAATGTCAGATAGCCACCCAACTAGGACTAAGCAGCAGGAGATTCTGTCCTCACCAACTGAAGTTGTTATGGCTAGCATAAGGATATATGCTGTAACACCCTTACTACTATATAAGAAGCATTGTTGTGTTCTGTTTAGTCATAATTAGTTATGTAGATATATTTGACTGGATGAATATCTCACCGTCCTTTTGTTATGGTTCAACATTTGGTAAAAATTTGAGGTATGTGTTAGAATTGTATTTCCAAGGGACTGGACTCCAGCCCTGGCCATGAATGTCATTGTTACAGAATCTCATATTTCACATTTCCTATGTAAAATCAATTAAATGCAAATTATGTAAAAAGAACAATTAATCATCACTGGCTGTCCGTTAATGGGAAAACTTTCATGTAGGCTGCTTGCAGTATGCACTCCTTGCCTATGAGGCTCCTCTTCCCACTTATTGACTGTTAAGACTCCAGCAGCAAGAATCCTTTGCCCTTTCATTTCAGAAGTCCATTTTGGTCTTCATTGCCCATGGTTCCTGCGGTCTTGCTGTTCAGTTGACTGTTTCTTGCCCTCTGACCCCTATTTCCACAGTCTATTAGGTAAAGGCTCACTTAGCATGTTGTTTATTTACCTTGCTTTATTTTTTGGTCCCATGGAAGCAGCACTGGTTGAATTTCAACATGTTCCCAGTGGCATGGTTCGACAAAGCCCCAAGCCACTGCCTATACAGAGACTGTGTAAAGACATCCAACATTGTAGGGGGCAAGCCTGATCCCTTCATTTGATTCAAAGTTGCAACTTTAGACTCACTGAACATCCATTGGTACTAAAGACAGAAAATGACTCCCACCTCCTACTGCCTGGTGCAGAGAAAGCCATGCTGCCATGTGCTGGGGTACTCAGGAGAGCTCAAAGGTAAGCCACCAACCTGGGGTGGGCCTAAATGTGTACACATGTAGCTATATGGATCTGTTCACGAAGGATAAAGATGCCTTTGAAATGTTTTGAAGGACTTTTATGATGGAATTATTTTATTACACCAGCTGACTCAAACTGTAGATTTTTTATTTTTATTTTTTTATTTAGCTTTTCTTGACCGGGTAAGTACACTAGACAAGTTATATGCCTATTTTCAGGAACAACCCGGGAGAGTACAAACAGGTAATACAGGGTACAACAATACAGCAAAAGTTAGGTGAACAATTACATCTCATACTAGCTGAAATGATTACATTCATAAAACATAGCACTTGTTTGCCAGTACAGTTTTAACAAGGGCAGTGAAAGGGTTGCAAAACAAAATGCCAGGTTGTTAGGAACAGATGCTAGCCAGAGCAATTGAACATTTTGAACCAAAATGCACATTTTTTCTTAAACATCTGCCACAGACCTACAGTATGACTTCAAGTCAGAAATTGTGATTGGGTAAACCTGAATTATATATATCTGCCATATCTAAGTCAAAAACATTAATCTCTGTAGTCTGAAGAAAGGATAGAGGACAGAGTGTATCTCCCCTGAAGTACACAAGACAGTAAATAGAATAGATTATGTCAAAAGGAGTTCTTAGTTTAAAGCTGGCACAGAGAACAGGCCCTGGGGCATAAATGGAAACTGAAGAGAAACACATTGAGCACAGATGTTAGGAAGCACAACTTCAGTCAAAGAGTGTATTATTGTATAAACAATACGTGTGGAATGAACTGTCTGAGAGGGAGAGTGACAGAGGAATTTGTGTAAATACACAGGGACCATTCAACAGACAATAAAATCTCACCCAGAGGCAATGTTATCTTATCAGGGTGAGTCCTGATGGGCCAAGTAACCTTGTTGAAGTTCCTTATGTCACCTTTTCCATTATTGGAGGCATTTGGCATGTTATGGTGATGAGGAGGAGGATGAAAAAGATAAAGTAAAAAAACTTTATTTTTAAGCAGGATATGACAGTTAGATCTAGCCTGTTTTCAGTGTTGTCCAGAAAACTATCAACATTACAATCATACCTCTCTCATCCTCCCAGCATTAAAATTCATAGCACTGGCCTTCACAACACAGAGCAAATGGCCAGAACATGTATCACTTTCTCATTTTAAAGAATAATATGTCTAGAAATAATGGGCCACATATATGTAGTGTTAAGAAATGTTTCTATTAAGCTAATTCAACAGTTTAATAGCTTACGTGTCCAGAAATAGCTCTAACATTATTAAGAACATCAGTAAATCTTTTCGGAGCAAGGATAAATTTCAGTGCAAAAATTATAGCACTATACAAAATTCATAGCAGTTGAGTGGTATGATTACAATACATACAATAGGAAAGACGCACAATACTTTCACAATTTGATCATTCTTAATATGTGCTTGAAAAGCTATGGTTCACTATAAACAACCATATAAAACAATCAAAACATAAACAAAATTCAGAGCCCATTTTGTTTGAACTGCACTAGAGTTGAAGAAGCACTGATGTCTGGATGTATTTTAGTCCAAGTCCTGGCAGCATCATTGTGACAGGGTTGAATAAGGCCCTGCCCCATTTGTTATGCAGAAAGAGTTTAAATACAAGGGTCTGTTCTATCCTCTCCTTTTCTGTCTCTTCTCTGGTTGCGCGACAAATTTTCTTATGAGTCCTAGGAACTGATCACTCCCTTTGGTTCCACAATTCTCCACCTCTCGCTATTTCTCTGCCTTCCTTTGCTTTTTCTGTCTCTTCTTCCCCTTGCATATCTGCAGTTAAAAAATATATGTGAATCTCTGCGTAAAAGTGAATGTGAAACTGGGATCCCTTTGTTTAAAACTGTATATAGTTATACTGTTGAAATGATTGCAAAGCTATTTGAAACTAACGGGGTTAACCTGAGATGCAGTTTTTTAAGTCTTTTACAGAACTGTAAACAAGAGGTCAGTCCTGGGTCACTATGTACTGTTTTGCTGCATCTGCAAGGAATGAAACTGATAAGAACATTCTGTAAACTTACAAGAACATTCTGTGAGAAGCAGGCTTTCTTAACGAGTTCCCAAACAAAGACTTATAAAAAGAACAGCAATGCTTTTGCTACAGAGACAAGGAGAGTGAGAAACTAAGAGACTGAAACTTGGAATTAAGAGATACCTTCAGAAGAAGGACTTAGTTTTCTCTGTTTGTACTGCCTTTTTAGTTATACTGAATAATTTTTATTTTGTTGTTACTGAGAAAAATAAAATGCTATTTGCATATTTTGAAACTGCTCCTGGTTTCCCTATGCTTCCTGATCTGTGCCTCAATGACAATCATATTTTAACCTCATTTTAAAAGGATTATGACCCCCCCTCCACACACACACACTCTCACATACACATACACACACACACACACACACACACACACAGACATATCAGTTTTGCAGAGATTCAGCTACAATTTTAAGGAGTTCAACAAAATATGCCGTGCATATAAAGTTGAAATACAAACCTCATGGTCCATTGCTCTGAACAGGGTCTAGTTTCTCAGTTTGAGCACATGGTACTCTGAGCCTCATGTTATTTAGTTTGTTAGTTCATTAGTTACTTAGTTAGCTAGCTAGATAGTTACAATTTTTTGTCCAGGAAAACCCCACTAAGTGGAGTCTTATTTCCATGTATGTCCTAGGAGCACAGGGAAGTTAAGTGACTTGCTCATGCTCATACAGTATGCATGTGACTGAGCACTCAGCTCAGTATCTATAGACTCCCTGCTCATCTCCTCAAGAATCTAAGAGCTGAGTCAAGAGTACTGGTACCCTGAGTCCTAGGTTAATAAAAGCTCTTTCACAAGCGTCCCTGCTGCTCTAACGAAGATTCTGAGGCCTGAATGGGGAGGCTAGGACCATGAGATGTAAGTTAATGGTAGTTCTGCATGCAACTTTTTGCTACTCTAAAAGTCTGAGGTTTGACCTGACAGTTCAAGGATCTATAGCTTGAGGGTTAAGGCAAGCTCTCCATAGACTCCCTGCCATCCTAATCGAGTGTCTGAGAGCTGAAATGAGAGCACTCAGGCCCTATTACCTATATTTTTCCTACTGCAGATGAAACAGATTTTTTTGAGAGGCAGGAATTCAATGCTCTTTGAACACACAAAATAATACCTTTCTCTCCAGGGGGTTGCTGAGAAAAAGTAAAACTAGACCAAGAAAAAGGAATGTAAAATAACCACAATTTGAGAATATTTCTGCAGATGGGCAAATGAATGCTGATACCATACTTCAGTCCTCTCCTCCAAGGAAAGGTAAGTTATCCTTGGAGGAGAGGACAGAAGTATGGTATTAATTACTTTAGTAATAAGTGGTGGAAGCTTCAGAAATAATTTTTTTGGGGAAGAATTGTGTGTAACTGAATTCTTCTGATACCAAGTTTTTATTTTTTTGCCCTAAACCAGAACATCCTTTCAATGGCAGAGTAATTATAACACAAATAAAACACAATTAGAACCAGACAGTAAGACATACTGTATGGGCCTCACATCCATAAGTTTCTGTTTCCACCAGTGAAATCATAGTGCCACACTAAAGAAGCGTATATTTGTACAAGGAGTGGACCCCATCCAGCGTGTGCTGCCTGTATGAATATCAAGCTGTGGTGGCACTGCACAAAGTGCAAATGCACAGTGCACCACAGCACTGTCCCCTGCTAACAAAAGACATCTGGGAGCAAAGGGGATTAGCACTTCTTAAACAAGTTAGTGCCTTACTTGTTACTATTAGAAGATATACAAAACATGACAGCTAAAGGGGAGGTTCTGATAATGGGAGACTTCAACATGCCGGATACAGATTGGTCAATACTAGCAGGAACATCTGCCAGAACTAGACACATGGTGGATTCCTTGCAGGGGGAGGGCCTCAAACAACTGGTACAACAACCCACAAGAGACAGGACTATCCTAGATCTAGTACTGACTAACAGGGAAGGGATCACAGATCTCCAGGTTGAAGGTCACCTGGAGGCCAGTGACCATCACATAGTGTGGTTCAATTTGGCCACTACATCTAAATCATCCCATTCCAAAGCAAAAATATGGCACTTCAGAGGAGCTGACTTTGATAAGATCACCAAAAGAGTTAAGCTAGCCCTGGCAAAAAGAAACACAGGAGAAGGGGTACAGGCAAAGTGGGCAAGCATTAAGGATGCATTACTTGAAGCAACACCCCTTTGTGTTAGACAGAAAAGTAAGTGCAAAAGAAGAAGGAAACCACTTTGGTTCTCAAATACAGTAGCAGGAAAGGTCAGAGCCAAAAGGCTGGCTTTCAGGAAATATAAGGGAACACAGCAGGATGAAGATAGGGAGGCATACCAAACTGCCCTTAGGGAAGCAGGGAAGGCAGTAAGGCAGGCAAAGTCCCAAACTGAGGAAACACTAGCACGAACAGTAAAAGAAGGTGACAAGACTTTCTATAGATACATTAGTGAAAGGAGAAAGTCCAAAGGGGGTATTGCTAAGCTCAAAGGAGAAAATGGGGCATGTGAGGAGGAGGAGGATCCTGTAAAAGCATTTATCCTAAATAGATACTTTTGCTCAGTATTTACTGAAGAGAAGGTAGGGCAGGGCCCACAGCTCAGCACCATGGACGCAGGGGGGATGGAGGTGAGCACTACTCCCTTCACAAAAGAAAGGGTCCTACAAGAGCTTGCTAAGCTCAGGGTGGACAAAGCAATGGAACCTGATGGCATACATCCCAGGGTACTTAAGGAGCTAAGGGTGGAACTAGCAGAGCCATTAACAGACTAGTTTAGTGAGTCTCTGAGCACAAGAGAGGTCCCAGAAGACTAGAGAAGGGCTCATGTGATCCCGCTCCACAAGAGTGGTAGCAGGGAGGAGGCAGGGAACTACAGACCAGTCAGTCTTACCTCAGTAGTGGGCAAGACTGTGGAGGCACTCCTTAAGGAAAAGATAGTGCAACACCTGGAATCCATAGGGGCACAGGATCCAAGACAGCATGGGTTTACAAAAGGAAGGTCCTGTCAAACTAATCTCATAGATTTCTTTGACTGGGTAACCAGAGTGGTGGACCAAGGGGGAGCAGTTGATGTCACCTACCTTGACTTCAGCAAAGCTTTCGACACTGTTCCACATAGAAGATTGATAAATAAGCTGGGTAGGCTCGGGGTGGGTCAGAAGTTGGTCAATTGGGTGGCAAACTGGTTGACGGGCAGAAAACAGAGAGTGGTGGTAAATGGTATACAGTCAGAAGAGATGCAAGTCACAAGTGGGGTACCTCAGGGATCAGTCCTGGGGCCAGTCCTCTTCAATATCTTCATTAGTGACATTGGAGATGGACTAGAGGGTAAGGCTTGTCTGTTTACAGATGACACCAAGATCTGCAACAAAGAAGATGATCCAGATGGGGTGGGCAGAATGAGAAGAGATCTGGATAAACTAGCAAAATGGTCAGAAGAGTGGTAACTGGAATTTAATGCAAAGAAGTGCAAGATCATGCACATAGGAAAGAGAAACCCTGAAGCCACCTATAGACTGGGAGGGGAGTTGCTGGCAGTCACAAAGGAAGAAAAGAGACTTGGGCATCATCATCACGATGACCTGAAATCATCAAGCAGACCTCTAAAGCAGTAGAGTGAGCTAGGGGATGTTAGGGTGTGTATTAGTAGGTATCACAAGTCATAAGAGGGAGGTAATAATCCCTCTTTACAAGACACTGGTTAGGCCCCATCTGGAGTACTGCATGCAGTACTGGAGGCCACACCTTCACAAGGATATTAACCAAATTGCGGCAGTCCAGAGAAGGGCAACCAAAATGGTGCAGGGACTGAATCAGAAGACATATGAGGACAGATTAATAGAGCTCAGTATGTATATCCTTGAGCAAAGGAGGGAGAGAGGTGATATGATCGAAACATTTAAACACCTTAAGGGCATTAACAAGGTGAAAGAGTCTAACATGTATAAATATAAGAAAAATAGCAGGACAAGAGGATACAGCATGAGATTAGAGGGAGATTGATTAAGGGGGAATGTGAGGAAATTATTTTTCACAGAAAGAGTGGTGGATGCATGGAACGGCCTACCTCAGGAAGTGGTGGCTATGAATACAGTGCAGGGCTTCAAACAGGCATGGGATAGGCATAAGGGAGCAATACAGATGAGTATGTATAGATAGACCACTGACAGAGCAAAGGCCGATGGCACATTTATAAGGTGGAAAAAGAAATGGGCAGACTGGATGGGCCTTGCGGTCCTTATCTGCCATCAACCTCTATGTTTCTTTGCTCCTGGGTGCCATATTCAAGGGTCGTCATGCTAATGACCTCACAAGGCATGCAATGTACTAAGGGACAATTTGCATACCATTAGTGGGCCATTAACAGTTCTGCACAATGCTTTCACTCATTCATATGAATGGAGGAAGCATGCAGAGTTTCATTGTTAACTGTTGTCCCCACCCTTGCATATTCCCTATAATAATGGGACAAGGTTCCCTGACACTGTTACAGTTCCATATGGTATTGTAACCTGAATATGAACTGATGTTTGCAAAGTTTTCCACTAATTGGTGAAGCTGTCAATTTTACACAGTGTCATTTGTGGTACAAAATGTACATATCTCTAATAGAACTTGGGTCAGTTTCATAGTTTGCAAGTGGGTTCACTTATTTCTAGCAGATTTCACTAATTTGGGGTGAATTATGGATTCTGCAATTCAGCTTATTTAGAAAAGCAATAACAAAGTGAAGGCTGAAGTAAAAAAAAAAGACATACTGTACAAAATAAAACGTAGTTAAACCTCAAGATGTTCAGTATGAATATAATCACACAACAGCATCACAGGATATTTAATGCAACTTAACACTAAAATGCCATTTAACGAATAGTGTAATCACCCAAGGTATGGAATTGTTCATACAAAAATCAGACCTAAGTTAAAGGTACTAAAGGAACTCAGGGAGGTGTTAGTTGCCCCACTGACAGCCATATTCAACAGTTCACTGGAAAAGTGGTGGTTCCAAAGGACTGGAGAAGGGCTCAGTGTACCTTTACATATGATTGACAGCAGGGTGGAGGCTATCAACTATTGGTCGGTCAGTCTTACTTCAGTGGTTTGGAAATTAATGAAAACCCTGCTAAGGAAAGACTGGAAAAGTAAATCCAATAGGCTGCAAGACCACAGGCAGCATGGATTCATGGTGGGGGGGGGGGGATGTCATGCCAGATGAAACTGATTGATTTCTTTTACTGGGTGACAAGGGAAATAGATCAGAGGAGGACAGTGGAAGTGGTCTATCTGGACTTTAACAAGGACTTTAATACTGTGCCTCACAGAAGAATGATAGAGAAATTAGGCAACTTAGGAGTCGGATTCAAAGAGGTGAAATACAGAAACATTGAAACATAGAAACATAGAACGCGTTGGCAAAAAAGGACTGCCAGGCCCACCCAGTCTGCCCAATTTCACTATCTGAAAGCCAGACATAAGATGCTAGCTTTCTTAGTTAACATTCCCCCTTCCTAGGTCGATAATACTCTTGTGTCTATCCCACAGTTTTGAATTCTGCTACTGACCTTGTCCCCACCACCTCCTCTGGAAGTCTGTTCCAGCTGTCTACCACACTCTCCATGAAATAGAATTTTCTAATGTTTCCTCCGAACCTACCCCCCTCTCTCTGCATATCATGACCCTAATTTTTGAGTGCCTCTTCAGCTGGAAAATGTCACTTACAGGTACTCTCTTTATACCCCTGAAGTAACTGAAGGTCTCAATTATGTCTCCTTTATCCCTTCTTTGCTCCCTTGAGTACATGTTAAGGTCCATCAGCCTGTCTTCATACGACAACTAAGACCCCTCACCACTCTTGTTGCTCTCCTCTGGACCCTCTCCACTCTATCCACATCCTTCCTGAGGTATGGTCTCCAGAACTGGACCCCATACTCAAGGTGTGGCCTCACCAGCTGCTTGTACAATGGCATTATAACCTCCCTCTTCCTGCTAGTGATCCCCCAACTAATATATCCCAGCATTCTACTGGCCCTTGCCACTGCCCTCTTAGATTGCTTTACTACCTTGAGTTCCCATAAAATGATTATACCAAGGTCTCTTTCTGGCCTGATTGCCTCTAGGACTTACCCCCACATCCTGTACTCTACCCCCTGTTTTTCTTCCCCTAAGTACATGATCTTGCACTTTTTTGTATTGAAAGACGGCTGCCACTCCCTTTACCACTCCTCCAGTTTATGCAGATCCTTGTGCATTTTTCAACCCCCTCCACAGTATCAACACTATTGCAGATCTTCGTATAGTCTGCAAATAGACATACCTTCCCCTCCAGCTCTTCCGCTATGTCCCCTATAAAGATGTTAAACAGGTGTAGCCCCAGCACTGACCCTTGCAGTACCCCACTGGTGACCATGCTCTCCTTTGAAGGCACCCTATTTATGATTACCCTTGTTCTTCTCCCCCCAAGACAGTTTCCCACCCACCCTACTACTGCCAGACCCAGCCCTAGGCCTCTCATTTTGTGCAAGAGTCTTCTGTGTGGCATGGTGTCAAATTCTTTGCTAAAGTCAAGGTATGCAATGTCCACAGTTCCCCCGATCCACAACCCTGGTGACCCAATCAAAGAACTCTATCAAGTTTGTTTGACATGACCTGCCCACGGTGAACCCATGTTGCTGATGGTCCTGCAGGCCTTTGGCTTCAAGGTAGCTAGTGATTCTTTTCTTTAGCAGTTTCTCCATCAGCTTTCCCACTAAGATGTCAAGCTCACTGTTCTGTAGTTGCTTACCTCCTCCTTGCTCCCTTCCTTGTGGAGGGGGACTACATCCACCTTCTTCCAGTCATCAGGAACATCCCACGTTTCCAAGGACCTATTGAAGAGGCTAGTCAGTGGCTCTGCTAGTACATTACTAAGCTCCCTCAATACCCTGGGGTGTACCCCATCTGAGCCCATGGCCTTGTCCACCTTCAGCCCCACTGGTTCCCTCAGGGCTTCATCTCCCTGGAACTGACTGGTGTCCCCCCCCCCCCGCCAACACCCTCTTTTCCCTGATCCAACTTCCCTCCCCTTCACCCTCTATCATGAACACAGAGTAGAAATAGTTGCTTAATATGTCCATCTTCTCTTGGTCATCTTCCACCAACACCCCACCTTTGCCTTTAGCCTGACTATCCACCCATCAACTTTCTCCTCTCACTCACATACCGGAAAAATGTTTTATCCCCCTCCTTGACTGAGTTCACTATTTTCTCTTCTGTCCTTGCCTTCACTTTTCTGACCTCTGATCCTGCTTCCTTCTGCTTTTCCTGGTATATGACCCTTCCTTCCTCCGCGTCTGCTTGTATCTCCTGAATGTACATCTCTTTGCCTTAACCTTTTCTGCCATTTCTCTGTTGTACCATAGTGACTTCCTTTTTTCCCTGTCTTTACTGACCTGCTTGACACAGAGGTTTGTGGCATCTAATATGGCACCTTTTATTGCTGCCCACTTTTCCTCCACCCCTGTCAGTTTCTCCACCCGCCAGTGCTTTCTGAAGGCAGTCACCTATTCTCCCAAAGTCTACATCCCTGAAATCAAGTACTGTACCTTCACCTTGGTCTGATGACCTTCAGCAGCAGTTTTCATTGTGAACCAAATGGTACTGTGGCTGCTTGTGCCTATATTCTCTCCCACTGACATTCCTCCCACCCTATCTCAGTTTGTAAAAATAAGGTCTAGGATTGTTTCTTCCCTGGTTGGCTCCCTTATAAGCTGTCTCATGAGTGCTCCCTGCAGGGAGTCAACAATATCCCTACTCCTGGTAGATGCCGCTGATGGGGTGCTCCACTCTACATCTGGCATGTTGAATTCCCTCATCAGCAGCACTTTCCCCCTATTTGCCATCCTCTGAATTTCCTCCAGCACTGCCCTATTCACCCTCCTTTTCTGTGCGGGTGGTCTGTTTACCACCCCAGTGCGTATGACTTCCCCTTTTTCTGTTTCCAATGATACACCTATAGCTTTACTCCCCCTCCCCCATCTGTCCTGTACTTCTGAGGCCTTTATGTGTTCCCTCACATATGGTGCGCCCTCTTTTTGCCCTACAGGTCTCTTCTTTATAGAACATACCCCAGTACTACCATATCCCATTGCTGGTCATCATAGCCCTACGTCTCTGTAATTGAAGTGGGTTAGATACGGGTTAACAGATAGTTGACAGAGGGTGTTTATTAACAGCATTCACTGAAATGATGGAAGAGTGACCAGTGAGGTGCTTCAGGTTCAGTACTGGGACTAGTCCTCTTCAGTATCTTCACAAGTGACATTGCAGAATAACTGGGAGGGAAGGTATGCCTTTCTGCATATGATACAAAAATCTGCAATAGTGTGGACATTCAAGAGAGGGTGGAAACATGTGCAGGGATTGTGGGAAACTTGAGGAGTGGTCAGTAGCATGGTATTTAATGTTCAATGCCAAAAAGTCCAAAATCATGCAACTAAGGCATAAGAACCCAGGAGCTAAGTATAGGATGGTGGGAAATACTGACAGTCACTAAGCAGGCAAGGTACCTCAGGGTTACCATAACTGACAACCTCAAAGTGGCAGGGCAGTGTGACAAAGAGGTAGGGAGGGTTAGTGGGATGCTGGGGTGCATAGGGAGCAGTATCTTCAGCTAGAGGAGGGAGGGAGGTGGTCTTACCACTGTATTGCTTGCTGTTGAGAATCCACTTGGAGAACTGTGTTCAGTTTTGGAGGCCATGTTTCTGAAAGGATATAGACAGGATGGAGATGGTCCAGAGGAGGGCAACTAAAATGGTGCAGCAGTTGCATAAAAAGCCATATGAAGAGAGACTGAGGGATCTCAACATGAATACCTTGGAAAAGAGGCGAGAAAGATGGGACATGATAGAGATCTACAAGTACATCACAGGGGTAAACAGGGTCCAGGAGGGGTGTCTCCTTCAAATGATGAAGAGCACCTTGACCAGGGGGCATGCAATGAACCAGGAAGGGGGAAGTTTATTTTATTTACTTATTTATTTGTTTGAGTCTAGGATTACACGTACCTTTGAGCCAAGGCTCTTTTGCAAAAGTTCCACATCAAGTGTGAAGCAATACATACATGAACAAAAAACTGAGTAACAAGGCAGAACCAGAATACAAATAGTTTCAAGTAGTTGAATACATGAGTCTGGTGGAAGGCAGGTACCAGCACAGGACAAGGTAAAACAGAGACAGATGAAGGCTAGGATGGGATCATTATGGAGAAGTGCAGCTGTGGGCATTGTCAGGCCTCGAGAAAGTGCATAGGTGGGGTGGGGGGATGAGAAGGAGAGCAGTCACAGGAGCTGGAGGCAGAGAGGTGGAGGCGGAGGTTGGCTTTGAAGGGACCAAGCTTTTGCAGTGAGGAGATATCGCTGTTGAGTCCATTTACACAGCTGGGGGCTGTGTGAGCAAAGGATCTTTGACCCTGTGTGGTGTGGCACCGAGGGATGTGCAGTAGTTGATGTTCAGAACCCCTGGTGAGGCGGGGGTTGTGAGCTGTACGAAGGAGCACTTGGGTCCCAGAGGGGTGCAAAGCCTAGCATAATTTTCTTAGCCATTATGCAGGTATGGTACTTGACCCGGTTTGAAAGTTGGAGCCACCCTGCCTGGGCATAGAGTTCACATGTGTGGGCGAGACGATGGGATCCCGTAATGAAATGGCAGGCTTTGTTTAAGGCAAAGGATAATTGCCTGAGGGCTGTCAGTGGCAGATCCGTAGATAATGAGACTGTACTCGATTAGTGAGACCATAGAGCTCTGCACTACTATCCTCAAGGCATCTGAGGTAAGGCATTACCTGTGCCTATAGAGGAGACCAGTGTGCATGTTGACAGCTCTAGCGACATTGTCAATGTAGGTGCCATAAGATAAGTTACTGTAGAGAGTGATACCAAGATATTTGAAGGATTGAAGTTGCTCGAGGACTGTACCATGGCAATTTGTAATTGTGAGAGGTTGAGGCCTATGTTTGTTGTGGGAGTCACAGAAGAGCATTGACTTTGTTTTCTTATAGCTGAGGACTAGCTTTTGCATATTAAAACATTTTCAATAGCGGTGAAACCCATATGTAGCTTTTGAGTAGTTTAAGAGAGATATTAGGAAGTACTACTTCACTGAAAGGGTGGTAGATACCTGGAACAGAATTCCAGCAGTAGTGGTGGAAGTGAATATAGTGGGGGGCTTCAAACTTGTGTAGGACAGACACAGGGATATTGCATATTAGTAAATAGGAAGGGAAGAGGGAGGATAAGCTATAGACCAGTTATTGTCTGAAGAGGCAGATTAGGTAGGGAACATCTGGGCAGACTGGGTGGGCCAAGCCATTCTTTCTGCTGACAAACTGTATGCTTCTATGTTTCTATAGATATGACAGATTCCCAAAAGACTGTAGCCACTGTTGTGTATGCTATGGTATGGGTGGCCGCTCACTAAACCTTTGAAACAGTGCCAGGGAAGACCTTAGTTGCTATAGTTTATATCTGTTGTCTCTGTAGTTATGTTATTTATTTATTTGTTTGCTTACTTATCTTTTATTTAATTAGAACATATTTTACCAGGTAGGCAAGCAGAGCCCTAAGGATAATTTCCAGTTGTGACCTGGGTGAAGGAGTAGTTAGAGAGGGAATGTGTATACATACAAGACTACAGTTGTGAGACAAATACATACATATGATTCAACGCTTACAGTTATAAAAGTACAAGGCTCACAGCTGTGAAGAGACACATACATGCAGTTTAATGTGGTCAAGTCACACTGCAGTATCAGAGCAGAGTTCTGCTTCCTATACAAAATGGTTTCAGGAGATCATAATTGTAAGGCAGGGTACTACACTGGGTGCTTATGGGTGGGTTAGGTGAAGGCGCAGCAGGGGTAAAGTGCTTGATAGTGCAGAGATAGTATACTTTGGAATATTTTGGGAGTGGGAGGTAGCTCAGGTGGCCTGGCGAAGAGTCAGGAGCAATTGTGGCAATACCTCACACCTGCAAACTGGGCACCAATTAACCTCTTGCCCACTGGAAATGAAGGGACAGTTTGTAAATATTTTCTTATATATGCTGTACAAAATTTCTTGTTTAAAGAACATTATACACAGAATTTAGAAATATAAGCTAGATCTAGACGGGTCATGAGTATAAAACATTTAGACTTGTATATTAATTCCTAGAGGGACTTTAATACAGCTCATTTGCTGACAGTGTGTCATAAGGCCTGTTAGATAACGTGAATAAATTAACAAATCTGAAGTTTTACTGTACCTTTAAATATAGCATTATTTATGGTTACATACTGCATGTCCCGGTTAACCCTGCCTCCTGACAAAGGTTCAGCATGAGATGAAGCGCTGGAATGGTTAGTGGAGAGGCAGACCGGGCAATTGCAATTGTATTTTGTTTCACTTTACTTTTTTACATTTTTATGTTTGCATTAGGCAGAATTAATTAAGTGATTGCTGCCACAGTAAATGTCTACACTTGTAGATTGTCCACTGTGTCTGCCCTTTGCTTTTCCTGGTGAGTGTAGGTTCAATTTTTTGCTTGCGCTTTTTGGATTAACCACTCAGAAAATGGCACCCTTTCATGCACTCAGCTGGCTTCCAGGTTAGTGTTAGTAATGTTAGGAGGCACTATTTATCCCAAAGGGTGGTATAGCTATAGAACATCTGGCAGCAGAGACAATGGACAGGAAGACTTTACAGGACTTTATGGAAAGCCTGGATACATTTCTGCTTACCAAGGGAATCACTGGGTACCCTGAGTAGTAAGCGGGTTGGGATATTTACAAGCTATACTTATTTCATCACTGCTTTTGAAACAGGGGGTGGACATGATGAGTCTACAGTAAAGTTCCTTCCAACCTTAAATTACTATATTACTATGTAGAGAGAAAATACATTTGAGCCATTCTAATCAGCAGCAAAACGTCCATTACTGATTATTATAGGGGTTCTGGGCAGAATGCCCGTTTTGCCCTTGACTAGGGACAGACAATGCAAATGTTTTTTTCTTCTCAACTTTTACAGTTCTGTTCCCTTCTCATCTTTTCTGTCTATAAACAAATAAGGAATTGTACTGGAAAGTGGTTCTTGTTAAGTCTTCAGTTAAGCCAGACTACTGACTGCAAAACTCTTTGGACTAAGCGACTCTGAATATTTATGACTAGGGTTTGTTGATAAGATTAGTCCATTATAGCTGTTCAGAATGTGGAATTCTGCCAGCAGAATTCAGGGTGAATGGCAATTCTGCTTCTGAAATGCTTTTCAGAATTGTTTTGATAAATTCTGTGGAGTTTTAAAGAGTTGTTTATTTAACCCATGGATACGTTTTCTGCAGTTTACATAAAGCAATAACTCGTTCTACGCAGTTTGCGAAAAACCAATCAGTGACTCACATAAACTGCAGAATACTAATCAATAGTTTCTGTAAACCATGAATTATTAATCTGTGGTTTGAATAAAAAGCTATAATGTATGGGGAACCCTTATTATATATGGCATGCTGCTGTCTAACAATCTTGTAATCTCACCGATCTGACATCAGCGCTATAAACCTGCTTCCCTTTGTCAGATCGGTGAGATTACAGGATCAAATCCAGTCAGCTGCATTGAATTCTAGCACCCGAATGTTGGTTGCACCATCGCGATCGGTATAAACTGTTCAATGAAAGCCCACAAGCAACAAGTAAGAGCCTTTCCCGTTCTGTCCTGAAAGTATTACTGTTGCCACCCCATACACTATCAAAGACAATGGCTGGGGTTATGAAGTTTACCGTGTTGAAAACCCCTCTGACAGTTGCCATGCTGACGGTAAACCTCTCGAGCTTCACTCGAGAGGTTTACAAGGTCGGCCTGGCAACTGCTCGAAGGGTTTACAATGTGGCAAACTTCATAACCCCAGCTATTATCCTCTTTGCAAACCACTTTTCGAATTTCAAAATCCCACTTCTGCTGGAATTCTATGGACTTGGGCAGAATTGTTGAAATTCTGTGGAATTCAGTCAGAAGCAAAATGTGTAAAATTTTACACAGCTTTAACACACATGATATCCCAGGTTATTACAAAAACAAACTGCTCAGTCTTGAGGATCAATGAAAGGAAGCTAAAATATTTGATGTCATATACCAAATGTTATGAAAACTGCATCCTAAAGTGCTTTACTGTACATGCCATTAGAAGTTGAACAATCCATTAGGCAAACACAGAGAGGTTAAGTAAGAGTGGGGTTAAAGAAAGCTGAGGAAGGTTAGTGGTGTGTGTGTGTGTGTGTGTGTGTGTGTGTGACAATTATAACATAAATGTATCTATATACTATCCATAAAGCTTTATGTGCTGTATAATCCAATCCAATCAGTCAAACAAAGTAACACACAATAAAACACAGACAGAGAGAATATGCAAGAAACCATATACTGTAGCAATAGGAAAGTTGGGTTGGTAAAATCTTATACTGTATATTGCAAACTGGCTAAAACAAGAGTTGACTCCTGAATCTCTCTCAGTATAGCTGTCATCAAAGGGTTGTTTAAGAAGATGGAACTTACGCCCCTTGTGAAACACCTCCATTAAAAGAAAGCTCCACAGACAGCTGGATAAGAATTACAAACAAACAGAGCTACTACAGAGAAAGCCCTTCAAAGTGATGCACCACCAGATTGGCAACCAGCGTAGTTTGCGTAGGACAGGAGTAATATGCTTTGAGATCTTGGTTCCGGCAGTTAGCCTAGTTGCATCATTCTGCGTCAGCTGCACTTGGGGAATTGACCTTCTAGACAGCCTTAGTTGTAGAGCATTGTAGTAATTGTTTCTGGACATCACAAAAGCATACACCTGGGACTCCAGGTCATCATGCCCTAGACAGGGCTTAATTCAAGTTATGCTACTTACTTGTAAAAAAAAACCTTATGCAGACTATAGCCACCACCAGATGTTCTAGGTGCAGCTTATTGTCCATAATGGTGCTCAGTTCTTTAACCTGATCCATGGCTCATGGGGGAATGCCATTTAGAGATGGACCTATTGGTAAACCACCAATTTTTGCCAACATGTAGATCCTGTTCAACTAGCAGTACTGCCATCTTCCCTTGCTTTTTGCAGTTTAACAAGCTTTATTTAAAGTTTAAAGAAATACACAAAAAAAGAATAACACACACAACAACACAAATGACTCACAGTGAGGGGATTATACATCATACAGGTAAGGGATAACAGATATTTTCTATCTAGACAAAAAGTCACCTAACTAAAGTGAATAACCCCCTCCCTCCCACATCCACCCTCGAAGGAACCCTTCCCTACTCCCCATACCCCCAATCCTCTCCCTATGCAGGCCAAAATCTCCATGTCTAAATATAGTATCTAGAAGTAGGAAGATCTACAAAAGAATCAAATCAAGGGTTTAACCCTTGTGGATGAGCATGAATATAGAAATAAAAATCTAACCCCAGAGAGGGAGACTAAATCTCTAAAAACCCGTACTCACCTCCCAGCAACAACATGAATGAAAGGGTCCCACATGGCCTGGAACTGAGACAAATTATGATTAATGGCAGCAATAGGTCTTTTTGCATTCATGGTATTAAATATTTCCGGAGTCCATTTGGTCAAAGAGAATGAATTATCGTTTTTCCAGTGTCTCGTTATAATAAGCTTAGTAACACCAGATATTAAAGCCATATAAGCATTCTGCTTGTGGGTCCTAATTGCAGAATAGTTCCCCAATATACAAACTTCTGAATTAAAAAAACAGGAAAGACCAAATAATGAAGAAAACATATTTGATAGATGGCCAAACTGTAGAGACCTGCGGGCAAGTCCAAATGATATGTAATGAAGAGCCTTCTTCTCAGCAGACACCTGTGGCATACTGGGTCAGATATTTTGCCCATTTTAAATAGCCTGTAGAGAGTAAATTAAAGATTATGTAATATGTTAAACTGTAGGCATTGAAGTCTATCCTGTTTAATAAATTTAAACATATTCTTCCAGTCTGACTCCCACACCACAGAATCATAGGTCAGATCTAAAGCTTACTTCCAATATTAGGCTATAGGGGCACACTGCTTCCAAGTCTGATTACTTAGCTCTTTATAAATTGGAAAATTTGTCCTATTATGCACTACCAGCTTAGAACGTACTATAAACAGCTGGCTGGCATCTAATCGTCCAGGTGTATGACCCAAGAAGGCATGAAAACAATGTTTTATTTGTGCAAAACACAAAAACCTGTGTGCTGGGAGGTTAAAGGGGACAGGAAATGTGTGCCAATTGGTAGCTGTTTATAGGGTTCTTATTCTCAGAAACAATATGCATTCCCCTAAATTATCCAGCTTTAATTGTACTCAAAAAGTGATATGACAAACTGTATTTTGCATTGTTTTCTTTTTATGTGCAGCATTCTGTTACAGTTCTCTTCATGGAACCAATAACTTGGGAGTTTTTACTATGTCTTGGTTTGTGCACAGAATGCTAATTATGAGTTGTTGACCTATTAGAACTATGCTTAGAGTTCTATACACAAACCATAATATAGATAAACCTCCAACTTATTGGTTCCATGAAGAGAACTGTATCAGAATGCTGCCCATGAAAACAAAACAATGCAAAACGCAGTTTTTCATATAACTTTTTATTCAGGTACAGTTAAATGTGGATAATTTAGACAAATGCATATCATTTCTGAGAATAAGAACTTTATAAACAGCTGCAATTTAGAAATGATTTACTGTCCTCTTTAAATCTACCCCTAAATTCTGTAAAGTTAATAATTTTACCATTTGACACTAGATCGGATAATGTGGCAATACTCAAATCCTTCCACATCATTGCAGGAATTGGCTACTTGTCGATTGCAATATTCAAGTTATTATAAAACAGCTGTCCCAAATCTGTTTGATGTCTTAATTGCAGAAAACAACGTACCTGTCTGTGGGCTCATACAGACCAGCCAATTGATAACTCCTTTAATGGTTTAGGTAGTTTACAAAATGAGGTGTATAACAGAGATGAGAGACATAATAAAACTTAACTCTGTTTACTATATTTCAGTTTGCAGCCAGCAGGGCACATAAGAAACTTCCTCCTTCAACTGAATCCACTGAAAATATTTAGCACCATGCAGAGCAAAATAATACTGCAACAAGTGAGGAAACTGTAGTTCCCCTAAGCTTCTAGGTCTGCTAAATTTGCTGATTGTGCACCTTGGGGCTTCCCTAGCCACAACAGTTTAGACCATATGGAACTCATTTTCATAAGCTATTGTTTAGAAAGTGGCATAGTTAACATTGCCAGTGGATACATCAGTCTAGAGAATGCAACCATTTTTAGGATATTAGCCCTCCCCCAAACTGAAAGTGGTAGATGTTGCCACCTTTCTAAGTCCAATTCTAGTTGTCTAACTACAGGATTTAAGTTCAATTTTCTTAGAAGGGTAACATCTATTGTTAGTTTAATCCCTAAATAAGATAAAGAATGGGATTCCCACTAAAGCCCAAGAGACAATATGTCAGATTGGACACAGGTAGGGAAGAGGGGAAAAACTATTGTTTTATGGAGCTATAGCTTATACCTGGACAATTGGCCATAATCTGAAATTAACTGGAGTGCCACGGGGAGAGAAGTTTGCCAATATAAAATATGGAGTAGTATGTCAACGGCAAACATAGAAAGCTTGTACTCTAAAGATCCAATGGAAATACCTTTAACTGTGGTAGAAGAAATATTTTTTTTTGCCAGGGGTTCTAAATATAAATTGAATAACATGGGCAACAAGGGGCATCCTTGGCGTGCACCTATAGTTAATAAAAAGGGCAGAGAGATCCCCATTACATCAGCTTTTAGCTGAGGGGTATGTGTATAAGATCTTTACCCACTGAATGAACTATGTGGGGATACCATATTTAGGTAGCAGGTCAAAGAGAAAGTTCCATGCCACTCGATCAAAGAACTTCTCCCCATCTAGGGAGACCAACACCAATTCGGTTTCCACCTCCCCAGATGCAGAGAGAAGATAGAAGACCTTCCAGAAATGGTCACTGGAGTGACACCCAGCAATGAATCCCACTTGCTCCTGATCTGTTAGTTTATCCTATACCTTTTTAAGCCTGGATGATAAAATACATGCTAGGATTTTAATGTCAATATTTAACAGGGAGATAGGTCTATAATAGTACCACCTTTTTTCCTAAGTTAAGGCTAAGCTGGCCAGTGGCCATCTAGTCAGAGACTACCTCAAGGCATTAGTCTAGCACTGAAATCACATCTGGTGCAAATGACAGATACAGCTGTGTATTATTTGCAGTACAATAAATTTCCAGCTGCTACCAGCTAATGACCTCTCCGAATGGTAGCTTGTGTATGGTGAATACCATGGGGGACAAAATCAACCTCTGAGGTACCCCTTAGCTGAATCCCTGAGCAGATAACAGCAGACTAGGAGAAGCAAGTTCACTGAAAACAAATACTGATACCTGCCACAAAAAGAAAGACTCAAACTACTTTAATGCTGTCCCAATTAGTCCTCCATATTGCCTCAGACAGCCTATCAAAACCACATGAGCCACTGTATCAAATACTGATGAGAGACTAAGAAGAACTACAATAGAATATTCACCTCTGTCACCAGACGAAGGCCATTCAGCTTGCTGATAAGTATGGTTTCCGTGCCATGCGAAGATCTAAAAACTTGACTGTAATGGCTCATAGATGCTATATTTTTCAAGATGTGCCTCAAGCTGCAGCACCATTACCTTCTCAATTATCTGCTCTAAAAAGTGAAGGTAGGAGATTGTCCTGTAATTTGCGAGGATGTCAAGGTCTAAAGATAGTTTCTTGAGAAGAGGCTTCTCAACTGAAATTTATAATGACATGGGGAAACAACCTTTTTCTAGGGAACACCAAACAATCCCCACAACAATCCTGCTCCGTGCCCTCCATAGAAGACAGAAAGTGACATAGGCCAGAGATTACACTAACCACCTCTTCAACCATGACTGGTTAAAACTCACACCAGGACCACTGAGGACTCTACAATGCCACTGACTCAATACTGTTGCCCACTGAAAATCCACTTGCAGAAATCTCCACCTTAATGGGTGTCATTCTGTCCAGAAAGAACTAATAAACTATTTGTACTTATGTACAGAAAATTCTCCCCGGGATTGTAGAAAGGGTGGGTGGAGCACTCTGTCCAGAGTGAAAAAGCAGAGTTGGATGGTTCTTGCCAGAAGTGATAACCTTGCAAGAAGAATTATGACTTTTTCAGAGTGATTTCTCTTGGATACTCTTCATAATGAGCTCACTGAGCCAGTCTGTCCTCCATCAAGCTGACTTCCTCCAAGAATGCTCAAAACCTCTGTCCTATTCCCTTCAAAAGATGGAGTTCATCGCTGTGCCACGGCAAGCTGTGCTGGGAGGTCAGTGGATGTACACAGACTGGTATGACTGTGTTCAGGGCTAACAGGATGGCCTTGCTATAACCATTTATGGCAGCCTTGGCACCCCATCATGCTCTGTCACCCTAATGAAGACATTCAGTACTGCCATGAGTTTCACTTCACCAGCTCAGGATTACATTTTGAGCAGTACAGAAGCATTTCCATGGGAGAGGGAGGTGCAGCTGGGATGTCCTAGCAGCAAAGGTTATGGTGTGAGGGTCTGACTAACCAACTGTACCCACCCTGACAATAAAGATGTCTAGCCCCAATGCAAAAATAAGGTCTAAGGTGTGGCCCATCTCTTGAGAGGCAAAGGTAACTTCATGTGTGAGGATGAACAATGACCTTAGATAGAGGAAATGCTGAGAAATTGCAAGATCCCATCATTCACCCATCTACTAATGTTCCCAATAACAATTAAACTCTGGAACTCTAATGCTAAGGAGATGGTCAGATCTGCAAATTCTTTGTGTGACTTGGCCCCCACCCAGGATGGTGGTAGTCTAGGAGAATCCTGCACCTTCAGCTGCCCACCTTTTGCTGCCACACATTCAAAAGACCTTGTCTCCTTCACAGGGTGTTCTGTGAGCCCCAAGTTGGATCTAAAACAGATTGCCCCCCTCCTGCTCCCACGTTCCTTGTTTTCCAGCTCAGACAGTGCACCACCAAGAAATCAGCTGGGACTGATGCCTCCAGAATAGGCCAAGAGTTGTCATCCAGCCAGGATGCAGTGATACATACAGCACCCCCCCCCCCCAAGAACTGGTAATGAAGTCTAACACCATTGCAACTTTGTTCCTCAGCAAAACCACAAAAATGGTGAATGCACATGCCTCCAGGGTCATGCCTTCTTTACCAAATGTGTACATTTTTATACCGCTATATTGAGCCTGTATTTTCATATCAAATGTGGTGGATAAATGTTTATGTCAGTCTTGACTTGGTAATTGTATACATGTGTTTGTAATTATGGAGTGATGTGAAAAGATGATGTCACAGGGTTAGAGGCATGTAAGACATCATTGTATGCCGGTATCTATGCCTTTGATAAAGGGCTGCTTGTCCAAAATGCATTAGATGGCATAGTTTTTTTACCTTTTGGCACTAAATGAAAGATTTAAATGCAGTTAAGAGTGGTGCTTTTTAAATGGAGGTGGTGAGTGCCTAATTTCTTTTGTTGTGTTTTATGTTTTTTATTGTGAGCACCCAACCCCGGTGTGATTCCTTTTTGTGAATGAGTAAAATTCACCTCAATACATTAGGTCAACCTCTTCTTCTCATCTAAAATGTAGGAATCAATCACTTTATTTAACCAGGCATAAACACCATTGAGCAAGCTCATTTTCAAGGTGGTCCTGGGCATAAATACAATACAGTACACTTCATAAGATTACAATTACGGTGGACAATGGTGCAAAAAAAAAAAGAAAAAAAACATTGTGAAGGTGCCGGTCAATATGGGCCTATACATACCGGTCAACATAATTAACATGCAAAGGTACATAATGATAAGATTTACTGAAATGAGAAGAGACAACAATCTCGTATAGTCTCCGCTGAGTAAGAGCTCATACCTAAATGATAAAAAATAAGGAGGTATTAAGGAATAGGGTAGAAATTGGGGTGAAAGAGTAGGCAGCCAAAAGGGAGGCCAGAACAGGTAAAAGGTAGAGAATAGGCAGGGTCATTTTGGATTAAGGGAACTAGGCTTGTAGGTCCTAGGTTTCTGTTGTTAGGAATGTGGGGTGGATGAGATACTTAGACACAGGATTTGAGAGTGGCACCCAAGGCTTAGGGGTCATCGGCATCTGAAACAGTTGCATGATTCCTTCAGATAATCTGTTAATAGAGCTTTGAATGTGAAAATGCTTGGAAGTGAGGATAATTTTAATGAGTCTTGCACAGTGTTCCAAAGCGATGGAAGTGAGAAGTTGATTGCTGCTGAGCCAAGGGTAGTTTTCACTCTAGGAATCTGGAAGCAGATTAAGGAGAAGCGTCTCGGGCCATAGGAACCTTTAGCCCATTTGAAGATGTTCGAGATGTATGCAGGGAGGTTATCGGATAATGCTCTAAAAAACCAGAGGACAGCATTCCCTTTTCTTCTAGTTGAGAGTGAGGTCCTTCCCGAAACCTGGTATAGATGACAGTGATGTGTACTACGGGGTAGATTTAAGATAAATCTTAAAGCTCGGTGGTAAAGGGTGTCCAGTTTGTTTAGCATCGTTGATGGGCAATGACTGTAAAGGAAGTCAGCATTGTCCAGTATAGGTAGGAATGTAGTTTGTACTAGTCTCATTCTGGCTTCTAACGTGAGTAGGTGTTTAATGTGATAGAATAAACCTAATCTCTGTCTTGGCATGATCCAGGGATAGATAACACAGAGAGTTTGAGCTGAACTTTTAGGCTGAGAAGTCCTTGTTTTAAGATGAATGTTGACAGGGATTCAACCTGTTTAGTACTTGCCCCAGTGGAGTCCCTGAGTAACAAGGAAAGGTTAGTCAGAGGACTAGCTGCACATATTTATTGACTTTCTGAATATTTTTGAAATATGTGGCCCCTGAGGAATAAAGCAACAGTGGTGTTGGACTTCATTACCAATTTTTCAGGGGGCCTGGCATGTATCACTGAGACCTGGTGCTTTTTAAACAGAAGTGATGAGTGCCCGATTTCTTTTTTTTTGTGTTTTATTGTAAATTTTTTTTTAGCAATTAACATAATTTTATTAGCATTTCAACAGTATCATAACAAACTAATACAAATTATAGGTCTAAAAATAAGAAACAAACAACCTTATCATTACATGGAACAATGTATCTGAAGTGGTCCAGTATCATGTATAAAACATAATCAAAATAATTATCCCCCAACTCATCCACTCCTACTGTCTATGTGGCCTAAAAAAATATCCTTGTTGTAGGCACTGTCTGAGAATTACTAGGGTAACTATAACTTAATTTAACACTGTAAGGGGGAAGGAACAGTTATGTAGGTATTGAAGCCAGTAAAAATGAAATTAAAGCTGTCCAACAAGCCTGGGACTTGTGCCACCTGTGATTGGATAAGGCAACGGCCCATTCTGCATTGTATGCATATAAGAATTCCTGCAGGCACTCCAAGTAGATTCGTGTCCAGTCTCCCCTCCAGTGTCTCAATAATATTAATTTAGTTGTCTGAGTGATGAAAGCCAAATAGGTCTTGTGTCGGACATTGGAGATAGACTCAAAATTGCCAACAAGACATACCACCTCGGAAAAATAGGAGGAAGTTCCTAAAAAGGGATGGAGAGTCCTCTTAACTATTGCCCAAAGGGTGCTTGCTCTTGTGTATTCTCAGATTTTATGAAAAAGAGTGCTCTCTAAGGCGGTATAGAATTCACAGGAGGGAGAAGCCAGTTTACCCATCCTGTGGAGTCTAGTGGGGGGGGGGGGAGAGTAGAGATTGTGCATAATATTACATTGGACTAGTTTAAGTCTGTCTTGTTTTACAAAATGATAGATGTCACTCCAGATCTGATTCCATGTGTTTTATTGTTAATTTTACTCAACTGTTAGAGGCCTATGTGAAATGATTTGTAGTGGTTCCCTGGTCCATTTCATAGTGTACAGGAGTCCAAATCACCAAAACTGCCAACATAACTGGCTCCCCCATTGGCAGTCTCACACCAGAGGTGAAGCACTGAATAAGCATAGAATCTGAACTATCCTCTCATCCCCAGTATTCGGCAGTCACTCCATGTAGGGCTGAGGCTCATTGATAGGCTCTTGTTGGGAAGTTTGAACTGCAGTTGCCCATGCCATACATGTCATGTTACTAAACAAATAGATGCAGTCTACAGTGCTGTAAATCCAGCACCCTTCACAAGCACTAAAAAGTCACTATAATTTTTGTTTAAATTCAAGCCAATTGTTGTCTCTTGTTATCAGTAATGACAATTAAGGTCCTTTCTCCACAGATTGACCACTTCTTCAAAGTAAATTTATTGCTTATTATAACTCATGACATCATTTTTGCCATTCCAAATTGATTATTTCTAATTCATATATTTTTTATCATAGCAATAAGAGGGTGTCTTATGCAAACATTTTCATAATTCTAAGTATTTAAATTTATTTAGAATAAGCCATTTTTTTTCAAACAGGGGTTTCTCTGATCTTCTGCAAATGAAAATATTTAGAAATTTTGAATGCAAGTTCTTTTTAAAAAACAGAAATAGTTAACATAATATATATTTTTTAATATATTTGGTCAAAAGGGCATAACCAGATGAAAATTGGCTTGTTTGGAAGTGCATGCTGGGAGAAAGGGGGTAAGGTACAATACAGAGTACAGTACCATGAAAATAATTGCAGCCATAGTTAGAATAAATGCATACTGAGCTACTGAGTACATGAAATAAGTATTCAGGAGTGAATCATCTGACAGTAGGCAGCATAAAAGCTAAATCTGGGTAATGGCTTAATATGAGGGGTAGAAGGAGTGGCAAATTAATGAAAAGAGGAGGAGAGGGGGTGAGGGGAGGCATAGGGAAAGAGGTATAGAAGAAAAACTAAGGGGGTTGGAACAGAAATTTAAATTGTGAGCATAAGAGGGGGTTGAGTACAAAAATAGATGTGAAGTGTGTCGACAGAGAAGGAGTTCTGAGCTGGGGGGCGGGGAGCAGGACCAAAGATGTGGGAGCCTGTAAGAGAGAGTGCCCCTGTCAGCTCAGGCCATGAGCAGGGAGAGAGACAAGGAGTAAGAATTATAATTTCCAAGAGAGTAAGAGGATGTGAGAGGGCAAGTAAAGAGAAAGTTCAGGTAGCAGGAAAAATGAACTAAACCATAATTCAGCAATGAAGGATATGCAGTAGGAGAGGCAACTACCCTCTAGGGAGGGATAACGAACAGTGTTGGGTGTAGGGAGAGCAGCCAAGAATGAATAGATGGGGGGGCAGTCAGGCCACTTTGAAATTGCAGGAAGAACTTAATAAACCATTCCTGTAGTCAACCACCATGAGCATATTTTTCATGACAATCTCAGGATGTGCACAGATGTGGAGTGCCAACCTTTTTAAGGTTAAGAGATAGTGTTGTGTGAATGGCATCTATATGGCAGAAAGAGTAAAGACGTTAATACAACCAGACCTTCAAAATAGTTAAAGGAGGAGACTTCCTCCAGAGGAAAGCTATCCAAGGTCCTGAAAACTGTAGTGCACTGGATTTTGGCAAGCCACTGACTGGTACCAAAGGTCGCAGCAACTTGTTTTCTGGTACTGAGGGTGAGTTAGTTTGCATAGAACCAGCATTGGACATTATAGTGTTGGACAGGTTCTACATCATAATGGCGATCGCAGAATAGCGATCGCCATTTGGGAGCTTGTACATCGCCGAAAATGAATTATGGCGATGTACACTCACAGCAAATTACAAGGCAGTGACGGACTTTACATGTATACTTCACCCTCAGCACCCCCTTACTTCAGGATTCTCAACTCTATGGGGTGCATGTCGGAGGGGGGAATTCTTGAAAAAACAAAAACAAGCAGCCTGCCATCACAAAAAAAAAATGCACCGCTCCGGACGCGAACCCTGCACCCTGAATTCAACCGACCACCCTCCCCACCTTGCTAGCAGACCAGCTCAGCAGCTGCCAGCCACACTCCCTCCCACATACCTGCTCTCCCCTACCCCCCACACATACACACACGTACAATTCCATCACCCTAACTCGCCCACCCAGGTATTTGGTCACTACCCTGCCAGGTAGCACTGAACACAGACACCATAACTGAGCCGCCATTTTTGTAAGCACTCAATTGCGGTTGCCATGTTCACAGGATACTGGTTAGACATTGTCAAAGTCATACTGGAGCTAAGTTATCAGTTCAGAGACTGAGGGCCCACAGGCATGTGAATATACAAGAAGCCACATACCTTGGGAAAGTCATTCAGAAGAATAAAGAAAAGAAAAGAACAGGAACTTTTACTGTGCCTAATATGGTTATACAAGTGTCTTCTTGAAAGGTGGCTACTGACTAACAAGCTGCTGTTGAACACCAAGAAAACAAAAGTCATCTTGTTTGGACCTAAAACTCGAGGCCTAAACAGAACCCTCCTGCTCCCCCTCATTTCCTTGTCTGGAGCACCCATAAAGGCTGTGAGCTCCTTTAAGTACCTTGGCATGGTACTTGACCAAGGTCTCACCTTTAAACACCATATTGACCTGGTTACCTCAACCACACACCAAAAGCTAGGCCTGCTTTATAGACTCAGTGCGCAACTTATACCAGAAACCAGGATAACTATAGTGAACAGCATACTCCTGCCCAACCTTACCTATGCTGCTCCTGTCATGCAGTCACTCACAAATGCGGAACTCAGGAAGATGCAAATACTTTACAATAAGGGTGCCTGTTTTGCGACCAACTCACACCCAAGGTACCACCACTGTGAGACACTTGATTCATTACACTGGCCATCCTTTAAACATTGGCTTCAGTACCCACTCCTGTGCACTGCATACAAAATCACAAATGACTCTCCCCTGACAGGCCTTGTTGTCTGCTGGTTCCTAAGTGTCCTAGCAGATTGCTGTGCAGCTCCAACAGGAAGCTTCTGGATGTTCCTAGAGCAAGAACAGCAGCTGGGAGCAAGTCGTTCTCCTACACAGTTCCAATGCTCTGGAATGACCTCCCTGACCATCTACAGACTGCCAGCTGTCTGGATGCCTACAGACAAGGGATCAAAGTGCACCTGTTGAAAAATAGTCACTACTGGTGTTCAGGATAATAGACAAGAGACCCCAAGCAGACGAATCCTGCCGTGGCTGTAATTGCCCCTGCTTAAATGCCCACAATATAAGATGTATGGTGTAAAATGCTCAATTGGGGTCCAGTGTTTGTTTCCTTAAACCACAGTTGCTTGTATTAATCTGTCACTGTCTGAAATCACCTTCTGTCTAGGCCAATGTGTTAATAAGATACACAAAATCACACATGCCCCCAAAATGTAAAGCATCATGGGCTGCATATGCAAATCACCACAGAATATTATGCTGGTTCAACTTTAAGCAGGAATGAATGGTGCCGAAAGGCCTCTCACACAGTTTGCAAAGGGTGCTAACAGATGACATAGACATGTGTTTTGTCCTACCAGGACTCATCAGTATGCCTTATCTGTTTGACACCCCAGTGGAATGAACCAGCTACCCGAAGATGGCCTATCTGGGTTATGTTGTGGTGAACCCAATCAAAACAAAAAACAATTTAAAAGACAAAGAACCAATGTCTTGCCCACCCCAGAGATGGATTGTACCTCTGAAATGTAATGCACTTTGAAATGCTATGTTTTTTCCTGCTATTGCCTTGTTACTCTGCAATGCTAAATATCCAATAGTACTGTATGTAACTAATTCTGGGTCACCCCTGAAAAAGGAACCTTTTGGCCCAGTGGGCTCACCAGGTTAACACAATTGAAATAAATAAATAAATCCTCAAGTCCTTTGTGTGCCAGAACAATTCAGTTTCACTTTGCAGTTTTCTCACCTAAAAATCTTGAGAAGTCACTCATAACTTTTAGAGATACCACATCATATATTGTATATAAAAAGATACAATACAAACATGCAAGTATTGCCAGTAGAAGGTGGCCTAGTGGTAAATCAAGTCTGCTTGTGTTGCGGAAACCTGTCAGTGGCTATTTCTTGCCTACCCCTCTTGACCCTGATCTTTCCCTTCACCCTATCCCGCCCTCTTTTGACTCTATCTACAGTCTCCAGTCCAGGGAGACCACTTCTTCTGGGAGTTTGTTCCACCCTGTAACCTTTCTCCTCCAGAAACACTACCAGCCTTTTCTTATGGGCAGCCTTCACGAGCTTACAAACAATCGAGGTCAAGCTGACTAGTTTGTATTTACCTGATTCATCTCTAGCCTACTTTTGTGAAGCAGCACCATTCCAGTAGCACGACCCACAAATCCAGCAAACTGCTGAACCGATATGCCAGAGTGTATGCTAGTTCTCCTGCCGGCTCCCTCAGTACCCTGCAATGGATACAATCCAGGCCTGGGATTATTAACATTGAGGGTCAGGAGTCCTTTCTTTTCACCCTCTCCTCAGTAATCTTCTCTTCCTCTTTCTCCTTTGTAAAGGCAGAGCAGAAGTAACCATTCAATAATTCCGCCTTGTCCATTCTTCTTTCTGTACTACTTTTCAATGTTCTCTCTCTCCCTACCTGTACTAAGTTTGATGGAGGAATGAAACAAAATGCTGGTGTGAGGGAAGAACTTGATAGATGGCTGATCCCCCAAATAAGTATAAATATACAGTATGTATATAAGAAAGACAAATGCCCTCTAGGTTCCTTATGTGCTGGTAGCCCCCTGCTGATCCAGGAGTGGATAGAGACAGTAGCCAAAGAGAAGCTGAGAATTATCCATACCTTAACTTCTCTCAGATAGCGAGTTCCTCTGAGGCAGGGATATCTAGGAGCACATAGATGATGCAGGAGAAGGCACTGACAGACAATTACTGGTATCGGAACTTTGTCCAGCTGGCTGTCTTAATGTAGCCGTGGTATCTAGGAGTACACAGCTTGAGCAGGAGTGGACACTAAGAGGTAGGAGCTAAAGAGAAACCTTTAATTACTATTGTTTAGCCTCACCCAGTACGTGTTGCAATGTGTCAGTGATGTCTAGGAGCACACATTTGTTCTGACAGCCACCTAGCTATAAAGAAGCCTCCACATAATTTTCCCAGCAGATCACTGTTTAAAGTTCATTTTTAAAACCAAAGTACAGTAGGGCTGGGAATAAACAGGGAGAGGAGGAGAAAAGTATAAGAAGTTGTGAACCAAAAAGGAAAAAGAAAGAATCCTCTTTATAAATTAGTAAAAAAAAGTCCTGAAACTCAAGGGCTTAGAACAGCCAGAATGAAACTGATTCCACCCACTCAACAAATTAGCTTTCAGCAAGTGCCTGTCCAAAGTGAGTCACTCACTGGGAGTACAAGAAACACACATTTTGAAGCTGAGAACCCTGGGGCCCATAAGGAATGCTGATTTACAGAGTCTAGCAAGATGAGAACATTCTTTCTAAGACACTCCTTCCAATCAACAGGAGAGCAAATTTTAAGTCTGATTTATTAAATAAAAAAGGAGAACCAATGGAAAGAGAATGACACAGTGGGCAATGTCCTTTCATTAGTGGGATATGTGGTTCAAACCACAGCTCTGGTCATGTATGAAATATGTTTTATTAGTCTCAGTTCAGTCTGCAGATGATTTCAGTCACATTATAGTCACAAAGTGGTCACCCATGGTGTAAGGCATGATTGTCATTCTCTGCATAGATTCCCCTGAGATAATGAAACATTTGTGGCACAGTAAACCTTGAAGCTGTTGCAACAATGAATATCACACAGGCAAGGGAAGTCATGAACAGATTATAAAGTTTGACATGCAAATAACTTCGATTAAAAGATAAGCAGAGAATGAAGCAGACAGGCCAGGCAATTTTATCATTAGCAACAGGCCACTTTGGAGGTTGTGTTAATGTTCCAGTAATCACTCCTTGGGCCTATGCCTTTTACCTCATTACATCTGCAGCAGGGTGAATGTAACCCTCAGCTTGCCTCATAGCTTAAATATAAAACAATGACTGAAAATGGAGCACTCTAATTGACTGAATTCTAGGTGGGTTAGATTAATGGTCGAAAAGCCTCATGCACTATATAATAAAACAATCAGAACTTTATTTAAAAAAAAATAGCATTATACAATAGGGTGCAAAAAATCCTATAACCTGATTGATCAGCTGGGGTTTTTACATGTGGATAAATCCTGTCATTACCCATGGGTAAAGTTCCAACTGTTCCAACTGCCCATTGCACAAAACAAGAAATCAGTATTTTTTTTAATTTCTAAACCTGTTTTAGCCACAAACTTGTTTGTAAGAACCTGTCTTCAAAAAAGTGCACTAGCCTCCCAAATCAATCCACACATTAAAAACAATTATTGTAAAACTACTTTCTGCAGCACAATACCACCATTTGTTAAAATTAGTGACTGCTCCCTTTTGGCTCTGTTGCCAAAACTCCAGTAACTGAAACCTCTAGCTTCACGTGCACTTAAAGTCACGCTCCGGCTCTCTCTCTCTCTCTCTCTCACTCTGTCAGACCTCAGTCTGTGAACTCCACCTGATCCTTCAAGTTGCTTACTCTCTCACTCTCATTTCTCAAAATACCCCATTCTTCCAATCCCCACAAAAAAAAAATCTCAGCCTGACACTTCAACCTGATTCTCACACTCTTCACTAGCACCACATGCTCTCTCTCTCTCTCTCTCTCTCTCTCCTCACTGAACTTCAGGAGCAACTTACAGCTGGTATCTTGCTCTGTGATTGTGTGTGGAGTGGACAATATCCCAGCATGTGTCTGTGTGTGTGTCGGGCGGGTAGGGGGGATTTCGGCTTCTCCCATATTCTACCTTGCAACAAGAGACTATTTACATCAGAGGCAGCCATGTAGCAATGCTGTAACCTGCAGTAAATGACATTTCACAAAATATGGCAGTAAGAATTGGCTGAATTGCCATTGAATTACACTATTCCCTGCTGTATACTGCAGCATTATTGCATTGCATCCTGGCTGGTGCCACTGTGTGTAGGGAGGAAAGATTTTACAATAAAAATCAATAATAAAAACACTTAAAAAAATGTTTTAATAACTGTTTTTAATCATTTACTTATCAATTATTTTATAATGACAATAATGCACTCCAGGGTGTAGGTTATGGTGGGGTTTATCTACTTCTGGTGTGGCTAATGTCACTTGGTCTGCAACTTCATGACACACCACACCACACCACTGTAATATAACCTAACTTGGAAAAAGATCCTGAAAAATCATCCCAATCTGCTACAGACTATGCTATCCAGCTCACATGTTACCCTAAGCTTTCCAGAGTCAATTTCATCCTCAGATGACACATTTTGCAAATAGGAACAATAGAGAGTGCATTCATGTTGTTAGCTTTGACCACATCACAGGTCAAGCTGTTCCACACTTCACTACCTCCTGTTTGAAAAAAGTACATTCACACATCCCTTTTAAAAAAATAGGAGAAAGGGATGGAACAGGTGAGGAAGGAAGGGAGGAAGGACAGAGGTGAATCAATATTTAGCTGGGAATGTGGAGCAATGAAAGCTGCAACAGACATCCAAGGATGGGAGGGAAAGGTTAGAATACAGGGAGTAGTGGATGGGTAGGAGTAGGGGCATTTAAAGCAAAATCTGAGTCTTATCAAAAAGGCAGAAAGTGTGGAAGAAAGTGACCAGTCTGGCCAGGGTTGTTTCGGAGGCCACACTGTAAATCATATCTGCATAGTCAGGGCAGTAAGGGTTGACCCAGTAGTGATGTGGAGTATGTAAAAGTGGCAGGTGAGAAAGAGATATGGAGGGGGGCTAAATGAAGAGGGAGCAGACAGTGGGGTTGAGGGGCAGTATAAGAAATGTTGAAGTGAAGAACTAACTGAAAGAATTAGCAATGACAGCCAGGTTCAAGATATGTGACATACCCAGCCTGAGTATAGGGCAGCAAGACAAGGTTGGGGGACAAATCGGGAGTGGATATCCTTCCAGAACGTGTCATGGGATTTAAGTTTGTTCATGGTGGTCACAGAAGACTTGACCTCAATATTAACCTTGTGGTGGTGGTAGCAGGACACCTTAGTCTGCAGCAGAATAAGTGAAAGAAAGGAGCAGGAAATATATAATGAGTTAGACTAGTAAAGAAATCTGTTGGTAGTGAAACTACCCATGGCTACCCTGGTGAGCTATGTCAGGTGGTATACAAGAGGGAAAGAGTACTCTGCTCTTCAAATCAAATTAAAGGAGAGGAATATCACCGTCCAGCACAACTGTCCATCACAGCACCCAGCCCAAACCAGACCCCCCCACCACCTTCCAGCCCCTAGGTTCAGCAAAAAAGAGAAACAGAAGGAAGTGCTAGCTAAGACATAGAACAGGGACAGGTTATACATTTCAGGATTCATAAAACAGTGACATGCAACTGCAGGCAGTGCAGGTGTAGCTGGTTCAGCAAGAGCAGCTTAGACATTTAAGCAGACTTTTTGATTCCAAAGGGACTAGCAATCCAGAACAGCTTCACAAACTGGGGAGAAATAGTCCAGAAGACATAGGTGATGTAAAACAGCAGAATCAGTGTTGATCCAAGACAACCCTTACAGAAATAATTATATGTAATGTTTTCATGCTGCACACATAAAACTACTAATGTGATATGCATGATGCAAGCATGATTTAGATGTTAAATTGGAACCAATTGCAAGCATGTGGCATGCATGGGGGAAGAAAGTGTAGAAAGCATGCTTTTTATGTTAAATTGGAACAGACTGCATGCATGTGACATGCGTGCAAAAGCAAGTGGACACTGATTACTGCACACATGAAAGTTAAGTGAGTTCCTCAGGATCACACCACATACAAGTGGGGGTTGATGAGATTCAAACCCAGGTCTTCAGGTCTCCTGGTTTGCAGTTCAGCACCTTTAACCACTAAGCTATACTGCCTGTACACATATGGCTCACTTGTACTTTGATACAAATCTGCATACCTCTTCACGCATGCAGCATGCTTGTAGCCACTTCATACTTTTTTAGTTTTCTTGTCCCCTCTCATCTCAGCTATACAGCTGAACTGTAGCACACATACCAATGGAAACACATGTGGTTCTTCCCACCCCCAATACACACAGTTACCCACACAACTACTTATTTACTTCTGTCTGGCCTGTACTCCTACTATTTTCTCTTCATAGTTTTGAACAAACTTTAAGTAGCAAACACAAAAGTAGCAATAACTCGATACCCACCCACATGACCAGTTCTCCCCACATGCACATGCACACACACTGCAGCAGGTGTGGCCATGCTGCTACAGACAACCCACCAAGTACAGATGTACTGTAAGTTGAGAGTCTCTTACCTGTTTACTAGGGAGCTAGAGGCAGGAGTCTTTAAGAGATGATGTCCATGGGTCAGGGTGCTGGGGTGTACCCCTTGAAATGAATGAAGGTTTTTTTATTACTATTTTATACATTATGATGGTAAGTTGGTGATTAATGAAGACCACTGTTCTACTAACAAAGCCCTTGTTAATCAAGCAGTGGCATTAATCTCCAACTCTCCATCAATAATGTAAAACATAGTAATACAAAAATTCCCACATTCATGTCAATGGTGCACACCCCTACAGTCTCCTTTGCCCTATATCATAATGTGCTTGAAAGTGGGGGTGTGGAGGTCAGCTATACTGGTGGGGGGGGCATAAGCCTGACTATAGTGGTGCTCCAATAGTCTGTGCATACCATTACACTCAGTTGTCCCTGAATGTAAGGGCTAGCCCTCATTTTAACTCTGAAACCTGCTCTGCTCCTCATCCATCCCTCATGGGAAACATGCTGCTCACACTGAGGATGTTCTGTAAATTTAGACTTTATGGCAGGGCACCATTTCACATTTTAGCAGGGGGGGGATCCAACAACCAGTGGAGGCCAGGTGCTAGTTAGCCCCTTGGTGGAAAGCTCTAGAATGTCTGGAATGTCTCTAAAAGGCACAATTTATTTGTTGTGACTGAAAATTAATATGCAAATCAGGAAAAATTCAAATGTACAAGATTGATCTGTTTATGCCCCAGAGTAGTGCATCAGATTTGGGCTTAGCCCACCCAGTCACTAACCAGAAGTTCTGAACCCTCCCCAAAAAAAACTTTGTCCTGATTTGTCTCCCTGACTCCATTCTGTTCAGTACCAATCTAATATGTGCTATGAAACCACCCAAAGACACAGAAATGTGAAAAACACATCAATATTTCAGTCCTTACTCCTCCCCTAATCCCTCTTTAAAAAAAAAAAAAATATTTACTTTTACTTATCCGGCCATCTGGACAGAAACTGCTGCCTGGCCCAGTGTGCCACCAACCCAGTTTTCAGTCCACTCCTATTCTGTACTTCTGCAAGAGGGCTGGATGCTAGACCCAATCATCCCAGGTCTCCAGTGTGGTCTGTGACCAAGTCACCTCACCAACTGAACCCACCCAACCTGTGTCGCTTGATTCTTGCTTGGCTGCTGCCGTGACTGCTACTGCACTGTGCTAATCAAGGCCAATCAAGGCCATCCACACTGCTGTCACCACTGCTGCTAGGCCTAGCTTTCTACCATGGGGAGCCTGTGCTGTTTTTTTTTTTTGTGAAGTGAGCCAAGTTGAGTAAGTAGGTAGCCTAGTCTAGAGTTAGCTTCTAGCTCACCCTCTGCTCCTTCAGCCACAAGGGGAGATGGAGACTCATTAAGAGTAGACCAGCACTCAAATATTTATTTAGTTATTTATTGAAAAGTATTGGAATTATAATCTTTGAGTCAGAGACTCATTTACAAAGGCTCCATGTCATTTGAGAAACAATGCAAATACAGAAAATTACAGATATATACAATAATTATATGGTACAATCATAGGTTTTGTGATACATTCAGAGTCAGGTTAGCACATAGGCATTGACAATATGTTGCAGACAAGGTAGACTCAAAGCTGCAAGGATTAACACATAAGAAAGGCAGGCAGGACAATGGTCCTTTGTCAGGAGGCAAGGTTACAGGGAGGTTAACCTGTGCAGCTGCAGAAGCAATTGGCAGTTAGATAGTCCGAAAGGAGGGACTTGAAATGACAGAGTTTGGGTTTGAGGGGGATGGGGCTGGGAAGGGAGTTGAACCAGGAAGGGGCTCTGAAGGTGAAGGAGTGCTGACTGCCACAACACTTCTATTTAGTGTTCAGTGCTCACCAACTCCTCCAAGCTGTAGTATGTTGCCAATCTACTTTCTGGTGGGAAGATAGTGCCACATTCATGGGACTCATGTGCTCTTGCTTGGCTGGAGCTCCTCCATGTTGTGTGTGATGGTGCTGCTGCTAGTAGGTGTAGAGAGTGAACAACAGAATACAGATACAGTTGAGTCAGGAGTGCACCTGCATTGTGTGTGCACACAGACCAGGGGGGCACTTGTTGTGCAAAAGATTAAATTCAAATTTAACACCATTATTGCCACACCATAAGAGCAACCTAGACACAAATGCAGGAGGGGGTGGCACCCCTTTATGGTAGAAATTCATTATGTGGTGCTAATATCAGTACAAGTAAATACAATGGTTTTTGCTGTGTTCTGCAGTACTGTATCTCAATGTTTCAGGATGTGTCCTGATCATTGTGAGGGTTAGTGTCCTCACTGTACCTCATTTTAAGTGTCCATATCCCTCATTTCAGTGACAAAATGTGAGATATGGTGCATGCTTCCAAGACCCTACTCAGCACAAAGAGTGCTGAGCATGGCCATAGTGTATATGCTCCATACAGAATAACAAAGGGAAAGTAAATGAGCCAAATCAGTCAAGGAGAAACACATTTGTAGTACTAAATATGCATAAGGGGATCTGCATGGCCCAAAACAAAAAGGTCAGGCTTCACAACACAGAGACTTTCTTTGCATATCTGTGATGGGGGACGTTGACTGAGTATATCCTAGGCATTTAATGCATTAAGCAAACAATACTTTACAAATTAATGGAAATTTAGTGACAAAAATCAAAAGCCATTAAACAACTTGCAAAAGGATCAGAAAAAGTTTACCTAATTTGAATGAGAAATCAATGAAAAATGTATTTTAATTGCTCTAGTAGCTAGCAGTAGTATAAGAAATAGAAACTGATGTGTTTTTTTTAGATGAGTACCAGCTTAGTTTCTGCACACATGGCAAGTGTGCAGCATGTGAACCTGATGTGATTTGTAAATGATGTTCACACCAACTTAACTGCTGCACTCATGTCAAGCATGCAACACACAAACCTGATGTGATTTTTAGAAGATGTTCCCACCGACTTACCTGCTACACATATGTCAAGCTTGCAGCATATGAATCTGATTTGCTTTTCAGACCTGGTTCACATAAGTTCAATTAGTGTATGTGAACCGCATGCAAACATTGTGCAATTAAGCCCATAACATGCATTCTGCATGTATGCAGCACACTTATATTTCTGTAACAGAATGCTTGAAGGTTAGAGATACTTGGTGGAGCAGGAAATAGAGAGCCAACTGGGACCCACAGATGAACTGAGACTGGAGCAGGAACAGCCAAAACGGCAGCACTGGGAATCAATGAGAAAGCAGGTGAACCAATCAGAAAGTATCCTGGAGGTGTAGCATATTGTAGGGGTTACAAGACTCAGGAGAAGTCAAAATGTGCAGCAGTTACAATAGTTCCCTGAAAGGTGTTATTCCCTGAACAGAGCTGTTCTAGTGATCTTTGTCATCTTTGACTTACAGTTCAAACTGGTACAGGGTTAAATGAGTATTTGCATAACAAACTGTCAAGAACCTTGTCCTGTATCCCCAACTTCCAATTGTCTGTGTTTTCATGGCCAGATATGGTTGTCCCTGGACATTCACAGTCATCCTTGTTCTACTTCATCTATGGTTAGTCCATGATTCATGGACAAGACAGTTCACGGTTGATAAACCTACACACATACTCTGAATATCATATAGGCAAGAGAAATTAAAGTGGGGAATTAAATTCATTTCAATTTGATAAATGAAAGAGAAAAGATGCTGATAAAATAAATTGTTATTATACTGGTACTAGCCATCAATGTCAATGATCTGACTGTCTTTTACTGGCCATGCATAATAGCTTACGTGTTTGCTTTTTTTAAATTAAGATAATCACATTTATTCTGTTTTGTGGCCATTTTTTAAAGGTACACTGTCAACCTGTTTTTCCGCATTTTATGATTGCTTGCCTTCTCTAAAATTCACTGATGTTGCTGTTTGTTTTGTCTGTCTCCTTGTTTAGTAGAACTGAAATGCATGGCAATGTATATTTATAAACAACTTTGTTTTGTTTACACTTTTGGATCTGTTCTTACTACATGCTTCCTGAGCATTAGAAACACACCCAAACAGTGCAGTCACTCACAAGGCAGTAGCCTTCTAAACTCCCATTGCATCATGAGGGGCTAGATTGTGTTGTGAGTGTTCCCAAGTCCAGGAAAGATGCATTTGGAGTTGATCAAGGAATGTAAACAAACCTGTTTTGATGTGCTAACACCAGTATGTTGGGCAGTCTGTTTTTCACTTTTTTAAAGACAATAATAGTCAGAATCAAACTACCAGCAACATCAGCAATCTTTAATAGATGTGGAGACCGGTACCTGCACCAAAGGCACACACAGTGTTGGCTTCAATCAAAACAGAGAGTTGAAATGTTTTAAGTGTTCCACTTTAATAAATATTTGTAGAAATAACACTCACATGTCAAGAAAGACATTTCTCTCTGTAGTAGCAGTCCATATATTGCACAAATCCATGAATCCATTTAAAAACACACAGGCTCAACGGACCCGGAAGAACAGGAAGCTGCTGATGAATAAGAGCCCCGCCCCCAAGCGTCATATGACGTCACCTGACACGTTTCGCACATTACTCGTGCTTTGTCAAAGGCTGATGTATATCAATATCTATCTCTATTTAAAGTGAATACTTAAAGTGACAGCAACATTCACCAACCTTCACATAATAAATAAACTCTAATTGTAAAAAACCTGTGCCAAAACCACATACGGCACCAGGTTAAGCACTAATCTGTAGTATTGATAACATTTTATGATATGTTAATGTAAGTAAATGAAACCTGTGCCAACAAACTAGGGCACCAGGTCAGACACAAGTCCACAGAATCATCCACAAAACCTGATTGGACTGGTCATGTCATCTGCATATTTCTGGACATTTAGTGCACATCTGTAAAAAATAGAGACAAACTATAACAATGAAAAAAAAACAACAGATAAATACAAAAACTACCATTGATCACACCTATAACACAATAATTATTTGTTTAAAAATGGTTTAATCTCAATTCTCCCATTTAAATCTGGAGATTGCATAGATTTCATAGCAAAAATCCAATATTGTTCACGCCTTAACAATAAATTGTCATAATCGCCTCCACGACTAGACAGGCTTTTCTATCCCAGTGAAGCTAAAACTGTGGTCATTTTTATGTTTGCTTGCATGCATGTGCAAGAAACATAGAGCAATCATCCAAAATGTAGTGGTGTACAGTTGAAATGAAGAGCTCCGCTTCAGTGAGCAGCAATCCACCCCCGCACAATGCAGCATAAGTCGCATATTGTGCTCATGTTCTCCCCATGCACACACTGTATGGCCGGCGGGTGCCCAATCCCCGTCGACTACACTCACCAAAAGCTTTCCAGGTGCCACACTGGAGCCCACCCAGCGTGGCAAAATTATTATGGCTGTCAGAGTGCCCAATCCCCGTCGGCTCCAGACCCCCAAACAGCCTTCCAGCTGCCACGCTGAGAGCCTACCCAACACATGGCAAACATCCCACGTCATCTTCCTAAATAAAAAAAAAAAAACTATGAACAAAAAAAGTTCCCTCGGCTGTCTCCCTGCCCACCCGAGGCCACCCTCTGCGCACTCTGCCTCCTCACATTCCCACCTCACCCCATACTTACCTCCAGAGTCTGGCGCGGCAATCTTTGGTGGAATGGGAACACGTCTGCACTCTTCAAAGTGAACTGAGGAAATGCCGGTAAGCTGTATAATATAATAAATAGGGTTTTTTCAACTTTGATACATATCTCAGGCAAATTTTGGAATTTTGGCACCAAATTTTCAACATGGGGTTTTTGGGACCCCTCCTCATGAATTATTTAGCTGCCATGGCGTTAATTGGGCCTGAAGGGTGATTTCGCTGTCACTGTGCAAAATCACCTTTCAGGGCCAATTAAGGAAATGACAGTGCCAGTGTTCGTAAGGTGGGTTCTCAAAACCAAATGTTGCAAATTTGCAAAAAATTCCTAAAATGACTGGTTTTATGAGCGCATGCTTGCTCAGTTCGATGCATCATTGCAAGTTCTCGAATTTTTAATATTTGCACTTTGGATTTTCAACATTGCCATTTTACCACACCTCCTTATGAGCAGTACAGCTGTCATTTTTTTTCACATCTCACGCAAAATGTTTCCGCACATATGGCGCACAATGGTAAAATCGATTAATGTAAAATCAATATATTAGACACATTAAGAAAATCACAGTGACACTGTTCATGAGCACAGGTCTTAAATGACAATGTTGAAAATTTGGTGCAAAATTCCTAAAAATGACTGTTTTACGAGCGTGCGTTGCACAGTTCCTATGCATGCTCGTAAGTTCACAAATTTTTTATATTTGCACTCCAGATTTTCAACATTGCCTTTTTACCACACCTCCTTATGAGCAGTACAGCTGTTATTTTTCATGTCACCCAAAATGTGTTTCCATGCATGTAGCGCACAATGGCGCAGTCGGTGTGCGCAATCAATGTTTGGGACAGGTTAAGAAAATCACAGTGACACTAGTCATGAGTAGAGGTCTTAAAATGGCTATGTTGAAAATTTGGTGACAAAAGTCCATAAAATTACTGTGTTATGATTGGGCATTGCGCAGTTTCCATGCACCCTCGTAAGTTCATGAATTTGTAATATTTTTAGTCCAGATTTTCACCAGCGGCATTTTTCCACACTTCCTTATGAACAGTACAGGAAGGGATAAAAGGAACTGAACAAAAGAGTAAACAGGGAGGAGAGGAGGCACTGTGGGTCACCTTGGAGACTGGAAAGGGCACCACAATCCGCACAGGGTTGTGTACAGACCCCATGTCAGGGGCAAGGAATGGACAAGGATATGATAGAAGGCATTCTTAGAATGGCAGAGAAAGGGAGATACTGTTGATGGAGACCTGAATATGCCAGATGTTAACTGAGCACATTTGCTGCAGCCACATCCAAGAGCAGGGCCATTCTTGATGCCCACAGGTGGCAGGCATTAGACAGCTAGTTTTGGAACCCACTCGTGAGGGAGCAATTCTAGACCTCGTATCTCAAACGGGGCAGTAAGAGGATCTCAGATCTAGAGTGGGTTGCCATCTGGGGACAAGTGACCATCAAACAGTGTGGTTCATGTTAAACTCCAGCTACAGAGTCAAGCCATACAAAGTGGGTACTGGACTTCGGAGGCTGACTTAGCAAAGATGGAGAGTGCCTCAGAAAAGCACTATGCAAACAGGCTAGAAGGAGTGTGGAGCAACAATGGTGAATTATCAAAACTGCCATCACAGAGGCAACAAGCCTTTGTGTGAAGCAAATAAACAAATCAAAATGAAAACAAAGCCACTATGGTTCTCAAAAGAGGTGGCTGTGAAAGTCAGGAAGAAAAGATAGCATTCGGAAGTATAAGGAAACACAGAAGGAGCAGGACAGAGAGCTGTACCAGTTAAGGCAGAAGGAAGCAGGAGGGAAGTCAGAATAGCAAAGGCCCAAACTGAGGAAAAGATAGCCAACTCAGTTAAGAAGGGGGATAAAACCTTTTATAGGTACATCAGCGAGCATAGAAAGAAAAAGGGAGGGATAGTAAGGCTGAATAGAATGAACGGTGGGTGGGCAGAGGGGGACAGTGAAAAAGCAGGAATACTGAACGAATATTTCTGCTCAGTATTCACAAAAGAGGTGGAGGAAGTGCCTAATCCAATTAACAGAAGCACTCTTGATAGGGGGGCGATCCCAGTCCTTTCACAGAAGAAAGGGTTCTGCAAGAACTCCTAAAACTGAAGGTGGACAAAGCAATGGGTCCTGATGGAATTCACCCTAGAATTCTAAAAGAATTAAGGAGGAACTAGTGAAACCACTGGCTACTCTTTTTAATAAATCATGGGAGGATGGTGTGGTACCTGAGGATTGGAGGAAGGTGGATGTGATTCCCCTTCACAAAAGTAGGTCCAAGACAGAGGCAGGAAACTACAGACCTGTCAGTCTGACCTCTGTGGTAGGGAAAGTGATGGAGTCACTTCTGAAGGAAAGAATAGTCGAGTACCTAGAGGCCAGTGGAGCACAGGACCCAAGGCAGCATGGATTCACAGCGGGAAGGTCATGTCAGATGAATCTAATAGATTTCTTTGACTGGGTGACCAAAGTAGTAGACCAGGGAGGGGCTGTGGACATGGCCTACCTAGACTTTAGCAAGGCATTTGACACAGTCCCACACAAAGATTAATAGTCAAATTAACCAGCCTGGGAGTGGACCCAGGGTGATAGCCTGGTAAAACATTGGCTGGACAACAGGACACAGAAGGTAACTGTAAATGGAGTCCACTCTGAAGAAAGGGGGTTACTAGTGGGGTACTGCAGGGTTCAGTATTGGGTCCAGTCCTTTTTAATGTCTTCATCAGTGACATTGCAGAGGGACTGGAAGGAAAAGTATGCCTTTTGCAGATGACACAAAGATCTGCAACAGAGTTGATACACAAGGAGGCGTGGAAAGGATGAAAAGGGACTTGGCAAGGTTGGAGGAATGGTCAGAAGTATGGCAGCTAGATTCAATGCAAAGAAGTGCAATAATGCACCTGGGAAACAAGAACCCAGGGGAAGAATACACAATGGGTGGGAGGTAGTAACAACAACAAAAAAGGAAAGGGACCTGGGGGTAATCATATCAGATGACCTTAAGGTTAGCAAGCAATGTGAGAAGGCAGTAGGGAGGGCTGGGGGTATGCTGGGATGTATAGGGAGAGGCATCACCAGCAGAAAACAGGAAGTTGTTATCCCTCTGTACAGACAGTTGGTGAGACCCCATCTGGAGTACTGTGTCCAGTTCTGGAGACCCCATCTCCGCAAGGACATAGACAGGATAGAGGCAGTCCAGAGGAGGGCAACTAAAATGGTGCAGGTTCTGCAAGAGAAGCCATATGAGGAGAGACTAAAGGAGCTTAATATGTATACCCTTGAGGAAAGAAGGGAGAGGGGGACATGATAGAAACTTTTAAGTACCTCAGTGGAATCAACAAAGTCCAAGAGGGTAGCATCTTTCAGAAAAAGAGACTTGCAAGAACAAGGGGACACAATTTAAAGATAGAAGGAGGGCAGTTCAGGGGCAATGTGAGGAAGTATTATTTCACAGAGAGGGTAGTGGATGCATGGAACAGCCTTCCTGAGGAGGTTGTGGGGTCCAAAACTGTGGGAGAATTCAAGAATGCATGGGACAGACATAAGGCAATTCTTGTGGGGGGTAAGAAGAAATAGGCTGTTGGTTAACTAGGATCTGCGGCCTATCCTGTAGGTAGGGAAATGGGCAGACTAGATGGGCCTAACGGTCCTTATCTGCCATCAAAGTCTATGTTTCTACAGCTGTCATTTTCACAACAAGGCCGAAATGTGTTTTCACACTTTCAGCACAGAAATGCGTGTCACTGTGGGAAATCATGGTTCTGGACAGATAAAGAAAATCACAGTGACACTGTTCATGATCGGAGGTCCTAAAATGCCTGTGTTGACAATCTGCTGTAAAAAATGCCCAAACTAATTACATTACGGGTGTGCATTGCACAGTTTCTATGCATGCTCATGACTTCGTCAGTTTTTTAATATTTTCACTGCAGATTTTCAACACTGCCATTTTTTATACCTCCCCATGAACAGTACAGCTGTCATATTTCACATCCTGTTCAGAATGTGTTTTTGCACCTGTGGTGACAAATGCCTTAGTCGTTGTGCAAAAGCAGCTTTCAGCTAACAAACTGATATTGCCACTGTTCATGAGGTGGGGTCACAAAAAAACATGTTGAAAATTTGGAGTGAAAATACCATTGAATGCCTGAGGTGATAGTGTTTCTGACCATAATACCCCACCCTGTAGAGAATGACAGGCATCAGGGCTGTGACTTGGGATTGTAGCCTGCAATGCTCATACCATTCCACACCCACCCACACCCTGCAGCCACTGAGGGGCATCGAGGTGTACCTTGGACTCTTCGGCCCCAAAGTTCACCCCATTCTCCTATACCGCACCCATCTCACCATATTTCCTGATGGAATGGGGTGTGCATAAGGGCCAAAGACCCCAAGGCACACCGTGACACTTGTAGGTGTCTGCAGGGTAGGGTGTGGTGAAATGGCATGGCCGTTATGCCTGACAACTCAAAGGCACACCCCAATGCCTGTCACTATCTGCAGGGTGGTGATGGGGTTGGCTTCAGTTCAGTACTTCACTGCCATTCCTATTATGCAGCTCTGCAACTCCTACACTACCAATACCAATGCCAGCAAGCAAACATTCGGCATTAACAAACGTCTGTTCTTTCTAGCTTTTGCAATGTGCATTGCCAGAGCATTTTTAGTATCTTCATTCTGTATGGCCCTCATACAGTATGTTCACCAATCCATCTTTTCAAAGCTCTTTTAGTTTTCCCAATATAATAACTGCCACATCTACATTCTGCCAAATATATAACAACCACAAGTTACACAGGTAATCAAACTCCTCATAAAGGTCTCCCTCCCTGTTGCATGGTTAACAAACTTTTTAGTGTTCTTAACCTGGGGGCAATATTTACAGTTAAAACATTTACTACAGCCATTACTTTTCTCCATTAGCTAGTTCCTTGGTCTCTCTGGAAGTGGCTGCACAGAGTGTACAAGAACATCTTTAATATTTTTTCCCCATTTATAAACCAATTTCGGACCATGTGGATTTACACCCTTAAGTCTCTGGTCTCTCTAACCAGATGCCAAGGTTTCTGGAGAATGGTAGCTATTGCATGGTACTGAGGAGTGAAAGTAGTGACAAAACTCAATTGTGGATCGAATATTTCATTTTTAACTTTCACCTGTAGCAATTCTTCCCTTGGTATATTATCAACTTCTAGTTTAACTTTATTAAGTAGGGAACTACAATACCCTCTTTCTTGTAACTTCTCAGACAATTCTCTAGATCTAATACTATACTGGTCTTTATTGCTACAGTTTCTCATAGTACATACATACTGGCCTTTTGGTATAGCTTTAATTACACTGCCAGGATTGCTACTACTCGCCATCAATAAGGTGTTACGATCTGTGGGTTTTCAGAATAAATCAGTGGCTACAAGACGTTCTTGTACACTCTGTGCAGCCACTTCCAGAGAGACCAAGGAACTGGCTATCGGAGAAAAGTAATGGCTGTAGTAAATGTTTTAACTGTAAATATTGCCCCCAGGTTAAGAACATTAAAAGGTTTGTTAACCATGCAACAGGGAGGGAGACCTTTGTGAGGGGTTTGATTACCTGTGTAACTTGCAGTGTTATATATATTTGGCAGAATGTAGATGTGGCAGTTATTATATTGGGAAAACTAAAACAGCTTTGAAAATACGAATTGGTGAACATATGAGAGCCATACAGAATAAAGATTCTAAAAATGCTCTGGCAATGCACATTGCAAAAGCTAGAAAGAAAAATGACCACAGTTTTAGCTTCACTGGGACAGAAAAGCCTGTGATGTCTAGACATGGAGGGGATTATGACCATTTATTGTTAAGGCATGAACAATATTGGATTTTTGCTATGAAATCTATGCAATCTCCAGGTTTAAATGAGAGAATTGAGATTAAACCATTTTTAAAGAAATAATTACTGTGTTATAGGTATGATCAATAGTAGTTTTTGTATTTATCTGTTGTTTTTTTGTCATTGTTATAGTTTGTCTCTATTTTTAACAGATGTGCACTAAATGTCCAGAAATATACAGATAAAGTGACCAGTTCAATCAGGTTTTGTGGATGATTCTGTGGACTTGTGTCTGACCTGGTGCCCTTATTTGTTGGCACAGGTTTCATTTACTTCCATTAACATATCATAAAATGTTATCAGTGCTACAGATTAGTACTTAACCTGGCGCCTTATGTGGTTTTGGCACAGGTTTTTTTACAATTAGTGTTTATTTATAATGTGAAGGTTGGTGAATGTTGCTGTCACTTTAAGTATTCACTTTAAATAGAGATAGATATTGGTATATGTCAGCCTTTGACAAAGCACAAGTAATGTGCGAAATGCGTCAGGTGATGTCATATGATGCTTGGGGGCGGGGCTCTTACTCATCAGCAGCTTCATGTTTTTCCGGGTCCGTTGAGCCTGTGTGTTTTTAAATGGATTAATGGATTTGTGCAATATATGGACTGGTACTACAGAGAGAAGTGTCTTTCTTGATATGTGAGCGTTACTTCTACAAATATTTATTAAAGTGGAAGACTTGAAACATTTCAACTCTCTGTTTTGATTGAAGCCAACGCTGTGTGTGCCTTTGGTGTAGGTGCCGGTCTCCACATCTGTGCATTTTACCTTTTCCTGACCTGGGCACTACACATCCCTGGTTGTAACCATAACCTCTCTTTTTCTAAATCTGTAATCTTTATAGAATTTTGGGAATCATAAAATGTGCTTTTTAAACTAGGGACACTTTAAAACCTATGGGGGTTGACAGTGTCCCTTTAATATTTTATGGAAACAGAGACAATGATGGCAAAGAAAGACCAAAGGTCCATCCTGTCTGCCTGAGTTCCCTATTTAGCTCAGGGGCCTACAGTCCTTCCTGAGTCTAAGCCATCCCCATCCTCCCCTCCATTCTTCTCCCTGATTTTGTCACCCCAAAAAACACTATACTCTTCATTTTGTCCCAGTCGTGCTTGAAACCACTAATGGTTTTTGCACCCACCACCTTGGCTTGCAGGCTGTTCCACAGCTCCACTACCCTTTCTGTAAAATATTACTTCCTCACATCTCTCCTGAGCCTTCTTCCTGTTAGTTTCCACTCATGACCATGTGACCACATGCTAGTATTCAAGTTAAATAGTTCCCTGCATTTCACCTGTTAATTCCTTTTAGGAATGTTAAGGTCTGTATCTTATCTCCTCTCTCCCTTCTGGTCTCCAGCAAGTACCTGTTCAGTGCCTTGAGGAACTCCTCATAGGAAATGCCTTCCTGGTCCTAAATTATTTTTGTTCCCCCCTGTACTGCACCACTAGCAGACTATTCCTATCCTTCCTGCGGTGAACACTCCAAACTGGATGCAGTAGTCCAGGTGTGGCCTCACCAAGGATCTATACAGGTGAAGTTTTATCTCTCCCTTTCTGCTATAAATTCCCCTGTAGATACATCCTAGCATTGTACTTGTCTTGTTATAAGCCTTGTTGCAATGACTCAATTGCTTTAGGGAGTTACTGATGATAACTACAAGGTCTCATTCCTCAGCCTAGTACTAAGTCTCACTCCTCCCATCCATTACGCCATCCTGGGTTCTTGTTCCCTAGTTGCATAATTTTGCATTTTTTTGGCATTGAATTTCAACTGCCAAATGCTTGACCACCCCTGTAGATTTTGCAAATTCCTCAGCATGCCCTTTAGTTCCTCATCACTGTCCACCTTCCTACAGAGCTTAGTGCCATCTGTGAAGAGATGTAACCTTCCATGGATTCCCTCACCCTGTCACTGATGAACATGTTGCAGAAGACCAGACCCGGAACAGATCCCTGTGGAACCCTGCTCAAGATCTCCCTCTCTTCTAATTTAACCCCATTGACCACAGTCCTCTGCTGCCTCCCCTTTAGCTAGTTACCTACCCAGTTTACTATGACCTTAGCTGCATCCGGATCCTCCATTTTCTTCAGCAAGCGTTTATGAGGTACCGAGTCAAAAGCTTTGTTGAAGTTGAAGTAGAGCAAATCCAGTGTATGGCTCCTAATTCCCTTGTCACCAGGTCAAAAGAAACCTATCAGATTAGTCTAACAAGACCTCCCTACCATAAATAGTGTTATGCAAAATTGAGAAATTTCATTACGCAAAATATTTAGCAAAATTCCCACATTTCGCAAAATATTTTATGGTGCAAAATGCTAAATTTCACCTGAAATTGCAAAATGTCACCCCCAAATTTTGAAATTTCACCCCAAAATGGTGAAATTGTCTGCAAAATGAGAACTTTCACAATTTACAGGTGAAATTTCAAAATTGGCGGGCAAAATTTCACACCCTCAAAATATTTTGCAAAATGCGTGAATTTCACAAAATATGTTTCATGGCAATTTAGCTGATGAAATATTATTTCACAACATCTCTAGCCATAAATCCATGCTGCTTACTATCCTAGAGACTCTTGTCCTATAAGTAGGCCACAGAGTGTTCTTTGACCAGTGACTCCATCAGTTTCCCTACAATACAGATAAGACTGACAGATCTGTAGTTTCCAGCTTGTTCCTTGTCCCGCCATATAGCAAAACTACATCCACCAACCTCCATTCCTTAGGAACTACCCCTCTCCTTACTGAGCTGTTGAATAGACCTATCAGAGATTGTCAGTTCTGCTTCAAAAAATCCCTGAATATCCTCAGATGCAACCCATCTAGTTCCTGGGGCTTATCTTTGTTTAGGGCTGCCAACTCTTGCAGGACCCTTTCACTAGTAAATATTGTTTGCCTCATCTCCAGGTCCCCTTAGTGGCTGCTTTAATGTGACTCTCTGACAAGGGCCCTCCCTAGTGAAACCTGACCAAAAGCAATCATTAAGCACAGCTTCCTTTTGTCTATCCTCCTCTAGCACCCTACCCACCTCAGCTAGCCTTACTATTCCCCCTCCTTTCTTCCTTTTTCCCTAATATATCTGACTAACTGTTTTTTTTTTTGCACATGTCCAGTCCTGGCTTTCCTCCAACAGACCCAATGATCAAACAGATCAGACCTGACTGAGCCACCCACCCACCTTAACTGCAAATGCTGTCCCAGCAGCAGCCATGCACTACCGAAATCCAGCCCCCCTATACACTACCAAATGACAGCCCTCCCCAGTGGTGTTGGCTCAGATCAACCCCCTTCCAAGATACAAGCACTGGAAAAAAGTCAATGCTGTACATGTGTGCAGTACAGAAAGACTCTTCCAAGTGTCCCTAGAAAACAAGGGCCCTATGCACTGGTGTATACTTTGTGTAACAGTAAATAGAGCCCTTGTCCTAGCTGAGTTCAGTTGAGTTCTAAATTTAAAAAAAAAAAAAACAATAATTATTCAAATTTGGTTGGAGGATGACTTTCAACGAGGGGGCCAGGGTCTGCGCCCCCCATTTGTGCCTATGACCCAATGGCTCCTCTACTCACACAGCTCCTACCACCTCTGACTAGCTGAGTATTACATCAAAAATTGTGGTCTGGCCTGGTGGATTCCTTAACTAGCTATACCAGTAGACAGATGGTTTTGGAATACATCCAACAAGGCTTGACTTTTGGTGCTCATGGCCACTGGATCATCCCAGTCAATGCCTGACAGGTTCAGCTCACCCACCAGCAATACTTCTTCCTTTGGTACTCCTCTTTTAAGTTCTTCCCTTAGCTCTCTGTCCCTCTCCTCCCCAGCCCTGGAGGTCTACAGATAACCCCAAGTGCGATTTCTTGCCTCAGGCTGCCATGAGTTACATCCATATAGCTTCAGTCTTCCCATTACTACCCCTGATGCACATATCTTTTGCCACCTTGATGTTCTCCTTCACAGAAACGGGTACTCCTCCACCTCTACCTGTTCCTCTATCCCTCCTGAAAACTGAGTACCCAGGAAACATCAGTTACCAGTCATTATTTTCTGAAGCCCACTTTTCTGTGATGGCCACAAGGTCAACCTCAGTGTCTGCCACCTGCTTCTGGAGCTCAGTGATTTTGTTACCTAGACTCCTGGCATTAATTCATACCCCCCCTTCCCTCTAACTCTGGATGCTACTTTGCTACTACCGTAGTGATTTTCTGTCCACTCCTCCCAGTCTTATTCTTGTTTTTTTTTGCATCCTTTGCATTCCCCTTCTCTATTGTCTCTTCACCTAGTCCAGCATGGGCCACAGCTCTCTTTTTAACAGCTGTTCTGCCACAAGCCCCCAGATGTGGGAAATAACTTGCTAGGATCCCCTTCCTGTCACCTACCACCACGGTTCCCTTAGACCAAGTCTCCACCACAGTCAGTTCAAACATCTGATATAGAGTTCAAACTTCTACCCCAGCATGCAGCCTCACTCTCTCATCAACTGAAATCTGTTACCCTTGAAGAGTCGCTTGAAGTTCCCCAATCCCCCCAAAGTGGTACCAGTTTTCCTTACACCATTCCGTAAGTTATCCATTAATCTCTTCTATTACATTGTTCCTTATCTTGTCCTGCTTTCCCTCCCTGTCTCCCACAGGGAGGCCTTTAGAAAAGGCTGGGGAGGTGGAGTGTACTGACAATCTATCCACCAGTCTACAGAAGTTCTGCTATATATCATGGATGGCATCTTGGTTAAAACATAAATACTGTGTTTATCACATTGGTAATTTCATAATTCAAACTATATGTGGTATAGATTCTAAAACTGTGTAAAATATTGCTCATTGCCAATAAAGTCTCATTTTAAAACAGGTTTACTTAGGCCCTTTACAGTTGTCTAGGTAATGTGAAAAGATATTAAATATGTCAATCACTATAAAGATCTGATTGAAAAATTCAACTCTCTTGATTAATTTTATTTCTGTGTAGCCTATTTCTGAATTTGTACAATCAGTTATTCAAGGGCCTTACAGTAAATGACAGCTACCTAGTGTATATTTTCTGTTTTTAATGAACAGACCAGTACTTAATATGCCTAGGGTAGCAGAATTCCTAAAATGTATGGTGTATCAATAGACAGTGTATACTGATAAACTGGTTCCATTTGACTATTTTCATTGTCAAACATGTGGCATGTGACACATGAACCCATCACATCTTTAAAGAATTTCATTTATTGTAGTAAAACAATAAATTAGACCATTCTATCAGTTTTGAATGAGAGGGTACTCCATTAGAAAGAGGAACAGCAGCAGAAATAAGTAAGTCATATAAAGCTATTTAAAATCATATAACTGTTCATAAAACTCTTATGCCCTTATTGTCCCACCCGTTCGCTCCAATCCTCTGGCAAGAGATTGCTAGAGATTCCCAGGGTATCCCTAAAACATCAGGAGGAAGATCTTTTGCCTTTATGGCACCTATCCTGTGGAATTCTCCACTTCACCAGATATGAGACAGCCAGACCGTAGAAGGTTTTAAAAAGTTATTGAAGACCTACCTGTTTAGCCAGGCATTTTCAGGAATTTATTGAGTGTGCACTGATATGTTTTATTTGTTTTTAAATTGTAATATTGTGAGTTTTTAATCTGTATTGTAAAGGTGCCTTGAGCATAGGAAGGGCGCCTTATACAAATAAAATGTTGATTGATTGATTGATTGAAAAGACTATTATAGCTGTGGAAAAAATGTATTTATCTGAGATGTATCAAAATTTGTTTTATAATACAGGGAAATTCATAAATTAACCACCATAGGTAACCATGCATGACTATGGTCAACTTGAGAAATTTTTAAACTTGATGGTCTGCGGTCATCTATAGTCTGTCCCTGGGCCATTTATGGTCAGTGATTGTCTGTTGATAACTATGGGCACAATTATGGATAAATGACCATGGTGTCTGACTATGCAGCACTACTGTCTAACTGTGAACAACTATGGTTTATCCATGATCACAGAACTGTGATCCTCTTGAAACAGGTGAAGCTATGAACTAAGCTAAAACCAAGAAGATAAACACTGTTTTGAACACAATACAGTATCGTTAATTTCAAAGTTTTCATAACAGACTAAAAGGCTAGATTACCATCAACAGGGTGGTTGAAACTGTGTGTAGATTTGAAACTAACTAGGTTCTTCATAAAAACAAACAAACAAACAAAAAGAATAAGCTGCAGGAAGCTCACCAACAAAGAACATAGAAACATAGAAACAGAATTTGATGGCAGATAAGGACCGCTTGGCCCACCCACTCTGCCCATTTCCCTACCTAATGGATAAGCTGCAGATCCTAGCTAACCAACAGCCTACTTCTTCCTACCTCGCCCCCTAGAATTGCCTTATGACTGTCCCATGCATCCTTGAATTCCACCACTGTTTTTGACTCCACAACCTCCTCCGGAAGGCCGTTCCATGCATCCACAACCCTCTCTGTGACAAAATACTTCCTTAACTTTAATCATTTTTCTCCCTTGGCTCATTGTCTGGTTGCACAGCAGTTTGTGATGCTGGTCAAAACTGAGTATGTGTATTCTGAGTGGCTGTGTAAATTGTATTCCTTAGCATTTGTTATGAAACAATTAAATTAACAGTTAATTTCTGTAGAAAAAGTCAATGCCTATTGAAAAATTTAGCAGGATTTCTGTTTTGGATGTAAACCAGATGACACATATAAAAGTGCTTTTGATACTTCAAGAAGAAATACGTGAAAATCTATATTACTAATCTAAAGACTAGTGCAGTGAAAATCTGTTTCACATACCTTTTTGTGAAATTGAACCATTTTTATGACATTTTGCACAATTTTGTGAACTGAGTACAATTTACAGTACTATGTTGCTTTTTGTGCATAATGAGTGAAATTGTGCAGTTTTGAAGATTGAGGTTTATAAAAATGCACACCTTTGAAAGTTTATGCTCATCCTGAGGAATTATTTGTGGACATTGTACATTTGTAATCATCCACATTTTTTAAAAATGTGCAATTTATGGGGGGGGGGGGGTGCTATTTGCTGAAATTGCAGATTTTTAAGAACTCACATGTTAAAAAAATAAGCAATTTGTGAAAACAAATGTGCAATTCTGGGAAAAAAGGGAAGGGGAAATGAAATTATGCTGGATTTGGTGCCATTTCTTGAAACTTGTGTGAAAGTGAAATTGATGATTTCACACAAATTCACAATGGTACTGTACTAGAAATTTTGCCCAGGACTACTAAAGATAAAGATGGACGCAAACATGCTGCTACTTAGATGGCCATCTTGACAATTGTATGATGATTTTACAATTCATTTTAACTTGTTTTTTCTTTAAAAAAGGAGCTTCAGACTCTGGTGTTTAAGTCTCTCTCCATGATGCACATTAAAGTCACTCATGAATTATGAGTCATGATTTGTGGAAGCCTGCACTGTATCTGGCATGTGGATGGGCGTTTTAGTCTCCAGTGTAGTGTGTCCTACACCTTCATCCAACAGTGCTATTATAATAGTATTAGAAAACCTTCACTGTAGCTGTTCATATTGTACATGGCTTGTGGGCATAAGGCTTTAGTCTCCAGTGCAATCACTCCTTCACTTTCTGCAGCACGATAATCAATCAAAGTGTATGGAAGCCAGTACTGCAGCTAAACTGTGAGTAAACAGATGCTACTGTCTCTAGTTCTGTTAGTTTTGTACCTTCACTAGCACTAAATTTATTGTGGTGTGGGGAAGCTTGTACTATGCATTCCCATGCTATAGTGTCTTCCAATACTCTAAATACACAGAGGGGTTCATTGTCCAGTGCCTTCATGCTACTTTTTGCCAGAAGTTTATTTGCTACTCAAAGGTAACAATATTAACTGTTTGCTTCCAGAGCTGTTCTGATGTTCCTTTGGCAATTGTACTGGCTCGACCACCCAGGGGGAATCCTTCTTTCTGCTCTGGAGAGGTTGTGCGGGTGTAAAGCCTGTGGAAAACAATCTGTTCTAATTAGTATGCATTTAATTTAGGGCCTAGATAGCATAACTAATTATAGTACCCAGCAGCTGAAGGAGGAACTCAGAGATGCCACTGAACTGCTTGGCAGCTACAAGCTCTAAGCACTTCACAGAAATGAAACAGTCCAACAGAGAAACATATCTGATAGCTACCGGCAGGGAAAACAACAACCTTGACACATGCTGTGATGACATCGAACTGCCAAGATTGTAGAAAAAACTGCTACACTGGGTAAGACCCATATTGGATAGGATTACAGTTCTGTCCTATTTAAGTTATATGATCTAATCATGATTTGACTGTAAGAGAGTGTAAGAGATGCACCTGCTAACATTCTGTATTGGATAAGACTGCTGTTCTGTCCTTTCCTAGCAATTTGGTCTCCTCAGTGTGTGGATATAATAATGTAAGTGCCAATGTCAACCTGGATGAAGACAGCATATATTGTGTAACAGCAAAGTTTTGTCATATCATAACATAACAAAGCATACCATGGCACATCATAACATGACATACCATTACCATACTATTATAGCCCCCCCTCCCCACCACTAGAGGACATTTTTCCCTATGCATTTTGGCCACCAAGGGGTTATATTGCAGTAGAGGCAGTGGTGGCTATGTGAATAACTGCACTGGGTACAAAAGGGTAGGGGGTAGCATTCATATTTGAAGTATGTAGAAGATGAAGAATAGAGGAGTGGTGGTATAACACACGTCTTGTGCAGAATAGAATATGGTGAGAGGCAGGGGCTCCCCTTCACTGAATAACTCCTAGGGGCTTTTGCAGTTCCAGTTCTAAGCTCACAGGATAGAATCCAGATCATGATGAGAAAGAAGGAAAACTGATGCAGCCTGGTCTGCTGGGTACATCCTGGAGTCAGGCTGAATGCATATAATTTAATCTACACTATTAGGACTTCAGCATCAGCTGGGGTTAGGTACCCCATACTGACTGAAAGGTGCAATGTGTGGCAATGTGCCTCCCTGTAATATACTGGCATTGCTTTGTCTGGTATTCCTGTGGCACCTGCCACTGAAGTAGGAAATAAAGTTGAGAAGCAGTCATCTGTGTGAGTACCCCCCCCCCATGCCACATAAGCTGTGCCCATACTGACTGGCTCCCTGCCTGGAATGCACAGTGTAATGCACAGCGTAATGACAGAACTTAAGCATCTGGCTTAATATATATGAAAAAAATATATATATATATATCAAAGTTTATAAATAACGCTCATCACATTTTAGCACTTTAGAAAAACTCATCATTCCTTGAATCTTCCCTATGATTTGCTCTGAACTGAAAGACTAAAGAATACAGACTCATAGATTTCCTAGTGTTCTATGAGGATCCTATTGTCCACCATATTAAAAGCAATGAAAAGATTTAGTAGATCCAGAACTGGAAAAGCTCCTCTTTTCTTATCTTAATGATCATCATTGCTGACTCTGACAAAAGCAGTCTTACTACTGTAACCAGGTCTAAAATCTATCATGGAGCTTACTACAAGAAAGATAAGCCTGCAGCTAAGTAGTTACTGCCTTCTGAGTACCTGCCCAAAAAAGGGACATTAGAAATTATTTGAGAATTCATTCAATTCCCAGATGAAAAAGAAGACATTTTTGTCACCACAATTACAATAAGTGACATTTTTTTCAGATGGCCGGGGAAAGTACCAAGGCCAAGTAATGATTTGGCTGATGAGTGTCGAAAAGGAGAAAAACCTAAACTATAACCTACAGTAGTAACGTAGTAATTTAAGGTCAAACAGGACTCTACTGTAGGTACATCTTCTTCGCCCCCTGCTAAGCGAAATCTGTTGTGCAAACCCTGTCCAATGTATTAAGATTCCCAACCACTATAGTACCCAAGGCATCCTGGTTATTCCATTGGTAAGCAGAAATGTGCCGAGGCCTACCTTAAAAGCTTGTACTGTACTGTATTCATACTCACTATCTCCACTGGTAGGCTATTCCACTGGTAATAGTAAAGTACAAGTGACTTAATCAGGATGCAGTTAAATGGAACATCTACTTAACTGGGATGTCTTGCTGTGCACTCTTTAAATGGCAATAGTTTTCTATGGGGGCTGAAACTGCTTAAGTGGGATGGTATATGATGGATGCCATTGGCTTACCAGGATGACTTGTGCCGCACAGCCTGCTTTACTGCTAAATATGTGCTTGTCATCAATGGCTTCACCTCCCTTCAAATACATTATTTTTCACTTTTTCTGTTTGTCAGACACCTTTTATCCCAACTGTATCCATCCCCTACCTGATGTCCATGAGGATCCCTCACCTGATCACCGTGATGACCTTAGACCCTTCAATGGCATGTTGGTGCAATGGTATTTTCAATTTTGGAAAGAGACATGAAGGGGATAAACAAAACAAAACAAGAATACAGTTGTGTATCTGTTCTCGGACTTCCCAGTTCCTGGTTTTCATGACAACATGATGAATGAAGGGCATCATGTGAGTGCTCAGTGCTTGAACAATACAGTGTACAGTACTGAGCCATAATTTAACTTTAAAGTAATTCAATTTTTTACTTTTACTCTGCTCCTAGCCTGCAGAGTGTTCATCAGGTGTCCGATATGTTACAGTGTGTTAGTGTTAGTGCAGGGACAGAACCAAGACAGAACCAAGATAGAGATAAAAAATGTCACTTTGATTTATCAGGATGGTGGCTTAATTGGGAGGAAAGGAGATCCACAGAGATGTCCCAATTAAGCGGCTTCACCTGTACTCAGACTGCTCTACCAACTTTGTTCCCAGATTCAGATCATTGCTGAAAATCTCAATCCTGACTCTTGCCATTAATTCCCAACACTAATGCTTCTTTCTTTTATACTCTTTTCAGCAGTGGCTATGATCTTTACTGTTTTTCACTTGGTACTTCAGATTTATGACACTCATCAATGTATATATTTTGATGGTATATGGGTAGGACTGACTGTGTATGGGATTCAGCGGCTCTCAAGAAGTTGTGCACAGTTGAAAAGTTGTTGCGGACATTCTAAAGATGCTATTGTGCACATTTTATCATCAAGTGCACTTGTGTCCCTGCTTGCCTGACTCCCCCCAGCCAGTCTGCTTTCATTTCCATGGAGTACTCCCTGCTCACACTGACTTCTGCCTGGCAGCCCACTTTTATTTTCACTGAGCACTCTCTTTCTCGCTACACTGGCATTCAGTGCTGCTCACAGCTCCTGCTCACTTCTTGATTCTACAAAACCATTAATAAAAATAGAATATGGATGACCATACAAAACTCACCTTGTGTTTTAGTACAGTGGTAGCTTTTACTGAGAGGGCAGTATGTGCTGTGGGATTTAGAAGCATTGAATTTTGTTGGCAGAAAAGGATCGCTTGGCCCATCTAGTCTGCCCTTTTCTCTCCCCATGGCTGTTTTGCCATCCTGACCTTATTCCCTTCCTTCTTTCATATCCTTGCCTCTCATGTTCAGTCCAATATGGGGATCCCATGCTCTCTTTAAATTGTGAAACTGCAAAACAAATGGTTTTGTCTTGGGCTGGGAGGAGGAAGGAAGCTGAGTGAGGGAGAGAGTGGGACTACACAGAAGGGGGAAGGGTGGTCACATGACTCAGAACAGCCAACAGTGGGGCTGGGATCCATTTATATTACAAGGGGGGGCCAAGCGACCCTGAAGCATGAGTGACCCCAAAGTGCGAGTGCCACAAAGCAGGAGTGTGTCATCTGACTAGGTGGTGTCTGCAGGACATCTGAGGAGTGATTGCAGGCCACAGGCCATGCTGAGGCAGGGTAAATAGTGGATTAAACTGCTATGGGGAAGTGTAGAGGCATTCTATAGCATAGCTACAGAGGATAATGTGGCAACCTAGTAGTGAGGGGGAGTGGAGGACCAGCATGGAGGAAGGTTGGTGGGGCAGGGATAGTAGATGGAACATACAGGAGGGTCATGGGAGAATGGTCAAATGTAATGGGTGTGAAACAGCCATCTTTCTAGGATCAATGTAGAGGGCAGGGGGCTGTCTAGTGTGTAGGTGTCTTGGGCAGCTTAGGGAGGAAATAAGGAGGTTGAGATGGGAACTGGGAATGAGGTAGGGCAGGTAGTTGGGTAGGAGGGCGGGGAGGGGGTATGTGGGCAATTCACAGCCAGCCAACGTCTTAATGGTATCAGGGCAGGAAGCTAGGAAGGCACAATGGAGTTAGGTAACAACATTGCCGCAGAGACTTGGGGGAGGGGGAGAAGGAAGGAAATGAAAGGTGGTGAAGAAGGGATGCAGAGGAGAGAAGGTGGCAGGGAGGGATGAAGGAGGAGCTGGGAAGGGATGAAGGAGGAGCTGGGAAGGGTAGCACAAGGCATTGAGAGCAGGAGAAATAAGACCTCTGACAGGTATACAGTACTGCATGGTTTGAATGAGCAAGAGAAGGAAGAGCAGAAAGCAAGCGGAGGCAGAGCCTAGTAAGGGGGGGACAGGGAGGTGGGGCTGGGACAGGGTTAGGGAAAAGCAATGGGGGCAGGGAGGTAGGAGAGATGAGAGGGCTGGAGGGCAAGATAAGCATGGGAAGCGGGAAAAGGAGGAGGGAGGCATGGGCAATGTGAGGGAATCTCCAGGCGGGGAGTACAAAGGGGGAGAAAAGGCCAGACCATGGGGGGAGGCAAAGCTGGGGTTGAGCATGGGGAAAAGGGAATCTGGGTTACAGAGAAGAGGAGTTGCTCTAGGTGTTACCCACAGCAGAGGTGAATATATAGGAGAAGGGAAATGGGGGGAACCATGGCAGAGGGGGTCAGGAAAGCGGGGAGAGGGTAGTAATTCTTGGGGGCTCGATACTGAAGGGAGCAGGGTGCTAGAAGGGTTAAAGGCAATGAGGGTAGATAAGGTGCCAGGGCCAGACGGAGTACACCCCAGGTAATGAAGGAATTTATTTATTTATTGATTTGCTTTTGTTAACCAGGTAAGCACACTAGACAGCAAAGTGCCTATTTTCAGGAGCGACCCAGGAGAGTTACAGGGTATCCATAAAACACAAGATATAGGGTTCGGGTAACATGCAGGAGCCATGGGTTACATACAGGAGCCACATGCTCCAACAGTTGGTAATACAGTAGAGGTTACATACTGGAGCAACATGCTCCGCCATAGGGTAATACAGAGATAACATCAAATAACAGTTAGGAATTCGCAGCAAGAACAACAGAAGCAGGAGCCGAACATCAAAGTGATTTGGTGAACATGAGTGAAATAACATCAAATAGCGGTTAGGAGTATACAGCAAGAACAACATAAGCAGGAGAAAAAGATCAAAATAGTTAGGAGTACATAGGTGTGTAATAGCCTGGCCTAGACGCCTGTAAAGAGGAGGAGGGCTTGGTACTAGACCGGGTTAGGAGAATGATTGAGAGATAATGCCGCTCCACCAGCAGTGGTAAGTGCCTAAGAAGGGTAGTCAGCAGCGGAGATTACGTTGGGAGAAACTGCATGCTGGTGGGGGGACAGGTGTATGCTTAAAACAGGCAGGTGGATGTAGTTTTAAGGAAGTTCCATAAGGAAGATTTGAAGCATGGGTGGAAGGGGGAGGTATGAATATGATCTGGGAGGGAGTTCCACAGTTTTGGTACATGGACGGTGAAAGCCTGATTGCCTGTGAGGGTGCGGGTCTTGGGGACCAGACAGGCCTAAGCTGCACACGACCTAAGGTTGTAGACAGGGGAGGCATACTTCAGTGGAAGGGCGAGCGAGGAGGGAATGGCCATTCTAACTATATTGTCAATGAAGTTGCCAAGGGAATTGACGGAGGTTCTGGTGGAGTCTCTGGCAGACTTGTTTAATACCTCTCTAGAAACAGGGGAAGTACCGCAAGACTGGAGGTTGGCCCATGCGGTGCCCCTCCACAAAAGTGGACCCAAGGATCAGCCAGACAACTATACACCAGGAAGCCTCACATCTGTTTTGGGAAAGTTAATGGAGACAATCTTGAAGGAGAGGCTGGTAACCTTTCTGAAAGGTAATGGACTCCAGGACAGAAAGCAACATGGGTTTGTCTTGGGCAGATCCTGCCAGACAAACCTGATTGACTTTTATGACTGGGTGACTAGGGAGCTTGACAAGGGCCATGTGGTAGATGTCCTGTATCTAGATTTTAGCAAAGCATTCAGTGCCACACAGAAGGCTGGTTAGTAAGGTAGTATGCCACGGAGCAGGGAAAAAGATGGTGAACTGGATCAAGAACTGGCTGCAGGGGAGACAACAGAGGGTAGTGGTGGGGGGGAACTCTCATCTCCAAGGGCAGTAACAAGTGGGGTACTGCAGGGGTCAGTACTAGGCCCGGTGTTGTTTGGCATATTCATCGATGACATCGATCACATGGCATTAAGAACAAGATTAGTCTGTTTGCAGATGACACCAAAATTGGTGCAGTGGAGGATGACACAGAAGGGTGGCATGGGCTGCAAGATTATCTAGCTAAACTTGAGGACTGGTCAGACACATGGCAGCTGGGGTTCAATGCTAAGAAGTGCAAGGTCATGCACTTGGTAGCAAGGAACCCAAGGAGGTGTTATCAGCTGGGAGGGGAGCAGTTCACCACTACAAAGGAGTAGAAAGATTTTGGGGTGATGATAACAGAGCATATGATCCATTCAGCACAGTGCAGAAAAGTGGCAGCTGAGGCCAACAAGATGCAGGGGTATACTGCTAGGGGTATTACCTCCATGAGGGGGGAGGTGATCCTGCCCCTGTACAGGCTGTTGGTGAGATCGCACCTGGAGTACTGCTTGCAGTACTGGTGCACATATATTGAAGAAGGATATTAGATTACTGGAGGGGGTCCAGCACAGGATAACAAAGGTGATCCAGGGATTGGAAGGCAAACCTTATGAAGGGAGGCTGAGGGAGCTGAATATTTACTCCGAGGAAGATAGGAGGGTTGGGGGAATATGATTGAGACCTTTACATACATGAAAAGTATAAACAAGGTTGCTACTGAGGGGATTTTTAAGCTGAGGGAAGGGAGGGCCATGAGGGGACATGGGCTGAGACTGCAGTGGGGGGATTCAGGAGAGAAATGAAGAGGCATTATTTCATGGAAAGGGTGGTGTCTAAGTGGAATGTGCTGCTCGAGGAGGTGGTGTCCTGTAATATGGTGGGCAGCTTTAAATGGGGATGGAATAAATTCAGGGGGAGGGTCACTGGGGGTGGAGGAGGGACAGCTGCTGAGTAATTGGTTGCTAGCTGCACAACCAAGCAGACTTGATAGACCATATAGCCTGTATCTGCAGGCAGTTTTGTATGTTCATATATTCATATGAGCATGATGGGGTAGCAAACATACTAGTAGGAACAACAGGAAGGTGGAGTACATGCCTGGTATGACCGCAGGGAGGGTGGGAACAATCATACTAAAATGTGTGGGACAGGAACAGGGGAAGCCACACATAGTGGTTCTTTTGGGAACCAATGACCTGGCATGGTATGAGGTGAATGTGGTGTAGGAAAGGTTCAGGGAATTGGGGAGAATCTGCAGTGGGATAGGGAAAACAGTAGCGTTCTCAGAGGTACTGTCCCGAGAGCCAGTACTACAAGAAAGCTGAGGATTGTGAAATTTAGTACATGGCTGGGAGGTTGATGTGAGGCAAATGGGTACTGGCTTGTGGGAGACTGGGGCAGGACATGAGAACTCCACGACCTATATGATAAGGACAGGTTGCATCTAAGTAAAGAGGACTCAAGGGACCTGGAAAGGTACTTGATAGATAAGCTACATTTAAACAGACAAAGGCGGGGGGCAATAGATGGTACAGCACTTGGCACCAGGCGAGGGGGACCGCTGGCCCCCCCTCAAGAGGGAACCTAAAGGAGGGGAGAGGGTGACGGAAGGGGATAGCAGATATAAGGGGGGAAGGGAGTCAAAAAGGGAATAGGGGAAATGTAGGGCAGAGGTCGAGATGGAAAGTGATCTACTTGAATGCCAGGAGTCTGGCAAACAAGACAGCAGCAAACACAGAAGACTGCCCTGCACTCCAGAGGTGAGCAGTGTGGTAAAGTTCCCAAATGATAGCAATACAAAGTTTTAGTAACTGTAAATCAGTTGGCAATTTTATTTCTGCTGCTCCGTTGTAAGACAGAAATACAACACTGGAATCGTGATAAAGCTCACTGGAGTGAAGCGCCAAGGCTGCTGGGTAATGGTATCCACGTGTTTCATTCCTGTCTTACAATGGAACATCAGAAATAAAATTGCCAACAGATTTCCCATTAACTACAACTTTATACTGCTGTCATTTTGGAACTTTATAACACTGTTCACCTCTGGAGTGCAGGGCAGTCTTCTGTGTTTGCTTTTTATGCTTTTGAGGTGTGCTGCACCTCGTCCCTTCACCACGTCTCAAGCCGAGAAGCACTGAGGAAACCACAGGTTTTGTTAAACAAGAAAGCAGACCTACAGGGTATCCTGTGATGTGGGTTAGCTGCAAGTGGACATCTACCAAAATGGAGTCCCACTTGTGGCACAGGAAGGACAGAGCGAGGGTGTGAGGAAGGCGACAGCATGGGGGAGGCTCACGCATATAGTGACAGGACGTCGCTATATGTATATGCACGTGGTGAGGGGGCGAGCATGACGGAAAGGAGGGAGGCTTGGCTTTGCATGGTTGGCATGGGGCTGCCGAGCTGGCCCCATAGTGTGGTAGGTGGGTGGCAGCCTGAAGCTGTGGGGGATCCGGATTCGGGTCCGGGCGCACCTACATTTTTGTGCACCTACATTTTTCCCCAGAATTCCCCCCCACCCAACATGCATCCCCCCTAGAGTTAAGAATCCTTTAGTAGGGGGTGCAGAGGGCTCCGTCCCATGCATTAACATTGAAATTCTAAGTTCCCGATGCCATTTTCCTGTGTGCCGGGGATATACACTGCCGAAATTGATTTTCAGCAATGTACCCTCACCATAATGATGGTTGCTTTTTGGCAATTGTCATTTTGACACAGAACTGACCTATAGGAGCAGATGGCAGAAGGGGGGGGTAGACATAGCTGCCATCACAGAGCCATGGGCAACCAATACCATGACTGAGACCTCGAGATCCCAGTGCACCAATTGCATAGAAATGATACAGAAAGGGGGAGAGGGAAGAAGTAGCGCTGTACATAAGGGATGGGATAACGTGCACCGGGGGGGGGGGGAGGAGGGAGCAACCCAAGCACTATGGGTAGTGCTACAGAACACAACTGGGAAACAGATTCAGGTGTACAGACTACCAGCACAGGACATAAAGCTGGACAGGGAGCTGGGGGAACAGATTAGGAGGGCAATAGGGAGAAGGAACACTTTAATCCTAGGCAACTTCAGTCTGCCAGGTGTTGACTAGGGCACCCCAGCTACTTCCTGTGGCAGAGAGCAGGTCCTCCTGGATGCTATCCAGGAGTGTCTTCTGACACAGGGAGTTACAGAGCCAACAAGAGAGGGGGCCATACTAGATCTGGTGCCGTCGGATGGGAAGCATGTCCAGGGAGTTGAAGTGAGGGATCCCCTTGGAGGCAGTGATCACTGCACAGTGTGGTTTTACATTAACATGAGGAAGGATGCAGCAAAGACAAAAATGAGAGTGGTGAATTTCAGGAAGGCAGACTTTGCTAGAATGGGTAAAATGCTGAAGGAGCACCTGGCAAAGCTCAAGCCGCAGATGAATGCAGAGCAGAAATAGACAGTCATCAAGAAGGGGTAATAGAGGTCACCGACACCTGCATGAATATTTGTAAAAAGAACTCCAGGTGTTGGAGACCCAGCTGGTACAGCAGGAAGGTGGCCGAGAAGGTGGAAGCAAAGTGGGAGGCCTTCCTCAAGTACAGGCATACCTTGAAGGAGGAGGACAGAGAGGCTTATGCAGAGAAATCTCATGAGGCAGGGAGAGAGATCCGGGCTGCCAAGGTGGATAAAGAAGTAAGACTAGCGCAAGGGATTAAGAAGGGGAAAAGGATTTCTTCTGATACATTAGGGAGAAAAGAAGCAGAAGGGATGGGATTGTAAGGAAGGAGGATGGGCAGAAAAGGAGGAAGATCAAGTGGAGGCTTTGAATGAATACTTTTGCTCTGTCTTCACTAAGGAAGCAGAAGGGCCCATACCACAGGGGAGGAATGAGGGGAGCCCCAGGGCGGGTACTGGACTAAGAAGGGGAGATTGGGGGTGTGTGGTTTAGCCACTGGAGCAATGGTTGTTTAATTCCCTAAGCTCTCTCTGACTTGGGTACTATCTGAGCTCTGGCGCCGCGATCTTAGGACATCGAGACCCTCCCAGTGCACACATATATATATATATATACTGTATATATTATGGTAGCACGGTAGTGCTACCATAGTTAGGGTTGAGGAGCCATTTCTATGTTAAACCCCAAAACTTTGCACCTTAATAACTTTGCAACTGTTTGGCGGATTTGCCTGAAATTTGGAATACATGATCAAGAACCATAGGCCTTGGGATCTGCCAAGTTTGTAGTAGTCGGATATACGGCTGCGAGTCATTAAAGCGTGATCTGTGCCGCAGCGTTTAAGCTCTTCTAATTCTATGGTCGCGCCTACAGGATCATACGGTTTGTGTGGACCGGTCGAAATCTTCAGGGAATGTGCAGCGGGGTCCCCAATGTGCCTTTCAAAGATTTCGTGAAAAATATTAAACGGTTCAAAAGTTATTCAAAACAGTTTCCCATTATAAGTCAATGGGAAAAGTTAACAAAAGTTCAACACTTCGCAAATGCATTTTACTTTCGCAAATGGGCTTGTTACTTTCATAAATCGGCCATTTGTTTTCAGCTGGTGATCAGAAAAATGATTGGCATTTAAATTTGGGACCCTCTAGCAACCTAATTCTTTTTGTATTCACCTAAGTCGGACCCTAAGGATGCTTGCCATGTCTTTATTTTGTGGTAAAACACCCCAGAAATATGTTTTTCAAATTTCTGGAAAAAGTACTTTCGCAAATTACTTTCGTGCTCACGAAAGTGTCGAACTTTTTTTCGAAAGCTTTAGCAAATTGCAACAGTAATTTTCCATCTGTGGGACAGTGACAGCGATTCTTTGGCACTGCGCTGCAAAAGAACCATTGGGAGTTTTGGGCTGGAATTTGGAGGGAACGGAGCCGACATCTCCCAGATGTGCCTTTCAGTGTTGTATTGAAAAAATATTACACAGCAGCAAAGTTACGGCACTCCAAAGTTGACATTTTTTCCCATAGGATAACATTACGGCGCCCGAGGCATTACAGAAATCCTTTGGCACCCTGCTGCAAAATAACGGTTTGGTCTTTTTTCCTGAAATTTGGAGGGAAGACAGCCAATAGCTCACAGATGTGCCTTTCAGTAATTTGGTGAAAAAATATCACACGGTGGCAAAGTTATGGCACTCCAAAATTGATGGTTTTTCCCATAGGATAACATTACGGCGCCCGACGCATTGCAGAAATCCTTTGGATCCCTGCTGCAAAATAACGGTTCAGTCTTTTTCCTGAAATTTGGAGGAAGACAGCCAACAGCCCACAGGTGTGCCTTTCAGTGGTTTGGTGAAAAAACATTACAGGGAGGCAAAGTTATGATGCTCCGAACTTTCCTTTTTTCCCATAGGATAACATTACGGCGTTCGCCACGCCTTTCAGGGCCCTATCTCGGAAACGGTGCGAGATACGGACTTTTCGTCGGAAAACTTCTTATCCCCCTAATGGGGCTAAGGTTTAAATTAGCCAGGACAGTTGTAAATAATATGACTTTTAAATTTTTTTCTCATTAAATACGGTTCCTGAGATATAATGTATTTAGTATTCCAAGATCTCATTTTCTCGCCGATACTCATTATTATGCATACATTATTTGTACTCACTGTCTTTCTCTATGCAGGTTTTGGGGAAAACCAGCCTGTGCGCTTACATTACTGTTACTGTTGCCCTTTCTGCTTGCGGTTCCGTACCCGTTTCACTTACCGTTGACGTCTGCGCCACCATGTGCGTTATCCTTTGCGTTTTCATTTGCGCTTGTGTTTCTGTTATGTTTTGCCATTTCTGTCTACAGTACTGTTTATCTTTCTGTTTCACTTTACGTCACCATGCCCATTGACATTTCTGTTTGCAGGCACCATGTTACTATGTGACAAGACATCACGTGGCAGACCATTCCCATCTACGCCACCATGTGCGTTACCCTTTCTGTTCTCATTCGCGCTTGTGTTACCATGTGCGCCACTGTTAGCATTTCTGTTTGCGTTGCTGTCCCTGTTAGTATGCCACAAGATATCATGTGGAGGAGCCGGGGCCCTTTGGGCCCCACGCCCACCACCACATTACATTCACTATTTCTCATTATCATTCTCAAAAAGAAGGGAAATTAGAGGCAAAAAACTCCGTTTAATGCATTAGTTAGGGTTGTTCCACAGTGACAAAAGTGAGGAAATTCGCAGTTAGGGTTGAAAACCCCTCTTGCACCCCCCACACCCCCAACCGGCATTGGGGTGTGCATTGGGATCGTGGGTCCTAACTCTCACCCCATTCTCCTATACTTCTGCTGCTTTACACATGTCATGGGTGAGAGTTAGGCTGACCTAATGCACATCCCAATGCCACCATCGCGGCCATCCTTTGCGTTTTCATTTGCGCTATGCTTCTGTTACTTTTTGCCATTGTGTGTACCGCATCTGTTTCTTTTTCTGTTTCACTTACGTCCACCATGCCCATTGACATTTCCATTTACAGGCACCATGTTACTATGTGACAAGACATCCACGTGGCACACGTTCCGTCTCGGACACCGTGTCGTTACCTTTCTGTTCTCATTGGCGCTTGTGTTACCATGTGTGCCACTGTTAGCATTTCTGTTTGCGTTGCTGCTCCTGTTACTATGCCACAAGACATCATGTGGAGGAGCACAAGGGCCCAGCCTCCCGCCACCGCATTACATTCACTATTTCTCATTATCATTCTCAAAAAGAAGGGAAATTAGAGGCAAAAAACTCCGTTTAATGCATTAGTTAGGGTTGTTCCACAGCGACAAAAGTGAGGAAATTCGCTGTTAGGGTTGAAAACCCTAACTCCGAATTCACCCCCCCCAGCACCACACACACACACATTCAAGTATGGGGGAGGACCAAGTCAACACAACCAATGACAGACATCCAGCAGCAGGTGACAGAAATAACAAACAATCATCTAAATGTACTACGAGACATCCCCACCCACCTGACCAGGTACTGCATGCTTAGTGGAGATCAACAGCAAAACTGAGGCCATGTACACCAAACGTACACATCCCTGATTGCAGCTGCACACAACGTGCCACACTTAGTAGTTGCATGGCCTTACCTACCGATGCCCCACACCGGACCACACCACTTGTGGTGGGCCACCTGAGCAATAGAGTTCAGCAAAACCAAGGAGTTGTACAGGTATAATATCTCTGATTATAACAAGGGTTTGAGAAGTGCAGCTTTCTAATTGACTGTAAACATTGTAACAGCCTTATGTTTAGTTTTTATTAACATAAATGTAGAGCCTAACCATATGATGAACATGGTTTAATGTTGTTTAAAAAACAGTTTTATTATGATAGCAATAAGCCACTCCCAGGTATTATGTTAATGGTTAGTTTATCATTGTCTAGCGACATGTGGCACTCGGCTATGCCTCATTCAACATTAAACCCCTACAGGGTGATTAACAGACCATTTAACATAACTGTTGGTCATGCCTTATTGCTTAATTGTCTTTATGAATAGATAGTCTCCCTCTGCTAGGCACTGCAGCAGCTTTGCAACACAGTGTCCCACCCAGTTACACCACACACTGTCTAGTTACTGGAGAATGGCTGTGAACATGAACTCATAAAGTTGAACAGTGTAACTTGATCATTACAGTCATCGAAACCCTAGTGTGATTATAACTGACAGAGTCAGTGATAGAGGATAACCCCTGCTGTCCTAGTACACTTACCCCATTGTGAGTTAAATCAATACTAAAAGACATTCTGTTTATATCTACACCATACCTACTTGATTCCTGTTGTACCACAATTAACATAGTTATCACTTTGATAGCATCAGTGACAGAAGTGTGGCAAACCCAAACAGTAGGCATACAGCCTGAGTATGAAACAACTGTTAAAAAAATCACACTGTGTCCATAAGTGGCATAGATCACTCATTGCAACAATAGTAAATGTATTACTATTTGAATAAGTTAGTCATCACAGATGCAATGAGATTGTCTTTATCAGGTACAACATACTCAGTAAGTGCCTACAGGAAAATCTATCCTATATACATCTCTGATACAGGTACATCATTGTTGGCTCAGTAGTGCTATGATATTTAGAAGTTGCTTTGCCTGATCCATGCAATTACAATGTTTCTTACAAGGAATACTTACTGCATCTTTAGTATTGAAACACACTGAAGGTCTATGTATGTACATCAGCAGTACACCTTCATCAGTAAGAATGCATGCGATACTGGCAGTACGAATTTCACAGCGTTGAACAGGCAATGCTTTTCCATACGTTACATCAGCCTCTCTATGTTGAGTAAACCATTGCAGTAAATGTACTACTATGTAAATCACCTACTAAATGTATCACTACTTTTATCTTGAGCATGCTAGTGTCTTGTAGTTAATTTATGTGCTTCTCTTAATTAATGTATACTCACTAGTGTTAAAACCTTTCTACAACTGTCATCATGCACCTTCAGCATTTATATTGAATAACGGCACAGCACCAGTTGTGGTGTGGTGTGGGGCATCTGTAGGTAAGGCCATGCAACTACTAAGTGTGGTACGTTGTACAGCTGCAATCAGGGATGTGTATGCGTTTGTGTACATGGCCTCAGTTTTGCTGTTGATCTCCACTGAGCATGCAGTACCTGGTCAGGTGGGTGGGGATGTCTCGTAGTACATTTAGACAATTGTTTGTTATTTCTGTCACCTGCTGCTGGATGTCTGTCATTGGTTGTGTTGACTTGGTCCTCCCCATACTTGAATGTGTGTGTGTGTCTGTGTGTGTGTGTGTGGTGCTGGGGGTAGATTCGGAGTTAGGATTTTCAACCCTAACAGCATAATTTCCTCACTTTTGTCGCTGTGGAACAACCCTAACTAATGCATTAAACTGAGTTTTTGCCTCTAATATATATATATATATATATATATATATATATATGTGTGTTAGGTAGCTCCTTCCTACTGAGTGGTGACAGCATTTAGCGGACTCTGACGTGATTTACCTCTCTAGCAATGCCAGGCTTCTGCGAGTCGTTTCAGGGCATTAGGCCGCACAGGCCATAGTTCAGCCACGCCCTGTCGAGCGGCCCTCTCCAGCATTAAGTGCAACCTGTCCTTCTGTCGTGCCAGCTCAGGTGAGTGCAGCATTATTCCTACTCCTGAAGTTGTGAGGCATATCTGTTCTGCCTGCCCCTATCATGACATCCCAGAGCCCAAACACTCAGCAACCCCAGGGTGCCCTCTCACCAACCCAACTGGCTTCTGTGGGGGATTCGCTTTGGTATATTACGCGGATGTTGGAGGTTCTTTTGGTCTGCGTGGATGATATCAGTCTGTCTCTCACAGACACAGTGGCTGGTGGCTGATGTTCAACAGCTTCAAGACAGAATGAATGTGCCACAACAGCGAGCAGCAGCAGGCCGAGTTTCTCCATCGGGTTCAGCTCCACGAGGAACGTTTGGCAGCCCTGTGGGATAGAGCAGGGGACCAAGAAAATTGGGCCAGGTGCAATAACCTGCACATTACTGGCATACTGGAGGGTGTGGAGGGACAGTCTATGGAGCGCTTTCTAAATGAGAACATCCCTATTATATTAAGGGACAGATGGAGAGGACCTATGGATGTGGAGAGGGCACACCGCATAGCCAGGAGGCATGACAGGAACTCCCAGATCCCCAGACCCATTGTGGCCTATTTCCTACACTATACCACCAAAGAGAGAGTCTTGAGAGCAGCCTGGGACCTGGGAGAGGTCTGCTGGCATGGGTCTCCAATCTTCTTTTACTGTCACTTTGCTCAAGAAACTGCTGCCAAGAGGAGATCTTTTGGGCTCCTAAAGAAATTTCTCTACCAGCACAATTTTCTGTTTAAATTTCGAGCACTCACCAGCCTGCTTATGTCCAAAGATGGGAGGGAACTGGTAGCAGATCATCCGAGTGATATTGAGAGGTGGTTGGACAAGTTTGGGCCTGCTCTCCCAGTCTCAACTACAGTTCCCAGAAAGCTATGGGAACCCCACAGGGATGCAGCCACTAAAGGGAACCATCAGGATGGGAGGAAGTTCCTGGAGGGTACTTTTTCAGCCAAACATGCTGCAACATATTCGGGTCCCCCAGTATTCTCTGGTCCAACCACTCCGACACTGCCTTCCTCTATGCCCATTTCTTAGACTTCTCCTTCAGCTACCCACTCCCTGCTACCACATCAACCTGGATTTAACTTGCGGCAATGACAAATGGCACAAAGTGGAACTCAGTTGCCTCAAGAACCCCTCGAGTGCCCCACCTGTGAATGTCTCCAAGGAGGACTATGCTTCTGACCCCCTTTCACTTCAGCCTGGTTCCCAAGAACTGCCAGATATGGAAACCAATGCACCTGAGGAGTGGGCTGATTATCCAGATTCCTCAATGGTAGCAGCTGTGGATGCCTCAACCTTTCCTATGTGGTTGCTGTTTCTGCTTAGACCCGAACCCCGGTTGGATCTCCCCCAGCTCCCTCTGGGCAGGCCGAAGGACCAGTGGGTTAACTTTTGGACTTAATTGTACACTGTGCTTTTTTCTGTCTTGTTCTCTTTGTTTAGCATAGGCCTGTTCCCTCCCTCTGCTCTTCTGCCTAGCTAAGGCTGGGTCTCACTCACTGCAGTGGAGTGTGGATAGCGGAATAGCTTATGGGCCTTATGTGGGCCCTCCCTGCCACTGTTTCTCTCTTCTGCCAAGCATGCTACTGCATCAAAGCCTGTTTGTTGGACCTCGTAAGAAGCAGTGGCTCACGCCTAATTTTACTAAGGCCCTGCACCATTTTCTTTTTTCTCTTTTTTAATCCCACCTGGGCCACTTAACCTGGCTGCAATGTCTGGTGAATGGGCCAGGGTGGCTTCTGGATTGGGTATCCTTCTAGAGTTTGCCTCATGTCTGGAATACTCATATGGGCTGTTCAATTATTGTGACCCTGCCCCTTGTTTGATTTCTAGCAGCTGGCAGCCTATAATCAAGTTGGTAGAAGGGAGTACCTTCCACCTTTTTCCTCACCCTTTAGTCCTATATACCCCCTTCCCCTTTTGCCCCCTCACCACATACCTCCCTTTCTTCCCCCAGATGTCCCGGTGCCCAACATTGGGGCCGTTACCTGTTTAGAGAGAGCTGAACCCAGTTGGTTCTAAATACTTCTCCTGTTTTGGTCTTCGAGAGCCTGCATAGCTGAGGGTACCTGTACGTAGTTACTCTCTTTCATGATAACCCTCAAATCCTATAGCGTGTTTTCACTTGGTTACATTTCTTTCATCAGTTGTTGGTATTGTGTGCTATTTTAGTATAGAACAGGCATTTCTATTGCCCCTCATTAGAAGTCTTGCTACTGTGTTGCCTGTTTAATAGTCAGGTTACTAATGCTTGTTTACATATATTCTTTGTCTTTTCTCCTTCAGCTTGTCTTCTGGGTAAGCGTCACTACACCTCTGCCCCTTCATCATTACTCTCTCTCCTGCTTGGTGCTACAGGTTTGTGCTTGGGAACTCCCTGGAGTTGTGCCCTTGCTTCTGGTTCCCCTCTCTCCACAGATCATACCTTTTTCGTTGGTCCAAGTAAGTGCCGCTTTGACTTTTTCTTCTTTTGAAATGACAGACACAGTGAGCACCTCCACCCCTGGGGTGTGCCTTGTGTCCTAGAATGTTAAAGGCCTCAACCAACCCATTAAGTGAATGAACATGTTACAATACTTCAGATCTCTCCACATGGACATAGCATTGCTTCAGGAGATGCATCTCTTGAGCAAGGCGGTGCCCTGGCTAAGAAAATCCTGGGTGGGGGAGGTACATGCTAGCTCCACTTTGTCTAAGTCCAAAGGAGTTGCCATTCTCATATGCCTCTCCTCCTACTCCTGGGCAGTGGTTGAGACCCAGAAAATTCCCAAAGTAGATGGATATTGGTTAAGCTTTCCTCCCCGGGTGGGCATCTCATTATTGGGAACGTATACATACCCAATGAAGACCATGCCAATTTCTTTCCCATGATCAGTCAGACCCTATCTTCTCTGACCTCAACTGGCCCACCTATCCCTATCCTAATTGGTGGTGATTTCAACCTCATACTGGACACCTTTCTCAAAAAGTACAACCCTGCTCCTCATGCCAGCCCTAAAGCTCTGGTGGCTCTGCAGGTTATGCAAGAGGAATGGGGAATGGCCGATATGTGGAAGTGGGACCACCCCACCGGGGGGAATTACACTTTCTATTGCCATGTTCATTCCACCCATTGCCACATCAACTTTTGGCTGGCCAATGTCATGGCTGCCCAAGGGATCTCAGACAACAAAATCAGGAATATTCTTATATCTGATCATGCTCCCGTTCTGACCACCTATACCCCACTAGGGCACCAGCCATACGGCACTCGCTGGAGATGTAACCCTTTATTCCTCAAAGACCCGGAGTTCTGCAGGATGATTTCCCAAACAGCCCAGGACTATTTCTCCCCCAATTCGGATGGCGAAGTTTCTCCAGGTACTGTCTGGGAAGCCTTCAAGGCTGTACTCCGGGGTCACATAATTTCATACTCTGCCTCCAAAAATAGGGCCCGGAAGGCAAATCTGGCCTCACTGCAATCCAAACTTGCCATCATGGAGAACCAGTTTAAGTCCCTCCTACCCACCCTCTAGTTATAGCTCCCTTTACTGGTGTATCGTGGGCTTGAAATACCAAATCAACACTATCCTCCACCAAAAGGCAGAATGGCTTCTCTTGTGGGCCAAACATGCCTATTGGGATGAAGGTGAAAAAAGTGGCAGACTCTTGGCTTTTAGATTGAGTAAACAACAAGCCTCCTCACGTATCCATGCCCTCCAAGAGAAGTCTGGGATGGTGGTTTGAGAGCCCAGGGAGATCAATGACATCATGCGGTCCTTTTACGAATCTATCAGTCCCATTCCTCCATGTCACCCTTCAGTTGGAACAGCAACCGAAAAAATTTGGCCAGAATTCTATTCTGTGCAGCCAGTTCTCACCCCTAGCCAAGTGACTCAGCTGGACGTCCCGCTAACAGGTGCCGAAATACGGCAGGCCCTATCCCACATGGCATCAGGGAAAGCTCCAGGCCCTGATGGCATGTCGGTTGAGTTGTACCGATCCCTGTGTGCTGATATAGCCCATTCATTACTTCTGGCCCTTCAGGAGGCTCACACGGCTGGTTCCCTTCATCCAACTATGAGAGAGGCCCTCATTACCCTTATCCCGAAGAAGTCTAATGATCCTCTGGCCTGCGCAAACTACCATCCCATTTCCATTCTGTTGGTCGACACAAAAATCTTAGCAAAGATCCAGACCACCAGGATGCTGGATATTTTACCTTCTATCATCCATCCGGCACAGGTTGGTTTCATGAAGGGAAAATCTGATGTAGACAACACCAGGTTTCTGCTGAATCTCAAGTGGGTAGCATCCCGGTCAGTCCTGCCCATGGCTGTGCTTGCCATTGACTTCACCAAAGCCTTTGACTCCATAGAGTGGGATTACCTGCATGAAGTGCTTCGCTTGTATTGTTTTGGTCCACAATTTTGCCAATGGGTAGCTACCCTGTACAGTTCCCCTGTCACCCGGATCCTCACCAACATTAATATCTCAGCATCTTTTTCCCTACAAAGGTGGACAAAGCACGGCTGCCCCCTGTCTCCTCTCCTTTTCCTGGTGGCTCTGAACCCCCTGGTATGGGCCTTCATAGCCTCAAATTCAGTTACTGGCCTGGATATAGACAATATCTCTTACCTCGTGGCCATATATGCCGATGATCTTCTGCTTACCTTATTCCAACCACAGCAATCCCTTCCGGCAGTCCTAGCTATTCTCCAGAATTTTGCTTCCCTCTTGGGGCTACATGCCAACCACAAAAAGACTACCCTTGCTCCATTTAATGCAGCCTGTTCCAGAGACTGCTTTAGTGGTACTGAGCTCTTGTGGGTGGCCATGGGGATTTTGTACCTAGGACTATATATATATATATATATATATATATCCCAATAGGTGGTCAGAGCTGGAGTCATCCAACTTCATCCCTCTCTTGGTCCTGTTATCTTCCACAATTGAGAGATGGCGCAAACTGCAACTTTCGTTACCCGGTAGAGTGGCTGCTGTGCACATGCTGCTTTTACCATGGGTTATGTAGCTCCTCAATAATCTACTGATCCACCTCTCCCCTAAACTATTTGCCTCATTAGACCGTCTCATGTTCCGATATCTTTGTGATGGGAAGGCACCGAGATGGGGTAAACACAAATTAAGGGTGCAATGGACTCGCGGTAGGCTAGGAGCTCCCTGGTTTAAAGGCTATCACTTGGCCTGCACAGCCACCTCTGCTTCTAGGTGGTTTGTTCCTGGAGCATAATGTTCTATGCATTGGGTACAACTAGAAGCTAGTTTAGCAAAAAGCTCTACATTGTGCATGTTGCTTTCCCCAGAGACTAGGCTCAACCAGAATTTTCCGCCACCTTTGTTGAAGACTCGATGAGCATGGCGGTGTCTTATGTCTCTTTTACATACACCTTGCACCCCCCCCCCATGGTATGTTCCGTTGTGGCATAACAAACACCTCACAATGGGAGGGCTGCCCATACACTGGCCTACTTGGGAATCCCAGGGCATTCAGAGGGTGCAGGACCTCTGCCTAGCAGACTTGTACGTCTTGCTCTCTTTTGAGCAACTGCAGACAAAGTTCCAGCTTCCTATAAAGGACTTTTGGAGGTACCTCCAATTGAGCAGTGCCATTCATGATCTCTCATCTCACTACAGTGTTGATCGCAAATGGAACTGGGTGGTGTCCATTCATATGACCCCTACTCTTCGTGGCCTAATTAGCTGCTTTTATAAGACCTGGAGAGATGCTCAGCAGGATCGCTCTACTTACAGTAGGCTGAAATGCATGGCTGACCTCCATGTCGACTTTACTGAGAGCTCCTGAACACGGTTCTTACGGGACGTGCACCTTATTTAAAAGGATACCAAGAGTCGCTTCCTCCAACTCAAGGTGCTACTCCTCTGGTATCACACTCCTGCTGTCCTCCATACTCGTGGCATAATGGAGCATTCCAATGCTGGTGCTGCCGTCAACCTGAAGCCCACCTGTTGCACGTTTTATGAACATGCCCTCAACTCCAGCCCTTTTGGGTATCGGTGGCCTTGAACTGCTCCAAGGTGTTGAGCTCCCCTATTATTGCTGATGGACCCGAAGCTCCTACTGGGTAACACCTCCTCACTTGGGGCACTCTCTGTACCTCACTGTGAATGGCTTATGCTAGCCTTTCTAGAGGCCAAGTGGCTCTTGTTAATGCATTGGCGCCAAGGGGCCCTGCCTTCCCGAGCAGCCTGGCATGCGGCCTTAGCCCACTTATCCCTGCTCAAACACCTTTCCTACAATCACTGTAGGTGACTGGACCAGTATATGCCTAAATGGGAAGCCTACCTACACTCTCCACTATGTAAAACTCCTCCACTTTATAGTAACCCTCCTACTTGAACCACCAGCATAACTGCTTTTCTGGACCCTACCTGTAGTTTCTCTTGTATTCTCCTTTACTTCCTACATAAGTGTATCTCTCTGTCTTGCCTAGAGGTGTAACTGTTAGCCAGGTTTGATCCTGTTTAATGTAAGTGTTATAACTCTGTATACAGTATGTATGGATGTTTTTGATCTGCTTTGCTGATGATAAAGAAAATAGAAGGGGAGATTGGGGTGAACAGGGTCTTAAGGGGGATAAGTGAACTGTGGATGGACAAAGCACTGGGACCTGACGGTTTACACCTGAGGGTTCTGAGGGAGTTAGCGGGGGTACCAGCAGCCCCACTTATGGATCTTTTTAACACCTCACTGGAGTAGGGGTGTGTTCCTCAGGACTGGAGAACAGTTCACATGGCTCCACTCCATTACAGCGGTCCCAGGGATGAGCCGGGTAACTACAGGACTGGTAGCCTGGCCTCCATAGTGGGGAAGATAATGGAGATCATTCTAAAGGAAAGACTGGTGTCCTTCCTTGAGGAAAATGGTCTCCAGGATGAAAGGCAGTATGGGTTTGTCAGTGGGAGATCTCGTCAAACCAACATGATTAACTTCTTCAACTGGGTTACGAGGTCGTTGAAAAGGAGACAGGCAGTGGATGTTCTGTACCTAGACATCAGCAAGGTGATCGATTCATTGCCACATGGCAGGCTAATCAGCAAGCTGAGGGACCTGGAAATTGGGGACAAACTACTAGGGTGGGCCAAGAACTGACTGCAGGATAGGAATCAGAGAGTGGTGGTGGTGGTGGGGAGGAACTATGCAAACCTCGGCCTGTAACCATTGGAGTCCCACAGGGCTCAGTACTTGGACCTGTGATGTTCAACATCTTTATTGGTGACATACAGTACAAGTCACATTAAACTGTTCCCACAAATCACTGGTGTAGCATTGTTCAATGAGTTTCCTAATTTGTGCAGGGTTTAATTCAATGAATTAGTAAAAGTTTAGTATTAGTTTGCATCTAGCTGTTATGAACTGTAAGCTTTATTTTCAGCTGAGTGCTTATGAGTTTCATTTCAGAAGGCAAACTAAACAACTCATAAGGAATGCTGTGATATTTATAAACAATGCCATGAAAATGCAGCCACTGCCATGTCACTAAACAGTTACATGTGAGCTAAATAGGGAGGGAAGGATGGTTGGAAAAGAGTTGAAAGCTTCAAGAGTTTGAGTTGCCAATCCAGTAGCATCACAAAAAACAATTCTACACCAGTGAGCTGATGGAACAGTTTAATGTGACTTGTACTGTAGCAGAGGGGGTCAAAAGTAAGATCTGCTCTTTGTGGATGATACCAAGCTCTGTGGGTGGTTGGACACAGTGGAGGGGATAAAGGAATTAAGGGAGGATCTGGCTAGGCTGGAGAATTGGTTGGGCATCTGGCAGTTAGGTTTCAATGCAAAGAAATGCAAGGTCATGCACCTGGGTGCCAGGAACCAAGGGGCCAGCTACTGGCTGGGGGGAGTACAGGTGGCAATCTCAGAGGAGGAAAAGAACCTGGGGGTGATGGTCAGAGCAGACATGAAACACTCAGCACAGTGCCGCAAGGCAGCAGCCAAAGCAAATAAAATGCTAGGCTGCTTCACTAGGGGAATAACCTCTAGGAGGAAGTCATCTTGCCATGGTACAAATCACTAGTAAGGCCACAACCGGAATCCAGTGTGCAGTTCTGGTGCCCGTATCTGAAGAAGGATATCAAGCTACTGGAGGGGGTCCAGAGGAGGGTGACTAGGATGATCCTGGGTATGGGGGATAAAATATATGAGGAGAGGCTGAGTGAGCTAAATATGTACTCGCTGGAGGATGGGGGGGGGGAGAGACATGATAGAGACATTCAGGTACCTTAAAGGAATAAACAGGGTAAGATCAGAGGGCATCTTTAACTTAAGGAAGGAGGGTACAATATGGGGGCACAGCATGAAGCTAGTGTGGGGTAGATTTAATAAGGAAATGAGGAGGCACTTTTTCACTGAAAGGGTGGTGCTGGGGTGGAATGAGTTGCCAGAGGCGGTAGTTGCAGTAAATACAGTGCCAAGTTTCAAGGGGGGAGTGGGACAGGGTAAAGAAGAAAACTGGGGTAGGTATTCCTGGGATGGGGAAGGAGAAGGATAGTAGGGGAGGGAGAGCTGACTCAAGGGGGGAAGTGGAGGGGGCAGCTCCAGGGGACTAATCAGAGTTGCACAGCTGAGCAGACTTGATAGACCATTATGACCTGATTCTGCTGCCAAATCTGTATGTTCATATGTCTCGGGATTGAGATAACAGCATGGACTTCTCAAACTTTGCTGTCAAGGTCCATATGCTGTTATCTCTACCATTCATTAGAAACACAGGCTTTCTGGGTTGGGTCACCCATGCATTATTACTTATATTTTAAACTGATCATTGTTCTGCACTGCTACTAAACTTATAAATGACCTCTAAGTTTATTTTACAGTATCAATGTGGTACCTTCTAATGAATGATGTTATATAAAAATAATTGAATTGAATTGAATTGAATTGAAATCCATCCTTGAAATAGCTGCATTGGCTGAGATCAAGGATAGTAGAGGTGGAACAAAGCTGCATTATCCCAATCAGTAATGTCAGAATCAATGACTGGCACTCATTCAAACTTTCCCTTCTGACATTAAAACTACTGTTAAGTTTTGGGAAGGAAGCCATGGAATTCTGGCCCATTACACTGTATACAGCAGTCATGCCAGGTACTAAGATCATGAACTGGAAAAAGTAACAGTTTTGTCCTGTTCACCATGATGTATAAAGGTTTGATAGTAATACTGTACTATAATACTGGGAGAGTAATGGCAAAGCTAACTGAGATCTCATTTGGGCTATGATCACAGTTCTGCCTTATCCTAACAGAGTGATCTTATCAGAAGTTTGGATTGTCATTCAATTAAACAGGTTTTAAGTACAGACTTTACCCATGAGACCTGGAGTAAAATGGGTCTCTGAAACAACAGAACTTCATCCTGCCTCTCATGTAATGTGATTCTAAACAGCAGTTATCTCCCCCCTCCCCCAAACACATTTTGGAGAACATATTCCCAGGAGGGATGCACATTGATGCTTATTGTTAAAAGCAATGCAACACCATTTTTGATGTTTTCTTCATTGCAAAAATTATTGCTAGTGCATCTGAATGCTGTGTGCTTCTGGATTCACAGTGCTGTTCAGTTAGGGTCTGACTCTGGTTTAAGCTAGTCAAAGAAGTTAAGTACCAAGAAAATAACAGTCACACTAGTAGTGTTTCCCAAACAAACCTTTCTATCATCATGTTTATGAGGGCATCCAAAGATGCAAAGGGCTCTTCCCCTTTATTCAACCACTGAGCCATTAGTCAATGCAAATTGTTGCTCTTCAGGATTCAGGATTAAATAATTATTTTTGCAGCATAAAAAACAAAAACGTTACCACTTATCTGAATTGATTGATGAACCCAGTGTTTTAGCTCTGTCAGTTTTTAAAATGCACTTGAAAATATTTCACTTTGACCGAGGAGGAGGGGGAGAAAAGAAGAAAAGTGAGAGGGAAATTATTTAATTGGGATAAATGCTTGAATGCAGACCAGTCACATATTTTAGATAAGCCAGTAGGAAGTTGGTGAATGCCATGGGGCTCACTATAGTACCCCAATCCTCCTCTTGTAAGGGATTACACATGACAGACTGTGGGGTTATAAGGGAATAATGAATGCCTGGGTGGTTGTTAGGCATGAGGCATAACTGAGTGTTGCCACTACCCAAGAAGTGCATTATTCCCTTTGGACTACTCAACTTAGAGTGTTTACCACAATTATAAAATGGGCTTCTGTTTGTTAAAGAAAATATGTTGCTCAGGTGAGGTGTGCAGTTGTCAGAAAATAGTCAGTGATCATCTGATGTGTTTTGACCAGTGAGGTTACAGAATCTTCAAAGCCCATTTTATAAACCTCAATTAACCCATGGTGGAACTTGGTAAACCATGGTCAGTCAAAAAATGGATATCCTGTATTTCATGATAGCTGCCCCATGTTCCATATCAATATGGGATGATGCATGGTGCTGAGTGAAGGTATTTGCTTGGCACGCTGGTGACGCAGGTTTGTGCCTAAGCCTGGGTGTCATGAGTGGAGTCCAGCATGGAGGGAGTTTACAGCATCCTTAGGATGCTTCTCTCGGGGGAGCTGGGCTTTTTGGACCTCTGTTTGTCAGCCCCTAGAGGTGGCTTGGGGTGGCATTCTTGACAGTGTGTAGCCTCAACATGCCATCGAACACCCCCACCCCAGGATGCCACTGCAGCTGGCCCATTGTGGGAACGGGTGGGTGGTTGGAAGGAAAGTGGAAAATCCACTCTCAGCTGCCCAGGATAATGACTGCTGGTCCCCGTTGCCACGGTAGCCCAAAAGTGTCCGTGCCAACCCTGCCATGCCCGGGTTACATGTTAGACTCCTGCAGGCATTTCTCCTCCTTCGGTTTCCGCTCCCATGGGGGAGAGGCCCACCTGACAAAGGGTTTTGTTCGATTACCCGGGGCACAGCAATGAAGCGGTGTTGGATGATGATGAAGCATGTGGTGGCGATGGGCCTTGGCGGCCCGAAGAAGTGGGCGATCAGGGGCTTGGGGAGGAGCAAAAAAAATATATAGGGGATGATAAAATCCTGTATTTTGAAGCCAGTAAAGAGAAAGCCTATGGTTTGGCTGTTTCATGCCTTAGAGCAGTTAGCAGCCAACTCTCCTGTAGGGTGCTGAATTCATACATTTACAACCTATGATGTCTCTGGGAGACTGAGTGGACAACTCTGAAATCAACCATTGCAATTAAAAATAATTTGGAGCAGTACTTCTGTCACTTGACACATGAGTTAGGCAGCCCTGTGCCTATGAAGATCCTATATAGCAGCAGAGGTGGCTGATGGGAAGGATTGGACTGGGATACAGAAGGCCCACCTGGAAAATCAGCAGAGGTGGGCCCAGGGTGACACACTCATATTCCACTTCAATTTGATATACTAGCTTTGTTTTGTATCTTACATTTATTTGCAGGGCCCAAAACACCTCATTTAATTAGAAAATAGATGATAAAACTAATATTCTCAGAGTTTAGAAGATGGCCAGGTACCCAACAGAGGGGGGAGCCCACCTGGGAATTTCCAAGTATTTCCAGTCCAACTCTGCTGATGGGGAGCCAAAGTCCAACTCTGCTGATGGTGAGAAAAAAGAAAGCTTCAAATTTGACTTCCAGGCAGAGCCACAGTCATGATGGTTTAAAGAGGTGACAGTAATGGGTTTTTGTTTTTTTTAAATGCATCAGTACTTGAGATGAATATAACTAAAGTTAGCTCAAATGCGAGCCACTTGGTTTGCAAAAACAACTTACATGTGTGTGTGCACACATGTGTGTGTGTGTGTGCGTGTGTGTGTGTATTGTGCATTTCGACCAATGACACAGTTTAATGGAAGAGTATAAGAAGAACAAAATATATCAGATTATTTTGTCTTTAAATTTTTTCCACACTTGTTTTTCTTTATGTTAAAAAAAAGAAAATGCACTGAGACAACCTAGTTGTGTTCTGATGTGGATACTTCAAGAAAAATAGAAGATTAGAAAGACATACCTATTTATGTAGACTAATGTAAACTGTTTGCACTTATTAAAAGGAAAATTGTAAGGAGCTGCATGAGGGGCCAGATTTGTGTGGATCAGCTCTGGGTGAAATTCTGTTAATTACGTATGACAGGGAAGCAAATTTTAAAGATATACTAACATCTAACCATTATGTAAATCCACAAACTAAAAATCTATATCGATACAGATTGCTTTGTTTTTTTAGCTGCAGACGTTGTAATGTTTGTTGTCATGCTGAAATGGATAATGTCTTTATACATCCAGTTACAGCTGCGAGTTTCAGCCTGCATGACTATCTAGATTGTCAGAATCCATTTACTGTATGTGCTGCCTAGTGCCCCTGCAAAAAAATTGTATGTGGGGAGAACAATTTGACCTCTAAAAATGCTCATACAAGAACATGTAAGGGTGATTATTAACAGTAAATCTCAGAATGTCCTGGGAGCAAATTTTTTGAAGCACATGGCTGCAACCCGAGGGGATTAAGATTTAGGGCTCTGAACACAGTACCTCCACCTCCACGAGGTGGCGATAGGGCGAATCTACTCAACAGATATGAAACTAAATGGATATCAAAACTGGGAGCTTTGATTCTTCTGGGGCACAATGATTAGATTGACTACAAACTGTATTTACAGACACCCAGCAATTGTTTAGAACAAATACGTGTAGATTTGAAAGTTCTCCCTTAGGTTATTGAGAACCCCATCTGAGTCTAAAACATATGGATTTGCATCCCACTCTAACCTGTGCTGGAAAATATATCTGAGTTAAAATCTGTATGATCCCTGTATGCTTTAATTAATGCTTATTTTCCAATATATTTTATTTATTTATTTATTTGATTCTAGGATTACAAGTACCTTTGAGCCAAGGCTCTTTTACAAAGGTTCCACGTCAATTCTGGGACAGTACAACAGAGTACAACATAGCAGATAAGTTTTAGGCATGCTATACAGATTAACACTCAGTTACATGTATATGATGTATACATTTTGGATAAGACAGGCAGAGCAGCAGAGGGAATACAATAGGGTTACAAGGATGGGTAAGACACTGGTAGTAGCATGCCGGGGCAATTGTCACAACACCTAGACAAGTGCATGTGGTGGGGCTGGGTGGAGAGAGGGGGATGAGGGGAGGGAGGAGGAGGAAGGATAAGGGGAAAGAAAGTGTGATGTGAAAACCTTAGGCAGGAACTGTGGAGTAGTAAGGAGGGGTGGTTAGGTGAGGCAGTCACACGTGCTGATGGCAGAGAGATTGAGTCAGAACCTTGTTTTGACTGGGCCTAGCTTGGGAACAGAGGCGATCTAAACGTTGAGACTATTCAACCAGCTAGGGGCCCTGTAGGCAAATGACCATTGTCCCAGAGAGGTTCTACAATGTGGAACCACCAGGAGCTGAGTTTCAGAGCCTCAAGTATGGCAGGAGTTATTACTTGGACAGAGGAGGGCTTGAACCCCCGGGGGGGGGGGGCAAGGTCCATGGTTATCTTTTTTGCCATAATGCAGGTTTGATATTTTAGGTGGTTGGATAGTTGTAACCAGTCAGTTTAGGCATAGAGGTCACACATATTGGTAAGTCGATGAGATCCAGTGATAAGTCGACAGGCTTTATTGAGTGATATAGAAATGCGTCTGAGGGCTGTTGAAGTGGCTGAGCCATATATGATGAGGCCATAGTCGATAATGAGACAACCGAGCTTTGAACAGCGACACTTAAGGCTGATGGGGTTAAGCATGACCTGTGCCTGCAGAGGAGACCAAGTCGTGTATTGGCAGCCTTGGCGATGTTGTCGATGTGGGCCCCTATAGGATAGGTTACTGTCAAGAGTGATCCCCAGATACTTAAAGGATTGCTCCTGTTCGAGAGTCATTTCTAGGTGGTTTGTGATGGTCAGAGGACGCAGCCTGTTACTTGCTGTGGGAGTTACTAAAAAGCATGGACTTTGTATTTTTATAGTTGAGAATGAGTCTCTGTTTGCTGAACCAGTTCTCAACAGAGGCAAAACCAAGCCGGAGATTATTTTGCAGAGATTGTGGGTCCTTATGGGAGGTGTGAATTACGGCATCATCAACATAGAGTATAATTTGTTCTGGGCAAGACTGATGGAGTCTATTCAGGAAAAGACTGAATAGAAGTGGGCCCAATATGGAACCCTGAGGGACTCCAGAGTGGACTGGCCTAGCATCGGAGAGGACATCAGCAATTTTTACCCTTTGTGATCTATTTCCCAGGTAGCTTTTAAACCAGTCCGTGGAGTATGGGGAGAGTCCAGCAGTTAAGAGTTGTTCCAGTAGCAGTCGGTGATGGATGATATCGAAGGCCTTAGTTGGATCAATAAAGACTGACCCGGCTAGGTGACCATTGTCCAGGAAACTGTGGATGGCTCTGGTAAATTCCAAGAGTCCAGAAGAGGTACTTTAGCTCTCTTACCAGAGCTTAACTGTCAATCTTGTTTTATATTATGTTTTTGGGAATATTGCATTAAATAAAATATAGAACTACTAAAAAAACAATAACAAAAAATAAGGAACTAATATAAAAACAAACATTTGTCAGTGTCGAATGTTTGCTTGCTGATATTAGCATTGGACATGGAGGAGTTAGACAGATGCAGAATAGGAATGGCAGTGAAGTACTGAACTCACGCCAATCCCACCTCCACCCTGTAGAGATGGACAGGCATTGGGGTGTGCTTGTGGGTCGTTGTCCATAATGCTCATGGCATTTCACCTCACCCTATCCTGTAGACACTGACAAGTGTTGAGAAGTGCCTTGGGGTGTTCAGCTTCACAGTCACCCCATTTCATAAGGACATATGCTGAAATGGGTGCAGTACAGGAGAATGGGATGAAGTCTGGGGCTGAAGAGTGCAAGGCACACCTAAGTGCCGGTCACTGGCTTCAGGGTGGGGGTGGGATGGCATGAGCATTACTGCTGGTGATCCAAAGTTACACCTCTGATGCCTGTCAGTCTGTATGGGGTGGGACATTATGGTTAGAAACCCTAACACCCCAGGCGTGTGTTGGTATTTGCACTACAAATTTTCAACATGGCCTTTTTGTGACCCCCACCTCATGAAAGCATTTGGGACCTATTCTCATGAACAGTGGCAGTGTGATTTTGTTAATGTGTCCCAAACTTCAAGTTTCCACAGCGACTGTGCCATTCTGTACCAGATGTGCAAAAACACAGATCAGGCAGGATGTGAAGAATGACAGCTGTACCATCCAAAGGGAGGTGTGAAGAGATGGTAATGTTGAAAATCTGCAGTGAAAATATTAAAAATGCTTGATGTTCCAAGTGTACATGGAAACTGCGCAACACATGCTTGTACCACAGTCATTTAGTGGAATTATTTCACCAAATTTTCAACATAGGCATTTTGTGACCTCTGCTCATGAACACTGTCACAATGATTTTCTTAATCTGTCTGAAACATTAATTTCCTACTGCTACCGCACCATTATGCGCCAGACGTGCAAACGCATATTTCGGGCAGGATATGAAAAATGACAACTGTACTGTTCGTAAGGAGGTGAGGAAAAATGCCAATGTTAAAAATCTGGAGTGAAAATGTTACAAATTTACGCACGTCCGCGTATACGTGGAAACTGTGCAACACACACTTGTAACACAGTCATTTTATGGACTTTTGTCACCAAATTTTTAATATAGTCATTTTAGGTCCTCTGCCCATGAACAGTGTCACTATGATTTTCTTAATGTGTCCTCAACACTGATTTCCCACAGTGACCGTGCTATTCTGTGCCAGAGTTGCAAAAACACATTTCGGCCAGGATGTGAAAAATGACAGCTGTACTGTTCATAAGGAGGTGTGGAAAAATGCCAATGCTGAAAATCTGGAGTGAAAATACTACAAATTCATGAAGGTATGAGCATGCGTGTAAACTGCGCAATGCACGCTCGTAAAACAGTCATTTTGGGATGTTTTCCACCAAATTTGCAACACAGGCTTTTTGACAGCCCACTTTATGAACATTGGTACTGTCATTTCATTAATCAGTCCCGAAAGGTGATTCTGCTCAGTGACCGCGAAATCACCTTTCAGGACGGAATAATGCCATGACAGTGGCTGAATTCATGAGCAGGCGTCTCAAAAACCCCATGTTGAAAATGTGGTGCCAAAATTCCCAAAAATGCCAGACATATGCACCAAAATTGAAAAAAACCCTATTTATGCCATTATACAGCTTACCGGCATTTCTTCAGTTCACAATCAGCTTTGAAGATTGCAGACGTGTTCCCAGTACACAGAAGATTGTTGCGGTGGGCCCTGGAGATAAGTATGGGTTGAGGGGGGTGTGGAGAGGCATGGTGCGCAGAGGGGGTCACGGGTTGGGGGAGGTGTCATGGACTGAATGAGGGACCATTTTCTGTTTTATATGGTTTAAAAAAAACATTGTGGGAATTTTTTTTTTCAGGGACATTTGGCATGCTGGGGTGGACTCCCAGTGTGCCACCTGAGTGTTTTTTTGGGGGGGCTGTAGCTGAGCCGGGAATTGGGCACCCCGTCGGCACATACTGAGTGGGGGGGGGCAAGAGCTGAGGGAGATTGGGCACCCCTCTCAGCAGACAACAAAATGGGGGTGGCATTATGCCAATGGGGAGTGGGCTCCCCCATCAGCAAATTGAACTGGGAAGGGGGGACGGAAGCCTATAGGGACTGGGTGCCCCGTTGGCATAGAAAGACTGTTGGAGGGGGGGGCAGGATGCCGAGCGGTATTGGGCAACCTCTCGGCATACAACAGAAACTTGGGGGTGAGGACATTATGCCAACAGGGACTGGGCTCCCCATCGGTGAATGAACTGGGTCAGGGGCATGTGGACGGCAAGGTAAAGCCCTGCAATGAAGGGTCGCTCCCTCATTGCAGTGGAATGTTTGACATTGCAATGACGAGGCAGCCCCTGACTGCAGCAGCGAAAACATTTCAAGGTGGTGGCATACTGGCTGAACTAGTGTCAGCAGCAGTGTGCCACCACATTGGGGAAAGTGGGCCAAGCCTAAAAAGGCACTGGGGCCACTGGACTCCACAGTGCTGCACCTCCAAAACCCCGCTTCTCTCCTAAGCTGTGCCGAAATGTTTCTTGCGCATGCACAAGCAAACATAAAAAGGAAACCAGTGATTTGCTGGCTATGTGTGCTGTGATCCATTACTAAATATATGCACTTGAAATCCGATCTGGCGTAACACTAGTGGTTTTCAATATGGGTTTTTTCCAGTGTATTTGCTTTATAGTCCAATGAATAACCAATTGGAATAGAATGTTAATGCTGCTACAGTATAAGTAATGTTTTGCTCTGTAAACAAAAAGTAAATAATAGTGGTGACATTTTGCAGGTTTGGTGATCACCGTTGAAGGGTTTTTGCAATGTTACCCCTTTTCTCTAAATGTTTGAAGAGAATAAAATATTAGTGTTTTGAAATACAACCTTTTGTAATATTAGCGATATTTGATGTAATGTGCTGTATGAATTGGTAGTTTTATTATTATTATTAAATACTATTAATGCCCATCTGTTACTTCAGTGTAAATGATAAAGTATCATATAAAGTAAATATGTTAAATCAAATACTGACGGAATAGGAGATACAAGTTGGGCATAACAGAATGTCACTTGGGGGTTTTGAACACATTTTTCCTGATGAATTCACTGTTGTTGTCATGGATACAGTTTCACTTGTGTTAAGTATGTAATTGTATGGGATATTTAAACAATGTTCTTTCTGCTGGCTAACTCCACCCCCTGAGGAAGACCCATGTGATTGGGTTGATACATAGGGGTGTTAGCCCAGGTTTCAGACATGCTGTTGCCTTAATAAAAATATAGCTTTGCTAAATTCTCTCAGCAAATTCTGGTGTGTGCCCAGCTTCATTCTGTTTGTCTGATGTTCTGTTTTTGCTGGAGCACCTTTGGGGCAGCTGATGTGTGTTTATTTATTGCTTCACTAAAGTATTTATGGACTATGAGCACACACAGTGCATACAGTGGCATGCCAACTGCCCTAAATGTGCCCCTTATCTCAAAAATGGAAATGTAGCAACCTTAATATTATATAACCAGCTATAACCTTGAAACATGTTTTTGAAAGTCAGAAAACTGCAGAATCAAATCAATACTGGCATGACATAAAATACAAACTTTGCAGGCATATGGGCCTCTTAGTTTAGCCCCACTTCTGAAATGTTAATAAACAGACATTCTGGATTCTCTAACATGTTTATCACAAAGAAGAAAGCTATTGGATCCTGCCTTCTCTGTCCGCCAAATTCCCAACAACAGACTTCAAAGCAAAAGACAGAAACTACAAACAGAATGGAATAAAGGAAAAAAACTGTGATGAATTTGTGAGCATTTTTTATATGAAACATGATGAGTCCAGTTTTATAAAAGTTAGCTGTGGACAATAACTATGCACTCCCATTCTGAGGTCCAGGAGGCAGCCTAGTTTTCATTAAAGAAAATTCCTATGTTGCTACACTATATCAAAATAAATATTGTGCTTCTGAGTCAGGCACCCTAGTGGCAGCGATATATATATATCTGTACAGACACACACACACACACACACACACACACACACAATATAAACTATATTTGATATAATGCTTTTCATACCAACTGTGCCCCCAAACCTTTATACTGCAGGTTCATGCAATAAAAAGAATAATGACAGTACTAAAATATTTCACATACTAAAAGAGACAGCCATACTGCAGAGTTCATTCAATATAAATCAGGAGCCAATAGCATATGACACAGCAGTGCAGTAAATATTATAACAGATTACTACCATTTAAGTTACATGTATGTGTGTGTATATCTATATCATTGCAAAAAACTTAATTAATGCATCAGTTAGGGTCGATAGCACAGTGACAAAAGTGTGGAAATTCCACGTTAGGGTTACCACCCCTACCACCCCACCCGCCTCCACTCTCCACACAACAACAGGTATTGGGGTGTGCCATGGGGTCATTAGGCCCAACTGTCACCTCATTCCATGTGTAAACAAGCTAACATGCTACAGTATAGGAGAATGGGGTGAGAGTTAGGCCTGATGACTCCATGGCACACCCTGATGCCTGTTGTGTGGAGGGTGGAGGTTGGTGGGGTGGTAACCCTAACGGGGAATTCCACACTTTTGTCGCTGTGCTATCAACCCTAACTGATGCATTAATTAAATTTTTTGCAATTAATTTCCCTTCTTTTTGAGAAAGTGGAATGTAATGGGCAACAGGTTTGTGTTTGAGGGAGTGCGGGCCCTCCGGGCCCTGCGCTCCCCCGACACTGCCCATTGTTTCCTAATGGTATGAATATATGGGAGCAGAGGCCCCCACCCATTGTGCACCTACCTCCTCACACCCCCTGTGATGTCCCCACAGACTGCTACTCACCTAGGAATGTCCCAGGTTTGAGACCCGCTCCGCCAATCGAAGACAGGTCTTGCTGCTGGAACTGGCAACTGCAATATGAACTAAGATAAATGTGCTGCTATGTATTTCAGTGAGGGAGGGCTGTTAACTTTTGGCCATAACTCAGCCAATTGTTTGAGATTTTGGCCCCAGATTTTCAACATGGCTGTTTGGAGACCCCACCTCATGAACAATATGACTGCCATTAGGCAACTCCCAGAGGAAAGGTGATTTTGTGGTCAGTTGGTGAAATCACCTTTCCAGTGGGATTTGTGTAATGACAGCAGAGTCATAAGAAGTCTATGTTGAAAATGGGTAACATTTAAAAAAAAATTACTGTGTTATGGGTATTTGTTGCAATCTCACCATACACACTCATGACTTGCAAATTTTCAATATTTTCGCCCCATATTTTCAACATGGTCTTTTATTGTCCCACCTTATGTATGTCACAGCTGTCATTTTTCAGATCCTGCCCAAAATGTGTTCTCACATGTGTGGAGTAGAATGGCATTGCGGTTGCACAGAATTATGTTTTGGTGGGGATTTGAATTTTTCTGTACTGGCTGCATGCAGGGAGGTCATAAGAAGACTATGTTGAAAATTTAGGGTCAAAATTATTTAAGATGGCACAGTTATGACTATTTGGCACAATTTTGCTATGCCTGCTCGTAACTTTGGTAATTTTGCATATTTCGAGTTCACATTTTCAACATAGCCTTCTTATTACACCACCTCATGTATGTCCCAGCTATCATTTTCAAATCCTATCCAAAATGTTTTTTTTTTTTTACACCTGCATTGCGGATTGGTGTTGTGCTTGCACGGAGTTACATTTTGATGGGGATTGCAAAATTTTCAGTACCAGGAACATGAGGTGGGGTAATAACATGGCTATAGTGACAATTTGGTGACTGTTGTGCTATGACTGGAAGCGCAGGGGCCAGAAGTCCCTGTGATTCCACAGCTAGATACATATACGCATCTATGGAGGGATGGGAGCGTAGGGTCCAAAGGATCCTGCGCTCCCACAGTAAAGTAACAATATGATTATACTATCTCAAAAAGTAAGGAAATAAATTGAAAAAACTTCATTAAGGCATCAGTTAGGGTTAAAGTAACAAAAGTAGGGAAATCTGGTGTTAGGCCCAACCCCCCCTGCACAGACCAAGAGACCTCAGTGGGTGGCATTGCAGTTGGCAACCCTAACACTCACCCCACTCTCCTATGCCGTACCCACCCAGATTACTTTCTATAAGAATGGGGTGAGCATTAGGGCTGCCAACCCCAATGCCACCCCTGACTTCTCTTGGTCTGTGCAGGGTGGGGGTGGGGTGTTAGGGTTGAAAACCTTAATGCCACATTTCCCTACTTTTGTCGCTTTAACCCTAACTGATGTATTAATGAAGTTTTATGCAATGTATACGTGTATATATATATATATATATATATATAAAATAACTAGACAGTGATGATTATTAATTGTGAGCAGTAGCTGACAAACTCAGTTATATATGGCCATGTATAATGACTCATGTATAACAGAGTTTGATTAAGCACCTTTTCAACAATTTCTCAATCCACTCTTATACAAGCCCTACTAGATTCTCTCACTGTTAGTGCCCACTGTTACCTCGTGTCGGCAGCTCTCATTGTCAGCTTGCGCTGTCAACTCCATCATGCTAGCGTGACAGAAACCACCAAGCAGCAATCTCAGTTGCTGCCACTTCAGAATACAGACAGAACAAAACACAAATGACCACATCAAAAATGTGTTTTCTTCACTCCAAAAGCACTGTTGTTCTTTACAAACTTGTTCAGGCTATTATTTAATGCACTTCTTTTAAGTACGGTAGTTAAAGAAATTTTTCCTAGTTGCCAAAATTGGCTTGACGTGACGGGGGAAGGGGAGAGCAGAGAAACCTTCAAATGTTAAAACTACAGAACTTAACATGTTTTATTTGTTTCAACAATGAAAAGTTAAATAAAAATTAATCTCTCAGATTCACACTAATAAAATTTCTTCAGACTGGCACACCTTCGCTGTGCGAAGCCAAGATAAACCCCTGGTGTTTCTGACTCAGGGTTTATGAGGCATCACTCACTTCGGTGTGCATAAAATCTTTATAACACATACTTTCCCATGGATTTTTCTATATATAGTACATAGATTGGACCTTTTCCCCGTAGAAGCCCATTATCATATATTTCCCTGTATACCTCACCAATTAAACCTACATTCCAAACAGTTAAAACTGCATATCTCTGCACTAAAACCTGAATACTGTGGGGAAAAAAAAAACACCCATAGACCAACATTATGACTACCAAAACAAAAAAGTAATGACTAATTAAATCAACAAATATGTCAATGAACACATCAGCAGAACCAGTTAAGGAATTTGTATGCTAATTAACACACCTAATGAGCCCACTGACAAAAACACACCCTTACCTAATAAGACTCCTGACAAAAACACAGCTTTACCCAATAAGCACCCTGACAAAAGCATAGCCTTCAGGTGCAAAAAAAGGCACCATCTCTACGTATTATATAAAATAAATGCTAGGCTACTGTGGCATACAAGGCTACTTAACAATCTCAGGGGCTAATTAGGGCAATAATGCCACTCGCCCTTTTGGCTCTTGGCTTATAGCCTCAATTAGCCCCCTTGATAGGTATATATCCTTGTATACCACAGTTGCCCAGCATTTATTTCACACACATATATATATATATATATATATATATATACACACATACACACAAAGAGAGAAAGAAAGAGAATAAAATATGGCAAAGTGTGGTAGATGAGGAAATAATACAATTGAGAGGTTGAACAAGCCATAAAGCCACAAGCCTGAAGGGCAGATGGCCTTTATGAGCTTGTTCAATTCCTCAATGGTATTATTTCCTCATATATCACACTTCGCCATCATCTGTTTTATAAAATACATAAAGTTGGACACTTTTTGCTATGTGCTATGTGTTTCTATATTGTAGTGGTATGTGTTAGTGTTAGTTCTGAGGGATATTGCTTGGTGAGTGTGTATTGGGTGTTAATGTGTTCTTCAGGTGTTCATGATACTTTAATTCAGTGTAATTTGCTGCTTGGAGTCATAATACCCTAATTGGTAGCCAATTTAAGTCATAATACCCTTATTGGCAGCTAGTTGAGGTCATAATACCCTACTTGTCTACAATCATATATGGTGAAATAAATTATAGCTTTTTTGATAGGGAAAAGGGCCCAGCCATGTATATATATGTGCAACATCAATTGGCTCCCTCCAAACTCCAAGAGTTACAAGAACAAACTGGCAGACCACTACCTCAACCAGGTGATCAACCCTCCTACCCGCATGAGCTATAAGAAATCCACTGCAACACTTCTTGATTGAATCTTGCCTTCCCATCGTGATAGGCTCACCCATATGGAGGTCCTACTCAATAAACTCAGTGATCATTCACAAACTCACTGCTCCTGGACCGCCAGAAGGCAGAGACCCTTGCCGAAATTCACTTACACCCGATGTCTAAAGGACAGACTAGCTCAACTTAGAAACTACCTCTGTCTCACTGACTGGCAGTACCTGGACTGTATACCAGACATCAACCTTGCATTTGATTTCTTCTTTAAGGCCTTCCAAACTGCATGTGACCACTTGGTCCCATCTAAGAAGAAAAGAATCAAAGGTGACAATAACCCCGATTGACTTCGAATCTTGTGTCACTCTTCAAAGGCTGTGATAAATTGTGGGCCATCTACAGAGACACAGGTTCCCCTCAGGCCCTATAGAAATACAACAAACAGAGAAACTGGTGCAAATCTGACACTTGGAAAGCTAAAAACAATTACTGTAAAACTAAACTCCTTGAATCAGTAACAACCAAAGAAGACTTTGGCAAAACATCAGTGAAGTATTTGGTCAGAAAAGCCACTTCACTCCCAACATCCTAAATGCCAATGGAATAAACACCACTGACCTCCAAGCAATTGCTGAGTCTTTCAACTTATGATTTTTTTCACAAAGGTTTTTATTGATTTTTCAGATTTTAGTACAAACACACAACAGAGTACATGCATCACCATTCACAAGGAGTGTACATGGACTGGTTACAGGATTATGTACAACAGGCATAAACTGGAACATTTGATGTCAATAGTAAGTAAGGAGTCCATCCCTAATCTGTAGTACTATATATCAGCAGAACCTGTATAGAAACAAAGGAAGGAGAGCAGACCAAATAGCAAATACAGGTTGAAACAAACATACATTGGTTCTCTAAGGTTATGGCTGGATGGAAAAGATCATTCCTCTAGAACACTATCCTGCCTGCGACTGAGAAGTAATCAGTATAAATATATAAATGAAATGCTACTGAAGGGGTCACTCAATTTCTCCAAAGTTCGGAAGGTGAAGGAAGGGGAGGTAGCTTGTCTTGTGAGGGAAGTAGCTCAGAGATTGGTGATAGTAGTAACAAGCATTTGTCAATGCCGAATGTTTGCTTGCTGGTATTAGCACTGGGAATGCAGGAGTTAGACAGATGAAGAATAGAAATGGCAGTGAAGTATCGAACTTCACGCCAACCCCACCTCCACCCTGCAGAGAGGGACAGGCACCAGGGTATGCATTTGGGTCATCGCCCATAACGTTAATGCCATTTCACCTCACCCTATCCTGCAGCCACCAATAAGTGTTGAGGTGTGCCTTGGGGTGTTTGGCTTTACAGTCACCCCATTCCATATGGACATACACTGAAATGGGTGCAGTATAGGAGAATGAGGTGAACTCTGGGGGCCAAAGAGTCAAAGGCACATCTCGATGCCTGTCACTGGCTTCAGGGTGGGGGAGTGGGGGTGAAATGGCATGAGCATTACAGTCAGCAATCCAAAGGCACACCCCGATGCCTGTCAGTCTGTACAGGGTGGGACGTTATGGTTAGAAACCCTAACACCCCAGGCGTTTGTTGGTATTTGCACTACAAATTTTCAACATGGCCTTTTTGTGACCACACCTCATGAAAGCATTTGGGACCTCTTCTCATGAACAGTGGCACTGTGATTTTGGCAATGTGTCCCAAACTTTGAGTTCCCACAGTGACCATGCCATTCTGCGCCAGATCTACGAAAACACAGATAGGGTAGGTTGTGAAGAATGACAGCTGTACCACTCATAAGGAGGTGTGAAGAGATGGCTATGTTGAAAATCTGTAGTGAAAATATTAAGAATGCTCAAACTTCCGAGTGTACATGGAAACTGTACAATGCATGCACATAAAACAGTCATTTAGTGGAATTATTTCACCAAATTTTTAACATAGGCATTTTGTGGCCTCTGCTCATGAACACTGTCACTATGATTTTCTTAATCTGTCCTGAACATTAATTTCCCATAGCGACCTCGCTATTCTGCGTCAGATGTGTAAATGCATATTTCGGGAAGGATGTGAAAAATGACAGTTGTACTGCTCATAAGGAGATGTGAAAAAATGCCAATGTTGGAAATCTAGAGTGAAAATATTACAAATGCGCAAAATTATGAGGGTGCATGGAAACTGCACAACGTACATCTGTAACACAGTCATTTCATGGACTTTTGTCACAAAATTTTAAACTTAGGCATTTTAGCACCTGTGTTCACGAACAGTGTCACTGTGATTTTCTTAATCTGTCCTGAACAATGATTTCCCACAGCGACCGCGCTATTGTGTGCCGGAAGTGCGAAATCACATTTTGGCCAGGATGTAAAAAAATGACAGCTGTACTGTTCATAAGGAGGTGTGAAAAAATGGCAATGTTGAAAATCTGTAGTGAAACTACTACAAATTTGCAAAGTTCCGAGGGTGTGTGGAAATTGCACAACGCTTGTAACACAGTCATGTTATGGACGTTTATTACTAAATTTTCAACATAGGCATTTTAGGATATCTGCTCATGAACAGAGTCACTGTGATTTTCTTAATCTGTCCCAAACACATATTTCCCACAGCGACCATGCTATTCTGTGCCGGAAGTGGGAAAACACATTTTGGCCAGGATGTTCATAAGGAGGTGTGGAAAAATGCCAAAGTTGAAAATCTGGACTGAAAATATTACAAATTTGCGAAGTTACGAGGGACCGTGTAAAACAATAATTATTTGAATTTTTTTCACCAAATTTGCAACATAGGTTTTTTTGAAAGCCTACTTCATGAACAGTGACACTGTCGTTTCGTTAATCGGCCCTGAAAGGTGATTCTGTGCAGTGACTGCAAAATCACCTTTCAGGACTTAATAATGTCATGACAGTGACTGTTTTCATGAGGAGGGGCCCCAATAACCTCATACTGAAAATTTGGTGGCAAAAGTCCAAAAACTGGCCACGATATTCACATAAGTTGAAAAAACCCTATTTATGCCATTATACAGCTTACCGGCATTTCTTCAGTTCGCGGTTGGCTTTGAAGAGTGCAGATGTGTTCCCAGTCCACTGAAGATCATCACGCTGGGCTCCAGAGGTAAGCATGGAGTGGGCGGGTGTGGGGAGCTGGGCTGCTCAGATGGTGGACGCGGATTGGGGGATGTGGCATGACAGACCGCAAGGGACCGTTTTCTTTATTTCAGAGACAAAAACAATAAAAAGGACATCGTGGGAAGGTTATTTTTTTTCAGGTTTCATTTGTGCACACTGGGGTGGGCTCCCAGTGTGCTGCCTGTGTTTTGGGGGGGGGGACTTAAGCAGATGGGGACTGGGCCCCCCATCAGCAAATAAAGACTGTTTGAGGGGATCATGATGTTGAGGGGGACTGGGCATCCCCTTGGCACACAGCAAATGGGGGGGACATTACATTGATGGGGAGTGGGCTCCCCTGTTGGCAAATGAATTGGGTCATTGACATGCTGACAGGGGGATTGGGCACCCCTGTCGGCTCACATGGGACTGTGAGGCAGTGGCATAGATCCACCGCCATGTTCACAGAAAAGTTACACCAGGCAATGCACTGCCCTGCAATGATGGGTCACTCCCTCATGGCAGCGGAATTACTGATGCTGCAATGATGAGGCAGCCCATGATTGCAGCGGCCAAAACGTTTCAAGTTGGTGGCACTTCTGCAGAACCAGTGTCATCAGGACATTGGGCCTGCATTGGGTGCACACCGCCAAGCCCACAATTGCAGTGCTGGCATTGGCCACCACACTGCCACACCTCCACAACCTGCTTCTCTCATAAGCTGCCGCATGTTTCTTGCGCATGCGCACAAGCAAACATAAAAAGTATACTTGCCTATAATATAAAATAGTTTGCACTTACTACATACAGTATAAGTTACAAACTTAAAAATCATGTAACTATTTGCTTATTGAGATTGCTATATCAGTTAATAAGAGTTATGCTTTCCCTCTGTTTTTTTTTTTGTGGGGGGCAATTGACTACTTATAAAGAAGAAAAAGGTGACTTCTCCCTGATGGTAATGGGAAAAGGTCAGGCAGGATGACTTAGAATGTGACCTAATGGCATCATCTGGGATAAAGTCAGGACTGGATGATCATGAAGTAAGGGTTAGTTGCCCTGTGGTGCCAGAGAGTGGTCAGAGACTCCCTTTCACCTTCCAGGTGGAAGAGTTGGGGCAACAGTCTTTTTGTGGGCTAGAAAGGGTTCTGAGATTTTATTATACTGGGAGAATTTTCCTGTTGCTGTATGGGCCACCTTTTCATACCTGGCGAGGACAGAAAAAAGGTTTTCCCACTCCTGTGAGACGGGAGGCTCAGAGTCTCCCCAGTATGAAGAAGGGCACATCTGGCCACCACCAGCACATTCTTTAGCCACAAAATCTGAGCAGGGACCAGTTTATAACAGGAAGGGGGAACTCTCCAAAAAAGCTATTGTTGGCTCATGTACAGTAGCCAGTGGGGTAAGTTGACAGCACTTACTCCAGACTCTGTCCTTACACAAGTCTATAAGTGGGCAGGATCACCAGTATATGGGTAAGTGTTGCCTGGGGAGAATTACACCTTCAGCAGTCACTTTCTGGTTTCAGACCTGCTCAACAGGGCCATTGTGGGGTTCTGTAGGCCCGATGTTAGACTTTAAGCAGTACGGTTTTAGCTTGCAGCTCTCGGTTGGCTCTATATGTTGTGTGCCACACTGAAGCCCAGTCTTGTTTTGGAATCTGAGTTCTCAGTTCCATTTTCCAACAGTCCTTTAGTGCTAAGACAAGGGGAGTGGGAATTTCCTGGGCTCAAAATTGCATGAACTTACCAGCTACGTATTGTGTCATGGGTAGCTGTAAAAGCCAGGTTTCAGTTAGTCCTCTGGGTGGGATGATGTGTTATGAGGAGACCTTTGTCCTGAGAAAGTCCCTTCATTGGAGGAATCTTCAAAAGTGTAACTTTGGTATGTGATACTCCCTTTGGAGATCTTCAGAGGATTGCAATACCCCTGAATGGGGATGAGAGAAGTCTCCTAGGATACGCAGGCCCTGATGTTCCCAGAGCAGCCAGTGTATTGGCTGGTCATCAATTTGTAGTGTTGGGTGTGCCAAATGGGCCTCAAGTGGGATGTTTTAAGGTGCAAATTCAGTTTTTCATGTGGGTTTGCCAAAACTTTACAGTGTGCCTGACACAGGGAGAGGCCTGCTGACTGAGTTTCCAGTCAGGAAAGATCATTGCAAATGTGTGGGATATTTCCACTTGGGTGACTTCCACTGCTGTCCATATTGGGTGGGGGAGGAGAGAGAGCTTTGGCTTACAGCAAATAATCACTTGTCTGAGTACCACCTCATCATACAGCAGTTTGAGACTGGGGAGACCAAAACCTCACTGTTTCTGGAGTGTCTGAAGGACTTGCCTTTTGATCTTGGGAGCCATATTGTCCCATATAAATTTAGACCTTTTTGTTTTCAAGTTCCTGGTCTCTCAGAACAGGTCTAGGTATTCAACTCCTTCTCTGTGAATGCAGGCAATGACCTGCCCTCTGATACTCCCTGGGACGCTCCTGTCCCAAATGGACTGCCTCCCCCCAGCACCGATGCACCCTAATTTTATTTCAAATCGGTAAGCAAGAAAACTGTTACAGAATACCTACTAAGAACTGCTTCCAAAATCAGAAGTGGACCAGATTCCTTGGACATGAAGATACTTAAAATGGCCATTGAGGAACCAGTGCTACCAATTCAAATACTATTCAACCTTTCCCTCCAAGCTGGCATAGTTCCCGACATCTGGAAACAAGCAAATTTAGTCTCATTCACTAAATCAGATAACTCCACGGTTGTCTCCAATTACAAGGCAATCTCCATCCTCTCTCTGCTGACTAAGACATTAGAGAAACTTGATAGTGACCAACTGATGTCTCACATAACTGATTATGATTTCTTCGTTGGTGAACAACATGGCTTCAGAAAACAGCACAGCACCATAAGTGCCTAATTGAGCTGACTGTGGAACTCCACAAGGCCATAGATAAGAGTGAATACGTTGGTGCAGCCTTTCTTGATCTTACCAAGGCCTTTGACTTTATCAGTCATGACTTCTGACTCACAAAGCTGTGGGAATTGGGCCTGTTGACAGAGACCACAACCTGGTTCACAGACTACTTATCCAGGAGAACTCCCCCCTCCAAAAAAAAAACAGGTGCAGTGAAGTGTCCTCAGGTCTTCTACCACTTAGCACTGGTGTAGAGCAAGGCTCAATTCTTGGTCTGCTACCTTTCAGTGTTTTTGTCAACAAGGTCCCTGAAGCTTGTGTTCCATCTAAAGTGCTACTGTACACCAATGACACAGTAATTCTCACCTCCCACCATGATCTGAAATTCCTGAACTGCAACCTGTTGTCTGACTTTGACTGGGTCTACAACTGGTTCTCTGCAAAAAGGCTGGTCACCAATGCCAAGAAAATCAAATCTCTCCTGTTTGGGAGCACACATGCCCTCAAGGTTTGCCTCAAGCTCCACATCATAATTCCTTTGTGTGATCCCATCGAACAGGCCCAGGTGTTCAAGTACCTGTGCATACATTTGGACAAGTCCTTTACTTTTACCTCTCATGTTGACTCCCTGGTCAACAGCATCGACACAGGGACTCAATCTGCTGTACAGAAACTGTTCTATCCTTGCCCCATATGTGAAAAAACTCCTCGGACTGGATTCTAAAAGAACTGTGAATGCTGAAAGCTTCAGGTGCGCTGAACATATGGCGCATGGGAGTTGCGGCATTCTCCCAGTCAGCGATCAGCATTCTAGATTCAGTGCACAATTGCCACAAGTTAGACCAACTTTTTTCTGGTCTAGCTTGTGGCAGTCCTGGATACCCTTTGTACAGGGCTTGCACCAAATATTTGGCACAAGCTGTTATGTGTTATAAATGCGCCTGATCTACTAGAATTGGGCACAGTATGCAGCAAAGTTGTTGGCGCAGTTGTGCCAACCAATGAGTTAAGGCAGGGTTTGATGCAAGCCCTGCATTTTCCTTTGAAAATCTGCCCCCCCTGTGTCCAGCTTCATAGTCTCGGTGACTTGACCATGGTGCAGTCATTTGCTATGCTGCTAGTAACACAGTCCTTGAAAGAACTGCAGTTGTTTTCAACCAGACTTGCAGGTTTATACTCAGGAAACCAGACTCCCACCATTGTGACCTTTATACTGTCACCAATTGGCTTCCTTTCCACCATCATCCACCTTTGAATCAACCTTAACAAAGTCCTATTCTGCAAGAGAGCCCTTCTGGGCAAACTGACCCCTAGTATAAGTAACCACTTCTCCGTGGTGAGGAACAACTATGGGACACTGTCCATGGGGGACCACAAACTACATCCCTCTGCAAAACTGCACCTGGACAGTGCTCCTGTGTCTCTATAGCAGTCAGAGCCTGGAACTCCCTGCCCTCAGCTATCCCTGCTCTCATCACCCTGTCACCCTTCAATGCTCAAGTCACTACCCACGTTTTCCAGAAACTCCACTGCTTGTCTGCATAGACTTTATCCTGCCTGTATCCTGCCCCTTGTCCCCTGTCTCTTGCCTATTCCCCTTATAGTTATTAATAGCATATGCAATATCAGATTACTAATCTGCTGTTTTTTGTAACTATTTAAGCATTTACAGTATTTACTGTTTGACTTGTTTTTATTGACATGCTGTATGTAACTTATCTGAGTGGGATACCCTTGAAAAAGGGCTCTTGAGTTCATGGATCTTCCAAACACAATAAATACATACAAACTAAATAAATATATAATATATATAAATAGCTATATCTATCTATCTATCTATCTATCTATCTATCTATCTATCTATCTATCTATCAAAAAGCTTTTCAGTCAATAGGGCCCCCCCCATTACTCTTGAGTAGCCAGTTTTAGAGAGTCAGTCTTTAGCAGAAAAACATGACGTTATTGTATTTCTGCTCAAAATAAGACAGAAGCTTTAATAATGGCAGCATTCTCACGCCAGCCACATGTGAAAGAAATCCAATAAAGTGTGATGGTCCACAGGGCCGAATGTTGTGTGGTGAGATCTCATAATGAAACTGAAAAGTGAGGAGTTGCAGAACACCTGCCCTTGGCCAAACAATTCTTGTTCTTACAGGAAACACAAATAAATTTAAAAAATATATACTTTTAGCCTCTATGCCTCTCTTTGAATCATCAGTGCAAAAAACATATTATCATAAAGGCCAAGGTTCTTTGGAAAAGGACTGTTATTCCAGAGTCCCCAAATAACCCTTACTACGAGAGACAGACACTTATGTTTTATATTTATCTCTCTGCCCCTCAGTTGTTAACCCACTGATTCTTATTGTGTTCCCCAAACCCTTTGACCCTCACTTGTTACCTCAAACACTCTGGCCCTCATTTGTTACCCCAAACCCTCTGACCCTCATTTGTTACCCCAAACACTATGATCTTCATTTGTTACCTTAAACCATATGATCCTTATTTGTAAACCTAAACTGTGTGGCCCTTATTTATTTTCTAAATTCCATTGATCCTCATTTGTTACCCAACACCCCAAGCAGTATTTGTAAACCCCAACTCGCTTACCCTCATTTGTTACTTCAGACCCTCTGGCCCTCATTTATTACCCCAATTCCCTGACCCTCATATGTTACCCCAAACCTTCTGACCATCATTTATTACCAAAAACCCTCTTGCCCTCATTTGTGACCCCAAACACTCTGACTCTCATAAGATGCCCCATAGCCTTTCACCATCATTGACTACTTACAACTGGGAATGAGTTTCGTACCCAAAACATTTCTGACCCTAATTTGATATAGGTGGTCACAGATTTCACTGCACATTTTATTTATCTAGGGCTGTTCTATGGGCCCAGTGGTAGTGCCACTGTTCATGATGCCTATGACCTGGGTTTGGAACCATGCCCGAGTCATCAAAGGGCCAGCTCAAGGAGTAGTATAGAGATCCCTTGGGATTCTAGTCCCCCACTGGAGGTAGGGATCCGGCGCTCTGTGCATGACTGCCATTTAGCAAAGGGTAGGTGGTAGCACACCATGGCCATTTAGAGTAGGGTGATGCTGCTAGGTGCTGGCACGTTGCATGTATGAATGCCTGCAGACATGCCTGGGGCACTATTGCACAGGCAAGATTAGAAATGTAAAGGGGAAAATGCTGCTGACTAGGAAGATGATGCCTCTTCTAGCCCCCCCCATGTCCAATACTGGGCACCTACCAGCTGGGCTTAGATTAATTTCAGGGCTTTACCCCCACTGAATGCTGACAGAATCACACAGGGAGCAAGCTATAGAGCAGAAGGTAATTCTGTCCCAGATGACAATCTCGGGATGGGCAGCTTTGTGGTGTGTCAAGGGTGGTCCTAAATCTCCAGGGTTCCAGTAAAGAGAGACTTGGTGGATGGGATGTGCCGTTGGCAAAAGGCCAAAGGAGTTCCTGATCGATGGAGATAGAAGGCATAAACAATACTGAAAAAAACAAATTCCCAGGAGGCTTGCCTAATGAAGAAGAAATGTCCTATTTCTACTTAATTCTCCACCCCTTATGGCTGAAACACAGGGAGGTCAAGTGACTTGCTGAAATTCACAAAGTGAGTTGCCGTCATGAAATTAAATTGTGGCATCTACTGTCCAAAGTTCTGTCCTGTAGCCTTGAGTGCATGATGCCTTTTTAATCCACAGTGCCATTGCCCTTGCCATCAATCTGGAACCAAAGAATAAATAGATCCACTACATGTTACATGCACAAGGAGGTTTGGAACTTCTGATCTGGCGGAGTGAGGCAGACTATAACTGGAGGTTGCAGGGATCAGTTACAAAGACAGTACAAGGAATAATGTCAACATCATCCTTTTTTCTATTGTTGGTTTACAATTCATCTACTCAAGACAGCCCTACTGAGATACAAAATCTTATTTTCAGTGTGATCCTCATTCTACCCATTTCTACATCTGTGTGGACTGGAGCACCAGGAGGTTAAGTGGCTTGCTCAGATTCAAACAGTGAGTATTTAGCTCTTGAAAGGTTTGAACCTGTGGACTCTTGGTCACCAAGCCCCTGGTGTGACCACTGTCCCAAACTGCCTCCCACATAGGATTACAATTGATTAGCTACATAAATGTTTGCAGCAGTATTGGTCCTCATACAAATAAATATAGCTGGTGATTTGATACCCTTATCAGGCCAACAAAAACATCTCAGTACACAAACTGTCAGGCCTTGAAGCTTGTACACTGAAATGTTTTCTTTGGTACACGTGATCAGCTAAAAACAGTAAACTGCAAGGGTGAAGCTGTTTTCTGGAGGTACATTTTCTCTTGCCTTACAGTCCCATGAGAATCTTTGCACTGTTTTTTTTTCTTCTTATTTCCCTTTCACATTATCATTCTCCAACAGCTCCTTATTTAAAATGCAGATTAGTAATTTGTGGTTTATATAAACTGCTGATTAGTGTCCCATGCTCTATGTAAACTACGGATCATTTTCATGCAAACTGCGGAAATCTAATCCACAGTTTCTCCAAAACACAGTTTAAAGCAGCACACTTTCAGTTTCTGAAATCTGCAGAATTAACAAATGCTTCCAAAAAGCATTTCAGAAGCAGAATTGCCATTCTGCCTTCATTCTCCCAGCAGAATTCTGCATTCCACACACCATTAGCAAGCAGCATCCTTGCAGGCTTGTTAAGTCCCACTTGTAAGCTTGGCCACAAGGGGGTACTCTGCAATGCTGCGTAGTGACTCATGGCAGGCCCTCCCAGATGGAGACAAGAGTTTGTTGGTGCTATCAATAGCATGTCCAGCATTGATAAGACATACAGTGCATAACAGAAATAAGACTTTCTATCTACTGTGCAGTTCCATATGCTTTCCCTTTCATATTTCTGTATGGTTATTTTTCTCTGCAAATCACTGAAAGAGTCATTAAGATACTGCCACAGATTGCACTGCCCATGTACCCAAGCTGCATCTGAGGCCACCTTCCCTAAGCATGCCATTTAGCTTGAGGGAAGACTCCAACACATACTTAAAACTCTCAGGGCCCCCAAGGCAGGGAAGTTGAAAGCAGAGCTGTGTAGCAGAATTAAATCAGATTCCTGGATGTGCTTGAAGGTTAGGCAGACATGCCCCAAAAATCTATTGTGCTTGATAGGGGGCCATATCTCAGTCTCAAAATGCAGGGGCTGTAGGATGACAGGCAGTTACGAGGAATACCAGGTGCACAGGGACTGCTCACTGAGATCTAGTTTGCCACATCCACTGCAGGTGGAAGTAGTGAATAAGGGTGTATTGGGGATGATGCACAGAATCTCCAGGAAAACTTGAATCAGATATCAATCTGGGCCAATGACAACAAACTAACTTTTAACCTTCCTAAATGTAAAGTGATGCACTTTGGTAAAAACAATAGTTTAATAGACTACTTTATAAATGACACACTTTTAAGAACAGCCAGGAAATGTCATAGATTAATCAGCTGTATATTAAAAAATGTGAAATGCAGGGAGCCAGTCGTACTAATTCCATTATATAGTAGCATAGTTAGGTCAAATTTTGATTTCTGTTCTTCCTTTTGTGCACCAAAGTTAGATAGGGACAAGCTTATGATCGAAAACGTTCAACGGCGATTAACTAAAAATATTGCAAATTTGTAATCAAGTTCTTATGAATGTAGACTAAAACAATTGGGTCTTTACTCACTAGAATATTGTTCATTAAGAGGAGACCTATGCCTAATTTATAAAGCAAAAAAAAGATGAGGAGCTATTTCAAACCATTTGTCTTAGTTGGCATTGTTCGGTGATTAATACTTGATCGCATAAATTTAGACTAAATGTAAATACTAACAAGACCAATAAAATAAATGGTTTGTTCACACAAAGAATAGTCCCATTTTGGAATTCCCTGCCTAAAGATGTGGTAAACAGTGATAACTTAACAAAATTTAAAATAAACTTAGATTTATATATGGGCAATCTCAAGTTTAAATTCCACCAAGGATAGTGGTGGCGAATTCAAAATGGGCTTGTCCCCGGAATTCGTAATAACCTATGAACCTATGATTGTCTGCATGAGAAGCAGCCCTCATACCAGGCCATAAAGTGTGGCCAGCATGATAAAGCCAAGCCACAGGGTGTTGAGCAGTGAATAAGGTAAGCAACAAGCCTTGACAGGATGTGGGGCTACATTGTGATTTCAAACACCTGGAGGTGCAAACAAAATTCAGAAAAATAATGCAAAGCAGTGTGGTTAGTATTCCTGAACTGCATAGCTTTTGAACCTTCTTCACCAATCAGGAAGCAGGATTTTCAGTACTCATTTTATAAAAGATAATAATGTATGAGTGTGGTATGTGTTTGCTTCTGGAGTTCGCTTTTTAAGACTCTGATGCTTGGGACAGTCTAGACTGTCAGGGACTATTTTGCAACATCATGGTGGAGGTAGGGTTACCACCTTTTAAGAAGCCTAAAGTGGGACATTTCTTACTGAAACATGATGTTTCGCAGGACAGTATGTAACCTTGAGTAGTGCAACAGACTTGTTTTCTCTAATCAGAATTAAGGCTAATAAGTATTGTAGTTCCCTGGTTGCTTCTATGGTTTCGTATCATTTTAATATATTTTAGTTAAGGTATTATGGTTTTCTGCAACATTTAGTGGAAAGTTAGAAAATATTTTTTCTACTATAAACTCAGGGCATTTAGTATTTTTCATGTGTTTTTGCAGGACACAACTGCCCAAATCAGGATTGTTCTGTGAAACTCAGGACAAGTGGTAACCCTAGGTGGAGGATCACTTTAAATAAACCAATAGTTATTTGATCTATAGGGGGCACACTTCTAGAATGGAAAACCCACTAGGTTCCTATGGCGATGTCCAGCCATGTCTCATTTTTTATGATCCTTAAGCCACTACGTCAATTTCAAGAATAGTTTGTGAGACAGCTATGAAAAGAAAAAGATCATCATATTTCACTGCTACACACACACACACCTAACTTTCATTTTGAACTGAAGAAAAAGAAAGACCACAGCAGGCTCAGTTTACTATACAACTCCTGCCCCTCCTCAAAACTCCAGTTTTTGAGTGTTTAGCACCCCCCCGTTACACTAATTTCATTGTTTCACCATTAGTGATTCTGTTTGTAGTTTCAGAGGGCAAACTGAGTTGACCAGGTGATTTCTCCCCAAGAATAAACAACAATTCAGGTAGATACACTGGGTGGGATTTTCAACTGACTGGATGCAGCCCTGCGTCCATATTTCGGACACATGTTGCACTCCATGCAGACACATCTAAAAGTGTGTAACCTATTCTCATTCATCCAGGTGCATTTCTGACATTTCCCACAGTGTATGGAACTTTTGATCACAACTGCAGTGCTTGCGTCCGTTTGTCAGATGCAACTGCAGACTTCTGTCCCAAAAGTTAGGCCAACTTTTTGTGGTCTAGCTTACAAGATGGAAGTCCACAGTTATGTCCAAAAAATGGATGCAAGTGTATGAAAATCTCAGAGAAACATGGAAACATAGAATTTGCCAGCAGATAAGTACTACTTGGCCCACCTAGTCTGCCCATTTTCCCTCCCTACAGCATCACTGCAGATCCTACTTGATCTCTGGCCCATTATCCCTCCCTCGCTTCCCTTCCCCAAAGATTATCCTGTGCTTATCCAGTGCATTCTTGAACCCAACCACTGTCATTGCCCCCACCACCTCCACTGGAAGGCTTTTCCAGGAATCCACCACTCTTCCTTTGAAGAAGTACTTCCTCATATCTCTCCTGAATTTTATCTACTCCAGTTTCATATCATGAAGGGTAAAACTACACTGGGGAATGGAGATATACATGGTCAGGGGGCGATATTCCCCAGATCAACTGCATCTAAAATGGGACAGTGTGAAAATACTCAGGGACAAGCTAGGGGAATATACAGAAAAAGATCTGGATTTAAACTGCTAAGTGGGGGAGGGGTGGGCCAGAGGACCCAAAAACATCAAGATGGGGAGATCAGTGGACTTCCCTCCCACAAAGGCAGTGGAATTCAGGTGGGAGGGGGAAAAGGAAAGGGGACACCAAAGAAAGGGGGTGAAGAGGAGAGTATGGGGGATGGGTATGACAAAGCAAATACAAGAAAGAGGCAAGAAGGTACAGAGTCGAGGTGGAGGGTGGTGTCACCTAACGCTCACAGCCTTGGCAACAAGATGGCAGACATGCAAGCCCTCTTAAGAGGAGGGGAAGGTAGACGTAGCAGCAGTTACTGAGTCCGGGACTACAATACACCATAACTGAGACTTCATGATCCCAGGATACAAACTCTACAGAAGGAACAGAGAGGGAGGCAAAGGGGGGGTAGCTTACATCAGGGAGGGAATAACATTTATGAGGGAAGAGAATGAATAGGAGAACATAGAAACATTATGGATCCAACTACAGACTAATAGGGAGAGGAAGATCAGGATGCGGGTGGTTTACAGGCCGCCTATCCAGGATGAAGAAAGGAATGGAGAACTATGTTCGCAGATGCTGAAAGCAGCAGGAAAAGGGAAGGTGGTAGTGGTGGTGGGGGATTAATTTGCCCAAGGTGGACTGGGCTATACTGGCCACGTCCTGCACCAGAAGTTAAGAGATACCAAATGTGATACAGGGAGGGTTCATGACCCAGGGTGTTACTGAACCCACCAGGAAGGGGGCAATCCTTGACATGGTGCTCAGCAGTGGGGAGCATGTACCAGGGATTAAGGTCAGGGAACCTCTAGGTGGTAGCTACCACAGTATGGTGTGCTTCAGTTTGGACATGGGCAGGGATAACTTCCACACCAAGACCAAAACACTGTATTTCTTTTTTTGAAATTTAAGTTTATTAAGTTTTCGAATACAAAAGAAATGAGCCAACAATACATTAAGGAAGACATCTTAAGGAATTAACAAGGAAAAAAAGAAGGTTACATATAATCAGGTTAACAAAACACCAAAAATAAGCATAGACACCCAACGTAATCTAGACCAATACAGTCTCGGAACAGAAAAGAAAACCCAACCCCCACCTCCCACCCACCCCCAAGCCCCCACCCCAAAGCCCGGAGAGTTATCCTAGCGGAAAATAGGTCAAAACTAGACAAAAAGTTAGACAGGGGGACTATCTGCAGTCTGGAAATGAAACACCCTGGAGGGGTTAAGCTGGTATATGAGACTAAGAATAGGACCAACCGGGGGCATGACTATACTAAGTAGAGTGCATTCAACTTGCCCCATTCCCGAATGAAAGACCCCGGGTTGTGCGTATAACTAGCAATAAATTTCTTGGTATTGAGGTTGAGAGACAACTCCCTCAGCCACTCTTGATAAGTAATAGTAACCTGGTCTAACCAATGCCTGAGGACCAGTTTCTTAACAGCCATTGAGATAAGTGCCATGTGGTATTTACGCTCCATCACCGAGATGGCGGAATAATCACCCAAAATACATATATCAGGAGTGAATAACTCTTTCAGACCTAAGAGCGGGTTAAGACGGTCTCTAAGAGCATCCCATAAAGGGGCCACCTTGGCACAAGCCCAAAAAATATGCAACAAGTTCCCTTCAGCAACCCCACATCTTGAGCAGAGACTAGACTCCTGCTTCCCAAACCTGGCCAACTTGACGGGTGTGTAATAGAGATTATTTAAAATATAATACTGGGTTAGTCTGTGGTTATCCTGAGATAAGTAACGATACACATCCTTCCAAATTGAACCCCAGACAGGGATAGAACACGAACCTGAGAGAGACCAGATTTTGGAACCCTCTAAGGGAATGGGGAAAAGGTCATCTAACAGTTTATTATAGATAATAGAGATGCTTCTATGAGAGTCAGCCGCCTCCTGAACCTTAGCAAGAAAAGGCCTTAATTTAGATGGAGAACAAGTGGGACCCAAGGTTTGGAGAATCAGGTGTCTCAGTTGAAAAACTTTAAAAATAAATCTCTGAGGGATGTGAAGGGACTTTAAAATACCATCCGAATTGAGGAGATTGTCCTGGTCGTACAGAGACTCCACAGACAAATTTTGTAGCTGCGGAAGCCAGTCCTCAGCTATGCAACTACCCCCAATTTTAAGGTTAGGATTCAAAACCAAGGGCTGGGCTGAATCTTTGGATGGGAGGAGATTAAAGAAATTCCAGCATTGAGAAATAACTCTAATGGACAGGCCAATAGGGGACTCACGAATGACCGGGGGAAGCTTGGAGAACGAAAGCCAAAAAATACGAGAAGGGCTCAGACCCACCTGGACTAATAAATTTACCTCAAGCTGTTGCCAAATGGGTAGAAAGGTGGAAGACTGAGTATTAGACAGCTTCCCTAATCTAGCCAGATGGCTTGCCCAATAGTACAATAAGAAATTGGGTAAACGAAGTCCCCCCTTATCTCTGGGCGCAGTAAGCTTGAGGAAGGCTCTATGAGGCTGTTTCCCCTTCCAAACAAAATTAGACAGCTCTGAGTTAACCTGAGAAAAAAAACGCCTGGGAAGCCAAATATTAAGGTGAGTCAGGGGGTATAATTGTTGGGGCAGAATATTCATTTTGATGATATTGATACGCCCCCAGGTGGAGAGAGGCAACCGCTGCCAACGATCGAGGTCACACCTAATTCTCCTGACCGCATTATCTAAGTTGAGCTCCTTGGCCAAACCCTCACCCCTGGTTACATACACCCCTAGGTATTTAAAGGAACCAGTAACCCATTTCATGCCAAACTGCACAAAATCCGATTTAAAGGTGAGCGAGTTGACCGGGAATATGACCGATTTGGAGACATTCAGCCTATAATTAGAAACCTGACCAAAGCGGTCAATAATTTGAAGGACATGAATTAAAGAGTGTACAGGATTGGAAAGGTATAACAATATATCGTCAGCAAAAACCGATAAAGTTAGGGGAAGTTGCGCAAGGGTACAGCCCCTGATTTACGATGAGCCTTTAATACTCACAAGCAACGGTTCCAAGTATAGGTTGAATAAGTAGGGGACAGGGGACAGCCTTGCCGGGTGCCTGCACATAGCGGGAAAACTGGAAGAAAATACCCGTTGCAATAAACTTTGGCCGAGGATTTGTAAATAACCATAATCATTTGAATGAAGGAGTCAGGAAGCCCATTTTCCTCAGGGTAGCCATAAGAAGTCCCAGTTCACGTGGTCGAAGGCTTTTTCTGCGTCGAGAGCAACAAGGACCATGGGATCAGGAAAGGTACAGGGATGCCTGAAGGACATGGGCAAGAGTTCTCAGATGGTCAGCAGATGATCGCCCTGGACAAAGCCAGCCTGTTCGGGTTCAGCAAATGCTCCCAGACCGATTTGATTCTGGACGATAGAATTTTGGATAGGATTTTAATATCATAGTTGAGGGCGATATTGGACGATAACTGGCAGGGTCGAGGAAGGCTTGTCAGGTTTAGGAATCAGAATAATTATTGCTTCTAAAAGAGAGGGGTCAGACTCGACCGCAGAAAACAGGTATTCGTAAAGCTTAATCAACATAGGGGATAGCTCTTTGCAAAACATCCTGTAGAAGGAGGAGGGGCCTTTCCTAGAGGTAGGTCGTTGATTGCCTCTTCAACCTCACCCAGGGTGATAGGAGCAGAAAGCACATCACAGTGATGAGGCCGAAGGGACGGGAGCTTAATGTTATCCAAGAACCGCTCCGCCAGCTGAGCCTGCGACGCTGTGGAGCTGGTGCCATAGATGTCTCTAAAAAAAGCTTCAAAAATATGGGCAATCTCCCTAGGTAACGACTTAGAGATGCCGTCCTGAGCTTTGAGTGCCGGAATTAGACGGGAACCCTCTACTTCTTTCAACCTCATCGCCAGCATCCGGCCCGATTTCTCCCCCTGATCGATATACCTAATCCTGGACTTGAAAAGAGCATACTCCGCTTTGTTGCGGGTTAAGTCATTGTATTCATTCCTGAGTTTGATGAGAGACGACAAATTAGCTGGGGAATTAACGGAGAGAAATTGCTCTTCGGCTAATCTCAACTGGTTAGACAGCGATCTGGTTTTGGACTCCTAACCCTTTTCCTAGTAACCCATAATCTTGACAAGCTCCCTCGAGAAACATTTAAAGGAACACCACAATACATCCGCACGATGAACGGAACCTTGGTTCAGGTTGAAATACATACGGATCAAATCCCTGATCTGGGAAACAAAGTGTTCCTCCTTCAGAATTTGCGTATTGAGTTTCCACAACATGTCGCGTTGGCCCTGGATACCGGGAGAAACTTTGATCCAGACCAGAGAGTGATCTGAGATAACTATCGGTTCGATACCTACTTGAGAGATACAGCTCATTAGTGAGGAACTGACAAGGATGAAATCGATTCTCGACCACGTTTGATGCACCTGGGAGTAAAAGGAATAGAGCCGACTGTCGGGATTGAGAAGACGCCAGTCACAGAGGCCCAAACAAACTAATAAAAATCAGAGAGGGCAAGTTGGGCAGGGAGCCTGGTCTAACTGGTCTATAAGTTTTATCAGATATATTGGATGGGGCAACATTCAGTCGCCCCCTAAGATAAAAGGGGGGTAGGTATCTGCTCAGGATATCTGTCAGGGACATAAGAAGGATGGATGCACACCCACCGGGGCATAAATCGCCCCAACCACCAAACTACTATTGTCTAACTGACCCTTGACCAAAACATACCTGCCCTCCCGATCAGTAATACACTCCTCTGCAATGAATCTGACATAGTGCTTAATCAGGATTGCCACCCCCCTACTATTTTGCGAACCTGGGGCAGTAAAAACCTGAGAAAAAACAAGCCTACGCAGTTGCTTGTCCTCAGAGGTGGCCAGATGTGTTTCCTGTATAAAAATAATATCTACATTGAGCAGGGCACAATTCAGAAAGAACTGGCGTCTCTTGAGGGGTCATTGATGCCTCTAATATTCCAGCTGGCAATTTTAACAAAGCTCAATGCCATGCTAAGCTTAACTAATGGAAGATCAGGCACCAGGGCAACACCAGACTTACAGATAGTATCCGAAGAAAGGAAAAAAAAAAACACAAGAATGGCCCAACCATAATAAGACGCACCCCGAGTGGAACAACTCTCTGAGGCCCCTTCCCCCCCAAAACCCATGGAAAACAGACCCCTAAATATAACAGTGCCAACACTACCCATAGAAAAAACAGAACCTGGGATCCCCTATGCCAGGGAAACCAAAACACTGTATTTCAGGAGGGCTAATTTCAAGACAATGGGAGAGGTGCTAAGGTCACACCAGTGGGCATTAAAGAGGACATGGGGTGGACCAAACATGGGCCATCATCAGAGAGGTGCTTCTAGCAGCCACAGCGGATTGTATCAGGCTTACAGGGAAGAAATCAGAGGCCAAATCACCCACCTGGTTTTTATTTATATATATATTTCATTTTGGTAACTGGGTAAACCCACTGAGACCAGCAGTCCCTTTTTCAGAGGTGACCTGGAATTAGTGACATACATCATACTGTATATAGTACAACAATGCACAGCAAATCACAAAGAATGGAACATATATGAATGATAGTACAGAGATGAATATGTAGTTACAACATAATCACAATAATAATTAGTCACAAAGCAGAGACATTCAGTAACCTATTACATTGGTCAAGAGGGATCAAACAGATGCTTAAGAGGTATAATAGACATATTCAAGATAAGCGGTCCGGGTCATCAAATCCATAGGGGCATACATTTCACTGTAACTATATAAGTTCAATTAGTTTAAGATCAAGTGCACAGAAACATACCTCCCGGGGCAGAGTATAAGTTCAATGGTAGCAACTGCAGTGGCAGCATTCCAACATGTACACCTTTAGGCCAGCCTTTAATCCTTCTAAGGGCATGTTAGTAACCTGATTCTCTGGGAGCGAGCACCAGTAGTATGGTGCTGAGAACCTGAATGATCTTTTACCAAAGTTGGTCCATACTCTTGGAATTTCAAGTAGTTTGCTGCTTGAGGAGAGAAGGATTCATCAGGACACCTTAGGGCTTAGCAGGCCAACAAGGTTGGGGGGGGGGTGTAGACATTAATGAGTTTGTAGGTGAGATGCAGTACGGGATAGGAGAGTCTGAATTCCAAGGGCAGCTGGTTTAGGTCAGCAAGAAGTCTGCAGTGGTGCCTTCGGGGAGGAGAACGAGTTGCAAAATGACTTATCTTGTTATATAGTACAGTCAATTTGTGGTTTTTGCTTTCCCTAAGAAAGTGCAGTAACGGGTGTGAGAGACTGAAGTGCCTCCCCCCTCTATTTTTTCTAGGAAGATAGTGGGTCCTGGATGTACTACTGTTCTCTGTCCTTGTCATAACTGTATTGTTATATGTTTGTTTGTTGGGCCGGCCACCCACTTTGTTTATATGTTCATTGTTGTCTTGTCTATTGTCCGTCCTTCTTTTGTCTTTTTCCAGTACATCCTAGTATCGCTATTCTGCCATCAAATAAAATCTTATAATAATAAATATTGAGGATGACAGGACTACTACCATGCTTTTATTGTAAAAGCATCCTGACCTCTTGGTTTTGTGTGCCTGAAGCCTGCATATGTTCCCCATAGTGAAAACGTATGTTCCTGTTTAAAATTGTATTTGGAGCTGATGTAGTTCCACAGGCTTCCCCTGTTTTAAAATGCCTGCTTTCAGCCCATTTTTGTGAGGGTTTATTAAAGAAAGCCCTCCATGTTATAATATGGCAGGGCGTTGTTGTAAAATGCCCCAGAAAGCCCTGTTTTGCCCTGCTGTGCCTCCGAAGGCTTGCTTGTGCCTTGTAATAAGGAGTGGTCAAGGATATGGCAGCTGGGTTTTGGTGTGAAATAGTGCAAAATAATGCACTTTGAGCACAGAAACCCAGGGATGTAGTACATAATGGGTGGAGTGGTACTGATGACCACCAAACATTAAAGAGATCTAGAGTAATTATATTGGATGACCTAAAGGTGGCCAGGCAGTGCAACGAGGCAGTTCGGAGGGCTAGTGGGATGTTGGGGTGCATAGGGAGGTGGTATTGCCTCTGTATAGATTGCTGGTAAGACCCCACCTAAAGTATTGTGTCCAGTTTTGGAGACCTTCTGGTCCTTTAATCTAGCCCCGTCATACCCCTTTTTTGCAAGAGCTCTGTAAAAATGCGGCTTTCAGAATGCAAATATGCCGTAGTGTTCCTACACGACAGTGCGATAGTGCAAGCGTCAGTAAAAATTACCACGCGAATGTGGCACTATCGTGAAGGCATTTTACCTTCTAGTGTTCCCCAAACTAATGGTTTTGTTCTAAAAATTAGCAGGATAAGCCGTACATACCCTGCGGAGGTGAAACAGTGAGGTTTTGGGCTGTTTTGAGGACCTCTGGAACACAAGGGTTTTTTTGTTTATCCTGATGTTTCAGAGCACCAAATGACTCCTCCCTCAGTTGCAGCAGTTTTCCTAGGAGCCAGCCGGCCAAATCTTGACTGCCTTTATGCTACAGCTGGAAGGGGCAGTGCTTCCTGATGCCAGTACATGGTTTTAAAACTCCAAAAAAGGAGTGTAATCCACTTTTGGAATTGTATATATAAGTATGTTGTCGTGTTGAATTAAAGATATTTGTGTATTGTAAATAACATATTTGCACTGTAGCTAAAGAAATAATGTTTGAATAAAGAATCAGGTGTGGAGTTAGCTAGTCACATGACCCTGAATAGTATATAACCTGTTCACCCTGAACAGGTAGTCATTCAGCAGGAGGATGTGAAGCTGTTAACATCCTGTAAAAGCTAGCTATTTCTAGCTGTATTTCATTTGATTATATTCATTGAGCTTCTTGTATATTTTGCCGGTTATCAGTTCACTTTATATTTTGTAAAAATAAGTACTTTGTTTTGCTGCCAATCTGCCTCGTTGGTCCATCATTACCCACAGCCTACAACAATGGGACACCGTAAAGTAGGGTGGGGAGTAGGGCTCTCTTAGCTATGGCACTCCTTGAGTCATCAGTTAAGGAACTGCCAAGCCTAAAGAGGAGGCCAAGTTTCTGGTTTATGACCTTAGCTACATGCTCTACATGTGGCTTGAAGGTCATGTCCTAGTCTAGATAAATGCCAAGGTATTTGATCTTGTCAACAACTTCTATTTGTGACCCCGATGCTGTGTAGAGTGGAAGCTGGTGTTGCCTATGCTTGCCCAGATGACTGGTCCAAAAAAGGACAGCAAGTTAGGTGTAAACCAGCTCTCCTGGGAGTTCAGATTGGCAATTAAAACTGCAGCAATGGCGCTCAGTTTGGGATCGCTCCAGTACACCACTGTGTCATTCACATATAGGATTAGGTTCCTTGTGCCACAGTTTAGACTGATGTCATTAATGAAGAGGGTAAATAGTAACAGGCCTAGACTAGAGCCCTGGGGTATGCCAGTAGTTACCAGACAGCAGTCAGAGCGCACTCCTCTCCACTTTATCTTTTGTGTTCTGTTCACCAGATAGCTTGTGAACCTGGTGTGCGAGAGCAAGTCTAAACCTAGGAGCTGCAGCTTGCTTAGGAGCAGCCCATGATAGACCAGGTCAAATGCTTTTGACAAGTCGAAGAATATGGCCCCAGTAGGGGATCCATTGTCCTATCAGTTGTAAACTTAATCAGGGCCGTGTCGGTGCCATGGCACTTTATAAAGCCACGCTAATTGTCAGCTAGAAGGTGGTGGAGCTCCAGATAACCCTGCAGCTGGTTTAACTATGAGGTAGCCAGAGCAGTGAGTGTTATGCCATGGCGCTTTCTGAAGCCATGCTGATTGTCGGCTAGAAGGTGGTGATGTTCTAGATAATCCTGCAATTGGTTTAACTATGAGTTAGCCAGAGCAGTGAAGGAAAAGAGGGCAGCCTACAGAACATTCATGAGAACTGCAAGGGAATAAGATAAGGAAGCATACCTGAGGTTGGCAAGAGTGGCAAGAAGGGAGGTGCAGCATGCTAAGGTGGAGAAAGAGCTTCCAATAGGGATCAAGAAGGGGGAGAAGGTGTTCTTTCACCACATAAATGAAAATAGGGACAAAAAGGATGGAACAGTTAGGCTAAGAAAGGGGGATGGACAGGCAGAGGAAGAAGTGAGCAAAGTGGAAGTATTGAATAAATACTTATGCTCTGTCTTTACAAGGGAAAAAAATGGGTCAGTGCCACCCAGGGGCTGTATATTGCAGCGCAGCACATGCAGTGCTGTAGTTTGCATGTAGCAGCACTAAAATCTGACATATAGCAGAAGCACCATCAGACATTATACAGGGAAACTGACCTAGAAGTTGTGTATATACAAGATACATATTATATATATATATATATAAACTCTGTTTAATGCATCAGTTAGGGTTGTTCCACAGCGGAAAAAAGCTAGGAAATTCAGGGTTAGGGTTGAGAGACCCCCTTTATTTACTTATTTATTTAGTTTTTGTTGACCGGGTAAGTGCACTAGACAAATCCTGCCTATTTTCAGGCACGACCCGGGAGAGGGGGACACAGGTGAATGCCAACTGAACCAGATTAAAGCTGTTGGTGGTATTTTTAGTGAATGAGGGAAATTTGGCCAGGACACTGTGGAAATTCCCCTACTCTTTTCGATAAGTGCCCTGGGATCTTTAACATCCACCTGAACTACCACCAATCCAGGCAGATGGGACCTCGGTTTAACGTCTCATCTGAAAGATGGCACCTCAGACGTGCAGCACCCCTCTCACGCTGCACTACAGTGTCAGTACTGGGATATTAATCCAAATGCCAGATGTGGGAACTGAACCTACAGCCCTCTGATCTCCCAGCCTCAGAGGCGAGTGTGCTACATACTGAGCTACTGACACTATAAACTTGGACCCCCAGCCCACCCCAACTGGCATCAGGGTGCTTGTTGGGGTCATCGATCTAACTCTCACCCCATCACATGTGTAAGGCGGAGGTATAGGAGAATGGGGTGGGAGATGGGACCCGATGACAACACACCCGATGCCAGCTGCGGGTGAACTGGGTGGTCCAAGGGGATTTCAACCCTAACCCCGAATTTCCTAGCTTTTTTTCGCTGTGGAAGAACCCTAACTGATGCATTAAACTGAGTTTTTTGCCTCTAAGTTCCCTTCTTTTTGAGAATGAGGATGATAAATAATGAGAGGAATGCTTTGGGCCCTGCAATCCTGCCACGTGATATCTTGTTACATAGTAACAGGAACTGCAAAGCATACGCAAGTGGCAATGGTAATGCACATGGCAAAGCAAACATAAATGGCAAAGCAGACATTAATAGAAACACAAGCATAAAGTGACGCCGAAGCAAACAGTTATGTAAACGGAGGCATCAAACAGAAGTGCATACAGAATGCAACTGGTAACAAACACATTCACGGTACCACAATTGTAAATGCAAATGGTAACAGTAACACCAACAATAATACCAAAGTAAACAGAAACGCAATCACGTACAAAAATGCAAACCGTAACGCACACATTCTTGGAACCACAATTGTAAATGCAAACGGTTATGGCAACAGAAACAATTAAGCCAATAAAAACAGAAATGCAAGCGCATACGGAAATGCAAACTGTTACACGTAAGATCATGGTACCATAATAGTAAACGTAAATGGTAACAGTAACAGCAACAGTAAAGCCAACAGAAACTGAAATGCAAGTGCATATGAAAATGCAAACTGTTACGCACATGGTGGCATAGATGGGAACAGTGTTTCGAATGGTAACTGAAGCGCAACTGGAAATGCTAACTGTCATAGTAACAAAAGGGCACACCCTTCTTTTCCCCAAAAACTGCATTGAAAAAACAAATTGAAAACAAAGAAAGTGTGCATTATAATTGACTTCGAAGCAGAAAAGTACTACTTGGAATACTAAATTGCTTATTTCTCAGGAACTGTACGACGTATGAAAAAAATTAAAATTTTGTATGAATTATTACTTTCCTGGCTAGTTTTATGCTTGCCCCCAATTGGGGGGCTAAGCATTTTTTTGACAAAAAGTCTGCATCTTGCATTGTTTCTCAGATACGGGCCCTGAAAGATGCGACGGACGCCATAATGTTATCCTATGGGAAAAAAACATCAACTTCGAAGTGCTGTCACTTTGCCACCTTGTAATATTTTTTTTCCAAACCACCAAAATGCACATTTGTAGGATGTTGGCTTTCTTCCTTCCAAATTTCAGCCCAAGAGACCAAACCATTATTTTCCAGCAGAGCGGCAAAGAATTTCTGTAATATGGCAGATACCGTAATGTTATCCTATGGGAAAAAGGGCCAATTTCGTAGTACCGTAACTTTGCCACCCTGTAATATTTTTTGACCAATCCACTAAAAGGCACTTCTGTGGGATGTTGCCTTTCTTCCCTCCAAATTTTAAGTAAAAAGACCAAACCTTTTCCAAGATATTCAATGTCAAAAATTGGCAAAATTTCCCTATCTATTCCATTATAAAAAATCTGGCCATCTTGTCCCTATTTTGCGATCAAAGATCACGATCAAAGAATCTCACGATCAAAGAATTTGCAGGCTCATGAACAAAGAATAAAAAATGTAATAAATCAAAATATTGAAGGAATTGTAGTAAACCACCACCATGGTTCGACAGAACGAAGCCCCCTGAGTAAAACCCACCCTATTGGACTTCCTAGGGAACCCATGGGCTGAGAAAAATGATTTTTAAATTTGGCCATCTCATCCCTCACTCACAATGCAAGATCACGATCAAAGAATCTCATGATCAAAGAATTTGAAGCCTCAGGATCAAAGAATTTGCAGGCTCATGATCAAAGAATAAAAAATGGTGAAATGCGATTTTGTCAATGATTTGAACCAAACCAATGGCATGGTTCAACAGAACCGACCCTCCTGAGCAAAATAAGCCCTAATTTGTGTCCCTAGCCCACCCCTGAGCCAAGATATTAGTGTTTTAGGTCACGATGCAAAGATCACGATCAAAGAATCTCACGATCAAAGAATTTACAGGCTCGCGATCAAAGATCGTTAACGAGCCACAAATTAAGATTTTAAAAGCTTATAACTCTACCTTATGACCGATTTGGATGGAACCAAAGCCATGGCTCAATAGATCAGGGTCCCCTGAGTAAAACCCATCAAAGTTTTACTTCAGAAGTGACCCCTGAGCCGAGATATTTGTGTTTGTGTGATTGGAAAACTGAAAACAAGATGGCAGACCTCACGGTCAAAGAATTTTGAAAATTCCTCAGGAACAAAGATTCTTGAACTATGAGGCTGCAAATTCTTTGATTGCCAGGTGAGACCAGATGGCCAGAACCCCCATTCTTTGATCGCAAGATATACATATGCATTTTCCTATTGACTTATAATGGGAACTTAAAAGTGCCATAACTTTTGAAGGCCTTAATATTTTTTTCACCAAACAAAAAGTGGCATGTTCAGCCACCAAAGCTCTTTCAAATGAGCCAGCTTGTAGAGTGGCACACCACACGACAGCTGTGCAGGACCACATTAAAAATGCCAAAAGGTGCCTCCAAATATGGATAATTTTGCATTTTTTAGCGCTTTCTTACACGAAGACCAGCACTCTGACAGAAACACAATTTCATAAATCAAGAGATCTAGTGTGCCCCAATGCATGTACCAAATTTCAGGCAAATCCATTAAATGGGTCCAAAGTTATTAACGTTCAAACTTTTGACTTTAGTATGTAACTGGCCACTCAACCCTAACTATAGTGGGACGACCGTGCCACTATATTATGTATATATATATATATATATATATATGAAAAAAGTAGTTTTGATTTTTGTAATCAGGTGGTAGCAGAAAAAGTACCCATCTCTGAACAGAGTCCTGTGTAGTGTGCAGCAGTGTGGTATGCACACAGTGCTGTAACTCCCAAGGGACAGTACTGAAATGTATCTGATAGCAACAGTGTCTTCTGAAACTGTACTGAGAAATTGTGCTAGCAGAGGTATATTAAAAAGAAAACAGTATGTTTTTTGGTGATTGCCCACTAGCAGTACAAGCACACCACTGAAGCAGAGGTCCTATGTCTTGCACAGCAGCACAGTATGCATTCTGTGCTGTTATTCTAAGGCATTTGCACTGAAATTCTCCATATAGCAGCTAAAACAACATAGACTGTTGAGGAAAATCATGCAAGCAGCAGTATACTGAAGTGAAAACAATGTTTTTGTTTTTCTTGATCAACCAGTTGCACTACAAGTGTCCTATGCAAGGGGAGGTCCAGCATCATGTACAGCAGCACAGCACAGTACTCATGTAGTGCTGTCACTGAAATGTGCCATAATGCAGTAGCTCCAGCATATATTATAATGGGAAATTGTACAAACAGCTGTTTATTAAAAGGAAAACATTGATTTTTTTTGTGTTCAACCAGTGGTATTATTTGTTAGAAGTGTACATGTTTAGCAATTTCCATCTTTAAAAATATACAATCTGGGAAAAAATCATGTTATTTGCTGAAACTGCAAATTTTTAAACATTCGAACATACAAAATTGCCAGCAGATAAAGACCACATGATCTATCAAGTCTACTTGAGTGTGCAGCTAGCTATCCCCTTACACTGCTTCTGCTGCCCCTCTCTCCCTCACACGCATATCGCTGACTCTCCCCCTCACTTTGTCCCACCCCCTCCTAAAGCTGCCCACCGACTTACAGTAAACTACCTCCTTGGGCATCATGTTCCACCTAGACTCCACCCTCTCTCTGAAAAAGTGCCTCCTTATCTCTTTCCAGAATCTTCCCCCCTCCAATCTCATCTCATGCCCCTTCATGTCCCTCCCACCCTTCAACCTAATTCCATCTGTATCAGTCTTGTTTATATCCTTCATTTATTTAAAGGTCTCTATCATATCCCCCTATCCCTCCTCTTCTCAAGTGAATACATGTTCACTTCTCTTCGCCTCTCCTCATAGTGTTTGCCTTCCATTCCCTAGATCATCCTTGTTGCCCAATGCTGTACTCTCTCCAGCAACTTAACATCTTTGTTCAGGTATGGGTGCCAGGACTGCACACAGTACTCCAGGTGCGACCTCACCAATGACCTGTACAGTGGCAGGATCGAATCTGCTCTCCTGGAGGAGATACCTCTAGCAATATACCCCCAGCATCTTATTGGCTTTTACTGCTGCTTTCTTGCACTGTGCCGAGTGGTTCATCTGTCCTGTTATCATCACCCCAAGATCTTTCTCCTCCTCTGTGGTGGTTATCTGTACTTAACCCAGCTGATAACATCTCCTGGGGTTCCTTGCCCTGAAGTGCATGACTTTGCACTTCTTTGCATTGAACCTCAGCTGCCATGTGTCCAACCAGTCCTTAAGTTTAGTCAGATCATCCTGCAGCCCCTGCCAACCTTTTGTGTCATCCACCAATGCCTTGATGTTCATGTCATCTGCAAAAAGGCTGAGTTTGTTCTTAATGCCATGTGAGATCTCGGCTATGAAAGTACCAAACAACACCAGGCCGAGAACTGAGACCTACGACACCCCGCTTGTCACATCCCTTGGAGATGAGTGTTCCCCTCCCTCCACTATCCTCTGCTGCCTCCATTGCAGCCAGTTCCTGATCCAATTCACCATCTTTGTCCCTGCTCCTAGGTATTCCACCTTGTTAATCAACCTCCCATATGGCACTGAATCAAAGGCCTTGCTGAAATCCAGAGACATCCACTACATGGCCCTTGTCAAATGCCCTAGTCACCCAGTCATAATAGTTTAACCCCCTACAAAAGAGGGTTTCTAACAGCCGTCTAGGAGCTGTCTAAGTGTCCCCCTGGTGGTTGGCGTTCGGTGCTTAAAGCCATTTAAATGGCTCTGTGAGTGCTTGTAGAGCCTCCCCATACTGTTTCTTCAAGATCTATCTGCTTGCAGACATATTTACTGCTTATGAGGGGGGTTGTGTTTTCTCCTGCTCGAGTCCCACTCGAGCCGCTGACTAATTGCTCCGGTTTTGGCCGTCACCAAAGGGGCAGAGTGAGCACTTTCCAGAAAGCGTAACTGTTTGTCCCACACCTTTAGATGTGGTCACAGGAATGTAAGCTGTTTAACCTGCCTTTCTTGCAGCTGGACTTTGTGTGCTGTGCCCCTCCATTTTGGACCAGGACTGTCTGAAGGGTCCAATAGGGGCAGGGGGTATCTAAAATGGAGTAACTGGTGACCAACCAGGATCAGGACTCTCAATGGAGCCTGCTGACCAATGGGGACACAGCTAGAGGTTCTGGGAAGTGAAGTTCTGGACCATGGCGCCTTTTTTGCACAAATGAGGGGCGAACTTAGTGGCTGGTTCCAGCAGCCCACCAATGGGATCAGGAGGCGCCCGAATGGAGAATGTTGCCCCATACTGTCCAAGGGGCACAGATGTTGTGGCTGTGAACAAGTAAGGAGCTCGGGGCTCCAGTCCCGTTTGAGCGGTCACGCGGGAAGTGCGTGTAAGGCCAGCGTTGGGCAGTTTTAAACGCCAGTAATTTCTGGACTAAATCCGCTGGGAAGTGGTCAGAGGAGGCCATGCAGGAGCGCGGCTACCTACCAGGCTCACCCTGTAGAAGACTGCAGAATCTTCTTGAATCATGCTCAGTCTGTCAGAAATAGTGAAGCTGCGTCGGTTGGGCCCAGTGCATAGCGGGCAGGTGATCGAAAAAGACAGCAGCTGCCTGGTATGGTACCCCTCTGCCTTGCATATAAATGTGTGGAGAAGTGCTTGAAGTACAGACTCGGACCTGAGAGAGGTGAAAGAGTGCTCTGTCTGCTGAAGTCGTGAGTACTAAATCAGGGTAGCTCCCTGGCCAATAGTCCTAGTGAGGGCAAGATGGTTTGGGTTCTGTACTGGTGACACTATCTGGGCCTGCTGGCTCCATTTAATCTTTGTAGGAATTAAATGATCATTTGTGTCAGAGCCCCAACCAGCTGCATCGAGGAACTAGCCTTTAGGGCTTGGGTACCCATAGACAGTAACTTATAGGTTAGGCCTGTGCACAGAGCCTTAGGTAGATACTCATACATTGTAGTGGTAAGCTAATCAACCTGATTCCCCCCCCGGTCCTTGTTATCTCCCCTTAAATAAATCAGATTGCTTGTTTTGCAAAGGTACACTGGCTAGTTTGTGTGTTAATGGTGAATTACTGCACAGTGAATATTGTGTTACTGCACCTTACTTTTCAGGGGGTCCCCGGAGCAAGCTGACTGGTTCGAGCCGGGGGGTAAGTGTATATGGTAAGGACACTGTAATTGAATTGTGTGGGCCACTAGTGGGAATAAAGTGGGGTTGCAGCAACCCAGAGGGCTGTGATCAAGTCATCCTCGACCGTTCTAACCCCGACCTCTGGGTGGAGGCACCCGCCAACGGATCTAGACCCCCACCCTGTTTCAGTTAGGGCAGGCAGGGGTAGTAGCCCTTAGGATAGTGCCCCCTGGGGGTTACAATAATCAAGCAGGTTGGTCTGGCTGGATCTTCCAGAGACAAACCCATGTTGCTTTCAATCCTGGAGACTGCTGCCTTCCAGAAAGGTTACCAACCTCTCTTTAAGGAACATCTCCATTAACTTCCACACAATGGATGTTAGGCTTGCTGATCTATTGCATGGCTCATCCTTAGGTCTGCTTTTGTGAAGGGGCACAACATGAGCCATCCTCCAGTCCTGAGGTATACACCCCATTCCCAGTGAGGTGCTGAACAAGTCAGCTAATGGTTCTGCTAGGATCTCTGCCAACTCTTTCAATACCCATGGGTGTATGCCATCTGAACCAGGTGCTTTATCCACCTTTAGTGCCCTTAGACCTTTCAGTACCCTGCCTGCTGAGATTGCCCCATCTGTCACCTCCTTCCCCCCTTTGCCCACCCTTCCTACCCCCTGAGCCTGTGACCCATCCTTGTTCTTAGTGAATACCGAGCAGAAGTAATCATTGAGTGCTTCTGCCTGATTAGCTCCCCTCTCTGTGCACTCCCCTTTCCTAAGCTTCACAATCTGATCTTTACAGCTCCTTCTTTCCCTTATCTACCTGAAGAAGTCCTTATCCTCTTTTTTTGATGCCTTGTGCTAGTCTAATCTCCCTCAATGCCTTTGCCGTCCTAACTGCTCTGGTGATCTCTCTTGATTTCTTCAGGTACTGCTCTCTAACTTCCTCCTTATTGGATCCATTGAATCTTCTGAATGCTGTCCTCTTTTATTTTATTTTATTTAGTTTTTGTTGACCGGGTAAGGACACTAGACAACTCCTGCCTATTTTCAGGCATGACCCGGGAGAGGGGGATACAGATGAATGCCAACTGAGCTTGAATCAGATTAAGCTGTTGCCCTCACCTTATCCAGCACCTCCCCATTTAACCAGCTTGGTTGTTTGGACCTAGCTTTTTTGCTTTGTGTTCTAGTGCAAGAGCTAGTGGTCTCTGCTAGCCCAAGCTTAATGACTTCCCATTTCTGATTAGCATCCATGTGCGGATGGATGCTAGGTAGGTGCCCGGCCACTATTTCCCCCATCCTGCCAAAGTCGGCTCACCTGAAGTCCAGCACCCTGGTCTCCATTCTTGCAGCCTCCCTGCCCATGTTAAATGTGAACCACACTGTTGTGGTCACTCCCTGCCAGTGGATCAGCCAACCAGCTCCCTGACAAACTCCCCATTGGTCAGTACAAGGTCCAGAATATTATCTAACCTGGTTGGCTCATTTACCATCTGTATCAGGAAGCTGTCCTGGAACCCTAATGTTCAAGATGGCTGGTGTGCTCCCATCTACCCCTGGCAGATTGAAGTCCCCACTATCACTGTGTTACCCTTATTGCTGACCCTTCTAATCTGCTCCTCTAATTCCCTGTCCAAGTCCTCTATCTGAGATGGTGGCTGATACACCACCCCCATCCTGAGTATTCAGTTCCTCGAATCCTGAAACTGTAATCATAATGCCTCAGTTCTAACCTCCTCCCCCTCCTCCCTGGCACATCTTATCCCCTCCCTTACATAAATGGCTACCCGTTCCCTTTTTTCCAATCTCTGTGGCAAAGCCTATACTCTGGGCTGACCAGGCCCCAGTCTTGGTATTGGGTGGCCCAGGTTTCAGTGATGGCAGCTGCATCCACACCCCTCTCTGTCATCAACTTGGCTGCTTTGTTCCCCAGGCTCCTTGCATTCAAGGAGACTACCCTCCAATTAGTGCCCTTCCCTTCCTTCCCCTTCTGAACCCTATTCTTAGTGACCCTGTATGAGCCCTCCCCTTTTCCTTTCCTGCTCGTATGGGGGGTAAGCCTGCTTGGCTCCCCAATCTGAAGACTGGAAACTCATATGTTTAAAAATGTGTCATCTGGGATACTGCTATATGAGTTTCTATATCACCACCGTGTGAGAATACAAAGAAAGAAACATTTCATTAATCACAGTGACAGACTAGAGATAAGACTACAGATATGAATGTGTTCCTATGAATGACCATTCAGTCAACTTTGCTTCAAGGTTTACTGTCTGTGAAAGAAAGAATGTATTTCTGTGGCATTTCTGTGGCCAGCTTTCCTGGCTTTTAGCACTCTCTTGTTTCATGTGTCTATCACTTTAAATCACACTTTCACCCTTTCTGTATTCCTGGCTTTTGCCTTAGTGCTTATGGCTCTGACAGACTATTTTTAATATTCTTTGCTGCACTTTCCACGCATGTTATAAAATGGGACTTGGTTTGCCTATACCATGATGATAGCCACTTTAATGCCATATACGTTGTTCACCATTTCAGAAAAAGTTTTTTAAAAAACTGTCACTTGTGTGTGTGTGTGTGTGTGTAGGGGGTGGCATTTACTGAACAAGTGAAAGTAGCATAAAGGAATAAGCAATGACTGTGTTGTGTAACATCTCTGCTGTGTCCAGGAGGCAGAGAAACAAATTGCTCAACAACAACAGTGTCACATGAGTGGTATAAAAATTGCAAGAATTATAGGTAGTAGGAAAGACAAAAGACAGATGTACGGTACAAAAAGCAAAACAACATGCCTAGTAGGAACCTTAGGGTTACACATGACCATAGCAGCTTTCACTCTGCACTTTCTGTTTCTGTGACTAGCTAAGCACTTCAAAGTGAAATGAGAAAGCAGGTGGAGTGTTGGTATTACTGAGATGGAGATTACTGGCCTTTGATTGGGGGAGGGCCAAGCCCCAAAAGCCACCTCTCATAATGAAAAGTGTTTGCAATGCCATTGGCAAGCAAACATAAAAAAAATATGTCAATGCATTTCACTATGGGAGTAGTAGCTCCCCTACCATTGCTTCACTGTTTGCAAGGGAAAAATAAAACTACAGTTCTTAGCAGCATTTTTTATGGACTCTTGCAAAATCAATGCGGAGAATCCCTTGGAACTGGCAAACAGTTCTTTGATGTACTACAGCAAAACTTCAGGAATCGGAAACTACACAGATGAGAAAGTTCCCATGGCACACCCTAGCCAGAAGTCATTTTCAAAGATCCTTTATCCACTCCAGTACTTTCTGCAAGGAGTGACTGCTTATTTTTATACCCTAATTTCAAGAATAACTGGTGGAACCAACCAACTATAAAAGCAGCACACTTGAGATCCATACCACAGGTGGGTGAAGAACTGGATGGAGTGAAGAACACAAGGGTTGTGATAGAAAGAGGAATTCTCAGGAATGAGGAAAGTCACCAGTGGGGTCCCATAGGGGTTGGTGCAAGGGCTAGTGCATTTTAACATCTTCATTAATGACATAAGTGAATGCCTCAGAGAGAAATCTGCCTATTTGCAACTGACACCTAGCTCTGGGGCAGAGCCGATTCTGAGGTAGGAATCCACGAGTTGAGAAATTACATGGTGAGGCAAGACAGTTGGTCAAAGATCTGGCAGCTGTGCTTCAATGCCAAAAAGTACAAGATCTTGCACATGGAAAAGAAAACTCTATGTTCAGGATAATGGTGGGGGTATGACCATTGCTGTAACTGAGGTGATGAGGGCTCTGGTGTAGTGATCTCAAATAGCCTTACATCACCAGTGTGATAAGGTAATAAGAAAGGCAAACAGAATGCTGTTATGCATTAGTAGTGGGTTCGGCAGTAGAGAAAGGAAGTCATACTTCATTGGTGCAGGACTCTGTTAAGCATGTACCTGGAGTACTGTATACAGTTTTGAAACCCTTGCCTAAAAAGGTCATCAATTGGCTGTAGTTATTACAGAGAAGAACAACCAAGATGATTCAGGGACAACTCACAAGAAACTATGAACAAAGATGGGAGACCCTCAACAATTTGTTCATTGTAGGCCAGACAAGAATATGACTGACATTTTTAAATACATCAAGAGTGTTAACAAAGTGGACCCTGGAGAGCTGTTCACAACCAGCAGCAACACAAATACTACAGAAAAGAGTAAGAAAGAGCGGGGGAAATTTAGGGGAGGTCAGAGAAGTACTACTTCATAGAAAGGGTGAAGGAGGAGTGGAACAAGCCAGCTGAGGCACTGATCAGTGCAACATTGGTGGACAGCTTTAAGGGGAGTAGAATAGACACAAGGGATTGGTAAGGGACTTAGCAGTATAGGGGAGGAGGGAAATCAATATTGATCCCTTAGGGGCCATGTATCACACCTCTTCAGGCAGACTGGACAGACCATATGGTCTTCTTCTGCTGGCAGTTCTCTATGTTTCTAGGTCTCTATCTAGTTCCAGTTGGCTTAGAAGCAGAATGCATAGACCATATGGTCTTCTGCCAGCAGTTTTCTATGTTTCTAGGTTTCTATCTACTCCCAACTGGCTTGGAAAACTAGACACTTGAGCTATATGAGTATAACCCCTGAGAATCCTTTGGGTTTCTAAATATAGTGTGGTTGCTTACTGGCACCTCAGGGGTTAACATCTGAGTGCTCTTGCTGCCATGTGCTTTAGTGCATCTGCAGGAGGAGGAGCCTGGTGTGCTGGACATCTGCTGCTCAGGGTCAGTCAGATTGTTTGATGAAAATTGCTCAAAGGAAGCAGACTGGAGCCATGGCATCTAGTCTACAAGATGTTCTGTGATAGCTTGTCTTACAGTCAAGAGGTGTTCATTTCCTCAGCATACACCACCACACCCTAGGTGTGAAATGTGAAAAATAAACTATCAGGAGTCTTCTTTTTATTACCCAGCCTTTTTTACTCAAAACTGGTTTTCAGTTACAGTGCAGAGATGCAAAGAGATACATTAAACAAGTTGCACATAAAGCACCATCTTATTTTGGTTCAATTGCCTAGTCCCCAAATGCTTGCTTTACACTCACTTCCTTGACTTTGTAACTATTTACAGACCGTTCCATGTCCACGAGTGACAGCAACAAGGACAGCAATGTACACATGCATGCATACCTGAACACTGACATTTTGGTGTAACTCCACCTTCCTACTAAACTGGTGCACAGCCATAGGATGATAAAAGTAGATTCTTATTAAACAGCTCTCTGCAGCAGTGCAACTCCCACCACAGACAGGCATCAGTCAGATCAGATTTTAGTTTAGTTTTTAGTGGATGATTAGAGGAGAGCCACCCTGTGCCAGAGCAGTGAATAAGGCCCCCTCATCATATTCCTCTCATGCTATATGGGATCAAGACACTTCTGTGAAGTGGTGGAGGCTGTTATTCCACCAGCTAGCAAGTGTTTGACCTGCATAGCTGAACTACAGCTGTGGCTGTGATCAGTTTGGCTTTTCTTGTAGGATCTGCCAGGATTGCTGTTGCAACCTGGCTGCTGCCTGTTAATGTGAGACTATTTGCCATTGACTTCTGTAATCATACAGTAGTGGATATGTACAGCAACAACTCTGTTGATGCTAGTATAAAGGTTCTTTCTAAGTCTGACATTATGAGAGCTAGGGAATATTTATTCCCCTTACTGCTTAGGAACAGCTGTCTACTACAGCAGGAACCAAGTTCTACTTTTGATATTACTACTGTTTAAAACTGCTATTGCATCACCCTCATCAAGAACCGTAAAATCTGGGTTTCACTATTTACTTTCCACCTAAACTGTTGTTTAGACAAGTTGTTGTGGTGTGGTATGGATCACCCCTGTGGAGATCATTGGCCACAGCCAGGGATGGTGTGGGAATGTTGCCTTGCTGCTTGGTAGGGTCTAATATGTGCTCTCCAGTTGGAGTAGCACCAACAGGTTCCATTAATCATGTGTAGGAATAGAGGAGTTTGGTGTTTAATGATGCTGTTCAGACAGGCCTCATACATAGTTTTGTACGCTCACAGCCATGGTGAAGTCCACAAACCCTATTTCTATTTAACTACAGTATGCATTTATCTCACTTACTAGCAGTTACTGTGAGACTCTACTCCATAACTGTCAAGTGCCCGGAGACCACTAAAGGTGCATGCCATGTCATTAGTTGCCTTGCAAGATGTACTGAGAGCCAAATCAATTATTAAAATATTTTTCCCCTCAATGGCATTTTCATCTGGAGGCTATGGCCCCAATTCTATAAAGGCTACGACTGGCGTAACCGCACTTGCACCAAAAAGAATGGCGCAAGTAGCAAGTAATGCCAGCAGTTGCGTCATTTGCAATTCTGCAAAGCAGCCTGCAACATTGTGCCAAAGTGCACATACGCCACCAGATATGGCCTAAACCCTCTGCGACATGGTGCTGGGGGTTTACGGCATGTGTTGTGCCCTATTCTGGAAGGGCAGCAACAAAGTCCCTGATCTGCTATTTTAGAACAACCCCCAGAGGACATCCATCAAAATACAGTTACACCAACATTTAACTGGTGTAAGTGTACTTACACCCTAGAGGTTGTGCAAAACTACCATAGGGCAGGCACCCAATAGATGTGCCCTCCTCCCCCATGCCCAACACACCCACACAGTATAGCCCCACAGGGCTGCAGTGTCCCCCACACCCCGATCCCCCCAACTGTACATGCCCTGCAGGGCAGCTGTGCCCACTGTCCCCCATCACCCCAACTGTACATGCCCTGCTCAGTCCCAATCCCCCATCTGCAAATGCCCTGCTAGCAGCTATGTCCCCCAACCTCTGATGCCCCGTCATAAATGCCCAGCAGGACTGCTCAAGTCCCCCCAGCCTCTGACCCTTGGAACAACAATAGCCCTGCAGAGTGGCTCATCTCCCCAAAGGATTCATTCCTGACCCCGAATTGAGTGCAACAAATGGTAACAAATTAATAACTCCTGAAATCCCTGGTAGTCTAGTGGCCCCACCCACTCCACCCAGCAGTGCCAGTCCACCCGCCCCCACCCATCGCTGGAGACTGGCACAGCCACCTATCACCTTCATGGCCGCCGCCGATTGAGCTTCACATGAGTGCTTACGTGTACATATGTGCTCAATGAATGAATTCATTCATTGAGCACATATGTATCCAATGCTCAACTCATACAAGTCGGTGGCCTTCAGAATGAGAGGAGTGGGCTGTACCAGTCAACTCAGCTGAGAATGGAGTAATGAAGATGAACTGGCAGTGAAACCACTTAGACCATCGATTCCCCAGGGAGTTGATAGTCCCCTGCTAACGGCCTTTCAGTCCGGATGTGAGAAATGGATCCCTAGAGAGGGATTACACTGCCACAAGGGAATATTAATGTTCCAGGTGTCAGGAATGAGAGGACTGGCTTTGGCTCATTTATGATGGGGGATCTCGGGCTGGGGACACAAGCTGCCCTGGGGGCAGTTACAGATGGGGGATCAGGACCTGGGGAACACAGCTGCCCTGGAGGGCTTTGAGCGGGCACTTGCACTCGCTGGGGGGGGCTGCGACTTGCCCCTTAGGTACGGCATTCATTTGGCATAGCCTCCGCTTGTCACAAGTCACAGGACTTAGCCGTGAGGACCTTGCCCCTTCTAGAATAGGGCGTAGGGTCCACGTCTCAACTGCGTTTGGCACTAGTTGCCTTTGTCGGCGACTTGTACCTAGCTTCTAGAATCCCACCCTATGACTGGTATGTCAGATATACAATTGTCCTGACCTTTGTAGAATGATGATTTTATAGTACTTGAAAAGGACTTTGTCCTGTAAAGCTCCAAATCTAGATTCAGGCATTTGCCATACTGTATACCTGTTAATGTCTGGAATAAAGGGACATGTAAAAGCTGCAGAGCATGTGGACATTTATGTTTGTAACTATTATTCCAACTAACGGTTCCCAGTTCAGCATTATGTTTAATTCCCCTGACCACAGAACTCCATCTTCCTTAAATATGAATATATTTATGATGTGCCACCACTCTTCGAGAGTCAAGTTTCACTAATCTAAAATCCCCTTAACTGGAGAGGGTGGCTTACACAAGCAATCTATTCTAGAGACTCATAGACTGTTTTAATGTGGAAATACCTGAGGAACAAGTAAGGGTTTTGACATTAATTGCTTAATTCAGCAAGCCATAGTGATTCAAAGGTTTTAAGCAAATTAAAACACTTTCTCTGTCACCCTGTCTCTCTACCTATCAACTAATGAAATTAAAGTGTTTCCACAAATTTCTTAAGTTCAAACATCAATCAAGCTGTTCTGCACTCCTCCCTTTATTCTTGTGATAGTGCCTCCTACTGCATTCAGCAGCATGGGGCATAATCTCTTCCTTTTATTATCATAGCATTTATTGTATTAGACATTTAGAAAATGTCCCCTCTTACCAGCCAACAAAACAAGCAGTAGATTTTGTTTCTGCTGCCTTGAGCTATTTGGACTAGGGGAAATGATTTTGATAAGCAAATGCTCAGATTTAATCCATTGGGCCACTGTAACACTTCACAGCTTTGCGAGAAGTCAATCATTCATCACTCCAAAAGACCCCCTTTAAAAAAGATGTATGCCAAGTTTTTCCACTTCAGGTTCACGACCCACAGAAGATGGATGAAACCCTGTGGAAGTCATGAAGCAGGAGTGAAACACAACAGCAATAAATGGAGTGGTGGAGGGGGGGTGCTGTTCCCAAGAGGGACCCAGTGTGTGCTGTTGGAGAGATAATTTGTCATTGCAAATTATTTACAATCTATAGCCATCAATAGTAACTCAAACCAGTGGCACCTGCTGACTGATCAGGAGGAAAAGTTATTGTTTTTTTTCATGCGATGCTGACTGTTGTTCTGATTGGCTTAATTAAAGTATGTTTACACACACAAGCCACGCAGTACTTTGGTAAATACTGACAGGAGAGAAACAAAGAGAGAATGTGTTTGCTCGGTAAAGATAATACCTTTACAAGTCTAATGAAAATCCAACTTATCATTAGTCTTACAAATGTATTATCTTAACCCGGAAAAAAAAAAATTGTCTTTTGCTTCACTCCTGCTTTTGTGTGGGTTAACAGGGCACAACCCATTCTTGATCTGGTAAATGCTGACACAAACTGACACAGAGTTGCATAAACATGCAAATGAGTTACACACACACACACACACACACACACACACACACACACACACCTAAATAAAACACAAACACACACAGTGGCATGCAGATGCATCTAATCATGTAGATATAAGCATACACATGCAGATTTTCTCACAATGTAATCCTATGGTACAGATTTACACCTGCATATATAAACATTTATGCACTCAAATATAAACACATTTTTTGAAGTGTTACAAAATTACCATCAGAAACACACTTGGAGGACACACACTCTGATGTGGTACAATTTTCTCATTACAAACATGCATAGTCAAATACACATATTGCACACTCATATACTGCAGTATTCACACTGCAATAATGAATTCTCTGTCTACTATATTGGATTCAATAAGACCTGCAAATTTATGCTAGCTGGGTATAGTAAAAAACTGATGCAAAGCTGGCATGGTGATCAGTCCAACTAAATCAATTGTGAGAATTAAAAAAAACAAAAAACAGGTAATGCTACTTATAAGGCTGGGTGAAATTATCTTCTGCCAGTGAAATTCTGATTGTAGTTCTGTGAAGTTCAAGAAATTTCTAAGTAAATTTGCCAAAATTGTTATTACAGTTATTTCCATGTAATGTTAAAAGCACTTGTCCCAACTACTCCAAATTTCGTACGATGCCTTTACCATGGTCCATTCAGACATGTACCAAGTTGCACTGTTATATCTATAAAGGTGACTGAGTTATAAACCTCTGAACGTTCAGAAAATTAACATTTTCATTTAGCAATTATGTAAATTGCAGAATTTTAAGCCCCTATAACTTTAAAACTAGAGAACCGAATATCGCCAATTTTGTTAGGTTAATTTACCCTAAATATTAAGCATTGAGGACACCCCTGTGGGCCAGCAACAGAGTGTCATGCAGTCATGCTGATGACCCAGGACTGGAAGCAACCCCGGAAGTCACACTGCGAGGCAGGTCATAATCAAGACAGCTGCCGCTCAGAAGTGCATCTTGGTTAGGGATGGTTGGCAGTGGGTTCTACTAACAAGCTACCCCTGCAGCTGGGCCAGGATGCTTGCTCTTGCCACAGGTGAAGCTGTGGTTGTGCGAGGCTGGCAGCAGGCAGAGGCACCGCCCCCACCATGGGATGTGGGAGGGAAGGGAAAGAATGTGGGAGAAAACCTGGTAGCCAACTGAATGAAGGCTGGGTTCAGCCTAATGAGGGTATATCACTATGAACAGGGTATATTTCTGAAAGATAAGCTGCTGGTTGGGAGAAAAAAACATATTACAAAAAAGAGGCTGTGTGTTAACTCTCTAATCTCTTGCTTAAAGGCTGGCCAGGTTATAAGGAGCCAAATATTCCAAAAATAACATCAGCACTTAACACTGCATATTTTGAGCATTTATGAAATTGTGGAATGCTGTGATGCTTTTGTTGAAGCCATGCCCACACATTCTGTCAACTCATACACTAGAGTTGCCATTGCAGAGGAAGGCAAAATCTGGGTAAAGTGGCTTTAATGTGGAATATAGCAGGATTAATGTCTACATTTATAGATAAAGAATGTGTGGACTTTATTAGTAAAATGGATTTTATTTTTTTTTCCAGAAAACCTGGCATGATGAGAAGCAACTGGAAAATGTGGCCATAAATGGGTATAGTATTGTGCAAGTTCCAGCTATAAGACAAAAGAAAATGCATAGAAGGATGGGAGGATTAGTAGTATACATTAAAATAAATGATTATATCAAAACAATAAGTACTATAACAAAACAGAACCACATAATTATAAAGTTAGAAATAGAAGAAGATGACGGAATGATGGTAAATATTTGTAAGCCCCCAATAAAATTCCCATTGCTCAAGCAATCAATAATAAAAGATGTGCTGGAGGACATAAAATGCATAGTGAAAGAAAATATACATACTGAGTTTTTAATATTGGTGGATTTTAACATCAGATTTGGAAAGAAAATGATAAAGGAACCTTATTAGGCATTACTTCAGGCCCTTAATATCCCAGCCAGAAGACTGCTAGATAAGAAAACTACAGATAAAAATAAACAAATGAAAAACTTGTTATACATGTTACAGTTGATCATTTTAAATGGGAGATTACCCTCCGATAGTGAAGGGAAAATGACATATATAAGTACAAGAGGGACTAGCACAATTGATTATGCACTAACAACTTTATATAATTTTGATAATTATAAAGATTTAAAGATCATTCAGAGATCAGAAAGTGACCATTTACCTATAGTGCTATACAGATATCAGGAAAATCAGAATGATTTTAAAAAACAGATGTAAGTATAGAGATTATTAATCATAGAATATGTTTGGGTCCTATTAAGCAGAGTAATGCCATTAAAATTAGTAAGCAGTTTATACAAAATCTTTCCCCCATAATTAAAAATCTATTGGATCCAGAGGATGTGTATGAATAAATTATGATACATTATCAACAAGCAGTAGCGACACTAAGTTCTAAAAATTGTAGGGAAAAAAAAAAAGAAACTCTTCAAACTCATAAGGGTACTTAAAAAAAACCCTACTAGATTAAATCTAAAGGAGTTGAATAGAGCAAGAAGACAATACAAAATTCATGAAATAATCAATGCACAAAAAATCAAAAAGAATGATGGGAATCTATGTTAACAACAGTAAGGGAAAAAGATGATAGGAACTTTCGAATTTCAGTGGCCAAATCCACCAACACATATAATAATCAAACAGATTCATATAGAGCCCCAGAAACATGTTCAGATTGCTCTAATGGATGAAAACCTGGGTGAAATGGAACTAAATGAAAACTTTGCCTGGTTTACACCAACAAAGGTAAAATTAACAGAAATAAATCCCCAGGCCCTAATAGCATCCCTATAGACTTTTACCTTCTTAGTATAGACTGGTGGTCTGTAACCCTTGCAGAATTTTTTAATAAATCTGCAATGTACACATATATACCAGCTTCCTGGATAGGTAGTTACATAGTGCCAATTCACAAAAAAAGGCTCTTATTCAGGCCCTAAAAATTACAGGCCCATAAGCCTGCTGGATGGTATGCCTAAAATATAAACCAAGGATTTACTCAGTAGACTTTTAGAATGTGTGAATCAATGTGGCATTGGCTCAGAGTTGCAAGCAGGGTTTAAAATGGGAACAGGAACCAGAACTCAGGCATTCCTTCTCTCCCATTTGATTGAAAAATATTGTATTGTTAAGAAATAAAAACTATTCGTAACATTTATAGACTTTATTTTGGCATTCAACACAATCCTAAGGCCTTTACTATGGGAGAAACTGGAACGCCTGGGTCTGGATCCAAACCTACTTGTGCTTATCAAAAGGTTATATACAAATACATGGACCAGAATAAAATATTCCAAACCTGGAGCACTCGCTAAAACAAATTAACACTAATGTTGGTGTCAGGCAGGAGTGCGTACCTGCCTCCACATTATTTAACATTTATATTACCAATATTTTAAAACAGTTAGACAACCCGGCTTTTCATTTACCTATTAAATTGCAACATAAGGTCCCAGTTCTTGCATATGCAGACAACTTGGCTATGATCTCTATGACAAGACTGGGGCTAGAGAGAGCACTCATGAAACTAGAAACTTTATTTATTAGCCATAATTTAAAGCCAAACACAACTAAAACAAAAATAATGATTTTTGGAACAAGAAAAAAATATAGAGCTTTAACCTTGGCAAATAAAAAAATGAACTTTGTTCATGAAGTCTCATATCTAGGTGTGCTCTTTAATGATAACTTCAAATGGACAAGACATATAAACTGGGTCAAGAAAAAGCGGTTAGGTTCTATGAAAGCTCTTAGAAGATTCAATATATTATATGGTGGACAGGCCATATCACCAATGATAAAAGCAATAAATGCAAAAATTATTAATCAAGCCCTATACACAGCAGAGGTATGGGGAAATGGAGATTCTCATAAGATTGAAACATTACTAAATAAAACATATAAGCACATGTTGAAAATTCTGTTGAGTGTACCTAACTATTTTGTATGAGCAGAACTAGGACATGCAAGATTTGAACACCTTGTGCATACAAGGATGATCAATTACTATATTAAATGAACTTCTGAAAACAACACAAAATTATTGGGCAAAAGCTTTCTAGAGAAAAAGGCACCTCTAACATATCATAAGGGTGACTTGTTGGCTAGAATTAATATTACATTAAGGAAGTATGGTTGGGATCACCTCAAATTCTGGATTGAGAATAACATTTGTCTTAATGATGCCTAAATGAAAACTGTAACTAGGTGTATTGAGACGAGATCCAAAGAAAAAGACTTGGAAAACACAGAAATTGTTTAAAATAGCTTACGAATAACATGAAGGAACATTCCCTTAAATTTTATTTGGAGGTAGCCCAATCTCCAGAATACAGAAACATTCTTACAAAATTTAGATTTGAAGTCTTGCCAAGTAAAGTTTTGAAAAAAAGAAAGAAACTTTTCATGGGACAGTACGTTATTGCAATCTGCAAGAGGAGGAGGACCTTCTAATACATGTGGTACTCCAATGTCCCTGCTATTCAGGTATATGGCACAAATACCTAGGAGAACACATTAGAACAATGCATTTTCCATCCAGATTTCAATCAATCAATCAAATCTTTATTTATTCAGGCGATCATCATTGAGCAAGGCTCATTTACAAGATGGACCTGATTTTTTTAAAATTTTTTTTCAATCAATCAAATTATTTAAAGATATTATTAAAGATTTATTTTGGATTTACTCTTCAATTCAGAAAATGAAACCATTTTAAATGATCTAGCACTTTATTTGTTGGAGATCACTAAAATTAGAGGGAAAAATACAAATAATTAATCCAAACAGTTAATATACTTAATAGAGACCCTCCTCCTTAACTGCAAAATGTTTGTTTATGTAGAGAAAATGAACTTTATATCATTACATGTTATGTTACCATGGGCTACCCCCTTGGACCACCCCTGGTTGCTTTACTACTGTAATAAAATGACAAGCTACATAGGAAACCACGTATCTGTTTTTTTAAATTTTTGAAATGAAAAGTATACTGTAGCTTTGAACTGTTTACTGACATATTATATGGAAATTATATTTTAACTAAGATAGCTGTATATGTATTTAACTCAACTTTTTCTATGTGTAATGGCATTTGTTGACGATCAATAAATCTAAATTGAAATTGAATTGAATAAGGTAAAGAGGTAATAAGGTAGTATTTATAGGAGGCTCCATAGTAAATGTATATGGGTGCCATGTGTCAGGTCACTATCTTTAGTGATGAAACATGAAGAACAGTCATGACCATCACTGGGCACTAGCCTGTCTTCTTGTAATATACCAGCTAACTACTAGAGCTCCCTGACTTGTTGCCACATGCTGAGTCTTTAACAACCCTGTAGGTAACAATGTACAATTTTCACTATTTGAAAACAGTGGCATTAAGTGAGGCTAAGCTTTACAACTATTTGTGATGTAAGCCATTACGATAGAAATATCTGGATATCTTTAGTTATGATGGAGCATGATGCTGAGCATCACCGTCACAGGAGTGTTGGAGGGCATTGCACTGCCACGATGCTAGTGCAGGTAAGGTGATTCAGCGGTGATAAGTGCTTTGCTTTGTTAATGGTAAATTTCACACATCACTACATTTTTTTATTGTTCAACACATGCCATAACTAGACTAGAATATCATGAAATCATTACATAATTACAAACAGTATATTCAAATAGACTAAATATACTGTGTTCCCTATCATAGACATACATACTGCAGTTTGGAGCAAAATCATATTCTACATAGAACCAAAAATAGAAATTCCATTCCTCTGTATATAAGCCCTCGAAAATATAAACAGTAAATATATGTACAACATTTGAATTATACAGTTATTTGGAGAGATGCTCCACAAAGAGCATGTAAACCAAGGTATAGCTTGGTAATCAGAAATACTAAGGAACAGAGAGTCAATATGGACATAAAATGATTTGGAGTAGCATTACATAAACATACAAGTATCTAGAGTGGTACCACCCAAAATCAACACATTAACAAATACTGATAATTGCATATAATCCAGACTAGCCAAAGTCAAATCAAAAGAAGTCCAATTTATGATTCATACCAAACAATGGTACAGATGTTCATATACTGTATGAATGATCACATGTCCTATTGGACTTACACTGGAAATTTCAACCCAAGAAATCCTCTCAGCAGATAATCTGTCAATATATAAATATGTTTTTTTTTGAATACATTTAATTATGTAAAAGTAATCAGTGAGTTAATTAAGTATGAAGATATCCTGAACTGATAAATAAAAGTTACTGGATCATCCAGTAATCTGAAAAGCCCAGCCAAAACAGGATTAATCCAAATCCATCTCATTTTATTGGACCATGGACAGATCAGGAGAACATGAAATAAGTACTCCACACCACCATTTGAAACAGAACAGGGGGTCTAATAGGCATCTGGAATGTGTGCAGACCTTGTGTACAATACATTACTTGGAAATATTTCAAATATGTAACAGATAAAGGCAAATCATTTGTCAGGATTCATGATACACTAGAAGTAAAACCTTAATGCCAAACCAAACATCACTTGGAGTGTACGAGGGAGAAAATTGTGAGTTTTTAAAATCATTTCTAGATCTAATCCTTGATTCAGTAAGCAAATCATATTCTTGACATATTTCTTTGTATTTCAACCTCAGTAATTCCAAATTTAATGTAATTATTTAGATAGAATAGATAATATTCTTTTAAGAATATGAAAACATATGACAACCAAAGGGACTTAATATTATGTTATTCTAATCACCTTTCCTTCACCAAATGTTCCATCCTGAACAAATTGCCCTTAGGAAATCCTGCAATCTTGATCCCTAACCCAAGTTCTGCTTTAGGTATGATGCAGGAGTACAGCAGATTTATTGAGTTTGAGTGAATATTTTATGATTCAAAGAGATGATGTTTCTAATTCTAAAACCTTATAGGGTGCCCAAATTTCAGTACCATAGAGACCCTATCCATTAAATTTAGATGAAAGAACCTGAACCAAGGGCCTAGTATTATTATTATCACATTTAAAGTTAAGTCATTTCAATCCAATGAGCATTTTGTTTTTAACTGTGGCTATTGTATGTGTATGGTGTGTGTTATAAGAACCATTAGATGAAAAATATAAACCAAATAAGGGTAAGTAGACACTGAAAAATAACTTGGCTACCTCCCCTCCCCATTTATTAGAATCCTTGTTGCTAGCAAACATAACAATCTGAGTTTTTTCTGGGACTAATGGATAAATTCAACTTCTTCAATTCTGCAACTAGAATGTTAACTGAGAACAATTCTCTGAGAGGATGCATTATATAAAATGTTCTCAAAATATCATCCCTCCTGGCACCATTAATTGCAATATCCTCTCTAATAGTGTATATCTCATTTGTTAGGATAACTAACTGTTCCATCAGCATAAGGTTTGCTGCATGTTAGTTGTTCATCATATTAATGATATCCACACTAAGATAGGAGGGGAAATATGTGATAGGGTCAAGATTTTCATTAAGAGCTGGAAATATATTAGAAGGCTCTGGGATGGCAGTCAGTAATTTAACATTGATGGAAGACATATTCTTCAGTGACTTATTAATATTTACAGTTTCTTTTCTGTAGTTTACAGACCTATCCAGATTTCTTAGCCCAGTAATTGTATGCTGCATGTCAGAGAGAACCTCAGTCGTATCTATTTTATGAGCTTTATTCCTTCAATTTTTTGTAGATATATCTACTTCAATTTGAGCAAAATCACTGATATTGGAGGTATCACCCTTATCAATTATGGCTGATTATCTAGAGTCACATGAGAGCGGGGGAATGGCCTGGCAATTGCAGAAAGGTGTTTGATAATGAGTTAACATCTATTTTTTCATTACTTGTTCATTATTTTGAGGGTCTTTTGTAAAGACCCCACTACCTCCTGGTAAATTAAACCCATCAAAACTTAGTACAGGGGTTTTCTCAACTAAATTTAGTAAATATTATTAGGAACAACATTATGAAACAGTAGTGACTTGGCACCCCTTGGAGTAAGCTGATCCTGAACTTGACTCAGTTTGCTGGATAGTCCAGAGACAATCATGTTTCCTTAATGTTCACAACTAGATGCTCCATAGGTTTTGGTTGATTGCTGAGTTCCACTTGAGCATTTTTAATATTTTTTGGCTTAGCCATTTCCATTTGGGCGTTTGTTTCAAACAATACATTTGGATTATCTACTATCATATTAGGTCTATCCTTTTTGATTTTCCCAGCTCATCTTTTTTATAATCTCAGGACAACCAATAATTAAATTATTTGTGGTCTTACTAGTCAGAGCAATATAATTTTTCTGTTTTTGAGTCTGAACCGTTCTGAAGTATATACAGTATTAAAACGGGTATAAACACACTATGAAATAAAATACTGTTGTATTCAAAAACATGGTACATAAAATCACCAGTCCTTTAAAGGATTAAATACATGAACAATATAAAAATAAGTCACCAGCCCTTCACAGGCTGCAAAGTGTAGCAAAAACAGAAGAAAACAATTGTGGATAGCAAGACAGCAAGACAACTGTATTCTATAGGCAGCCATTTGTCTTTTGTATACTCTGATTCCTCTGGGTTTCCACGGTTTACTGCAGCAACACTAGTATTAAATATATATGTATCCGCAAGCTTGAAAACTTACATGGCTGATCACATATCCAAAGATCTGAATGGGAACATAGTGCTAAAAATTGTAAATAACTGAACGTGATCTACAATTAAAATTCAAGCAAAGAGGAACCACTATTGAGACTATACAATGACTTCACCAAATGAAATCATCAAGCATCTAGTCTGAATTTATAAGAATGGGAAAAAGTGTTGGCACCTCTTAAATCTTTTTAAAGTCCATTCTCAGACAAATGTATCCCTACAGTGTTTGGAAAAGCATTATATTCTTACTTAGAAATGAAAAACAAAAAAACACTTTCAAGTTAGCAAAACTCAGTGACTCCACTGAGTATAATAACAGAGGCAGTCCCAGTGCATAGTACCATGTGCACTCTTTCATGTACCAGGGTTGCCTGAAGAACATGGCTGACATACAATTTAACTAGAGGAGGGTCACATGCTTTCTAAATGTGCGCCAAATCAAGATTCAAAAATGTATAAAGAAAAATACATTGTGACTTTATAAAAAGAGTTTTATTAATATCCAGAAAATCAAAGACAGCAAAATACACAAATACACAAATAACACTATAAACGTTAATCATAAAATGCTCTGCCCTTAACTATGGCATGCAGCACAAGTTTAGCAGGGGTCAGGTACCAAATGTCTAGAGCATTTACCTGATAGGGCACAGATAAAAGTATTCAAAGTTTATAGAACTACTAAAGCGTTAAAGCTATCTAAGTTATACCTGCATTGTTTAAGGACTTACATGTTTAATATCCATTTACTAGAAACAGGCACAATACGATTAGTGAAATTCCATAAAATGTAGGATCTTGCCAAACACCATAAGATGCTTAGCAGGTAAAAATTCAGTCACTGGGCAAACAGGGGAGAACAGATAATAGAGTATACTATACATTATACTATACTAGAGTTTGCTTACTTTTAACAGGTTCACCTGTATTAGTGAGGCAGTCATTTTGTCAATGCTGATATGGGTGAAGGCAATCCGCAGCCTGGCATTAGGGTGCCAGGCATTGCATCTCCCAGGATATGTAGCGCCAAAGTGCCACCCCAGGAAATAGCCCTGTTTTGCAGGGGGCTTCATCACCCACATCCCCCGAATATGAATGTAGCAACCTCCAGGGCATACATGCCCTGGAGGGCATAGAAACAGTGTGGGTGCAAAGGATGGCATCAGTGAGGGGTGATCTAAAATCAAGATCATCCCTGTCACTGTCGCTCTTCTTGCAGCACCCTAATTGCAGTGCCAATTTTAAGCTGCCGTTCTAATGGTATACCCTTTTAATATGGCAAGGCAAATTTACCCTACACTTATATGCAACTCACTCCCCTTATAATCCCAGCCCAGACCTCCAAGCTTTGTAGTGCAGGAAATACTATCTAAACTGCTTGCACTCCTCCATTGCACACAGTCTCGACTTTGTATCCCTGCTGATCTGGCAACTTTCTAAATTACAGCTGCAATGTCTCCACTCCACAGCATTGCTCCAGTCCAAAATCTTCAGCAGAATATACCTGCTCCACCCACTCAGCCACTCCAGTGGCTTCAGCCAGACCAACCCCTCTGACAGCTTAGCTGACCCAGTGCTGCTAGCCAATGGAACACTGCTCCCTTCTCTCAGGCTCCTCTGAATCAGGTATTTTGTCCTGCCAACACCATCACAACAAGGTATCGAGATGTCATCATGGTTGCTCATACAAAATCTGTGGGTTTAAAAAAACACTTCTGGGGCATGATGTTCAAGCATATTTCTCCATAAACTGTATCATTAAAATTACAAGGTATAGCATAGATAGCATACCTACTCAAGCACAAAATAAGGCATATAGGCTGCCATCTTCTCATCACACTAAGTGGAATGGCATTACCTAATATACATCCATGAAGTTTTGAGCAAATTTTGACAATTGGTAATTTCTAAAGTATCCACAATAAATGTTCACCCACTGAACCACATTTATTCAGATTCATTAGATTCAGGGACATATTTACTTTGGTATGCATGACAACTCTTTAGTGTATATCTGCAATAACAGTAGATCTATAATCATCCAAATATTTTGAAAATTTTCACAAAATTTACACATAATTAAGCTGTAACATTTTGAACTCCTGTAACTTACAAGTTATGTAATTAACAACTCCTTTATTTAGCAGTTTCTAAGACTCTTTCAAGAAAGTATGCATATACAGTATATGTTTATTTAGCTTCAAAGGTGGCTATGTTGTAAGTATAGAAATATTTTCAGACATTTTTACATGAATAATAAATTGCAACATTTTGAGCCCCTTCAATACCCTCTCATCCAAATGTCATGAAACATGGCATCCTTTTAGGGCCCTTGCGCACAGTATGTATGCCAAATTTAAGGACACTAGCTATAAGACTGACTGAGTTATAACCAATTAAAGAATTTCAGAAAATGCCACAACATTTAATCTGAATTTGATAATTTCACCTAGCCCTAGTTGCTTCATTCAAGGTACTGTCAGTGGAGCTATCATCCCACCATGGACACCACTTGGGTCATGTTTCAGAGATGGTGGAGCTCCCATCCCACTGAGGATGTTGCTTGGTTCATGTTTCAGAGATACAGATTAATTCATGTTTTGTGGGTGGTTAGGTGACCTGCAACCCCACTGGTGATGCTGTGTTACAACAGGTGGATCTGCCATTATATTGGTGACACTTATTGATACATATTTCAGGGCAGTAAAGCTACCATCCCACTGGTGGCATAGCTTGCTTGATGTTACAGGGGAGGTTAAGCTACCATTCCACTAGGAACCCTTCTTAATACATGTGTTGGAGCTAATCTCCCAGTTGTGGCACCAGTTGGTTTATGCTTCAAGAAAAGTAATGTGGCTGCCATCCCACTGGGGAAATTGTTTGGCTCATATTTCAGAAGTTGGAAAGCTGCTATCCTACTACAATAGTAACAACTTGGTTCATATTTTAGGTTTTGATATAACATACAACAAGAATATGTTATACAGTTTATACAAATGCAATATGTTGCTTAAACATAAGTGATGTATATACAAAAATCTATCTAGACATATATATTAATTCTGTCCACTTCAATAAAAAATTCTAAGTAAGAGAATAAGTTCAACTAATGAAAAGGTGTCACCTACTTTAGCTGTAGAATCTACGAAAAATGGTAGATCAGAAGTAAAATTACCTTTTACTACCCTAACATGTATATTTACTAACAGTACATAATTTAAGGGTACTACTCTGGCAAAATAGTTCGGTTACAGTAGTATGCCCCCCTTAGATTTACCTATTCAGATTAGTGAAATAAAAGAATTAATTTGCAAGACTTTACTCTGAATGAACAAGAAAATAAAGAAATAATATTAGATAGTTTTAAAGAAAAAAGTAGTTATCATTAAATTTAAATACATTCAGTATTAACACATTTTTAATTACTGCTGGTTTCTTTCAAGTCCATAGAGTCTCATGGTTCCTTAAGCACCCTAATAACTGTCATCACTGATGAGCCTTAGAAGTTGTCAAATTCAAAGCAGCCACATGAGGTACATGAGTAGGTGTAGTTTCATTAGGTTGGACTACAGCTTAATTTCCATTTACAGGCAGAGTGTAATCCAGTGTCAATGACAAGGCACATCAGGTAGAATATCACTAGTAGCTAAATCCATAATTTTTATGGTATCCAGAGAGAGACATCAGGAGTCAAATATGTCTTGGGCACTGTGGTTATAATGGACAGATCTGCTTCATCAGATTCAATTTCAGAGTCCAAATCATCTAAAGCATTTAAATCAGTATTTTTTTTTTGTTTTCTGTAACTCTGCAAAAGTATTTTATTTGGTCTGTGTAAAATAAAATTTTTTTTGAGACTTTTAGTGTTATCTGAATTTTGCAAGGGTATAGAACTGCTAACGTGACACCAGTCTCTTGTACCTAATCTCGGTATTGCAAAAAATGTCTCCTTCTGGTGAGTTTGGGGTGAAACTTCAGGGTAGACATATATTTTATTATTCTTGAACACAATAGGTTGCTGACCCTGACCTGCTTTAAGACTGTTTCTTTATTAATTTCAAACTAAAATGTCACTAAAGACCGTGGTAGGTCTTTCCATTTTGAGTTGTAGATGGAATGTGAAATGCCTGAGCAATCCTTGAAGTGAGAGTACATTTTTCTGATAATATTTCTTAAACAATAGCCCATACATTTGAGGTCCCATTGGCTTCAAGAAACAATATTCCAATAAAATGTATTTGTTGCACCTGGATATGTTTTCTAAATGACTCAATTTTTTTAAGTCTGTGTGAGGCTGTCTTAATGTAATGAAGTGGTAATGCCTTTTTAAGTCTTTAAGTTCTGTTTTATTGTAGGTATTTCCTTTTGTTGCTCTTTTTATGTATTTTCAATAGTTAGGACTTTCTCCTCCAGTATCTGTGATTTTGTTAAATCTAAATCAAGCTTTTTCATGAAAGAAAGTATTACCTGTGTCAACAACCCAAAGGCATGATCACATCTGGAAATGATCCTATCTTCACTTGCAATAGCTCACACTGAGTCTTTATCTTTATCTGGTGCGGGTAAATCTTTGGAAGAAACCCCCTTAACAGGATCTGCAATGCTTTTAGTGTTTTCCCTTCTCCCTCAAGCTTGCTCCTTACAGTTGAAGGCCTACCTATGCGACTGGCCAGATATTTTTCCACTGGGCCAGTGAATGCCTTCTTGTCTGGATTCTCCAGATTGGTTTGTGAAAAGTCAGCATCCTCGCATTTCCTTTGAGCTTTTCACTCACAGTCTAGCAGTTGCTTTCTCTGCTTTTTTGTTAACTTTGATGCTGTCTCCAGTAACTCCGGCTGTACCTCTGGCTGCTCTGTTAAGGTTTGAGTCTCTGTTATAATGGAGAACACTTACTAAACACCTGAAATTGTAACACAGCAAACACCTCTCAGGGTAGTTTAAAAATGAATATTCACTTCTTGTTTGTTGCAAGTTATCCCTTTTACATCAACCACTTATAACAAAAGTAACACTTTACCACAGAAGTTAACTGTAGAAACACAAAGAAAATGTCACCAAATCAATTTTCGGCTGAGGAGCATAAACTACAGATGTGCTGCTAGTTTTGCCATCTCAGAATGCCACCATACATATTTTAGGGGTGGTAGGGTTGCCTTTGAAGAATTTGGAAGGGGTGCACTGATGTACAATACACTGTTGGAGATGCAGATTGATGGTTGTGTACTGCTGTGATTAAGCTGCATACTGTACCAAAAACTTCATCAATAGCAAATTGTACATGCACAAGTATAGTAACATGAGATATAGGGGATGTGATCTAGGGCCACAACAGTAATGAACTTGTTTCTGGAGGCCTCCTTTTCCTTTAGTGTCACAACTGTACTATGATCCCATTCCTTCGGCACTGGTGGGACAGTGGACTTTAGCCCTATGTGCCTTTACTGGTTCACCTTCCACAGATTCAAAATATTTATCAGGAATAAGTAATGTTGGATAATAGGGTCTCTTTAAGAGGCTGACAGTGGAGAGAGGAAAGGAAAGAATCTAGAGAAGAGATGAAAGAAAACGGAGATAGAATGAGATAAGGGAGACAGAGATGATTGAGAGGAAAAGTAGGATGGGAAGGGATGGTAAAATGTAAAGAGAATGTAAGTGAGGTTTTTATGTGACTCTTAAAAGAAGTGCACTCTAAATGGAGGCTCAAGCAGCTATTGAAAGTTACCTAACATGGAATGATTTTACTTTCGTCATCCTACCGACACACACAAACACACACTTCCATTCACCAGTATCAAGCACTCTAAATCACAGAAACATCGAAAACTGCCAGCAGAAAAAGCCTTTAAGTCTTTCTAGTCTGCCTTATGTTGTAGTACATGCCTTTGAGGTAGTGCTGAGTGGAATGCAGAAATCCACCAGCAGAATTAGTGTGGAATGACCATTCTGCCGGTGGAATTTCACCCGGAATTTCACTTGTTCGCCTGCGGAATTCTGCCAACTGTGAACAGCATTTTTTAAATGGAAAATTATTCCGCAACAGTTTCCATGGAAAATATTGAGATCAACGGAATATTTGATTTTTCAGCAGAAAATTATTCCAGGTGTAACCCCCCTGCAAATGGGGGTTCCCAAAAGACTTCCAGGAGCTTGCTTGAATGCTCCAAGCCTGAATGGTGTTTGGCGTTTAAGCCATTTATCAGTGAGTGTTTTTAGAGCCTCTGGTACTGTCTCTTTAAGAGCTGTCTGCTTGCAGACATAATTAGTTTATATGGGGGACTGTGTGTTTCTCTGTTTGAGTACCACTCGAACTGCTGCCAATTCACTTCATTTTGCAGTCACTAGGAGTGCAAAGGAACCTATCTGAAAGATGTAACTGTTTGCCAGAAATCATTTACAGTAATAATGAAATTACAGTTTGTCTAACCTGCTTTCTTTTGCAGTCAGAACAGTGTCTGCCTAGTTCCCATTCTGGTTTTGAACTGCTGAACTGGACCAATCAGTGTGGGTAAGCTAGCTCTAAAATGGTGCCTTGGACGAATCAGAACTTGGACTCATAATCTGAGCCAGCCACAAGAGAGATTGTATGGGCAGTGACTCTGGGAGATGTAGTTTAGACTTCAGTGCCTTTTTGGACCAACAGCAGCAGTCTATTGTGAGTGACAGCCAATCCAGTCAAGAACTGGGAGGAACTCAAAGGAAGTGCCCGTTTTGTCGGTTGGAGTTTCAGTTGAGCTTTGGCAGTGAAGAAGGAAGGAGCCCTGTGCTTTTCAGTGTGCAGTTTTAGTCAAAAACGTGTGTAAGGCCCAGAGTTCTGGTCTGCAGCTTGTGTAACAGCTTGTTAGGACTGAATCCGTCCTGTGAAAAGAATCAAAGGATCTCTGAAGAGTAGAAACCAGGCTCACCCTGTAGAAGACTGGAGGAATTCTGAAAATTGCACTCGGTCTGTCAGGAACTGAATCTGCTGTGTGTTCTCCGGGTATTGTGCAGTAATTGCGATGGGATACAGATGCAGCCTGCCTGGTATAGTGCTTTCTTTTATATGGATGTGTGAAGAGGTTTGTGTACCTCAAGTGAGCCCTGCTGACATTGAAGGACCCTATCTTATTTGGAGGTTGTGAGTACTAATTCAGGGTCGCTCCTGTTGAATTGCCACATTAAATCCAAATGGAATTACTGTACTGCTGACTGTTTAATTCTCCTTTTCTCTGTGTGAAAGGGCCCACCAGCTGCCACGGTTTGGACTAGCCACTAGGGCTTGGGTACCCAGGACAGTAACTGATAGGGATAGGCCTGCACAGAGCCATAGGTAGATTATTAGAGTGATAAGCTAATTAACCTGATTTCCCCTGTCCTTGTTATATCCCCTAAATAAATCAGAGCTGCTTGTTTCAGCAAAGTTATACTGCCTGAGGTATTTGTCTATGTTAAAGTACTGTACTGTGATTGTTGCACTGTATCTCATTTCACAGGAGGTCCCAGTGCGGAACCAGACCTGGGGGTAAGTGTATACTGTGAAGGGAATTCTGATATATTGTGTGGGCCACTAGTGGAAGAAAGGGGTTGCAGTGTCCCAGAGGGCTGTGACCAAGTTAGTTTAACTATTGCAAACCCTGACCTCTGGGTGGAGGCACCGCCATTGGATCCAGGCCCCTCAACCTGTTAGTGGCAAATCAGGCAGGGGTAGTAGCCCCTGGGATAGCGCCATCTAGGGGTTACATCTTGGAGGCTCACCGCTGGGATTGTGTGTCCTCTAGTGGCCATATTTACAACCACTGTTAAGAAAAAATGGGTACCCGACAGAAGTGGCTGTGCACGCTGGTGGAGTGGTGTACTGGGGAGGAGATCGACCCCCAAAATGCTATGCTTATCCTGGACATCCCCTGGTATCAATACGGACACTGTGCAGGAGTACTTTCCAAGGTGGAAGGTTTACAAACCCTGTGGTGGTGGGTCGGCATGCTAATCTGCTCACCCACACTTTCCTGGCCCTAGTAGAGTTTAAGGATCCCATAGATAGCTCCAAAGTGCCACAGACCATTACCCCAGAGGGAGCCCTCACTGCTTGGAGAGTGATAACTAAGGACAGTAAAGACCCGGGGGAGAGTCAGCCTCCACCACTATCTGAAACTTTTGAGGAGAAATTTGCTAAATGGTTGCTGGGAGAAGGGAAAACTGTGGAGGACTTGAAGAAACTATTCTTGCCACCTGGGGGTGTTCCTCCCCCAACACCCTCTCCCACTCCAGTGCCCGTAATGGTGGCTGAACCAATGCAGACTCCTATTTCTGCACCTGCCATTAGTCACGACTCTTACCGAAGGTTGAGGATCTTCTCTGGCACCCTCCCAACCCCCCAAGGGGAGGATGACTGGGAGACCTGGATAGACTATGTTGCCCCCCAAGTGCTAGAATGGCAATGCTCGGAAGCCGAAAAGCAAAAGAGGGTTAGTGAGAGCCTCCGAGGTCCTGCCCTGGCTACCATTCGTGCAAGCAAACGGCCAGTAACCCTGAAGTGACTGCACAGACCTATCTTGAGGCCCTGGAGAATGTGTAGGGAGCCCAGATTCTGATGAGGACCTATGGTGGAGAGTAAGAGATGCACAACAGTACCAAGGGAGTTGTTGTCTATGTATGTATCTCGGCTGGAAAATTGTTGCAAGAATGCCTCAGAAAAGGTAGTTTGCCAGCGATTGAACTGGACCGAACCAGGCTGGACAGGATCTTAAGTCTGCCCCTTCTCAGAACTGCTGTTGCTTCAGTTACACCTGGCAGATCGACTGGAATCCCCACCCTCCTATGATGAGTTAATCAGAGAAATTCGAGGAGTTGAGAAAAGACGACCTCGGGAGGGACCTGCACCAATAGCTGCGGCTATGACCCGAGTGACTGAGGGTGACCCATCAAGTGAAGTTCAGGGGCAGAGGTTGGCAGTAAATGAGTGCTCTGACAAGGAAAAAGATATGTCACAATGGGGTGAACTGTTGAGAGAGATCCGGGAATTCAAAAACAGTCCCTTTATGAAGGCCACGCCTGCAAGTACGGGCCCTGACCTATATCCGACTGCATCTGCTATGGGGTTGGGGGTACCCACCCATGTATCTCCTGCTGATAACAGCTCCGAACTCGATTCCTTGACCATGGAAGTGGAGAAACTGACGAGATGTCTCCAAATGCTTATCACGCCGCAGACAGAGATGGCACCAAGGTTTCCAGTTAGTAATACCCCGCCTGGCTCCCAGTGTGGTGCCTCGGCCAGCTCAAACTCAGAAAGTATGTTTTGCTATAATTGTGGGAAAGATGGGCACATGAAAAGGGAATGCGTCCCCAAAAGACACTGACAAAGTTGCATATAGGCTACAAGGAGAGCTTGGGAACAAATCAGTGGTTAAGAGGTGCACGAATGATCCCAGTGAAGGCACCAAAATGCTAACTCACGTCCTTTGTGGCAAGGTCAGTTGCCCAGGCCCCCACTATCGCCTCTCCAGACTGGTCCAGAATAGTGGGTCCCTCCATGGAACCACTGTAAAGGTGAATGGAGTGTCTACAAGAGCTGTGATAGACAGTGGCTCCCTAAGTGACAATTATGTTCCAGGATTGGTATCAGAAGCATTTTTCAGACGTGCTTACAACCATTAGAAGGACTGCATGTATGGGGGTTAAGGTGAGAAGGCCTACCCTATTCCGGGTATATCCGATTTGGTTGTCTTTCCCCACCTCCGTGGCTGGAGTGGCCGAACAAGTAGAGACCCTAGCCTTAGTGTGTCCTCCCACTGGACTGTATGATGGTGTCCTTTGTTGATTGGAACAAATGCTCATATGTTCGGAAGGCTGGCACAGTTGTGTTATGAAAAACAGGGGTCAAAGACTAGTAGAGCTTTAGAGTTCGGCTTTAATTAAGAAGGCCTATGAGGCACAGAGAGATGCTGAAAAACAGAACCAGATGAACCGGTCGGAATTGTATGGAAGAAGGATCCTGAGTCTCTGATCCTGGCACCAAATGCCCAGTGTACCTTACAGGAGAGGTCCGTATCAGAAAGGATGTTAAGAATAAAATATTAATGTTGGATGCACCAGGCGATGGAAAATTGCCAGAGGGACTGCTGGTCGCCTAGTATTTTGCCCGCTAGAGCCCATGCTTATGCCAGAAGGGTAATGGTCCAAGTTCATAATGTGTCTGAAAGAGACATTCGAGTAAACAGAGGTTGCATCCTGGCTAATGTGCATTGTGCAGACACTGCAGTGCTACCCAGCAGCAAGAGTTCAAGGAAGAATGACAGAGTAACGCCTGACTTGTTTGATTTCGGTGACTCCCCGCTGCCAGCTGAATGGAAAGTGAGGATCAGTGAGAAGCTTGCCCAGAGAGACCAGGTGTTTTCTTTAAAGGAATGGGATGTAGGATGCATAAGGAGCTGAGCACAATATCCGCTGCATGACGAAAGACCATTTCAGTGAGAGGTCTCGCCTGGCACCTGCTGACATAGATGATGTGAGACGGCATCTGCAAGAGATGTTAGCTGCTGTGTATTACAAGAATCCAGAAGCCCTTATGCTTCCCCATTGTGGTAGTGAGGAAAAGAATGGAACAGTAAGGATGTGTGGATTATCGCACCTTAAACCGGGCGGACTATCCCTGATCAGTACACAATGCCCGCATTCAGGATGCTTTGGACTGCCTAAGCGGGAGCAAGTGGTTCTCTGTGCTGGATCTCCGCAGTGGGTACTACTAGATCCCGATGGCCCCAGAGGACCGTGAGAAGACGGCCTTTATCTGTCCGGGCTTCTTATGAATTCATGAGGATGCCTCAAGGGATTTCAGGTGCCCCAGCCACTTTTCAATGATTGATGGAGCGTGCAGTGGGGACATGAACTTACTAGAGTGCCTGGTATACCTAGATGATGTTATTGTGTTTGGCAGCTCACTGGAGGAACATGAGAGCAGATTATTTAAGGTATTGGACCGACTGGAGGACTTTTGGCCTTAAACTGTCCATTGATAAGTGTCAATTCTTTCAAACATCAGTAAAAGTATGGGACACATAGTATCCACCGAGGAATAGAGATCAATCTAAGTAAAGTTGAGGCCTTGACCTGGCCACAGCCCAAAATCTAAAAAGAACTGCAAAGATTCCTGGATTTTGTGGTTATTATCGGCGCTCATCAAGGACTATTCAAGAGTGATCCGCCTTTACTTAACCTTACTCAAGGGATCCCCAACCCACAAAAATACCAAAAGTCAGCATCCTCAAGACTGAAAGAGTGTATTTTCATCCGAGTGAAGTATTTGGGGCCACTGGACTCTGATTGTGAGACTGCTTTTCATGAGATCATATATCAACTTACCCATGCTCCAGTGCTGGCCTATGCCGATCCAAGAAAACCACGTCCTGCACACTGATGCTAGCTTGCAAGGGTGAGGGCTGTTGTACCAAGAGCACGAGAATGGCCTGAGACCAGTGGCTTTGCCAGTAGAAGCCTGACCCCATCCGAAAGAACTATCCTGTACAAGTTAGAGTTCCTAGCTTTGAAGTGGGCTATTGTTGACCAATTCCATGAGTACTTGTATGGGGCTAAAATACTAGTAAAAACTGACAATAATCCTTTGACCTATGTGCAGACCTCAGCTAAGTTGGATGCCACTGGCCATAGGTGGCTTTCTGCATTATCTACATATGACTATGCTCTCGAATACCGAGCAGGTCTGAACCACATAGATGCTGATGCTCTCTCCCGTAGGCCTGTTCCCCAGAATGATTGGGTCCGATTGGCAGAACCTGACATTCGGGCACTCTGCCGGAAGTTTGACAGGGAGGAACAAATGTCCACGGACGCAGTGGACTGCATGGTGGATTGCTTGGGACCTTCTGAGAATTGCATACCTGCTGCTTATTGCCACTTTTCTGCAATAGACATTGGTACACTGCCTCAGCTGACAATGACAGTATTCGCGGCTCAATCTCGCTGATCCCATGATCAAAGCAGCTTTGGAAGCCCTCTATGGTGAAAAGATGTGTCCAAATTACGCCCACTGATTTGAGAACTGCACTGTTATACAAAGAAGGTCCTAAGTTGAAACTGATCAATAAACTGTTATACAGAGAAACAGTAGACAGAGGGGGACAAGTAGACAAACAACAGCTAGTGCTGCCCACTGCCTTTCGAGACTCAGTATTGAGGTCCTTGCACAACCACATGGGGCACCTTGGTATAGACAGAACACTTGACTTGGTGAGATCCAGACTTATTGGCTCTAAGATGGGGCTGATGTGGAGCAACACATTCTGAACTTGTAGTCGCTGCTTACAGAGGAAAGTTTGCCTCAGAGGGCTGCCCCTTGTTAACATCACCACCAGTGCACCCATGGAGCTGGTCTGTATTGATTTTCTGAGTTTGAGTCAGATCAAAGAAATATCAGTAATGTGCTGGTGGTCACTGACCATTTCACGAGATATGCCCAAGCTTTCCCACCAAAGACCAGAAAGCATCCACTGTGGCCAAAGTACTTAGAAAAACTTTTTGTTCACTATGGGGCTCCACAAAGAATCCATTCTGATCAAGGGAGAGACTTTGAGAGTCATCTGATCAAAGAGATGCTTTCTCTGGGGAGTGCGAAAGTCCAGAACCACTCCTTACCACCCCCAGGGGACCCACAGCCTGAACGCTTCAACCGCACTTTGCTAGATATGCTAGGCACCCTGCACCCAAAGGACAAGCCTAGATGGAGCCAACAAATTAGCACCCTGGTACATGCTTATAACTGCACCAAAAGTGATGCCACTGATTCTCCCCCACCGCCTGATGTTTGGAAGAGAAGCTCGACTACCAGTAGATGTGTGTTTTGGGGTCTCCTGATGGGGTTCAAGCTGACAACTATTTACAGTATGTGCAAAAGTTAAAGGCCCAGCTAACCATGCGTACCAACTGGCTCAAACCATGGCTGCCAAAAGAAATCTGGCCAACAAAGAAAGGTATGATAAAAGGTGAAAGCACAGGAACTCAGGAGGAGATCGGGTATTGCTAAGAAATCTGGGACTGCATGGCAAGCACAAGATTGCTGACAGATGGCACCATCTCCTCACATTGTAGTGGGCAAACTAGATGATCTGCCAGTGTACAAAGTAAGGCCTGAGAATAATTCAAAAGATGTAAAACAATGCATAGAAATCATTTACTGCCCATTGGACAAATCTTAATTGAGTCTGAGCCCTTGAAGATGCCCCTCTGGACCAGTACTAGAGCTGCTGCTAAGAAAAGATCAAGAAAGTCTGCACATACAGAAGCAAAGTTAAAGTGTTCCCTCCACAAGTCCCAGTTGAGCATGACTGTCAGTCCATATCGGAAGAAAGTGAGAGTGCCTTTGAATACTATCCTTCTTACTAACTGAGTCAATTGTTTCGGGCAATCCCTAGTCAATACTGGAGATGAAGCTGGGCCTTCTGGACTGTCTAAGCCCCAGCTTCATCCCTGGAGCCAATGCTCCAGAAAGTGAAGTGCAAAGCATCAGATCAGATGAAATGGAATCATTGTGCATGGTTGAACTGTTTGAGCTTTCAGGGAGGAAAATGATAGATTAGGGCAGACTGGTGATACACCCGAACAAGAAGAGTATTTTGAGTGCCCTGACAGTCCACTGCCAGTGTCCGAAAGCTCCATGCAAGCCAAATGTTGTGGACTCAGAAACTGTAACTCCTGGAGCTGGAAGTGCCCCAGTTCTAGCCTCTCACCCCATGGAGACTCCTGACAAGTGAGGACAATGCGGAAAATGAGGCTCAGGTGCAGAGACTATAGCAGTTCCTCAGAAAAGACTGGTCAAGCTGTAAAGCCTGTGGTGCACCTCAGTTATGATTCACTTGGGAGGCCTGTGGACTTGCCTCTCAATGTTGTCCATAAAGGAGTGTATGTGTCTCGAGCTCATTGCCCAAACTGAGGCGTCAGTACTAACTCCAAGTTACTTGTGTTGCCCTTCTAGTATGGTGCCCTTGCCCGTCCAGCCCCAAGGTAACTGATAGGGAAGGGCCCTCTTCAGGTTTCATGTACAAGAGGTAATAACTTGAGTTATGGTACAATGTATATGTAATACTGTGTAAAGAGTGACGACTGCAATGTTTCAGAAATGTGTTCTTGGTAAAATGATATATTGACTGATGATTACATGTGTGAGCCTAATGCAAATGTGTATGGTTGCAGTTAAAACTTATGGGGTACTTGCTTGACGCGATCGCCAAGCTTTCCCAGGGTCAGGAAGGTGTAACCCCTGCAAATGGGGGTTCCCAAAAGACTTCCAGGAGCTTGCTTGAATGCTCCAAGCCTGAATGGTGTTTCATGCTTAAGCCATTTATCAGTGAGTGTTTTAGAGCCTCTGGTACTGTTCTTTAAGAGCTGTCTGCTTGCAGACATAATTAGTTTATATGGGGACTGTGTGTTTCTCTGTTTGAGTACCACTCGAACTGCTGCCAATTCACTTCATTTTTGCAGTCACTAGGAGTGCAAAGGAACCTATCTGAAAGATGTAACTGTTTGCCAGAAATCATTTACAGTAATAATGAAATTACAGTTTGTCTAACCTGCTTTCTTTGCAGTCAGAACAGTGTCTGCCTAGTTCCCCATTCTGGTTTTGAACTGCTGAACTGGACCAATCAGTGTGGGGTAAGCTAGCTCTAAAATGGTGCCTTGACGTAATCAGAACTTGACTCATAATTTGAGCCAGCCACAAGAGGATTGTATGGGCAGTGACTCTGGGAGATGTAGTTTAGACTTCAGTGCCTTTTTGGACCAACAGCAGCAGTCTATTGTGAGTGACAGCCAATCCAGTCAAGAACTGGGAGGAACTCAAAGGAAGTGCCCGGTTTTGTCGGTTGGAGTTTCAGTTGAGCTTTGGCAGTGAAGAAGGAAGGAGCCCTGTGCTTTTCAGTGTGCAGTTTTAGTCAAAAAACGGTGTAAGGCCCAGAGTTCGGTCTGCAGCTTGTGTAACAGCTTGTTAGGACTGAACTCGGTCCCTGTGAAAAGAATCAAAGGATCTCTGAAGAGAGAACCAGGCTCACCCTGTAGAAGACTGGAGGAATTGCTGAAAATTGCACTCGGTCTGTCAGGAACTGAATCTGCTGTGTGTTCTCCCGGTATTGTGCAGTAATTAGATCGGATACAGATGCAGCCTGCCTGGTATAGTGCTTTCTTTTATATGGATGTGTGAAGAGGTTTGTGTACCTCAAGTGAGCCCTGGCTGACATTGAAGGACCCTATCTTATTTGGAGGTTGTGAGTACTAATTCAGGGTCGCCTCCTGTTGAATTGCCACATTAAATCCAAATGGAATTACTGTACTGCTGACTGTTTAATTCTCCTTTTCTCTGTGTGAAAGGGCCCCTACCAGCTGCCACGGTTTGGACTAGCCACTAGGGCTTGGGTACCCAGGGACAGTAACTGATAGGGATAGGCCTGTGCACAGAGCCATAGGTAGATTATTAGAGTGATAAGCCAATTAACCTGATTTCCTGTCCTTGTTATATATCCCCAAATAAATCAGAGCTGCTTGTTTCAGCAAAGTTATACTGCCTGAGGTATTTGTCTATGTTAAAGTACTGTACTGTGATTGTTGCACTGTATCTCATTTCACAGGAGGTCCCAGTGCCGGAACCAGACCTGGGGGTAAGTGTATACTGTGAAGGGAATTCTGATATATTGTGTGGGCCACTAGTGGGAAGAAAGGGGGGTTGCAGTGTCCCAGAGGGCTGTGACCAAGTTAGTTTAACTATTGCAAACCCTGACCTCTGGGTGGAGGCACCCGCCATTGGATCCAGGCCCCTCAACCTGTTAGTGGTAAATCAGGCAGGTAGTAGCCCCTGGGATAGCGCCATCTAGGGTTACATCTTGAGGCTCACCGCTGGGATTGTGTGTCCTCTAGTGGCCATATTTACTAACCACTGTTAAGAAAAAATGGGTACCCCGACAGAAGTGGCTGTGCACCGCTGGTGGAGGGTGTACTGGGAGGAGATCGACCCCCAAAATGCTATGCTTATCCTGGACATCCCCTGGTATCAATACGGACACTGTGCAGGGAGTACTTTCCAAGGTGGAAGGTTTATACAAACCCGTGGTGGTGGGTCGGCATGCTAATCTGCTCACCCACACTTTCCCTGGCCCTAGTAGAGTTTAAGGATCCCATAGATAGCTCCAAAGTGCCACAGACCATTACTCCCAGAGGGAGCCCTCACTGCTTGGAGAGTGATAACTAAGGACAGTAAAGACCTGGGAGAGTCAGCCCCCACCACTATCTGAAACTTTGAGGAGAAATTTACAAATGGTTGCTGGAGAAGGTAAATCTGTGAGGACTTGAAGAAAACTATTCTGCCACCTGGGGTGTTCTCCCAACACCCTCTCCCACTCCAGTGCCCGTAATGGTGGCTGAACCAATGCAGACTCCTATTTCTGCACCTGCCATTAGTCACGACTTCACCGGGTTGAGGATCTTTCTTGCACCCTCCCCACCCCCAAGGAGGATGACTGGGAGACCTGGATAGACTATGTTGCCCCCAAGTGCTAGAATGGCAATGCCTCGGAAGCCGTGCAAAAGAGGGTTAGTGAGAGCCTCCGAGGTCCTGCCTGGCTACCATTCGTGCTAAACGGGCCAGTAACCCTGAAGTGACTGCACAGACTCATCTTGAGGCCCTGGAGAATGTGTATGGGAGCCCAGATTCTGATGAGGACCTATGGTGGAGAGTAAGAGATGCACAACAGTACCAAGGGAGTTGTTGTCTATGTATGTATCTCGGTTGGAAAATTGTTGCAAGAATGCCTCAGAAAAGGTAGTTTGCCAGCGATTGAACTGGACCGAACCAGGCTGGACAGGATCCTTAAGTCTGCCCCTTCTCAGAACTGCTGTTGCTTCAGTTACCTGGCAGATCGACTGAATCCCACCTCCTATGATGAGTTAATCAGAGAAATTCGAGGAGTTGAGAAAAGACGACCTCGGAGGGACCTGCACCAATAGCTGCGGCTATGACCCGAGTGACTGAGGGTGACCCATCAAGTGAAGTTCAGGGCAGAGGTTGGCAGTAAATGAGTGCTCTGACAAGGAAAAGATATGTCACAATGGGGTGAACTGTTGAGAGATCCGAATTCAAAAACAGTCCTTTATGAAGGCCACGCCTGCAAGTACGGGCCCTGACCTATATCCGACTGCATCTGCTATGGGGTGGGGTACCCACCCATGTATCTCCTGCTGATAACAGCTCCCAACTCGATTCCTTGACCATGGAAGTGGAGAACTGACGAGATGTCTCCAAATGCTTATCACGCCGCAGACAGAGATGGCACCAAGGTTTCCAGTTAGTAATACCCCGCCTGGCTCCCAGTGTGGTGCCTCGCCAGCTCAAACCCAGAAAGTATGTTTTGCTATAATTGTGGGAAAGATGGACATGAAAAGGAATGCCGGGTCCCCAAAAGACACTGACAAAGTTGCATATAGGCTACAAGGAGAGCTTCGAGAACAAATCAGTGGTTAAGAGGTGCACGAAATGATCCCAGTGAAGGCACCAAAATGCTAACTCACGTCCTTTGTGGCAAGGTCAGCTGCCCAGGCCCCCACTATCGCCTCTCAGACTGGTCCAGAATAGTGGGTCCTCCATGGAGACCACTGTAAAGGTGAATGGAGTGTCTACAAGAGCTGTATTAGACAGTGGCTCCCAAGTGACAATTATGTTCCAGGATTGGTATCAGAAGCATTTTCAGACGTACTTACAACCATTAGAAGGACTGCATGTATGGGGTTAAGGAGAAGGCCTACCCTATTCCGGGTATATCCGACTTGGCTGTCTTTCCCCACCTCCGTGGCTGGAGTGGCCGAACAAGTAGAGACCCTAGCCTTAGTGTGTCCTCCCACTGGACTGTATGATGGTGTCCCTTTGTTGATTGGAACAAATGCTCATATGTTCGGAAGGCTGGCACAGTTGTGTTATGAAAACAGGGGTCAAAGACTAGTAGAGCTTTAGAGTTCCGCTTAATTAAGAAGGCCTATGAGGCACAGAGAGATGCTGAAAAACAGAACCAGATGAACCGTCGGAATTGTATGGAAGAAGGATCCTGAGTCTCTGATCCTGGCACCAAATGCCAGTGTACCTTACAGGGAGAGGTCCGTATCAGAAAGGATGTTAAGAATAAAATATTAATGTTGGATGCACCAGGCGATGGAAAATTGCCAGAGGGACTGCTGGTCAAGCTCTAGTATTTTGCCCGCTAGAGCCCATGCTTATGCCAGAAGGGTAATGGTCCAAGTTCATAATGTGTCTGAAAGAGACATCTGAGTAAACAGAGGTTGCATCCTGGCTAATGTGCATTGTGCAGACACTGCAGTGCTACCCAGCAGCAAGAGTTCAAGGAAGAATGACAGAGTAACGCCTGACTTGTTTGATTTCGTGACTCCCGCTGCCAGCTGAATGGAAAGTGAGGATCAGTGAGAAGCTTGCCCAGAGAGACCAGGTGTTTTCTTTAAAGGAATGGGATGTAGGATGCGTAAAGGAGCTGAGCACAATATCCGCTGCATGACGAAAGACCATTTCGTGAGAGGTCTCGACGCCTGGCACCTGCTGACATAGATGATGTGAGACGGCATCTGCAAGAGATGTTAGCTGCTGGTGTAATACAAGAATCCAGAAGCCCTTATGCTTCCCCATTGTGGTAGTGAGGAAAAGAATGGAACAGTAAGGATGGTGTGTGATTATCGCACCTTAAACCGCGGACTATCCCTGATCAGTACACAATGCCCCGCATTCAGGATGCTTTGGACTGCCTAAACGGGAGCAAGTGGTTCTTCTGTGCTGGATCTCCTCAGTGGGTACTACTAGATCCCGGCGGCCCCAGAGGACCGTGAGAAGACGGCCTTTATCTGTCCGCTTGGCTTCTATGAATTCATGAGGATGCCTCAGGATTTCAGGTGCCCCAGCCACTTTTCAATGATTGATGGAGCGTGCAGTGGGGACATGAACTACTAGAGTGCCTGGTATACCTAGATGATGTTATTGTGTTTGGCAGCTCACTGGAGGAACATGAGAGCAGATTATTTAAGGTATTGGACCGACTGGAGGACTTTTGCTTAAACTGTCCATTGATAAGTGTCAATTCTTTCAAACATCAGTAAAGCATTGGGACACATAGTATCCACCGAGGAATAGAGACCGACCAAGTAAAGTTGAGGCCTTGACCACCTGGCCACAGCCCAAAAATCTAAAAGAACTGCAAAGATTCCTGGATTTTGTGGTTATTATCGCGCCATCAAGGACTATTCAAGAGTGATCCGCCTTACTTAACCTTACTCAAGGGTATCCCCCAACCCACAAAAATACCAAAAGTCAGCATCCCTCAAGACTGAAAGAGTGTATTTTCATCCGAGTGAAGTATTTGGGGCCCACTGGACTCCTGATTGTGAGACTGCTTTTCATGAGATCATATATCAACTTACCCATGCTCCAGTGCTGGCCTATGCCGATCCAAGAAAACCTTACGTCCCTGCACACTGATGCTAGCTTGCAAGGGTTGGGGCTGTGTTGTACCAAGAGCACGAGAATGGCCTGAGACCAGTGGCCTTTGCCAGTAGAAGCCTGACCCCATCCGAAAAGAACTATCCTGTACATAAGTTAGAGTTCCTAGCTTTGAAGTGGGCTATTGTTGACCAATTCCATGAGTACTTGTATGGGGCTAAAATACTAGTAAAACCGACAATAATCCTTTGACCTATGTGCAGACCTCAGCTAAGTTGGATGCCACTGGCCATAGGTGGCTTTCTGCATTATCTACATATGACTATGCTCTCGAATACCGAGCAGGTCTGAACCACATAGATGCTGATGCTCTCCCGTAGGCCTGTTCCCAGAATGATTGGGTCCATTGGCAGAACCTGACATTCGGGCACTCTGCCGGAAGTTTGACAGGGAGAACAAATGTCCACGGACGCAGTGGACTGCATGGTGATTGCTTGGGACCCTCTGAGAATTGCATACCTGTTGCTTATTGCCACTTTTCTGCAATAGACATTGGTACACTGCCTCAGCTGACAATGATAGTATTCGGCGGGCTCAATCCTCACGATCCCATGATCAAAGCAGCTTTGGAAGCCTCTATGCAGGAAAAGATGTGTCCAAATTACGCCCACTGATTTGAGAACTGCACTGTTATACAAAGAAGGTCCTAAGTTGAAACTGATCAATAAACTGTTATACAGAGAAACAGTAGACAGAGGGGACAAGTAGACAAACAACAGCTAGTGCTGCCCACTGCCTTCGAGACTCAGTATTGAGGTCCTTGCACAACCACATGGGGCACCTTGGTATAGACAGAACACTTGACTTGGTGAGATCCAGATTCTATTGGCCTAAGATGGGGGCTGATGTGGAGCAACACATTCGAACTTGTAGTCGCTGCTTACAGAGGAAAGCTTTGCCCCAGAGGGCTGCCCCCCTTGTTAACATCACCACCAGTGCACCCATGGAGCTGGTCTGTATTGATTTTCTGAGTTTGGAGTCAGATCAAAGAAATATCAGTAATGTGCTGGTGGTCACTGACCATTTCACGAGATATGCCCAAGCTTTCCCCACCAAAGACCAGAAAGCATCCACTGTGGCCAAAGTACTTGTAGAAAACTTTTTGTTCACTATGGGGCTCCACAAAGAATCCATTCTGATCAAGGAGAGACTTTGAGAGTCATCTGATCAAAGAGATGCTTTCTCTGTGGGGAGTGCGAAAGTCCAGAACCACTCCTTACCACCCCCAGGGGACCCACAGCCTGAACGCTTTCAACCGCACTTTGCTAGATATGCTAGGCACCCTGCACCCAAAGGACAAGCCTAGATGGAGCCAACAAATTAGCACCCTGGTACATGCTTATAACTGCACCAAAAGTGATGCCACTGGATTCTCCCTACCGCCTGATGTTTGGAAGAGAAGCTCGACTACCAGTAGATGTGTGTTTTGGGGTCTCTCCTGATGGGGTTCAAGCTGACAACTATTTACAGTATGTGAAAGTTAAAGGTCCAGCTAACTCATGCGGTACTCAACTGGCTCAAACCATGGCTGCCAAAAGAAATCTGGCCAACAAAGAAAGGTATGATAAAAGGTGAAAGCACAGGAACTCCAGGAGGAGATCGGGTATTGCTAAGAAATCTGGGACTGCATGGCGGCACAAGATTGCTGACAGATGGCACCATCTCCTCACATTGTAGTGGGCAAACTAGATGATCTGCCAGTGTACAAAGTAAGGCCTGAGAATAATTCAAAAGATGTAAAAACAATGCATAGAAATCATTTACTGCCCATTGGACAAATCTTAATTGAGTCTGAGCCCTAGAAGATGCCCTCTGGACCAGTGACTAGAGCTGCTGCTAAGAAAAGATCAAGAAAGTCTGCACATACAGAAGCAAAGTTAAAGTGTTCCCTCCACAAGTCCCAGTTGAGCATGACTGTCAGTCCATATCGGAAGAAAGTGAGAGTGCCTTTGAATACTATCCTTCTTACGAACTGAGTCAATTGTTTCGGGCAATCCCTAGTCAATACTGGAGATGAAGCTGGGCCTTCTGGACTGTCTAAGCCCCAGCTTCATCCCTGGAGCCAATGCTCCCAGAAAGTGAAGTGCAAAGCATCAGATCAGATGAAATGGAATCATTGTGCATGGTTGAACTGTTTGAGCTTTCAGGGAGGAAAATGATAGATTAGGGCAGACTGGTGATACACCGAACAAGAAGAGTATTTTGAGTGCCCTGACAGTCCACTGCCAGTGTCCGAAAGCTCCATGCAAGCCAAATGTTGTGGACTCAGAAACTGTAACTCCTGGAGCTGGAAGTGCCCCAAGTTCTAGCCTCTACCCCATGGAGACTCCCTGACAAGTGAGGACAATGCTGAAAATGAGGCTCAGAGTGCAGAGACTATAGCAGTTCCCCTAGAAAGACTGGTCAAGCTGTAAAGCCTGTGGTGCACCTCAGTTATGATTCACTTGGGAGGCCTGTGGACTTGCCTCTCAATGTTGTCCATAAAGGAGTGTATGTGTCCCCGAGCTCATTGCCCAAACTGAGCGTCAGTACTAACTCCAAGTTACTTGTGTTGCCCTCTAAGTATGGTGCCCTTGCCCCGTCCAGCCCCAAGGTAACTGATAGGGAAGGGCCCCCTCTCTTCAGGTTTCATGTACAAGAGGTAATAACTTGAGTTATGGTACAATGTATATGTAATACTGTGTAAAGAGTGACGTACTGCAATGTTTCAGAAATGTGTTCTTGGTAAAATGATATATTGACTGATGATTACATGTGTGAGCCTAATGCAAATGTGTATGGTTGCAGTTAAAACTTATGGGGGTACTTGCTTGACGCGGACGTCAAGCTTTCCCAGATTAGGAAGGGTGTAACCCCTGCAAATGGGGTTCCCAAAGACTTCCAGGAGCTTGCTTGAATGCTCCAAGCCTGAATGGTGTTTGCGTGTAAGCCATTTATCAGTGAGTGTTTTAGAGCCTCTGGTACTGTCTCTTTAAGAGCTGTCTGCTTGCAGACATAATTAGTTTATATGGGGGACTGTGTGTTTCTCTGTTTGAGTACCACTGAACTGCTGCCAATTCACTTCATTTTGCAGTCACTAGGGTGCAAAGGAACCTATCTGAAAGATGTAACTGTTTGCCAGAAATCATTTACAGTAATAATGAAATTACAGTTTGTCTAACCTGCTTTCTTTTGCAGTCAGAACAGTGTCTGCCTAGTTCCCCATTCTGGTTTTGAACTGCTGAACTGGACCAATCAGTGTGGGTAAGCTAGCTCTAAAATGGTGCCTTGACGAATCAGAACTTGACTCATAATTTGAGCCAGCCACAAGAGGATTGTATGGGCAGTGACTCTGGGAGATGTAGTTTAGACTTCAGTGCCTTTTGGACCAACAGCAGCAGTCTATTGTGAGTGACAGCCAATCCAGTCAAGAACTGGGAGGAACTCAAAGGAAGTGCCCGTTTTGTCGGTTGGAGTTTCAGTTGAGCTTTGGCAGTGAAGAAGGAAGGAGCCCTGTGCTTTTTCAGTGTGCAGTTTTAGTCAAAACGTGTGTAAGGCCCAGAGTTCCGGTCTGCAGCTTGTGTAACAGCTTGTTAGACTGAATCCGTCCTGTGAAAGAATCAAAGGATCTCTGAAGAGTAGAAACCAGGCTCACCCTGTAGAAGACTGGAGGATTACTGAAAATTGCACTCAGTCTGTCGGAACTGAATCTGCTGTGTGTTCTCCCGGTATTGTGCAGTAATTGCGATCGGGATACAGATGCAGCCTGCCTGGTATAGTGCTTTCTTTTATATGGATGTGTGAAGAGGTTTGTGTACCTCAAGTGAGCCCTGCTGACATTGAAGGACCCTATCTTATTTGGAGGTCGTGAGTACTAATTCAGGGTCTCCCTGTTGAATTGCCACATTAAATCCAAATGGAATTACTGTACTGCTGACTGTTTAATTCTCCTTTTCTCTGTGAAAGGGCCCTACCAGCTGCCATGGTTTGGACTAGCCACTAGGGCTTGGGTACCCAGGGACAGTAACTGATAGGATAGGCCTGTGCACAGAGCCATAGGTAGATTATTAGAGTGATAAGCTAATTAACCTGATTTCCCTGTCCTTGTTATATCCCCTAAATAAATCAGAGCTGCTTGTTTCAGCAAAGTTATACTGCCTGAGGTATTTGTCTATGTTAAAGTACTGTACTGTGATTGTTGCACTGTATCTCATTTCACAGGAGGTCCCAGTGCCGGAACCAGACCTGGGGTAAGTGTATACTGTGAAGGAATTCTGATATATTGTGTGGGCCACTAGTGGGAAGAAAGGGGGGTTGCAGTGTCCCAGAGGGCTGTGACCAAGTTAGTTTAACTATTGCAAACCCTGACCTCTGGGTGGAGGCACCTGCCATTGGATCCAGGCCCCTCAACCTGTTAGTGGCAAATCAGGCAGGGGTAGTAGCCCTTGGGATAGCGCCATCTAGGGGTTACATACAACTATTTTATGCTGTAGAATTCAGTTATTCCATTTCTGGTGGCATTTCGGCAGAATTTTGAATATTCTGTGGAATTTTGTTTTGCCTGAATTTGAAAATTCTGCACAGCACTACTTCTAGGGCAACAGGACTATTCCTCCACCTGCCTTGTTCCTTGACAAGCCTAGTGTGTCTATCTCATCCTCTGTTAAAGCATTCCAACATTCACACACTGACAAGTGAATCGGGGAGTTTGCCTCAACCTTCAACACCCTTTCTGTAAAATATTACTTCTAATGTCTCTTTTGAAACCTGTCCCTGACAGTTTTCTACTGTTTCCCATGGTATTAGTGTTGCTAGTGACTTTTAGTAATAGTGTTGCCACTGACTTTGAAAACCTTGCTTGAACCCACTTTATTAATATTGTTCATGTATTTAAATGCTTCAGTTATATCCCCCTCTCCTTATTGGCATCACCTGAGTACATGTTGAGGTTTCTCAAACTCTGCTCAAACATCCTTTCTTGCTGGATACCCTCTGCTACATGGACTTCAGCTTGTTCTTGTCCTATTGTAGATGAGTGTTACAAATTTCCACACTGTATTCCCGCTGCAGCCACATCAGGGTTCTGTAGAGGGACAAGATGATATGTATCTTGCTGATGAACCCCCTACCAGTGCTTCACAGCTTTCTGTTTACCTTCCCTGTTGCTTTATTATATTGTGTTGCTATTTTGAGGATGCTTATAATAACCACACCCATAGCCCTATTATCCTCAGACACAGTGACTGTCACCCCTCCCAGGCTGTACTCATCCCTGAAGTTTTGATTCCCATGTCTATGACATGGCACTGTTTGGCATTGAAGCCCAGTTGCCAGATCTCTGACCACTTCTCAAGTCTCTTTATGTGTCCCTTCAGATCTGTGAATTCCTTCTTCTCATCCAAACTTGTCATAGAGCTTGGTGTCATCTGCAAATATGTAGACTTTCCCTTTCATATCTTCTCATATTTCTCTAACAAAGATGTTAAAAAGTAATGGCCCATTTTCCTTTCACCACCTTTACCCCTCAGTTCCATCCATTCTGTTTTTAATTGGCTGGCAGTATAGCCTAGAGGTTAGAGTAACAAGCTGTGAATGAGCTTGGTATATCCAGCAGATAAACCTGGGTTTGATTTCCACAACCTCCACATGAATACTGTGTGACTCTGAACAAGTCACTTAACCTCCCCAGTGCTCCTGAATTGCCCATGAAAACAGACACCTGTGCCTAGTGGGCCTTACCCAGTTAACAAAGAATAAAAAAAAAGTTTCCATCTCATTTCCTTAAAATTAGCCCTTCTGAAATTTAGGAATACAGTTCTGGAATTGGTGTGTTCCGTGCCTAGCTCTACAGCAAAGCTCACTGATGGGTAGTTGTTAATGCTTAATAGAACCCATATTCTGATATCCCTATCATAGTCGCTCTTTTTCAGTGCAAGATCCAGAGTTAATTCATCCTTCATTGTATCCCTGACCCCATGGATAAAAAACTGTCCTGGAATGCATCCAATAGTGGTTAACTTCTGCTGCTGCTGGCCCTTGGGACACTTCAGTCTACATCAGAAAGACTGTGGTCTCTTGTATCCCTACATCCTCCTGTGCTACTATACTTCTGGTTTACCCTTCATGTTCCCATCTACCTTTCTTATTGACTTGGGAGCCTACACAGACTTCCAATCTTATCTTCCTGACCCATCATAGTTCCAGTTGTACTCACTGTGTCTCTGGCTAAGCCTTGTCATTTACTATTGAATACCTTGCTGCCTTCATGCCCTGCCACACATGCACTGAAGGGCCACTTTCCCCCCTATTCTAGCCCTATTATTTCTTAATTTTGAGTATCTGAGTATTGTGAGGCCCCAGCCCTTATGCAGATCACCCAGGTTTCATTAACATCTGCTAAACCTAGTTAAGCTTCTGAAACCAGTACCAGAAGATACCCCACTTTGTTGCTCAGGCTTCTGGCATTAACACTTATGATTTTCCATGATGTCTATTACTTCTCCATGCTTTTGCCTGAACACCTATCTTGTCTGTTTCTGGTATTTGTTGCCCATGAGGGCCTTGCACCTGGAAGGTGCATTTTGACATGCCTGCTAGTTCTGTGACCCCCCTATTCTTATCACTCTTGCTACCCCTCTTTATTTCCCTTCTTACCCTGGGAGTATTGCCCTATTGGCCTCCGAGCAATGATCAAGCTTTGGGTCCTATGTAGAGATGTTGCAAATGTAATCTTTGCTGGCAAAAAAGGATGCAAAGCATTTGAAATTCATGTTTGTGAAGTGTCCTCAGACTTAGGAACTTCGACTTCTCTGAAACTGCAAAGCTTTTTCCCCATGAAGAGGACATGTTTTCAACAAAGTGTCTTCTTTCTGAGCACATTTTGGCCAATTTACCAAAAAAAAGCAACTTTGCCTGTCAAAACTTTGTGAATTCTGCAGAATTTGCAAATTAATTAGAAAAGCAAATTTCAGCCACTTCACCTATCCCTAGCCCTGTGCTGTGGAGAAACCTTCCCCCATCCCAGTTTAAATTCTTGCTAACATACTCCTCCAATTTCCTTTTCCAGTGCCCCAGTTTCCTCTGCACTGAGATATAGGTGACTGGCTGCATACAAGGCCTTATCATCCCAGATGGTTACTCAGTCACCTGCATACCCATAATTTTGCTGAGCACACCATCCCATTGGGAGGATGTTGAAATCTGCAATACTTGATTAGTATTTGATTATGAGATTGTGGTATACAGCTCTGCAAGTGACAGTGTGATTTCCAGAGTCAGGGGTCTCCTCAATAGGGCCTGCCACTTTGTGCTTGGCCTTAAAGATGACATGCACACACACACACACACCTGTGTGTTATACAACAGCCTGAACTGGCTAAACCTTGACTCAAGACTGCTTTCTCACACACTGGCTGTAAAGTGTTAAGAGGCTTACTGTCCCCCAGCCTACAGACCATATTTAATTCTGTGGACAGTAACTACTCTACCAGGGGTATGGTGAGACACACTTTGCTGTGCCCTCAAAGAAAAACCTCCCTTGGCCAATCCTGTTTCTCATACCAATTTGCTAAACAATAGAACGACCTCCCTGACTCCTTATAAACTGACTACTCTACTGAATTGTTTAAATCTCAATTGTTCTCCTTGCTTACTCCTTGATCATGCAATTGTTACCATTGCTCTCCCAAATTTTAATCCCGAACATATATATGTCCACTGCACTTTACCCGGGCTGTAATGTCAACATGATACCTGAGTGCTACTAATTGCTGTAATAGTACCTATTGTACTGCTTTGTCCTGTCAGGGTCTAAAGGTATTTAATTGTATTGTTACTGTATTGTACACTTGAAATGTACTCAGTAACTATAGTCCTTTGTTGTTCCTGACTTTAAACCCTTTGAGAATACTGTGGGTGCTGCTGAAAGGGTTTTATGTAAAATAAAAACTAAACTAAACTTGTCTTCCTGACCTTACATGTGGCACTGGTAACACATCTGAGAAGGCTAACAAAGCAGCCTTCTCCACAAGATTCACTCCCAGCACCACAGATCCACACTGAACTACTTCTACCCTGCATCCTTACAGATAATGGGTTCCCAGATGGATCACAATATCTAGTTTTCTACCATTCCCCTGGTCAGGGTCTGCAACCTGGGTATGAGCTTATATGCCATCATACCTGAAATGTACATTCCCTTTCTTCTGCCATTCTGCTATGTGCCAGGCTCTAAACCCTCCTCCTTGTTCCCCTAACAGCTGAGTCCTCCAGGACTAAGACTATCCTCCTAATCATTTCCCCCTTCCTATCTTAACTATCTATCAGGCAGACAGTATAGCCTAGAGGTTAGAGGAATGAGGTGTGAACGAGGTTGATACATCCAGCAGATCAGACCTGAGTCTGATTCTCACAACCTCCACTTGCATAATGTGTGACTATGAGCAAGTCACTTAACTGCCCAGTGCTCCCAGGTTGCCCTTGAAAACAGGCACTTGTGCCTAGTGGGCCTTACCCGGTTACCAAAGACTAAAATAAAAAAAAACTCCCCAGCAGGATCCCCCTATGTGGACTTGGTCACCCAGTTTGGCTCCTTCCATATGGAGTAGACCTTAATTCCTGATGTCAGTGCCTTACCTCCATTATCAGCCATGAGTCCATGGGAAGCAAAGATCTTTGGTGGCCCCAGAGGCTGATATAGGGTCCTTGCCACCTCACCCAGGATTTGGGCTTGTCCATTCCCAGCCAGCTTCCACTGCACACCCAACAATGCACCATCCTACCACTGAAACCCACTGGGACCTCTGAAGGAGATGTGTCCAGGCCCCTAGTCCTTCATGGATGGGAGTATCCCATAATCTGTTCAGCTCACTCTTGCGATTGCTCTGTTTTTCCACTAGAAACCCCAATCTCCTGCAAACTATGCACCCCACCATCTCCCAGAGAAACCAGGTTATCCACAAAAATGGGCATTTCATGCTAATGGAGCATAGCTGATTAACAGATTGTAAATTAAAAACAAACCATATGGAAGATGAACATGCCTTATCCTCCATAGATCATTACCTCATGTCACCCTAATGTATCCCCAAATGTTCTGATCGCTAATGTGTGAGGGGCATATTACCTTTACTTGAGTATGACCAGTGTAGGTTTACTAGCTAGTTTGGTACCAGCTACTGCCATAATATAGGACTGCCCCAAATAGATAGTAGAAACTAGTGCTGATCTGCCTGTATGCCTCGTTATTTTGACAGTAGCTGTAAAGTGGTACCCTGCCCCACCCTGTACCTGTGTAGTATCCATTACCTTCTATCCTATTTCCTCTCTGGCTGAATTGGCAATGTTCTCTGCAAAACTGTAACCCACCTGTGGATACCCCTGCAGATGCCAAACTCCTGCCTTCACATTATGGGGTCCAAAATGCTCTAGGTCGCAAGTCGTATGAGACATATATACCAGATATGGGTCTTATTGGAAGCTCATAGTCACATGTCTGCCCTGACAATGGTGCTGCTTGCAGATGCCTTCCACTCCTCTCTGTCTCTCCCCAGTCTTTCACCTGGCTCGCATGTACTCTGCCCTGCACTGGTCTGTAAATCAAATAAAAGCTCTGGTTCACCTGGGTTCAGCAGCCCTTACTTTCTGATGATGTGCTACTACAAGGAAAAGAAAACGCAACAAACAGCAGTCCTTATAGGCACAAACTGAAGCATTCTATTGGAAACTCACAGTCATATGAACAATCAAGCAATGTTTGTTTTTCATCTGTAAATCAAATAAAAGCTCCTTTGTACCCAGGCTTGATGGCCCTTACACTCCACTGCAGTTCCACTGCAGGAAAGGTGTGAGATAGTTCAATTCAGTGGGTGACAAATTGGAGTAACTACCACTGGATTACACTGAGTTCCTGTAGTATCCTGCATGATACTATAGCATTAACTATGATACCAGTGCATGAGCCTGGTGAAAGGCATTGTGCACACACATTGAGCCACAGATTCAGCCATAAAATGCACAGACACATGTGCTTTTGGCAAGAAAAGGACAGCGGCAGTATTACCTGTAGCTTTGGTCTGTAACTCATACTCAAGTGAAAAGAAGAGACAGAGAGAGGTATAACTTGAAATCCTGGCTTAATCTTCTTTTTCAGCTCACTGGATTGCAAGCCTGCCCTCCAGTGCAATCGAGTGGGCAGGGAAAGCCAACTGCTACGCTTGGATGCATCGTTGATCAAATAATCATCTGAGGGTTTTTCAAGCACAGCCTGATCAAATGCCCACTTCAAAAATCACAAGGATTGTTTTACAGAAATATTAGTTGAGGCTTAAAGAGCTTAAGATTGCAAGGCTAGCCATCTCTATAGCCTGAACAAGTCTGAAAGTGACTATATCTGGCAGGTTTCAGGGTTTACATTCTGATTTCTTTGGCATGTAACTCCTACCCAATACTGAAAAGTGATTTTTCAATACATCAATAGTCACTGCTAATGGCAGAGCCTAGGTGCTGCAATGACATTCCTCCTAGAGCCAACATGATGCCTTAGCTTAGAGAGCTCCATTAACTCATGGGCACAGCAATTCTGCATCACACACTGCATACACACCAGAAGTAGATTATTTTTTTTTTATTTCCCTATACAAGCATGCTGCATCACAATACATATACATCACAAGCAGATTATTTTTTTATTTTCCTATATAAGCAGTACAATATGTCTAGGGGAGACTGAAGTCCCTTTTATAAGAAAAATCAAGTCAAGAAGGCAGTGAGGCATCAATAACAGTGGCAGCCCATAAAAAGTTGTGATCTGTCTGCCTGTCTCTGTCTGTCTGTCTATCTATCTATCTACAAACAATAACGTATGATGAGATGTATGGTTGCATTCTGATATATACCCCTCAGGTGTAATGAGAGGCACAAGGCAAAGCAGAGTATATTGAACCACCCAAGAGGTATCTAAATTAGAGCTCAGCCATGCAACCTGAAATATTTTACTGCACTTATAAAATAGGCACAAAAATTCATATTTAGGGGAAGAACCACATGAAATAGGTCCAGGCACATGGCTGCAGTAGATCAATAAATGGTCATATTATGTGTTTGCACCAATAGATTCATAGGTCAGTAGAAGTCTGAAGCCACAATGCCATAATGACTGAACTAATCAGTCCAAGTGGGAGAATTTCTTATTTTCCATATATTGGTTTAGTGTAGCTTTACATGTATCCACTGTGATACTTTTTACCACCTTCTTTGGTAGTCTGTTCCAAATATTGATCACTCTTTGGTTTAACCAGTTGGCCCTACAATTTGTCCCATAATTTTCATATTTTAGCCAGAGTGGGTGGAATCTACTATTGTCATTTTTTGATAATCCTACGCATTGCCAAAGGTCCCCAATATTAAAAGCTCTATATGTAAGGCATAGATCCCATCTTAGTCTCCTATACTGCAGGGAGGATAGATCTAGATCTTTTAATCTGTGGCCATATGCCATGCCCCTCATCTGGCTAATCATTTTAGTGGCTTTTCTTTAAGTTGTCTCCAAAATTTGAATATCTTTCTTTTGTGCTGGTGCCTAAAACTGCACACAGTACTCAAGGTGTGGCCTCGCCAATGATGTGTACAGGGGGAGCATTACCTATCTCTCTCTACTTTCTATATTTCTTAAAATGCAGGCTAATATTTTATTTCCTACACTTGCTGCATTTTTGCAATGTTCTGCTGGGGTGAGATTATTAGTAATTATGACCCCTAGATCACGTTCCTTGATTGCATCAGGTATGTCGATTCCATATAGTGTATAATTAGCACATCTGCTGCCTCTTCCTATGTGCATTATCTTACATTTCTCTAGATTTAGTTTTAGATTGTTTTGCTCCACCCATTCTCCCACTTTGTCTATTCCTCTTTGGAAGTTATCAATGGATTTTTGATCATTTACTATTGCTCCTATTTTTATGCCATCAGCAAATGTACTGCACCAGCTATTTGATGTGGTCTATATAGGTGCAATACATGATCTAGTGTTGGGCCCAGGACCGATCCCTGAGGTACTCCACTAGTAATTTCCAGCCAAAATGGTAGGTTACCTGCCCCACTCACTCTCTGACTCCTACCCTCCAACCATGAAGAGATCCATTTGATTAGATTAGTATTTAACTGATACTCCTGTAATCTTAATATCAGTGGTCTATGAGGCAAGGTGTCAAAAGCCTTTATAATCCATGTAAAAAATGTCCACAGGTAATCCTACATCTTTTGCACTACATACCGGGTTGAAAAAATGTAATAAATTAGTTAAGCATGACCGTCCCTCTCTAAAGCCATGCTAGGTGACATCTAAATTTGTTGTATTTTTAGGTGTTCATTTATCCCCTCCTTCACTATTCCCGCCAACATTTTGCTAACAACTAAGGTGATATAATTGGCCTATAATTTTGGCATTCGCTTTTAGTCCCCTTTTTGTGAATTGGTGTTATATTTATGTCCTTTCGCACCTTTGGTACTCTCCCCTCTTTTAAACATGAATTAAATATGACTGTCAATCATTCTGCTAGTTTCTTTAACAGGGCAGGGTGAGAGCCATCTGGACCTGGCGACTTGTTAGGATTTAAATTTAGTACTAATGTTTCTGCCTGCTGTTCTAAAAATGGTTCTATACTATTTATTTCAGTTGCATTAATATCTGGACTTGGTAACTTTGGTTGGTAGATACTAGCAAAGTATTTATTTAATTCTGAGGCTATTTTGTGGCCTTCTGTGATGACTTTATCCTGCATCACAAATGGTCCAACCCCTGACTGACCTTTTCCTGTGTTGTTTATATAGTTGAAAAATAATTTCTTTTTGCTTCTTGTGTCAGATGCAGGTCTGTATTTGTGTGCTTTTTAGCCTTTTTTATTGTTTGTTTGCAATGTTTGCATAATTTACTATACCGTCTTGAATTAGCAACTGAAGGATTTACTTCTGGCTTTTTCCATGTTTTTTTCTTTGACGTATTAATTTTTTGATAATATTATTAAACCAAATTGGTATCCTACCTTTTTTGTTATACTTTATTTTCTCTGGTATGAATGTTTCAGTACTATATTTGATCATTTCTGCCAGCTTTTTCCATTGTATTTCCATTTGTTGTTTGTTAAAGTCCTCTTTCCAGTTCCAATTACTAAAGTAGCTCTTAATATTGTTATAATCAGCCCTCGTATAACATTTAATTCTTGTCACCCCTATTACCAGTTTCCAAACTGTTTTTACTTTGAACTCCACCATGTTATGATTGCTTTAACCTAGAGGTTCCCTAGTTCTGCAGCTTATAGAGATTCCCTAGTTCTGCAGCTTACACTATTTTCACCTAGGTTGGTACACACTAAATAGAAGGTACTACTTCCTCTCATATGGTCCTTCACCAACTGTTGCACATTATCGAGTGTTAAATATCTAATAGTTTTTTTTCCCCATTAATATTTTTGGATGTGCCATGCTCCCACACAGTATATTGAAGGTTAAAATCACCCATAATTATGGTGTCATCTCCATTATTTAAGTCCTCTAGTCTACTGAAGATCCTATAATTTTCCTCCTTTGTTAGGATAGGGGCTCTGTAGACCACACATACTGTTAACTTTTCTCCATTACTTGGGAGAATATTCACTCAAGGTTGTTCAACTTTTTCTGCATTAGATGTGGTGGTGGTAACGTCCTATGACTTGATAGTGTTTGTATCTGATATTGCTAGTAGAGTAGGATGTTTCTTATCCATTTTATAAATATTTTGTAGATATATCAATGTGAAATTCTCATTCATTTCAGTGGGATTTCCTGTGATAGCTAGATCTTTCTAAATATCTATATAGTGTTATGTATCACTGGAGAAAATAAATACACAGATCAACACTGATCCTGCTCATCTGAGGAATTTCTGAGTTATAGTCAATATTGATAACAATGTTATGTCCTGGACAGCCAGTCTAGCAAATTTATTAACTCCTCCTAAAAGGTTCTAGTGCAAACAAAATATAAAATCAACAAGCATTTGTCAATGCTGAATGTTTGCTTGCTGATATTAGCATTGGACATGCAGAAGTTAGACAGATGCAGAATAGGAATGGCAGTGAAGTACTGAACTTACACGAACCCCACCTCCACCTTACAGAGATGGACAGGCAGTGGGATGTGCCTTTGGGTCATCACCCATAACGCTCATGGCATTTCACCCCACCCTATCCTGGAGACACTGACAAGTGCTGAGGTGTGCCTTGGGGTGTTCGGCTTCACAGTCACCCCATTTCATAAGGACATATGCTGAACTGGGTACAGTATAGGAGAATGGTGTGAACTCTGGGGTCAAAGAGTCCAAGGCACACCTTGATGCCTGTTACTTGCTTCAGGGTGGGGGTGGAATGGCATGAGCATTACAGCTGGCAATCCAAAGACACACCCCTGATGCCTGTCAGTCTGTTCAGGGTGGGACGTTATGGTTAGAAATCCTAACGCCCCAGGTGTTTGTTGGTATTTGCACTACAAATTTTCAACATAGCCTTTTTGTTACCCCCACCTCATAAAAGCATTTGGGACCTCTGCTCATGAACAGTGGCCCTGTGATTTTGTTAATCTGTCCCAAACTTTGATTTCCCACGGCAACCGTGCCATTCTGCACCAGATGTAAGAAAACACAGATTGGGCAGGATGTGAAGAATGACAGCTGTATTATTCACAGGGAGGTGTGAAGAGATGACAATATTGAAAATCTGGAGTGAAAATATTAAAAATACTAGAACTTCCGCGCATACGTGGAAACTGCGCAACACACGCTCGTAACACAGTCATTTAGTGGAATTATTTTGCCAAATTTTCAACATAGGCATTTTGTGACCTCTGCTCATGAGCATTGTCACTATGATTTTCTTAATCTGTCCCAAACATTGATTTCCCATAGTGACTGCACATTGTGCGCAATATGTGCGAAAACACATTTCAGGCAGAATGTGAAAAATGACACCTGTACTGTTCATAAGGAGGTGTGCAAAATTGACAATGTTGAAAACTTTGAGTGAAAATATTAAACATTTTTGAAGTTACAAGTGTGCGTGGCAACTGTGCAATGCGTGCTCATAACGTAGTCATTTTATAAACTTTTGTCACCAAATTTTCAACACAGACAAGCTGGACTGGTGGCACTGAGAGTTGATGCACTGCACACCACATCTCATGCCACACTGGTGACCCAGGGTTGGGAATGAGCCCTGACCACCAGGGGTCGGCAGTGGGGGAGAGAGAGGATCGAGCATCTGGAGGACTGCTGTCCTCTCTCAGGGAGGGATCCAAGGACAGCCTGGCACTGCAGCAGCCCCTGGTGGAAACTGGAGGCACTGCAATGTGCAGGGCTAAGCAGTGGGGATGCAGAGCCATGACAGATGTCCCTGCCATCATTGCACACTCAGGCTCCGCAGGGAAGGAGGGGAAAGGTGCGTAACTACTACAAAAAGCCCCTATCTCCCGGGTGAGGTGACAGCACTACCAGGAGCTCAGACCCACACACCCAATGTTGGCTGCATTCCCAACACTCCCACTGGGGATTCTGGGGCATCTCAAAGGAGGCAGGAGGGACCAGAATCCTGATACCGATGTAGTGTCAGGGGATAGGTTCAGATGGGTGGTACAGTTCCTCAGAGGAGTGTGGATGCTGAGAGATGCCCCAGAGAGGTAGGAGAATAAACAGCACTGGAAAAAAAATTTGTCAACATAGGCATTTTAGGACCTCTGCTCATGAACAGTGTCACTGTGATTTTCTTAATCTGTCCCGAACACTGATTTCCAACAGTGACCGCTCTATTCTGCCCTGGAAGTGCGAAAACACATTTTGGCCAGGATGTGAAAAATGACAGTTGTACTGCTTATAAGGAGGTGTGAAAAAATGCTGATGTTGAAAATCTGGAGTGAAAATATTACAAATTTGTGAGGTTACAATTGTGCATGGAAACTCATAATGCACGCATGTAACACAATACTTTTTTAGAATTTTTTCACCAAATTTGCAACATAGGCTTTTTGAGAGCCCACCTCATCAACAGTGACACTGTCATTTCATTACTCAGTCCCAAAAGGTGATTCCGTGCGGTGACCGTAAAATCACCTTCCGGGATTGAATAACCAGATAACAGTCACACTGAATTCATGAGATGGGGTCCCAAGAACCCCATGTTAAAAATCTGGTGCCAAAATTCATGAAAATGGCTGAGATGTCCACATAAGTTGAAAAAAAAACCCATTTATGCCATAATACAGCTTATCAGCATTTCTTCAGTTCACAGTCAGTTTTGAAGAGTGCAGACGTGTTCCCGGTCCACGGAAGGTTGTTGTGTGGGACTCCAGATGTAAGTATGGGGTGAGGAGGGGGTGTGGGGAGGTGGGGTGTGCAGAGGGTGGGTGTGGATTGGGGAGGGGGCACCGGACTCAATGAGGGACTGTTTTTCTTTTACAGGGAAAAAAAAACATCATGAGAAGGTTTTCTTATTTTACAGGTACTTTGGCATGCTGACGTGGGGTCCCAGCATGCCACCTGGGTGTTTCTTGAGGGAGGTCTGTAGCTGATGGGGATTGGGCATGCCCATCAGCAGAATGTTGGGGGGGTGGGTGCATGAGTCGAGGAGGATCGGGCATCCCCCTCAGCACACAACAAATGGGGTTGGGGGCATTATGCCAACAGGGATTGGGCTACCCTGTTGGCAAATGAACTGGGGAGGGGCATGCTGACAGGGGGATTGGGCACCCCATCAGCTTTTCTTAGGAGTATAAGAGGTGGCAGCTGTCCGGCAGCATCCATGGGGACTGTGAGAGGCCGACAGAGAAGCTGCCACCATGTTTATTGAAACAGGACACCAGACAATGCAGCTGTATTTCATTGCTGCAATTAGGGACCACCCCAGCAGCAAAAACAGCTGATTGCTAATGACAGGGCACCCCGTGATTAGAGCTGCGAGTTTCTTTTAAGTTGGTGGCAAGCTACACTACTGCTGTCATGAACAGCGTGATCATCTATTGGCACCACACAGACCAGACCCAAAATGGGCTGCTGGCATTGGAAACAACACTGCCACACCTCCACAACTCGCTACTGCAGCAAGCCACCACAATATGTTTCTTGAACATGCGTGCAAGCAAACATAAAAATGGTCCAAATTAGAGTAAAAATGTTATTTAGCAGTTGCTTTTGGAAATGAGACACATCTTTTAACAAAAGACTGACTGCTACACCCAAGCATGACAAGAAGTTTGAGGCACCAGGCTAAATACAGTTATAACAACATCTTGGAAACTCTGGTTGCCCAAGTTTACAGTTTCTATTCTTGACTCCTCAGTCAATCATAATCTATGAAATCTGCAGTGATCCATAATAGAATATTTGATGAAACTGCAGTGATCCATGCTGTATTTTTTCTGGTTCAGGTGCTCATTTATAAATTGTGCCATAGCCATTAAACACAGAAGGGTCAGACCTCTTCCTTGACCCTGCCCAAGTCAGTTGCAGCAAAATGTGCAACATTTTAAACTGTGGGTTTTATTCTGCTTCCCCTATGCTTACATTCTGCACAGGAGTAAAACTGGGAAGAAGCACACATGAATTTAATTCTACAGCCTCCTAAAACTTGTATGATAGTTGCACTACCTACATCATCTTTCTCCATGGACTACTATAGGAGAGTTCCACCATAAAAATTGACAGTTCCAGCACCTCCTACAAATTAGATGCAAGAGTGTGCCCACCTAAACTTTTCCAGTTCAACCACTAATTTTGTACCAAGATCCAGACGTTTAGCACACTGCAGTTACTGCAGTGAGAATTCTGGGAACTCAGCCATGTACTACTAACAATCAAAGCACATATGCATTCAAATGGTTGTGATGCTGTTTCAACTAGCATTAAGTTAATTTTTTGTTTGCCTGCCCACCGGCTCAGCGGTTTGATTTATGCTAGTGATGCTGGCGAACCGGGTCCAGGAACGAGCCTGAGTCATCAGAGGGCCGGCCAGGGGGAGAAAGATCAAGCATCCTCAGGACAGCTGTCCTTCTCCCGGGGGGGGGGGGTTCTCTGCACTCAGTGCAGAAGTGACACCTAGTGGAGGCTAGGTGCATCACACTATGCACCGACGCACGGCCAAGGGTCTCTGGGGTGAGACAGATGCAGGCATCATTGCACATCTCCACCCCAGCCTATAGGGAATAAAGAATCCCTCCAGTAGAAACACTCTGGATACAGAAGTTGATACCAGCCCATTTACAGAAGAAAGGGTTCTGAAAGAACTCTTAAAACTGAAGGTGGACAAAGCAATGGGACCTGATGGGATTCATCCCAGAATTCTAAAAGAACTAAGGGTAGAACTAGTGACACCACTGACTACCCCCTTTAACAAATCATGGGAGGATGGGGTGGTACCCGAGGACTGGAGGAGGGCAGATGTGATTCACCTTCACAAAAGTGGGAGCAAGGCAGAAGCAGGAAACTACAGACCTGTTAGTTTAACCTCAGTGGTAGGGAAAATGATGGAATCACTTCTGAAGGAAAGAATTGTCGAGTATCTAGAGGCCAGAGGGGCACAGGACCCCAGGCAGCATGGATTCACAGCGGGAGGTCATGCCAGACAAATCTGATAGATTTCTTTGACTGGGTGACCAAAGTAGTAGATCAGGGAGGGCTGTGGACATGGCCTACCTAGACTTTAGCAAGGCATTTGACACAGTCCCACACAAAAGATTAATATACAAGTTAGCCAGCCTGGGAGTGGGTCCCAAGATGACAGCCTGGGTAAAGAATTGGCTGGAGAATAGGACACAGAGTAATAGTAAATGGAGTCCACTCTGAAGAAAGGGGGGTTACTAGTGGGGTACCGCAGGGTTCAGTATTAGGACCGGTCCTCTTCAATGTCTTTATAAGCGACATTGCAGAGGGACTGGAAGGAAAAGTATGTCTCTTTGCAGATGACACAAAGATCTGCAACAGAGTTGATGCACAAGGTGGGGTGGAAAGGATGAGAAGGACTTGGCAAGGTTAGAGGAATGGTCAAATGTATGGCAGCTTAGATTCAATGCTAAGAAGTGCAAGGTAATGCACCTGGGAAACAAAACCCAGGGGAAGAGTACACAATGGGGGGTGAGATACTAACAACAACAAAAATGGAAAGGGACCTGGAGGTAGTCATATCAGATGACCTAAAGGTGGCAAGCAATGTGAGAGGGCAGCAAGGAGGGTTGGGGGATACTGGGATGCATAGGGAGAGGCATCACCAGTAGAAAACAGGAAGTTATTATCCTCTGCACAGACAGCTGGTGAGACCCCATCTGGAGTACTGCATGCAGTTCTGGAGACCCAATCTCCGAAAGATATAGACAGGATGGAAGCTGTCCAGAGGAGGGCAACTAAAATGGTGCAGGGTCTGCACCGGAAGACATATGAAGAGAGACTTAAGGAGCTTAATATGTATAGCCTTGAGGAAAGAAGGGAGGGGGGACATGATAGAAACTTTCAAGTACCTCAAGGGAATCAACAAAGTCCAAGAGGGTAGCATCTTTCAAAAAAAGAGGTGTGCAAGAACAAGGGGGCACAATTTGAAGATAGAGGGGGCAGCTCAGAGGTAATTTAAGGAAGTATTTTTTCACAGAGAGGATTGTGAATGCATGGAACGGCCTTCCAGAGGAGGTTGTGGAGTCAAAAACAGTGGTGGAATTCAAACATGCATGGGACAGTCATAAGGCAATTCTAGGGGGTGGGGGTAGGAAGAAGTAAGCTGCTGGTTAACTAGGATCTGCAGCTTATCCACTAGGTAAGGAAATGGGCAGACTGGGTGGGCCAAGCGGTCCTTTTCTGCCATCAAATTCTATGTTTCTATGTCTACCGTCTCTATGATGCCCTGTCCCAGATTTCAATTAGTCACCTGGCCGAGGGCTCTCCCAACCAGATATGGTTTCATGGCACTGGTGCCCACTATGGTGCCATGCCCCACTTCCTGGGGGGCAAGCCAGGAGTGACCAGGAGAGCAAGGGGCTCAGCAGGCAGAGGAAGCCACGGAGGCACCGTGACCAGGGCAGAGCTCTGATGGCTCAGCAGGAAGACAAAAAGTAAGATAAATATAAAAAAAAGTTAGTTTCTTGCATCCTGAGTTTGTTACAAAAATGAATATAACTTCTTCTGTATACACAAGTCTCTCCTGTTGCTCACCTGATGTACTCGGTATATTTTATTTCATCACATTCATATAGGAGGATCAGCAATATTACTGTACTACAGCTAACTGCTGCTTACCAAAATGATGCACAGCTAACCAGTTTCACAATGAAACAAATCTCCTCATTGATTTTACCTGATTCACAAAGTTACATAATTTCAGTTCAAAGGGCAGTGAGGTCACAGTGCACAGTGCTGATGATGTAATGGGATGAATAGAACTAGATATGTCAGATGCCAGGCAGAATGCTATGCCACACATCCAGCATAATACCATCACCTAGAAAATGCAAAAGAATTAGCAAAAAGGATAAAGAAACCTACTTTGTAAATAAAAAGTTACAACTGACTACTTCTTAAAATTTGTAACACTTTCCTGTCTACTGTTTTCAATTCTGCTTTCCACAGGAGAGAAAGGGTAACTAAATGAGGTGTGAACTAGAGCAAGACACAAAGAATGGTAACATTAGAAGAAAATAAACAGTGCTTAAAGAGCATGAGGCAGCTAAGGATAATGAGGAAGTGAAGGTGACCACAAACAAGATGGTAACAGGAGAGGAGAGGAGAGAGAGTAAACTAATTGTATTTTTTTAAAGCTCAAAAATAGTATATTCTTTACTGGGAACAGCAAATCAAAACTAGGGCTGGGTGGCCTGTTCAGCCAAAAATCCATGCCCCACCACAATCCATGACTCACTCATGGACTCAAATATGGACTTAATCAACAAAGTCCAGTTGCAAGTACTCATGGACTCAAATATGGACTTAATCAGCAATGTCCCGTTGTGAGTCTGTGAGTGCCACTTCCTGGGCTATACTGGTGGCTGCATGATGGGGAAGGGAAAGAGAGTACACATGCCACTGAGGTGGTGGGTATTTTTTCCAGATTTGTGTGTTGATCATGTGATAGGGAGGAAGAATGCACATGCACCACTTGAGTGTTGGTGGCACACTGAATACATCTCAGTCAACGTTGGAGCTGGTTGTGAGGACTACAAGCTTCATCAGCAAATCCTCAGTACCACAAAAAAAAATAATCATGCGACTTATTTGGTGGCACTGTAACAGAAGACATGGGTTAGTGGACAGCAAGACAGATAGTACAAGAGGGAGAGAAGGAGAGTGAGTGTTGTTGAGGTACAGGTCAGGAAGCATAGGAAAAACCAGGAGCAGTTGTAGAATTCGCAAAAAGGGTTTATTAGTACTAGCAGTAACATAAAAAGATAAACTTGCTCAGTATAACTATTTATAAAGGCAGAATAAACAGAGAAGATCCATCTGAGTTTTCCTTCAATCTCTGTGTGTCTCCCAAAACATTGCAGCTTTCTCTCTTATAAGCTTTTGCAACCCCCTTCCTTAACAAGCACCCTGTTTTTTTGTAAAATGTTATTGTAAGTTTCAGACAGGTGCAACAAGAATACAATGTCCCAGAACTGAGGCCCCTTCTCCACAGCGTCTGAAAAAGGGCTTAAAAACTGCTCACAGATTAACCCCTTGAGTTACCAATAGCTTTTTGCAATCAGCTCAAACTATAATTATATACATTTCAATGGTAACACTATATAATTGCCAAACAAAGGGATCCCAATATCAGTTACATTTCCACCTAACAATTTGCATATATTTTTATACCAGCAGATATGCAAGGGAGGAAAAGACAGAAACAGCGAGTGAAGACTGAGAGACAGTGAGAGGCAAAAAACTGCGAGACCGTCAGGGTAATCAAATCCTAGGTCTCACAGGAAAATTTGGTTGCACAATCAGACAGACAAGAGACAGGAAAGGACAGAACAGAACAGATCACTGCATCCAAACTCTCCATAACAACTGGGATAGGGTCCTATTCAACCCTGTCACAGTGAGACAGGAGTGAACCGAATGTGGGGTGGGCTTGCTCTGAAGCTAAAGTTACAAATAAAGCACACACAGACAAACAGTGCAAACTCAGAGAGAAAGGAAAAGGGAGAATCATCAGAAAAGAGATCAGAGAGGGGGAGGAAGAGAGAGGTAGTGAGGGTGGGGGGGGAGAGAGAGAGAGAGACAATTGATCCTGGCTAGGGGGTGGGCTATAAGCTGCTTTGCTAGACCTGGTTGCCTGCCCTCTTTATTGTTCCTGCAAAAAGCAACTGCAGCACAAAATAAGCACTGAAGCAGGAGAGAGATTAACTGAAAATGAAATAAGTAGATTTTAGAGAACAAGAAAAAAGTAAGTGATCAGGTAGTGAGTGGTGCATGGTGGCTCACCCTGTAAGTGACTGTGCTTACTTGCTGGTAGCTAAAATGAAATAAAGATTAAATGTACCAGCAGTAAAAATGAGACATCAGAATAGTACTGTCACCGCCACAGGCTGCCTGTGCCTGATGGGCAGGGCAGGGCTTCCAAAAAGTACAAAAGTACCTGAGAAAATACTGGTAGCAAATTAAAGAAACAGATTTCTTAAAGAATCCTTATATTTTCTGAGGTACTTTTGTATATTTTGGAAGTTCTGCCCTGCAATCACAGGCAGCCTGTGGTGGTGACAGAAGACCTGAGTGAGAGAGAGAGAGAGAGAGAGAGAGAGAGATGAAGACAACAGTGAGTATGCATTGCAGGATGTGCTTGCAGGATGCAATACATAGTTATTTATACAATAGGGGTGAGCTGATATCTCCTCTGATAAAAACATGTATTCTCACCCCAGTGGAATAAATTCTGCTGATGTAGGCACTGTGATAAAATCAGACATTTATACACACAGTGCCTACGTCAGCAGGTGATATTATAACAGTGCTTACATAACAGTACTATCAGTGGAGACTACCTGCCTGATCGGACTTCTTTTGAAAGCATTACCATAGATAATAAAATTCACCTGGAGCTGAGCTGATATTCAAAACAACCAACGAAGTACTGGTGCTGATTGCTGCTTAACAAACATTAACGTTACTCAAAGTATGGCATTCTAACAGTATCTCTTATTTTTTTCACACAGGTCTTAACTTTGAAAAGCAAACAAGGAAGTGTAACCCAGTTGTACAATTGAAGAACAACTCTAATTAGTACAACAGTGTGTCAAAAAGTACCAAAAGCATAAGTACACATCCACCAACCCTTATTTTAAAGAAGCTGCAACAAATAAACGCAACACCAAAAAATATACCTTTCTGTCCCATGAAGAAAAACGGCATTCACCCCAAAGTGAAAGTGACTGTCACAAGTGAAAGTAACTCACACACAGCTATGGCAATAAATTGGAGTGAGGTAAAAACAGGAACAGGAAACACCATCATAAACATAACATACCATAACCAAGAAATGTAGTAAACTACAAATAAATTCATCACAATAAATGGAAACATAAAATAACTCCAATTTACTGAAAAGCTGTCTGAAGCCACCGACATAATGAAATCCTGCCCACTCACAAAAACCAGCCAAGCAGAGTACAAGAACAAACAACCAGTCAGAGGACAGACAGTTAACCCATTCAGACAATAAACTAACAGAAATCCACAATAGCTACTCATTCAAAAAAAAATGAATATATTAACACAGATGAATAACTCAAGCAAAGGACAACCCCCCCAATAAGAAAACACAGCAAAAAATACAATGTAACAAGTAAACATCAGTAAAAGTAATACCAACAGCACAGTAAATACGGAGAGCCTATTATATAAATCACACACATGATGTCCGGTCATGGAATATGGCAGATATCTTCATCCATGAACAGTGACCTCTGGATACTATCACTCGTGCCTCCGCCACTCATGAGTATCCAGTGGTCACTGTTCACTCATGAAGATATTTTCCATATTCCACTCCTGCCCATCAAATATCCTCTCTTCACTGCCTGCACGTGTCATAGTTGTCCCTCCTGGTGGGTGCCTTGGCTTGTTTGTCTCCCTTCACATTAGCAGTTTCACTTTATTTTTCATGCAAATTATGATTTAAAGTATTCCCATTGCCCACGGTTTCGAAAACTACAGTATTTTGCCCCTTTTATGTATTTTAACACATTTATTAAAATATTTATAAATAATCAGAACCTCAGTATGTTCCAGTTCTTAAATAAGGGTCAAAACTTTACAGAATTCTTCCAGCCCTAATCAAAACTCAAACAAAAGGACTGTGCTTTAGATCTTTCAACAGAAAATTCAGCCACAGCTAAATACCTGTATACTCTAAAAATACTAAACACAGATTAATTTTAAGCAAACATAGACTCAGTAATGACAGTTTGGAAAGAAGTATAACAAGGCAGGCACATATTAACCTGGAAACTAAAAGAAGCCTGTAACTCCATGTGAAAACAATGAAAATTATACAGAAATACATTTTTTATCCATTGCTCAAAATACAACTGTATACAACATTTTCTAGAGCTATACAAGAGTGGTAGACTTCCAGATCATGCATACCGAAGCTTTACCTTGTATACTGCAGTGGTAAGAAACAATGTAGCAGAAATAGCTGCAAACTATGAAGTATCATATGCAACTACCTTCAAAATACAACATTAATGTATTAATTTCAGTGTATTATAGTGTGTCTATGCCTTATAAATAATTTGATGCATAAATGTTGGTAATACCTGTTAATGTTGTCATGCAAATAAAGTTATTTTGAATCCTCATTTTAATATGTAAGTGTGTGAGAAAGAAGAAGAGGAGGGGAAGGGAAATGTAGGAAATGTATGTGTTCTGTTGAGAATGTCCACAGGCAGAGGTGCTTAGTATCCACAGAGAACATTATTATAATGCAACACTGTTTAAGGTAAGCTGATTGGTTGGTAGAGTTCTAGTAGGGTTAGATTAACCCACGTTACTCTTTCATGTACAGCCAGCTCACAGGGTAGGTTTTTAAACATATTTATGGAAGAAGTCCCAGCTATTTTCCTGAAACTCTTCATTTTCAATTGAAAAAATATCCTGGTCACCGATCCTTGAAACTGTACAAACGTAAAGTATGTGTTGTCCCTCAATAAACTCACTGGGACCAGCCAGCATAAAATAATGAAGCAAGCAATGTGTGTCAGCCACTGTCATGCTGATTGTTAAGTGTGTATAAAAATATCAGCTCTGAAACTCATGAATTGCTGAGTTCCAGTTTTATAAGACACAGGAGAACAGTCAAATAAGTATTGAATACAAGTTATGAAACTATATGATCTTCTGTACAGCTATATGGAATTAATTTTACCAAATGTGTAGTCTAAGTATAGTTTTAAAAAATTTTAAAAATCAGGACATTGACTATGGATATACACAGTAGAGCTGGCTTTGCATGCAGACTGGCTAGCGCTATTGTACATGTTCATAGTCAATGTCCCAATTTTTAAAACTGTTAAAAATGACACATAAAGCTAATTACATACAACAGAAGATCATATACTCTCAGAACCCGTATTTATTACATACTGCCTTAGAAAACAGTAACTCATTAATTCATGAGTTTCAGAGCTGATGATAGCTGCAGTTGTATACTGGACCCCTGGCAATTCAACTAAGTTTGGTAAATAGGTATTAGGTATTACTGTCATTCTGGGAATTATGCATTTTGCTTCTTTTATTTATTTTTTGTTAGAGCAGAGTATTTTGTTGAAATAATTGTAAATAACACTGTTGAACTTGCATCCCCAAATGGCATCTGAACACTTGGGCCCAGATAGTCAAAGCAGTTGTGCATGGCGCAACTGAGATGTGCCTGCGCAAGAGCAGAAATGCACCAAAGAGCGATATTCAGTGGGAGACAATGCACGGCGCAAATCACAGTGCACCAATGCGCAACCCTAATGAATGCATGCACAAGTGCAGGGGGCGTAGCCATGAATAAGCAGCACAGTGTGATATTCAACACCAAGCTGATGGTGCAAGCGTGGAGCAACAGGGACATGCGCAAAGCAAACTTAAGCCCATAAAAATATGGAGCAAGCAAGGGAAGAAGGCTTGCACCCTGGGGAGCAGGAGAGAGAGAAAGAGAGACTGTGGCCAGGCAGGACAGCAGCAGGGGTGCAAGACAGGCACAGAGGCAGGAGGTGCAACAGGCTGTGGGACAGGGCGTGTGACCCTGAAAGTGCCTGTGTGTGTGAGCAGCTAAGTGTGTGTGTGTGTATGAGATATCAGTGGGGGTAGCAATGGCAGTGTGAGCCTGCAAGCCTGGACAGAGGAGTGGCAGTAGGAGTACCAGACAGGTGGGAGGCAGAGGCCACAGCCAACAGGCTGCCAGCAGGGAACCCCCAACACATGTGTGTGCCCAGTGCAGGGGCACACACAGCAGCACACAGCCGGTGTTGCTCAGGGTGACAGCCACATGGGGGGGCCAGGTCAGGCCAGGCCATGGCCAGTGCAATCTTCCAGATGGAGGCAGTAATAAGGGGTATGAGGAGGCAGGAGGCAGAGCGGCGTGGCCGTGGAAGGGCCCGGTGGCAATATGCCCAGAACAGGTGGTACCGTGCCCGCACCACCTTCAAACAATATAGTGACACTGTGATTGTGGGCCAGTACCGCCTGAACTGGGCAATCCTGAGGCAGCTCTGTGAGCTGTGCAGTGATGAGATGCAGCCACCCACAAGATGGAGCCACGCCCTGTCGGTGGAGAACAAGGTCATGGCCATCATGTGCCTGCTCACCACGGTATCTTCCAGAGACCAACAAGGGACACCACAGGCATAACCCAGTCGGCCGCATCACGGCTCCTCACACAATTCCTCAACGCGCTGCTGCCACATGCTGCGGAATACATCCATTTCCCCAGCACACAGGCAGAGCATACAGTGAACATGCAAGAGTTCCACAGGGTGGCACATATGGCTGGCATGCTAGGGGCCATCGACTGCACCCATGTAGGCATTCATTCACCATCTGGGCTGGAGGGAGTGGCCTACATCAACAGGAAGGGCTATCCCAGTGTCAACTGCCAGGTGGTGTGTGATGCCAGGGGGCGCATAATCAATGTCAGTGCCACACACCCTGGTGGAGCACATGATGATTTCATCTGGCACCAGTCAGCACTGTGCCACAGGTTTTAGAGTGGGGACATCCCCACTGGCCACCTAATAGGTGAGTATGCAGCTGGAATGGGCAGCTTGGCACAACAGGGCAGAGTGTGGCGGATGCTAGGCTGAAGGCATCAGAGAGTGTGGCTGGGTAGGCTGGGGGGCAGCCACACAGACCTCCATGCTAACCTCACATGTCTCCACACAGGTGACAGTGGATACCCACTCAGGCCCTGGCTGCTCACCCCACACTGGTGTCCATCGACCCCAGTGCAGGAGCGATGCAATGAGCCACACACCAGCACAAGGAACATCATCGAGCGTGTGTTTAGGCTGCTGAAGGCACAGTTCCGTTGCCTAGACAGGTCTGGCAGTGCCCTACAGTACAGCCCCTCAAAGGCCTGTGGCCTATTCCTGGCCTGCTGTATGCTACACAACATGGCCACTGACCGTGGGATAGCTGTCGAGGTCGAAGAGGGGAACAGCAGTGGGGATGACGCGGACGCCAGGCCAGGCAGTGGTGGGCAGCCCCCTCCGGGTGACGGGAACCCCAGCTGCACAGGATGGCCCAGCAGCATCAGTAGAAAATTGCAGAGGAGCTCTACGGTGCACGCAGGTAGGTGAACATGACTACACACATGTCCCAGGGACCATAGCACAGTATACAGGCATGCAAGGCTGGGCCCCATGACAGACATGGCCTGAGGGTAGCATGGACGGGCATGGGACTAGACTCCATGGAAGCACCCTGTACATCACTGTAGACTGCACCCACACACACATGCACACGTGCAACCACACGCACACACCCAGAGGTCGCCAACGGGCATGTGTCAGACGCTGTATACCAGTGCACAGTAGTGGCCGTTGTTGTGTTGGCATCATCACGCACAAGCCACAGTGGCCAGCAGCTGGGTGGGTGTGCACAAGGTGGGTGTGTGACATGGACCATGGATGGCATGACCCTGGAATGCACATGCACACGTCACACCAAGGTGCACAGAGGGAAGTAGCAGACAGAGGACAGGGAAGGTGCTGCCTCAGACATGTGGCTGGCCCCGCCAAGACCACCCAGCAGACACAGGCTGTGTGATGGCCACAGGGGATGTCACTGATGGTCCCCCAGGTGTGTTACTTTGGGAATGCGACCGGTCCCTCGCAGGTGTCTGCAGGCTCCCAAACAGGCCCACTCCAGGCATGCCTGGAATTCCCACAGTGGATCCCGGTGTCAACATTGATGGGGTCGCATGACATGGGGACCGAGGGGTGGAGAATGCACTCTGCGGTGTCTGCAGTGGACGGTCATGCACAAGGGTGGCCAGTGGTGCTAGGCCAACTATGACCACAGTGGTAAGCCAATCCAGGGCTGCAGTCATGTCCTCCTGCATGTGTGTGGTCTAGCCAGGAGCTGCTCATAGTCCTGGTCACGCCTCCCTGCTGACTGGTGCAGTTCTGTGAGGAGTGCATGCACCCCTGCTATGACCAGCATCCACTGCTCCATGGAGGCCTGGAGCAGATGGGTGTGCTCGGTCAAGGGGTCGGCACCCTGGGGGGCATGGGTGTTGTGCCGACCCATGGGTGTTGCGTGACCCCACAGCACAGCCCCCCCTGCACTGGTGGGGGCTGCACAGTGGGGCCTCCTTGGGGATGATCAATCTGCGGTGCAACAGAAGCAGCCACTGCACCCAGCCCCCCTTGGCTCAATCCTGCTGCCGCTGCTTCTCCTCTGGCTGCTGCATCCGTATTTGCACTGGGGCAGCAGCAACACCACCGCCACCCCCTTCGGACTGTGCCACACCGTTGGCGCCCACAGCCTAGCCGGGTGTTGCAGCCGTGTCGGGTCTGTGGTATGGGTGCCTCCCCCTAACTGGCAACACCACTGTCCAGGATAGCAGTCACATCGTCATCAGTCCCGGAGCCCGCCCCGATCTGTGTCTCAGCATACTGGACACCATGGCTGGCGTCCTGCTGAAACACTGACAGGGCCTTGTCTGCAACCATGCCATAGGCATCCAGTCAGACAGTGGGGATGAGCTGACTGCAGTCTGGACCCTGGACACCAGTGGAGGTGGATGGACAGTCCTCCAGGTCCAGGATTGCCCACATGGTGATAACCCCCACCCCTGCTGCTGCATGCAGGTGCTCTGGAACTGTAAAGGAACACAGACATGTTAGTACCACTGGCACACACACCCCTGCCCCCCGGTCCCCCATCCCCCCTTCCCCAGGTGTTGCTGTACCTACCATGCAGTGATGTGCTGCACCCGGTCTGGAATCCTCCACCGGGCATGCCCTCAACGGTGCTGTGCTGCATGGACACTGCCACCAGCTCCTCCTGCAGCATCAACTGTGGCACATCAGGCTGTCCACAGCCTGTGGCAGCATGTGCGGCCCAGATGGCGGCCACCTTATCCTTTATCCTCCTCCGGTCCCTGCCTACCTTCTTTTTGCACTCCTGTGCTGTCCTCTGATGGCTGTCCTGCTGGTTCACAGACCTGGCCACTCCCTCCCATGTAGACACCCTGGCCTGTGGGGTTCCTGTTGAGCCACTCAGGTGGGGCTCCTTGTCCAGGTAGGCATCAAAGAGGGCATCACTCTCTGCTCTCATGAAGTTGAGCCTGCGCTTCCATGCAGACCTCGATCCTCAACCTCCTCATGTTCCGACATGCTTATTCCTGTGGGTATGGTCATGTGGTTAGCGATGGCTGCAACACACAATGCCCTCCCAATCCCCTGTCCTGACAGGACCACAGCCTGGTGGCTCATCTCTGAAGGATGCAATACTGGACTGATGCCTGTGCAGTCCCATGGCGCATTTATAGCTCATCACATGCAAATGAGGGGATGTGCAACTGTAATGAGATGCAAATGCCTCCTATGTACTGCAGATATGCTGATCAGCCCATCTGCATATTCTGGCTGAATATCGCGAAGTTATGCAATGCGCATTGGCGCTGCGCATGCACAAGTCATGACGCAACTGTATGATGTGTGCAGTAGGCCTGGCGGTGCGCATGCACGCACCGACGTCACGCTAAATGCAGTACAGCACTCTGCCGCTATCGTACATGTGGCGCTTGTGCACTATGTGCTCTATGGCACCCGTGCATGACTGGCCCCTATTGTGCACCACGAATGGTGTGCCCTAACACGCTGTCACGCATGGTGCGTGTGCAGACCTATGACCTCATGTGTGTCCTTTGACCCTCCGGGTGACTTGCGGCACGTGCCAGTGCTGCCTCAGCTTTATCATGCAGAACCAGGGAATGCGCAACTTGGAATGGAAGTGCATCACCAAGCGAGTTGCGCACCCACAGCACGTGTGGCTCGTGTGCTACTGGGTGCCATTTTGACTTCCCAATACCTGGAACAAGCATGCTGCGCCATGGCACAGTGAGGGCTTCCAACTGGAGCCAAGTGGAACTTGTAAATCTTGTGGCCCTGGTAGAGCCACATGTGGGATGTCTCTTTGGCCAGGTGCCCCTGGATCGGCCACGTACGGAGGTGTGGCAGGAGGTGGCCAAGGGGTTGGAGGAGGCCACTGAGGCACAGCAGAGTGGGGAGCAGTGGTGCCACTGCTATGGGGACTTGAGGAGGAGGGACCCTGACAGGCTTCGGGCACTGCAGGCACTCATGCGAAGGGGCATCGTGCCACGTCCAGGTGAGTGCACTACATCCATGTCTGTGCCATTCCAGTGTTCTGTGGGGACCAGCAGGGTGTTACACCCTGCTGTGGGGGGGGCTGTGGCCGCGCACTCTGTTGGCCGTGGCAGTGCACCATGGGTGTGCAGTGCCACCGCACCACCACTGAGCAGGGTCAGAGAGAGAGTGCTGTGATGGAGGGGCAGCCTGTGGAGTGTTGCCAGGTACTGATGCATCTTTCTCAATGGCTCCCTACTAGGCTGTGAGGATAGGCGCCGTGCTTGGCTGGTAGGCGCTGGAGGCGGACAGGGGCAGGTCAGCACAGGGGCACAGCCACAGGGTGCAGGCCACATGGGTGGTGTGGCAAGACAGATGCCGGTTGCACCACAGCAAGCAGGAAGGCACTCTTCCTTGGTTCGTTGTTGTGTATTGTGGGGGTGGTCACAGCCCCCTGTGCACATGGCCATTCCAGCTGTGCACCACCGGCAGCATCCATTGCACCATGCAGTGGCTATCGCACAGGTGTGTGGCTGCTGCAGGTGGGCTGTGGGTGCGCCCATGTTCCAGCCGTGCCACTGCCACCCCGCCGCTATGCCCTGTTGCCTGGCCACCATGGTTGTGGTATGCAGCACGTGGGTGGTGTTGGTGTGCAGTGCCCTGCATGGCCCTGGATTGTTGGGATGGTGGCTCATGTGGTCACACACACTGCAGGTGACTGTGTGTTGTCTCAGGGTTGCATGTCACCACTGTCCGCTGCACACGGTGGGTGGGCTACAGTCGTATGGACATACACTTATACCATGTCCCCTCCTTCTTTGTCCTAGGTGGCCAGTGGGATGCAGTGAACACAAGGCTGCTACAGCAGATTCTGCGGGTCACCATGGCCACACTCCAGGTGGCATGACTCATTTGTCAGGCCCTGTGTAGGCCACAGAGGAGAAGGCGCACCAGGTGCCAGTAGGGTGGGGACACCCATAGGGCCTGTTGGCCTGCACCCCCTTCCCTTCCCTGTCCCCCCTCCCTTTCCCTCCCATGTACCCTTACCCAGCCATGTCCCCAGTCCCCCTGCCTCCCTTCCCCAGCCTGCCTTTCTGTTTGTGGCCACCCCATTCCCTGCTCCTTGTTAATCTGTACATAGCTGTTGTTACATGGTTTTAATACACTTTTGTACTGTTAGCCAACTATGTCTGTGTCTGCTTTGCAGCTGGCATGTGGAGCCATGCTGCAGTGGTGTGCATGGTGGCCAAGTGGTATGTCTGGGGTTGACTGGAGCTTGTGCCGGGTGGTCTGTGCCCAGTGGCAGGTGGGTGTGCCCTGGGGCATACGTGTGTGCTCTGTATGTGTTGTGTGGCATGTGTGTTTTGTACTGTTGGCATGTGTGTTGCCAGCAGGGGTCCAGGTGGTGTGTCCCATGCCTTCCTGAGGGTGTTGCCAGTGGCTGAATGCCGGTGGACATTGGTGCCACACAGCCTCCATGCACCACTGTGGTGCACATGGTCAGGGTCCTGCAGCCATGTGCCTGCCATGCCTCCCACCTGGCATCTTCTGCACCCTGGTGGTGGGCTGTCCTGTTCTGGTGGCATGCTCCCTGCTGTGACTATTGGCCTGTGTCCTGGCCCATGCACCTCTGGCCCTTGCGCAGCCCTGGTTGCGCCACGGTGCATGTTGGTTTGCTCCCTGGCACAGCCCTGGTTGCGCTATAGTGCATCCCTGCAATATTCAGCCGTGTCGCGCTTGCCGTCATGTGCAACCTTTGAATATCATGTTCAGTGTGCACTGGCACAGTGTACTTGTGCTGCACAGCTGTTGTGCCTGCCTCTGGCACATTTCTGAATATCCCACCCTGGATAGTTAACTTTTAAGCACATGTTGTGGGAAACAGGATCCCGTTTGGGTCCCGCTGATGAGCTGGAGTTCATAGTCAATTATGAAATTACATAATTTCCAACACCAACACATGTATTTATATTTGTAAAGGAATTATTGTAACTATTATTTTCACATTTAAAAAGGCAAAGCATTGCTTCTGAGCATGCACACTGCAGATAGGGATTATATAATCTCAGACAGTACTACTGCACATTCTCAGAAGCAAAGTTTAGACTTTTTAAATGTTACAATAATACAGTTATGCTACTTCTTTCACAAATCTAATTACATACATTGTTAGAGACAATTGTACAGTTTCAAAAGCAATAATCCACACATGCTGATTTGCAGTCAGAATTCATCAGCTACGCTGTCCACCAGCTCATGGTTCTCACCATCGCTGCTGCAGCGCATGAGACAATTAGGAAGGTAAGAGAATGGTGACATGGAAACCACTCTGCAGCTCTGTGGCATGGTTTGTCATACTGAATCTGCATTCCAAGCTCCACAAAACAGTTGCAGAAGGACTATATAACTAAAAAAACACACACATTTCTATTACTATCTTTATTACAGAAGATGAGAAAAGCATTTTATAAAAAATGCAACTATAATAATAACAATAAGGTATGACCAGGGGTTAGATTAACAGTCACTTACCCCCTTGGAGCAATATAGCACTCAGCTGTGCTTCAGCCATATCACTAGCCCCAAGGGGTGATTAACAGACTATTAATCTAACCCCTGGTCATGCCTTATTGTTTAAATATGTACAGTATGATACCTTGAAAACAAGTCACGTAGAAGTGTTATCACCTGGGTGTGGCCTAGGAGGCCCTGTGTGAACAATTTAAAGTTGTGAAAACAGTATCTAGATATTATACAGGAAGAGTAACTGTAGGTCTCAGCTGCTAGACTTGCCTTGATGTGGTGGTAAGTTTAACCATTTGATTCAATTGGAATCCAAGTGACCAAAGACTCATGACATGACCTTGAGATTGTATTGCTATATGTAAGGACAAGAGACCCACTCATGCAATTGAGAAGCACAATCAGTACTTAAACTGGGATCATGACTATACTTGTACAAGTGACAGGGAAGAAATCCCCATCATTTGTGAAAGCAATCCACTGAGACAACTAGAAACATTGATGTTGATGGCAGAAAGAGGCTCAGTACCCCACTGAGTCTACTCACTACCTACCTGATCAACACTAGTCTAATGCTGGACTAGAGCCAGTTTACCAATGGTCCTCACTGTATTTCAACATCCCATTTTAAACCTTTCACTCTCTTTCCTTTATTACCCACTATACATCTCTCCTCTGGTTTTGACTACTCCCCTGTTCTACGCCACCTGTGTTTAAAGCGATGGGCTCCATGTCAGTCATCTCTTCTGCCAATGCATTCCACATCTCCAGAACTCTTTCTGTAAGGAACTTCCTTATACTCTTCTCAAGCCCCCCCACCACCACCACCAGTTTAACATAAGCAGAGTTGACTATATGATGCCAGATTAAATAAAACAGTGTCATTTTTCAACTTCTTGTTAATGGTTTCAAACACATTTTAGATGCAAAACACATTTTATGAATGATAACGCACTTTAAGAATGTACAGTTATATGCTAGCAACAACAAATAACAGCACATAAAATAACCCACTTAGTTATTAGACACAAGGCACAGCCAAGTGCTTTCAACCACCTGGAGCCATGGGTTGTTACAGCACTACCCAGAAACCCTGAAGTATGGTTTTGCATTTACAAATCAAAATTTACTTGAATGAGGATTCAGTTGTATGAATTCAATCCTGTACTGTGGTTGGCTGTCAAATAAGTGCCAAACTGGGTTACTGTGACATAAACTCAGTTAGTTTGGAAATCAACAGTAGTTTCGCAACCCACTGCACAATTAAGCAATACAGGACAGTGTGTGGTACAGTGGAGTCCACTAAGTGCATAATGAATAAGTGCACATCCTGCTTAAATGCACACCTTATCAATTTCCCATTTTTTTCCTCCTATTCTTGTTTAAAAAATCCTGATCAATGCACATTGATTAAGTGCACATCCCGCTTAAGATCACAGGTAGAACTACCAGGAGATGATCCTCTCCTGATTAAGTGCACATTTATATGGTGGAATAAGTTGTTACTTGGCCTCTTTACCACACCCTGTTGCCTAGCTTTGCTCCTAATCCAAAGGAATTGCCCCACTAGGAATGTTTCCAGTGCTGTGATACACCAGAGTTAGACAAACAGCTAGTAGACGCGTTCCAGTGAAGAATTGTAGGGATCCTGAAATAGGTTACACAGGCAGCAAGGAACAGGGGAAAGGAACATTTTGAGACCAATGCTGTAATGTGCCTCTCTAAATGAGTCCTGGGTTTGTTAAGGGACCCTTACTATAACAGACAGCATGGAAAGAGTGTCAGAGGTGACCTGCTGTGATCTGTGGGATAGGGTAATGCAGTCTAAGTGCACAGCCTGCTTAAACAAACAAAAATTATGTTTCCCAAGGGTTTGTATTTATCAGGGCTCCACTGTATATATGATGGGATACTGGCACTACTTGGGTATGTAGTTAGATACAAGGCTGAAGGCTGAGTTACTCATGCACCTGAGAAGGAATGATATCCAATTATATAACACACCCTTGAGTGTATTATTGCTATTATACAATGAAAAAGGAAGACTTGAAACAGTCATAATTTTCAATTTAGGTGAACTTGTTTGAGAAACAATAGTCCCGACATTAGGTTTAAGTTAACAGGGTAAAAACATTAGGGTAAAAATTACTAAATTTATCTTAGGAATGCTTGGCATGCTGTTACTTTCAACTAGCTAAGGTAAGTTCCTCTGAAAAGAATGTCAGTGTAGTGATTTATTGTTTATGTTAAGAGGTCTCTGATTGGAACTTTTATCCAATTGTTATGTGTGTGGTTTTAGAACAGCTGTCAGACAATCAAGTCTTTTCCTTCCTTAAGACATCTGTATAATATGTTATATAATATGCATACTGGTGGTGGTGGGGGGGGGTTGAGGCCCTTGGCTGGACATAGTGCCAAACATCTCCCCTCTCGGTTCATCTTCAATGTCTTCCTTCTGAAACAAAATATCTGCTGTCTGTGTGAGGAAGTAAAAGGACAATGCTGATGGTGCTGCTTCTGTTACTGTAGCAGATGCAGTGGCAGGCAATAAGAACTCTGTAATGCATTTCTGGTATTTTTCTTTGCAAGCATGTGTCTGTATGGTTGATTCTATTTTAAACAGCTTCTCCTAGGTTGTGTTCCATCCACACTGTTGGTACTGCTCCATGGATGCATTTAGACCTGTCAGTGCCTCCACCATTGACAAGGATCTCACCAGCTCCAAAGTGTCATTAGCATCAGTTGTGTCGTCCCTGACTCCCCCCTCTTTACCACTCCACTGACAACCTCTTTGTCAGTCAGTTCTCCCACTGTTGATTTACCTACATCCATTTCCATGAACTCAGTAAAATCCATGGCATCCATGAAGGCAGGGGGTAGTAAAATCCTCAAGCCCTGTTAATGTGCTGGTGTGGTCAGGGATTTTGGTAGTGGTGCCAGAGGTAAATCCAGTCTTGGAACAACAGTTCCCAATTCAGCTTTTCTTGACTGTCACCCACACTCTGTGTAGCATATAAATGGCATCGAAAATATTCACTTTATGAGGAATTTCAGCTGCATGCACCATCTCCCTCTCATCTACTGTCTGCAATCTTTTCTCAGCAACATATGACTGGTAGTGGCCTTTAAGATTATTAATGACGCTCATATCCATAGGTTGTATGTTGCTAGTGATGTTTGGCAGGAAGACAACCAGTTTTATGAACTTCAGTCTTCTAGTGAAATCAAGGAGGTGGGCTGAACAGTTATCCACCAACAGCAGAATTTTTCAGCAGCTTCTATGAAGCTCATCATCCCATGTTAGTAGTCACTCCTGAAATATGGCAGCTGCCATCCAAGCATTGCCAGACTTAGTGTATTTAAATGACAGCAGTTTCAGGTCTTTGGGCAAGCAGTGACGATGTTTGCTTTTGCCAATGACCTGGAGCTTTCTCTGTTCTTTTGCTATTTAATGCACAGCTGAGGATCGAGAGTCTGCCTTTAGCTTTTTTTCCTACCTATGAGCCACTGTTGCTTCAGAGTGTGGCCACAGTCAGGATACCCCCATAGAATAAGCCAGTCTTATCAGCATTCCAGACATTAACAGGTCTGTGCCCAGAGTGAAGTCCAGGCATCACTTCAGTCAACCAAGTTTGTGCAGCGATGGCATCAGCAACTTGCTTTTCACTGTGTTCTCTTTTCAACACTATCTGATGTTGCTACTTCCACCTGGAAAGCCAAACATCTGTAGCCTCAAAACTTGAATGGACCAACTGTGTGGCTAAATCTTGTGCCTTGAATTAAACATAGAGCCAGAGGTATGAGTCCACTTGCCTAGAGCATGGGAACACCACAACATAAAGGCATCCTCTACTTCAGAGTCTTTGCCCTCCTGCTTTCTCTTCTGACTGGGGTTTGCATTGGCATGCCAAGCTGCAAGGATGGCATCATGATTTTCATTAATTTGCCTTGCTGGGCTTTTGGGAGATTTTAATGTAAGCACCATCTGGGAACTTACTAGTTAATTCTGGTTGCTAAGTGCAGTTAGGCTGGTTGCTAGGTATAACTAGGCAGGAAGAGCAGAGGTACCTGTGAGTCTGGAGGTAGTCTTGCTGCTGCAGGCAGGGGGCCCCTCTTTTGAGAGTATAAAAGGGAAGATGTTTGGTGCCATAGTGAGAACCCCATGGGGAAGACCCAAAGAAAGAAGGTGTGGGGTTGGGCCTGCAAGTTCAGCCAGAGGGCCATGCTGGGCTGGGGCTCTCCACTTGGTACCCTGGCCCTCCACACTCGAAGACTTGTGAGGTGGAAAGTGAAGGTTTGGGCAGTGTAAGGGGGATTAATGGAGCGAAGCAAGAGGGCCTGTTGGTGCATTGCAAGCTGGAGCTTGGGAAGAAGAAAGAAAATTGGAGGCCCACCAAGTGATAGGTAGGGTGGGATAAGCACCAACAGGGTGTGAGGCCCAAAGACAGAACCCTACTCCCCAGGTTGGAGGCCACCACAGAGTTGGGATCCAGGGTGTGAGCCGCTTGTGGAGATGGGTAAAGTCCATTTAGGGGAGTGATGTTTGGAACCCCAGCGGGGTGGAAGTTCATTGGGTGATCTGGATGTGGCACTAGCAGAGGACCCCTGATGAGTCAGTTCAGAGGTGGGAATTGCTGCAGGAGCAGAGTATGCCAGAAGCTACTGGAATAAAGGTCGGAGTACCCAAACCACCCAGAATCAGGCCCAGCTGCCAGCCGAGGACTCAGCGATTGGATGTCTGAAGGGTTCTGGTGGTTCGGTTCTTGCTATGAACATCAAATGAAGATTACTGAATTAAGATCCTGCTGAAGGGAAAAAATAAAGGGTATGCTCCATAAGTATTAGCCCCCAGATAGATGGGGCATGAGGCCAAGCTGATGAAAAGGAAATGGAAAGAGTAAAAGGGTTTGGAACAGTAGAAATGTTTCATGCTGGCATAAGCCCAGAGTGAAGGTATAGGAATGGAATTATTGGAAGAGAGCCTGATGGAAAAGAATGGTAATCACTGGGGAAAGAAAGCTAAGAAATGAGTTACGAGTTCATAGAATGCATTAGTAACAAGCTACCTCAATGTGTTGCTAGGAATTTAGTCCTCATGGCTTAAGGGAAATCAGCATGAAAAGAATCAGTCTGTGAGCTCAAGATACTATTGCAGTAGATTTTCCAGCTTTGTCTGTGAAGGAAACCCACCGAATGCACACTGCCCATATGCTCCATGGAGTGGTTATTACTGTTTAACATTAATAAATTGGTTGGTCTCAGTTGTAAATAAAATTCCCACTGCACCTGAATATTGTGCATTCATTTATACTTAATTGTACATATGCTTTGCTTAGGTATCGTTCTCTGACTTTTATCCTTCTACCAGTTTTCTGATGATGTAACTTACTTACTGCCATTGTTACTTTTTGCTTTGCTTTTTAAGTATGCTTTCTGTAAAAGTGTCTATGTACACTTACCATGTTCTATTATTTATTGTAGCACTGTTCCTCCCTTTGTGCCGCTATTCCCCGGTCACTCCCGGAAAAAGGGACATTCTGTCTCAGTAGGCCTACCCAATTACCGAAATTCAAATAAATAAATAAAATAGTTTTGTACTTTTGATTATGGAGTGGACACAGGATTTAAATGATAGACTGACTGCTTGTTTGCTAACCAATCTTGTCCCCTACAGCAGAAGGAAATCTGCCTCAAGATGGTGTCGGCTTCCCTGTTCTTGTGACTCCCAGTCTTTGCCATCTCTGAACCGGGTAATGAGTTATTTCTGTTACTACTTCCTTGAACTGTGGTTACGTGGGTTGTGAAGTGCCCCCCTCACACCCATTTTTTTTACTATCTAGATACCCCTAGACACCGAGGGGGGGTACATTAAAATCAGCAGCCACTGAAGAGAGTGAACTGGTGGAGTTTTTCAGAGCTTCAATCAGATGAATGAGATCAGTTAAGAGGGACCATTTCTTGGCAGAGACATGGGTGTAAAGCTCACCATTCAAAGCAGAATAACCAAGCTACAGTACTGCAGTGGTTTGCAGCTCACTTACAGCCAATTATCTGGTTACTCTATGCTGGTAATAGCAGGGTAATCAGCTGAATCAGTTAAAAAATCAGCTGTGAGACATCCCACTTAAAGGAGAAGTCCACCCAAAACTTGAAAAAATATATGTTGTGCAGTGTGTTTTAATTTGTACGTGAAGTTCTAGTGTTTCCTTCCCTCTGACTAGTATTAGGAGTTTTTCCTAAATTAGCCTGCTAGCTTTATACTAGTTTTACGACCCCTGGGGATCTTTATCCCCGACAGCTTAATTGTATTTCTTGTTCCCACAGTGCATCTTGTCTCATGTGACAGTGATGTAAGAGAGACCCAACATTCAGCACGCACATGCCAAACAAACTAAATATCTTGGAAGCTTTACAAGCTGCACAAAAATTACCAGCAGCAAAGTTTTTCAGGACGTAAGACCTTTACGATGAAGGTGGTCACCAAGCTGAATTCTACAGATTTTAAAATATAGCCATCTCTACTGTTGTGAACTGATTGTAAAGCAATGCTTTCTGTTGTTTTTATGGTCTCTACTACATCACCATCACATGAAACAAGGTGCATTGTAGGACAAAGAAATACAATTAAGCTGTTTCTTATGGAGATCTCCTGGGTCGTAAAACTACCCTAAAGCTAGCAGGCTAATTTAGGAAAAACTCTTAATACCAGTCAGAGGGAAGGAAACACTAGAACTTCACATACAAATTAAAACACACTGCACAACATATATTTTTTCAAGTTTTGAGTGAACTTTTCCTTTAAGTGGAGGAGCCAAACACGGGTGCCTCATTTAACCATTTTACAGCCCTATTAGTTTCTATGAGGGGAAATCAATTACAGCAGAAACATCCCACTGAAGCTCTGTCCCGCTTAAGGGCATTTCAGTTGAATGATTTTTACTGTATAACCACAACCTTACGTATTATTACTTATGGTACTGGTTAGAAGAACGCAGCCTGAATCGCACAGTATAAATCATGCAGTGAGGACTGCATAAGGAATGAATAGAGATGGGTAGAATAGTGTCCAGCAATTACCACTACCCTGTCACTATTCAGCTACTTAGACAATGTGGGGAAGAAGGTAAAAAGTGTGCTTGCTGGCTGAGCTGCCCCCTTGGCAGAGCGGGTTAAGGCAACAGCTCGGTCAGCACAGACTGTGAGACCAGGATTCTAATCCTGGTCTCCCCTCAGTAATTTTAATTTCATTTGGGAGTTAAATGTTTCGTCAAAGGGCTGTGGAAGCAGTATTCCATGGCCCCAGAGATTTCACCTATTCCCCATGTTCCACTCCCCCCTTGGAGTAGAAATCTATACGCATGAGGGGTGCGGGAGACAGACCCCCCCACATTGGGAGACTTCTGCATATATTTATTTTACAATAGAAGCGGTCATCGCTGTGATGTCTGACTGCTACCATTGGTGCTGTGTTCACTGGCAATATTCATTAATGGCCTTGTATTAGACAGCACTGTTATGGATGGTGCTGTTATTGACAGTGCTTTTCAAACCTAGTGCCATTACTTACACATATCAGCTTCCCACCTACATTACCAGTGTCATCCATGGTACTGCTGTACTGTATTTATGTTAAATGCAACACACTGCCAGTGCAATCATCTACAGGATTTCTATGGAATTAAATCAATGCCCCACCAGAGAGAGATGTACTGTACTACTATATAATAGTATAGCAAATAAATACATGATGTCAGAGTTCCTTGCTTGAGACTAAGTGAATTACATTTTTAAACCAATCCCCACTTCTACAGTATACTAAATTGAAGTTTCAAAAAAATCATATTTTGTGTCCTTTGCAAGGAGAACAGGATCCCAATGTTAACACTTACTGGCAATCTATTTCATTACAGCTAGTTTTTTTTAAATTGTTTTCCAGATTTCTAAAAAACAAAACAGTGTTTGGCATCCGCAGGACTCGTATCTCATAAGATTTCCACAAAATCTTAATTTTGGGATATTCCATTTGTTATTGCTGAAGACATTTGCATAAAAAAGAATAGTTACTTACCATTACGGTAGATCTTCAAGAGATTCTTCTCCACTGAGTCACATCATTCACATATAAGCCATTGGCATCAGGACCAGCCAAAAAGTTTTTGCAGGCTGAGGCCATCCATGTTGACATATATTATTGGCACCTGTATAACATCAGTGTCCCTATCATGCCTCAATTCCCTGCCAGAGACAAGCTCAAAAGATCATCAGACTGGCAGGAGACAAAGTAACCAGGACCAAGGCAGGCACACAGGAGAGGATATGGAAACCTTAGCAAGCATTCCCTATGTGGCATTGGAGGATAAAACGGCATGTGACAGCAGGCAGTATGAGCACCCATCTCCAGCCAAGGGGGCTGGTAGGACAGAGAACTGTGTCTCAATGGAGGAGATCCTGTCAAAGACCTACTGTTATGGTAGGTGATTATTCTATCTTCTTTAAGGATATCTACCTCCACTGAGCCACATCATGAAATGATTCCCCAAGTAGTACCAAGTACAGAGGCAGGATGGCAGGACGTAATGATCCTGAGTAAGGAGGCCATGCAGAACACTGAGGCCAATGCTGGAACATCTACCAGAGATGATTTCCAGACTGCAGCTTTTAGTGAATGTATGACCAGTATTCCAAGTGGCAGCAGCAGAGATGTCAGTAGCAGACACATTCTCAAAACAAGTTACTGAGGTAGCCACCCCACTGGTGTAATGTGCATGAACAGAATCAGGAAGCTGCTTATCGTGCTTCTGGTAACAAAACGTGATATAATTGGTCAACCATTTGGACAGACCTTGTTTAGAAACTGATGAGCCCATCATTCTAGGGGCAAAATCAATAAATAGTTGAGTGGATTTTCTACAGTCCTTTGTATGATACAGGTATCAACACCAAATCCTCTGGATGGCTAGCATAGGTAAATGACACTCTCCATTATCTTTGGGGAAGGAAAAGTAAACTGAAAAGTTTATGATCCGATTTAGCATTATTTCAGACACAACCTTTGGAAGATAATGAAGACTTGTACATAAGGGTAATAGTAAATGGAGTCCACAGTGAAGAAAGGGAGGTTACTAGTGGGGTACTGCAGGGTTCAGTATGGGGGCAGTCCTTTTTAATGTCTTTATAAGTGGCATTGCAGAGGGACTGGAAGGAAAAGTATATCTCTTTGCAGATGGCACAAAGATCTGAAACAGGGTTGATACACAAGGTGGGGTGTAAAGGATGAAAAGGGACTTGGCAAGGTTGGAGGAATGGTCAAATGTATGGCAGCTTAGATTCAATGCAAAGAAGTGCAAAGTAATGTACCTAGGAAACAAAAACCCAGGGGAAGAGTACATAACAGGGGTGAGATACTGACAACGACAAAAATGGAAAGGGACCTGGGGGTAGTCATATCAGATGACCTAAAGGTGGGCCAGCAATGTGAGAAGGCAGTAAGGAGGACTGGGGGCATACTGGGATGCATAGGGAGAGGCATCACCAGTAGAAAACAGGAAGTTGTTAGCCCTCTGTACAAACAGTTATTAAGACCACATCTGGAGTACTGTGTACAGTTCTGGAGACACCATCTCCACAAAGACATAGACAGGGTAGAGGCTGTCCAGAGGAGGGCAACCAAAATGGTGCAGGGTCTGCACCAGAAGACATATGAAAAAAGACTAAAGGAGCTTAAGATGTATAGCCTTGAGGAAAGGGGGGGGGGACATGATAGGAACTTTCAAATACTTCAAGGTAATCAACAAAGTCCAAGAGGGTAGCATCTTTCATAAAAAGAGATGTGCAAGAACAAGGGGGCACAATTTGAAGATAGAGAGGGGACAGCTCAGAGGTAATGTGAGGAAGTATTTCTTCACAAAGAGGGTTGTAGATGTATGGAACAGCCTTCCTGAGGAGGTCATAGAGTCAAAATCAGTGTGGGGGAATTCAGGAATGCATGGGACAGACATACGGCAATTCAAGTGAGGGGTAGGAGGAAGTAGGCGGTTGGTTAACTAGGATCTGCAGCTTATCCATTAGGTAGAGAAATGGACAGACTAAGTGGGCCAAGCGGTCCTTATCTGTCATCAAATTCTATGTTTCTAAGGTGACACTATCCTTATAAAAATTGATCAGTGGAGGATCTGTGACCAGAGCCTGTAACTCAGATGTGTTAGCAGACATCATAACCACTAGAAACAGTGTCTTCCAAGACAGGAAGTACAGCTCACAAGTAGCCACAGGCTCAAAGGGGTGTGGGGGCACAGTGAGCATCTTTAAGACAAAATTTAAATCTCACAATGGAACCAGAGGTAGGACCTGTGGGTGCAAAGGTAGGGTGCCTCTTAGGATTCTATTGGAAACCTTAAACTGGGCCACTGTTTTACCATCTGATATGGCATGAAAGGCTGACAAAGTGGCCATGTGGACCTTTACTAAGTAATACCTGAGTCCTGAGTTCTTAAGGGACAGGACATGGTCCAGTATTTTAGGAAATGGACATGTAAAGGGATTCAGCCTCCATCCTGTATTCTAATCAGTAAAATGTTTCCATTTTTGTGAATACACATACTGAGTAGATGGCTGCCAGAGAAACCCCCAAAGCAGAACAGCTCTACATTTTCAGGAGCCATACATGAAGGTGCAGGGACCGAAGATCCAGGTGCACCAGAACATCCTGCTACTGTGTCAGAAGCCCAGCTCATGGGGGGGGGTAGGTTCCAATGCCAATTGCTGGAGAAGTAGAAACAAGATTTGACTGGACTAGTGCAGAGCCACCAGAATCAAGGTGGCATGCTCAGCTCGCAGCGTCACCAAAGACCTCTGTATTAGAGAGAACCAGGGAAAAGTAAACAGAAACCTCCCTTTCCAAGGGAGGGACAATGCATCTTGCGAAAACACTCCAGATCCTGGAGAGAGTGAGCAGAAAACACAGCAGTTTTGTGTTATATGGGGACACAAACAGGTCTATATATGGACGACCCAATTTTTCTCAAAGAGGAAATCCTTGACAGAGACTGCTAATTCCCAGTCATGACACAGGGCATTGGATCAACTGAGGTGATCCACTAGTGTGTTCAGGGTCTCAGGGTCAAAGCGAGGAACATTGTTGATAGAAATACATTGTGTACCACCGCCCAATGTCAAACTCTTATTACTTCCCTGTAGAAAGTGTATGAAGAACTCCACCATATCGGCTGATGTAGTACATCACCGACTTAACATCTGTGGGGATCAACTGCTGATTTCCCTGAATGAGGGCTGCAAAGGCCTGTAGGTCAGCCATGCAGAACAGCCCTCATCTCCTAAGTGTTGTTGTGAAGCACTGTATCCAGAGGCCCCACTGGCTCTGGGTGCTGAATAGCCCAAATGAGCCCCATAGCACTTCCCAGAGACATCTGTGGTCACAACCAGCAGGGAGAATGGCTTCAGGAATAATGGCCCTTTCTCTAGGTTTGAGCAGTCCAGCCACCACTGGAGGGAACAATGGAGAAGACAAGTGACCAGTATGAGGAACTTCACCTCAGCTGAGTGCTGCACTCACTGCACTCTGAGGGACCATTACAGAATCCTCATATTGAGGTGGGTCTGTGGAACTTTAAGTATGGCAGCCACCATCAGGATAATCAGTCTTAAGAGACAGCAGGCTGCCACATAGTCACTGAGGTTGTCACAACCCCACTCAGCAGGTCAGGCCCTCTGCTCCCACAGTGCCGACCTCTGAAGGCAGTTTTGTGAACAGAAACAGAAACAGGGTAACCCTCCTGACTGTTTTGTGGGTTCGAATCAACCTTTGGTCTCAAGTTCTGGAGTGATTCATACTGTCAAATAAAGAATTTCAAAGGCACATCAAGTGGTCTCTTAAAATAGAGGTTTACTTTTAAATGGAAAAAAAATAAGTAAACTGTAAAAACAGAACAATATATCACAAAACCATACAATCACTTAAAAGAACAAAGTTTAAAAGTGCAAATTCCTACCAACCATACTCTTAAACTGGTCTATCTAATGTATATCTTCTAATAGTGCTGATAGATGTTTCTTCTTCAGAGTCCAAACATGTATATCACTCTAAAGGTCAGTCACAGCATAATTAAAACACTGACTTGAACCTGTCTTCTCCATGATGTCACCCAGCTCCTCCTCTGTTTATTAAAAATCATACAACCAAGATGTCTCATAATTCAGAAGGTAAATTAAATAGGTGACATCAGCAAAAACTCACTTCCCCATAACCCTTTGATCTAGTGTGTCTTTTTGCCCTTCACAGATATCAAAGGAGCATTTATAACTTAGCACCCAAGTGACATAACCTGTATTCTTCCTCTAAACATCATAAAGGTTTATGATTTCCCTCCTAGCAGTTGGCAGCTACAATAAAGCCAGATAAATAGCAGAGCCTTAAATTTGTGTCTTTTCTAGCCTGTAATTATCTCCTAGCTTTTAGGTTAACAGCTTGTAGTTGAAACCTTGGGGGGGGGGGTATCATCCCAGGAACACAGCATGTCTCAAGAGAGACATTCAAAAACACATTTCCATATTACTAAAAGCATAGATTAATCAGAACCAGCTGTCCGAGTGTCACAATCCTCCCCACCTAGACTGAATTTGGGGGCTCTATCCCCTGCATGGGATGGGCTTCCCAAATCAGTTCACTCTTCATAGACACGAGACAACCCATCTGAGTTTTGATTTTTCACTCCAGCCCTATGTAGGATTGTCATGTCATACCTTTGCAAAGCAAGACTCCATCTTAGCAATCTATCATTGTTTTTTCCCATCTGCGTCAGCCAAACCAGGGGGTTGTGGTCAGTATGTACCACAAAATGCTGCCCATATAAGTATGGCTCTAACTTCTTTAGGGCCCACACTATGGCAAGACACTCCTTTTCCACAGTAGAGTATGCCTGCTCCCTGGGAAGTAACCTTTTAGTCAGATACACTACCAGTGATCTTTCCCTTGGCTGGATGTCTGACTCGGTACTGCCCCAATACCCACGTCTGAGGCAGCAGTCTGAACTATGAAGGGTTTCCTATACTCAGGACTTGTCAATACAGTAGCACTGCACAGTGCCTCCTTCAGTCTGATAAATGCTTTTTCACAGGCTGGGTCCCAGGTAATTTTCTTTGGCATCCTTTTCTTTACCAGGTCAGACAGGGAAGCAGCCAGGACACTGTAATTGGGTACAAATTTCCTATAGTACCCTGCAGTCCCTAGAAAACTCCTGACTCGCTTCTGTGTTTCTGGTCTGGGCCATGCCTGGATGACCTCTATTTTTATTTGGTTAGGATGGAGCTGTCCCCGGCCTACCACATGTTCAAAGTGTGCCACTTCTCCCATGGCCACCTGGCACTTCCCAGCTTTGACAGTGAGCCTGGCCCTCTGTATCCTGCCCAGCACTTCCCTAAGGTGGGACAGATGTTCCTCCCAGCTGGCACTAAAGATGGCAATGTCATCCAGGTACGCCACGGCGCACTCTTCAGCACTATTTAAAACCTGATTCACCAACCTTTGGAAAGTGGCGGGGGGTGTTCTTCATTCCAAAAGACATTACTTCAAATTCAAATAATCCTATTGGAGTGATGAAGGCTGACCTTTCCCTAGCTCTGTCCATTAACTCTACTTGCCAATGCCCCTTTGTCAGGTCAAAGGTCATAAGGTAGGTCACCCCTCCCAACTTGTCCAGGAGTTTGTCCATCTGGGGCATCGGGTGGGCATCTGACTTTGAGTCTGCATTTAGTCTATGATAGTCCATACAGAAATGAGTACAGCCATCTGGCTTGGGTACAATGACTATGGGTGAGGTCCAGGGGCTGTGGGATCTCTGGATTACCCCTAAAGCCAGCATCTCCTCCACTTCCCTCCTAATGTCCTTTTGGACAGCCTCTGACACCCGATATGCTGTCTGCCGTATGGGCATCTGTGTCCCTGTCTCCACATCGTGCATCACTAAGGGGGTTACTCCAGGCTTGGCACTAAACAATGGGGCAAAGTCTGCTAAAACCTCCCTTACTTCCTGGATCTTGTCTGGGGCCAGCTGGGAAGACAATTTTACTGCTCCATATAGGACTCTCACTTTCTTTCTTTCTTCCAGCAAGTCCAGAAGGGGGCCTCCTTCATCCGTCCCCTCCCCAGGACTACACACTGGAAACACCATGTCAGCCCCATTAGCTTATAGCGTCATCATGTTGACATGGTACATCCTTTCTGTCTGTCTTCGGTCAGGTAACTCTATAATATAGTTCATGTCATTTATCTTCCTAACTACTTTGTACAGTCCTGCCCACTCAGCCAGCAGCTTGTATTTTCAGACCAGAATAAGGACCATGACTTCCTGACCCACCATGTACGAGCAAGCTCTGGCTCTGTGGTCGTACCACACTTTTTGCTTCTGTTGGACAGCTGCCAGGTTGCTCTGGGCTGTCCCCATAAGCTTCTTCAGCCTTTCCCTAAACCTAAGGACATAATCCACTACGGGAGTTCCCTGGGTGGTGTGCTTGCCTTCCCAGTCCTCCAGGTTCAAGTCTAGGGGCCCACGTACCTGGCATCCATATAAGAGTGTAGAGGGGGAAAATCCTGTTGACTCTTGGGTCACCTCCCTGTATGTAGACAACGGGTGGGGAAGGTATTTCTCCCAGTCCCTTCCATGCTGTTCAGCAAATGCCTGGAGCATTGACTTCAGGGTACCATTAAATCTTTCCACAAGCCCATTAGCTTGTGGGTGATATGGTGTCATGCACCTCTGCACCATCCCACACTTCTCCCATAAACATTTCATCAGGTCCAACATGAAGGAACCCCCTAGATTGGTGATTACCTCCTGCAGAAACCCAACACGGGAGAAAATCCCAAGTAAGGCATCTGCCACTTTGTCCTCAGTGAGGATAGGGTGACTGCCTCTGGGTACTGGGTGGCATAATACACCACAGTCAAGATGAATCACTTCCCTGAGGAGCTGGGGCTATTTAAAGGCCCTACAATATCCATTCCCACCCTCTGGAATGGCTCCTCCACTATGGGCAATGGAATCAGGGTGGCTTGGGTTTTCTTGCCCACCTTTCCTATTTCGTGGCACCGGTGACAAGACCTGCAATGCTCCTTCACCTGCTTGGTGAAGTTAGGCCAATAGAAATTCTGGGCCAACCACTGCATAGTGTGCGAGATTCCCAGAAGACCAGACAAAGGAATATCATGTGCAGTCTTGAGCAACTGCTCACGATACCCTTGGGGAAGGACAAGCTGCCTGCCTAGCACCCCTCCCTCTGTCTGCACAGCCTGAGTATACCTCAGTACATTTTCCCAATAAACCTTATGTCTGCCATCACCTCCCTGTGCTCCGTCAGAGTCTGACCAAGCCCTCAGCTTCTCTAAACTAGGGTCACTTCTCTGAGCAGCAGCAAACTCCTCACTCATTCCCAAGGCATGGGACAGGTCCCCTTCTGTCTCTAAACTATGGTCCCTAGCACTATCGTCAGGGCACTCAGGATCACTGTCAGCCCTAACCCTCTGACAATCAGTCACCCTTCCCTCTTTGGAGTAACCCTCTGTAGCTGTGTGGTTTACTGCTACTGGGGAAATTTCTACCCCCTTTTCAGTAGTCTCCATATCGGGAGACAAAGACTGGGGAACCAGCCTCCCAGTGGTTTTCACATTGGCTTCTGTGGGGTTCAGGGAACTACAATTTTCTCTTGCCACCTGGCTACGGGTAACTGCCCGCATCATCCCATTTGAGATTGTTGCCAAGGATGACGTCCACTGCTAACGTTTTGGCTACAGCCACCTGTTGCACAGTTCCCCCTGTTTCACCCCATTCTAGGAGAACACTAGTGAGGGGCAATTTTTTCTCCCCACCAGTAAAATCTTGTACAGTGACATATTTATTGGGTATAAGCTGACCAGGCTGTACCAGATCCCCTTTTACCCATGCCAGGGATGCCCCTGTGTCCCTTAACCCTTGTGTCTGTACACCATTCACCATGACTTGGTGCATGTGTTCCGTCATGTTCACAGGCATGCTTCCAGGGACACACAAACAACCCACTTCCTTCCTAGCCCCCGGTTGTGTATTGCTTGCTCTTGTGGGACACTGTCTGGCAATATGCCCAGTTGCTTTACACAACCAATACTCACCTCTTTTCTCTGAAACCTGGGGCTAACTGGTTTTGGTGAAGACAGTGAGGGTTTTAGCTGCCCTGAAGGTGCGCTTTGCCCTTTCTGTGCTGCCACACCAACCCCATTCACTCTCAGCGCAGGTCTGCTCTTGGCATAGCGATCCAAGAGTTCAGCAGCCTCTTGCACTGTTTTGGGATCTTGGTCCTCCAGCCAGGTTTTCAGCTCTGCTGGGCATGCCAAGAAAAACTGTTCTAACAAAATCACCATTTTCAATTTTATCAACAGAGTTTGCTTAAATTCCTTCCCACTAATGTTTTGAAAACTGATGTTGTTTCATGGCTAGCTCCTTGTATCTCATGTCAGGGCTTCTCCTGAGCTTATGGAATTTTGCTCTGTTTGATTCAGCAATTAATTCAAGTTTTTTTTAACAGTGCAGCTTTAAGTTTGCTGTAATCATTACTGCCCTCATTGTCCATTTGACCCAATGAATCCTGAGCTTTCCTGGTAAGTAGCAGGGATAGCTGGAAGCTCTAGGACTCCCTAGGAATTTTAGATTGAATACAAACTTTTTCAAAAGAATTTAAAAAGACATCCATATCCTCCCCCCTCTTTAAATTTAGCTATCAATTTGGAATTTTTGTAACCCAGTCCTGTAGTCCCAGTTAAACCCAAGCCACTTACCTGCTCTGGAACTTGTGGTTGGAGTCGTAGCTTCCCCAGTTCATGTTGCCTCTGGCGCTCACATTCCTCATGGTCTGCCTCCCGCTGTTCACGCTCTGACTCTCTGCAGTTTTGCTCTGCCTCTCACTGTTCACGGTCTGCCTCTCGCAGTTCTTGTTCCCTCTTCTCCTCTACAGCTCACTGTTCTCTCTCCCTCTTCTGCTCTGCAGCTCACTGTTCTCACTCTGCCTCTCGGCATTCTCACTCTGCCTCCCTCTGGAACTCCAGCTCCATTCTGCGCAAATCAATCTGCAGCCTGAGTACTTCTGGCTCCAAAATGCTGGTGACCTTCCCCTGCTGCTGTGGCCTTTTGCTGGCACTGGCCCTGTTGCCTCCTCATCAGATCTGGACACTGCACTGGCCGCTAGCCCTTCCACACTCAAGGTTCGGTCCCTTACAGTCACTGTCTGTGACTCGATGCTCTAGGTATCCACTACCATCAGGGCATCCACGAGGTTCTGTCTGGTGGCTTTCACCTTGTACAGGACTCCTCTGTCCCTGCACAACTGCTTTAAGTAGTCAAGAGTGTGCCCGCTGAAGTTGGAAGCCATCTTCTTCCCCTAACTACAGCAACTCTGACTTGCACTTTAGAAAAAAAAATAAAACAGGTAGAAACTGGACTGTAAGCCAAGTGATATAGTTCTGTTTCCTTTAAAAAATAAATCACTGCCTTTTTCTTTTTTTGCAAGTGAGCTAACAGTATCAAGCCGACACACTGAATGATAAAAGCTTGTAATGCCAAACTTATCCGCACCGCTGCCAACCAATCTGTCACAACCCCACTCAGCAGGTCAGGCCCCTCTGCTCCCACAGTGCCAACCTCTAAGCGCAGTATTGTGAACAGGAACAGAACATGGTAACCCTCCTGTCTGTTTTGTGGGTTTGAATCAACCTTTGGTCTCAAGTTCTGGAAGGATTCAAACTGTGAACCTCTTGCTAGCGTACCCAATGTACAGGCTCAGATAATTCTGCTCTTCAGGGAAATGCCAGATATATTTTGCCTATGGGCACCTAACCAGGTGTACAAAAATGAACCCTTAAAAACTCTATTAAAGACCTCAAATAAACTCTTACTTTTTCCCAGTTTGGTAAACCAGTAAGCTATGCACAGTGTCAACTTTAACCATACATGCTTCACTTGTCAAATAAAGAATTTTAATGGCACACCATGTAGTCTCTTAGAATAGAGGTTTACTTTTAAATGGAAAAAAATATGTAAACTGTAAATACAGAACAAAATATCACAACACCATACAATCACTTAAAAGAACAAGGTTTAAAAGTGCAAATTCCTACCAACCATACACTTAGACTGGTCTATCTAATGTATATCTTCTAATTGTGCTGATAGATGTTTCTTCAGAGTCCAAACATGTATATCACTCTAAAGGTCAGTCACAGCATAATTAAAACACTGTCTTGAAACTGCCTTCACCATGATATCACCCAGCTCCTCCTCTGTTTATTAAAAATCATACAACCAGGATATCTCATCACTCAGAAGGTAAATGAAATAGATGACCTCAGCAAAAACTCACTTCCCCATAACCCTTTGATCTAGTGTCTCTTTTTGCCCTTCACAGACATCAAAGGAGCATTTATAACTTAGCACCTGAGTGACATAACCTGTATTCTTCCTCTAAACATCATACAAGTTTATGATTTCTCTCCTAGCAGCTGGCAGCTACAATTAAGCCAGATAAACAGGAGATCCTTAATATGTGTCTCTTCTAACCTGTAATTATCTCCTGGCTTTTAGGTTAACAGCTTGTAGTTGAAACCTGGGCGGTGTCATCCCAGAAACACAGCTTGTCTCAAGAGAGACATTCAATAACACATTTTCATATTACAAGAAGCATAGATTAATCAGAACCAGCTGTCCCAGTGTCACAGAGGTGACCAGCCATGCCTCTGCCATTAGTGCCATGGCATAGTCGGAAGGCAGAAATGCCTGATCAAGACTTGTGTTCGGATGGTTTCAAAGTATTGCAGCCTTTTACTGGGGTAAGAACTGACTTCAGCTCATTCTCCAATATCCATAGTTAATCAGACAATTGCTGGCTCTGAAACAGTCTGTTTGCAATCATTTCACAGGATGGGGCCTTTAACAGCCAATCATCTATGTAAGGAAAGGCATACAGACCCTCCGAGAGGTCCCTTCCTTTGCTGCAAATACTTTCATAAATACATGCACATAAGAACAGAAGTCAAAGGTCAAAACACAAAACTGGTAGAGAGAGCTCTGGGAGTTTAAGTGGCTTAGGTGGTAGCGCATATGCTACTGAGCAACAAGGTCATGGGCTCTAGTCCCACACAGGGACTGGGTTCATACCTTAAAAATGCTGGTAGCTGAGTGCAGCACTAGGGGGTGCTGTACTGTTGGAGTTTGCCATCCTTTGGATGAGATGTTAAACTTAGATCTCTTCTACACATCTCTGGTGCTGTTCTGGTCAGTATTCAGGTGAAAGTAAAAGAACCCAATGCACTTTTCACATGAGTAGGAGAATTTTCACTTTAAGGTAAAAAAACACACACACACACAAAAAAACATTAACAGTGGAAACATCACATTACATCATATCTAAAAAAGGAAAAACATACAAAGAAATACACACAAATTATATAAAGGAATAACAAAAACCGAGATGAATACACACATATTCCCCACAACAGTGGTTCCCCCTACTCAAAATAAACTGTATGCAGAAAGAAAGGAAATTACATATACAATCTGCATGGAAAGAAAACACTTTTCTCCAGTCTTGTGCTCTAGTCCTCATAGTTATTCCTTAGTCAGTTCAAACCACTTTACAACTTTCCATACTGCCTTTGCATTCTTTCTTGATTTGCCAGTAGGACCATGATTATACATAGACAGCTAATCATTTTAACCATACTGAGTACGTTCCTCTTTGTCACCAATTTTTTGCTGGGTTCTAAATGAACATCATGCTTGCCATAAATAATATTTCAACAAAGCAAATACAAGCCAAAGTGTGCTTTTTATGGTACTTAGACCAATGACCTGATATAATCCCAAGCATTAATTCTTCATACATCAAAGTTAAAAAAGAACTTCTTGCCACTGATTAGCAAGTGTAGTCCAAAATCCTTTAGCAAGTAGGAAATTAAAGAACAAGTGTTCTTGTGTTTCAAGGACCCAGAAACAATTAGGACTTGGTCAATTTCATTCCCCAACACTTTTGTATTTGTGGGTATTTTTCATCTCCTAACCTCCATTTACCGGACAGCCATACAATATCATAAGTGTACTGCAGAAAACGTTTATCAGTAAGATGTTCCAGAACTATGGACCATTTATTTATTTTATTTAAACAACAGTTTGGAAAACCTTTGAGCCATAGGCTCATTTACAAAGGTACATTGTCACAGTAAGACAAACCAAAATACACAGTATAGCAATACAACACATAGGTATAACAGTAAATTAAGACATAGATACAAACAAGCTGGAAGGGAAAACATCTAGGAAATCCTACCTCGAGCGCAGTTATAGGTTCCAGCATGGTCTCATATAATTGTCTCTGGGTGTTTCTTTGGACCTGGACAGGAGCAATATTCCAACATCGCAATTTCTTTAAAACTGTTATAATTTGCTCAGAAAGGGCCTTTTTTGGGAATCTGAATAACAGCAACTGACTCACCCGCCAGGCTGGCAATATATTAATTAACCAATGGTCAGTTAAATGTAGCCACAGTCTCTGCAAGTCAGACAGCACTGGCTTTAAGTTCCTATGCACAAAAATACTAAAAAAGAAAAAGAAAATAACAGGATACACCATCCCATGACTTCCTTTAGTGAATGCTATATAAGTCATCTCTCTTTTAATCGGATTCAGCCTACTCCCCACAATATCTGGTCATGACTCCAACATTCTAAAGAGGGGCTTAAGACACAACACATATAACAAGTAGCTTAAGGAGCACCCCTGTCTAACACCTCTTAACACCAATACCTTTAAGCCCTACCATCTATTTACTTACTACCTGCCAGACTACTGCTTCAGAATATAGCAAAAGTATCCGATCTCTAAACACCGGGGGAACACCATACTTCCTTAAAACAGCAAAAATATATTCATGCAAAATGCTATTAAAAGGTGTAGCTTGGTCTAGTGATAGCAAATAGCCTGCAGTCCTAACAGACCAATGAGGAAGAGCCCAAGACTGTTGTTGACTTCTCAGATGCTCTGCTGTGCTAAATTACCTGGTGGTCAAAATTTTGGATAATACTTTCACATCGACATTAAGCAAACTCAAAGTTTTCCAATTTCCTATATCTTTCCCATCCCCTTTAAATATAAAATGATCATTAGAGCCTCCAGCATCCCTCCCAAAAGTGTACTGCTTTCTAAAACCATTGCTTAGTGTTTCCACAAAACGTTTATGGAAACCTAGGGATAACCTATCTAACCTGGGGCAGTGTTGTTTCTCAATGAATAAATTGCTTTAGTAACTTTCATAACTGAAATGGGAAGGCAATACTCTCCTGAACGGATTCAGGTAACTGAGGGGAGAAAAGGCATCTAAATATCTTGAAATATAAGTGTCAGCTTTTGTACCAAAGGCTGTTGAAATGTGCCTCTGCAGTACACTATCTACAGCAAACCCTCTTTATCCCTCACATTTTTACCGTCTTCTGACAATACTGACATAACCCTTCTATCAGTCCTGTTCTGACCTTCCCTAAAGGGATCAAAAGTACTTTTAGTATTTTGAGTGCCAAATTGCACCTCTCTTTTTAACTAGGCAACTCTATCATATGATATCTTCCTCGTTTGTGAGGAAAGATTATTAATCTTGGTTGCATAGGAGGTCTTAAAATTTATAGAGGCTGGAATTAACTTACTCAATTGTGAGTGCAGTTCCAGATATTCTTCCAGATATTCTATGTACTGTGTAAGTCTTTTTTGTGTTCTCCCACCAGACTTTTAAGTCATCATAGAGTTCTAGTGCTTGTGGTAAAAAAACTGACATTTCTGCTGTAGCAGTAGATCAGTTTTAACATCCCCTCATTAAGCTTCAACCAGCTAGGCTCAATTGTATGAAATGGGCTGAGTGATAGGGCACAAGACAAAGAGGAATGATCTGAAATGTTTGTTGGTGTTATTGAAGCCTTTGTTACCTGTACAGTTTTCAATACAATAAAAAATCAATTCTTGTGGCCTTAGAGCCTTGTATAAATGTTTCACCCTCTACAAATGTAACACGCAATATGCATCTGATAAGTCAAGAGTGGTTACTGTCCTCACAAGTTGTACAGAGTCACAAAAAATGTATTTGTCTGCAATCCTGTATGTGTGACAAACAGCACAGCTGAAATCCACTCCCATTATCACTACCTTAGATGCATGTAAGGTTGCATTTCCTCAAATACTTCAGCACGTGCTTCTTTTGTCTCCAGGACATACACACATATCAGTCTACTGAATGTTTTCATGTAGTGCATCCAGCTGTAATACACAACCTGGTGTAACCACCAGGAGTCTAGATGCAGAAAAATCATGGCCTCTAAACAATATTGCCACACCATCATGTGTAACTGTCACTGCAGACCAAAAAGAAAGTCCCACTTGCTATAATTTGTTTGCTTGGGAAACTTCACCCATGGTTTTAAGCCTGGTATCTCGCAGAAACAAAATGTCACCAACAGATGACTGCAGAGCAGAACAGGTTATCAGATGTTTCTTATAAGTTGTAGTACTATTTACATTCTGAGATGCACATGTCAGTGAAAAAAACAGCACTGGTCATTATGAGAAAAAAGGTTTGCACAACCCCAACCCCCCACATGAAATACATTACATGTTTTGCAAGTGAGTTCTACCTTTGTTTGAGACTGAGGTCTCAGATTGTGAATTTTCTTGGTCTGAAGACAACTTTTGCAAAGAGAATGGGAGAGAAGAGGCTTCCAAATCCCCCAAATCCCACTGCCTAGTTCTGTGGAACACAGCAAATCTTTTTCTGACAGCTATGGGTGTCACCTTAGGAGCTTTAGACATCTTAACATTAGCTAGTCTGTCTGTCCCATTTCCTCCTTGTCACCATAGTGGAACCTTTCTCCAGGGGTGGATGAGGGAGGCACCTTCTCTGCAAATTCTACCTGAGTCTCCACCTGTGGAGTGGATACTTTGGCTGTTGTCTGAGTAATAAGCATTTCTGTATTATGGGGAACAACATCATTCTCTTGGGGTGCTGCCACAGGTTTAACAGGCAAATCTAAAGTGGGAGCAATGGACTGCAATTCAGGAGAGCATTCAGAGCACAAGTCTGCTAGTGGTGTGACAGATTCCATCATCTGTATGGGCTGGGGTCTGTTTTCTTCTGTGCTTCCTGGAGCATCTATTTGCTCAATGTCAGTCTGCCTTGGTTTTGTGGGTACAGGTCTGTTTGTTTCTGCAGAGAGGCTGCTCCCAACCCTTTCTATTGTGCCTTAGTGATCAAGTTAACCTGATGTTGCCTAGTAGTTCTGTTATGGGCTGCATATGTACACTGTCTATATTTGTAACCCATGCCTTCACACAAATTGCATTTGATGGGGTTAGGGCAGTGGTTGACTATCATGACCGTACTCTAAGAAGAGGCTACAGAAAGAGCTATTACAACATTGCTAAGATACATCTTAGACCTGCATTTATGTCACATCTTGGATTGGCCTTGATAGAACAGCCAGCCACAACACTTTCCAGTGGTAAAACTACTGGAAAGATGTAGAATCCAATGACTGGACTGAAGTGGTTTTACCTGAAACTTCCACCCCCCCCCATCCAGATAAATTTATTAATATGTTCAGGTTTTCCAGGCCATCACATTTTTGGCATAACTAGTGTAATATGTCAGTAAAACTAACATCCTTGTTTTGGAAAAGTATGGTGCAAGAGTATGGGATTTTCCTTTGTGTCCTGGCTAACATTTCTCTTCCCAAAAAAACAAACTCTAGCCAGAGCTGATAGGGCTGTGAAGAACTACCAGGTGACCAAAGTTACACATGTGCGTAGAAATTATTCAACACCCAGGTGTAATTTGGCCATTTTCTGGAGGTATTGCACCAAATTTTCAACATGGCCTTTTTTGGACCCCGCCTCATGCCAGTGTCATTTTGTTCACGTGTCCTGAAAAGTGATTTCACAGAGCAAATGCACTATTCTGTGCCACAGGTGTGAAAACACATTTTGGGTAGGTTGTGGAAAATAACAGCTTTAATGTTTTAAAGGAGGTGTGCAAACATGGCAATGTTAAAAATGTTGTGTGAAAATATTAAAAATTGGCGATGTTAGGAGCATGCGTAGGAACTGCGCAATGCACGCTCATAACGCAGTCATTTTTTAGAATGTTTTCACCAAATTTGCAACATGGGCTTTTTTGGACCCCATCTCATGAACAGCGGCACTGTCATTTCATGAATTGGTCCCGAAAGGTGATTGTGCGCAGTGACGGTGAAATGACCTTTCAGGACCGAGTAACAAAATGATAGTGACAGTTTTCACGAGCTGGGGTCCCAAGAACCCCATTTCGAAAATGTGGGACAAAAATTCCAAAAATGACTGAGATATCAGCATAAGTTGAAAAACCCATTGAATGGCAGAAACACACACTTACCTTTGATTCTTCAGTTCGCGGTTGGGCTTTGAAGAGTGCAGACGTGTCCTGGTCAAGAGAAGATGACAGCACCAACCTCCGGAGACAAGTATGGAGCAAGGGGTTGTGTGGGGAGGTGGGTGCTCAGTGGGAAGGTGCAGAAGAGGAAATGGGACTTCAGTGAATGACGAGGGACCATTTTCTGTTTTACAGGGAAAAAAATGCGACAATGAGGGACAGGGACCATTTTCTATTTTACAGACAAAAAAAGGAAAAAAAAAACATCTTTGCACACTGGGGTGTACTCCCAGTGTACCACATGAATTGGGGGGTGTACAGGATGTCAACATGGGTATTGAGCACTCCGATGTCGGGAACATGTTTGGGCACACTGCTGAGAGCTCCCAGTGTGCCACATGACTTGGGGAAGGGGGCACAGAAAACTCTTTGCGCACACCGAGGTGGGCTCCCAGTGTGCCAGTTGAGTTGGTAGGGGGGCAAATAATACCATGGAGCTGGCAGCCAGCATTTTGCCAGTTGCAACACAGCCGCACCCACAGAACTGTGCAGAAGTAACAGCCGAAATAGTGCGGCTGTTATTCCGCAGTGGCCAATCATGGCGGAGAGGTTTAAGCTCCTTTGTGCTTTTGAAAGGATACTTCAAAAAGTCCAATGGAAGGTTCCATGATCAGCCATTTTTAGAGCTACAGAGCAATCGCAAAATGGCTGTAGACTCTGCCCACAACCCTAAAAAATTGTTAATGCAATGGTGCAAGGCTGTGTATGGGTGTTGATGTGCAAAATGACTGCCACTACACATTCAGTAACTTCTTCACCAGTCTAGCATTGCTTGTAAAGTGCTTTGGGATAAAACTTGTATGAAAAGTGCTATATAAATGCTGATTTATCTTCTTTTTGTTCTTCTTCTGGAGCATGAATCGCAGATATTTTCTGTGAGATTTCCTGATCCTGACAGGAAGGTAAGCATCCTTCATGTCCAATACAATCATCCAATCCCTGTTAATAGTAGGGGTAACATATACTGTAAGGACACCATTCTGAACTTCTTGCATTCTATGTATGAGTTCAGTCCCTTGAGGTGTAGTACAAGCCATAAATCTGACTTCCACTTTGGGACCAGAAGGTACTGGGAGCAAAATCCTTAATTTATTTCTGCAGCTGGGACTAATACCACAGCCCTTTTCTGCAGAAGTGATTGAGCCTCCTCCATTAGAAAGGTAAGATGTCCCAGCAGATTTGTGTTTGGCAATGGGGGGTAACTGGAGGAACAGTAAGGAGCTCTAGGACATGACCATGTGGAGCCTCCTCAAGAACCCATGCATCTGTTGTGATCTCCCTTTGCTTTGATAGAAAAAGGGAGATATGGCCTCCCACCAAAACCTCTTGAGACAGTAAGGCCGGAGGTAAGCGAGAGGAGTCAACAGACACAGGATGTGGTAGGGGTGCCAGTAATAGTCTGACCTTCTGTAAATCTGGTATCAGCAACATGAGGCAGGTTTGTGGCCTGGTAGATAGAGGTCTGAGGTCTCTGAGATCCATGACCTGTATCTCTTGAGTAACCTCAGCCAGGACAGGCATAGGGCCTAGGAAATGAACCAAGACCCCTTCCTCTGTGTTTGGGATTCAGTGTATGCAGGGATCTGAGTATCATTCTGGTTATTTGCAGCACCCTCAAAGTATTTTCAATGTCACTACCAAATAGTTGCTTTCCATGGAAAGGAGCATTCATTACGGATTCTTGTACAACACATGAAAAAATAGCCACCTGAACCAGGAGTGGCAATGAATGCAGATCCCAGAGACAGCAACCCAAGCAGCATCAGGGCATTGTAGGCTGATCTGAGTAGGAGCTTACCTACTTCTCATCCTTTAGCAATTGTTTGCTAAACCAGTATTTTGACCTTGCCCTCAGGCAATCTTTCAACAAGATTGGCTACTGTCTTCAAAAGGCATTTCTGATATTTCATCATACATGGCTGATAATTTGCAATTGCTAGGCCTAGGGTAGCTGAAGCAAAAGTCCTCTTACCCATCACATCCAGCTTCCTTGGCTCCTTGTTAAGAGGAAGATGGCTTAAGTGTTTTGGAGCTTTAGATCCACCATGAGCAGCCATAATTACCACAGAGTCTGCTTCAGGCTGTGAAGAATGGTATGGCTTCACAGTAGGATCAGAATATTGTTTATCCACCTTCCTGGGCACAGCAGGCAGTTGTGCAGGGCTATGCCAGGCAGCCAATAGCATCCTCAAGAGCAGAATGCACAGGAGGAATAATAACTTTAGACAAGGATGAAATGTCCATGAACTGATAAATATTCTTCTTGGAAGAATTTTCTTCCTCAGCCTGAAACCCCAGTTTGGCCTAAACTTGTTTAAGGAAGGCCTGGAAGGAGGCACATTTTGGGGGAGATATAGGCATATTTACAATGCTCCCTTCAGAGCAAGAGGAGAGAGTGGAGCTTGAGCCAACCACATCTATAATCTCTTCCTCCTCTCCCACCGCCTCCTCTTCCTTCTCTATGTGATCTTTATTATATTCCAGTTCATCACTTATGTCCACCATTACAGGCAGAGAATTAATGGAATGAGGAGACATGAGAAGGAGCCAATGACAGGGTTCCCATTGATGGTGGTCTTTAAAGCAGGGGCAGAATAAGGAAGTGTTGACAGTGGACTTGTCAGTGCCTTGCCTTGAGAAAGCCCACAGTCACATGGGTGAAACGTTGGCTGCTGCTGGTGGGATGAGGCTTTCTGAGCTATTTATTACAATAAAGGCTTTTTTAACTATAGAGGCAAACTATGGTCTCTTTGCTGCTGCTAAACACACTAGTTGCCTAGCTAGCCACCTTTTTCATTGCCATAAGATTTTTATTTTTGGTGAGCTTCTGGCATGGATTCCCTTAGCCGCTTTTTTACTCTTTTCATTTAAATAATAAGAAAGCAAACTTTAAAGAAGCAGACAGTGACAGTGAATATGTGCAAAGTTTGATGGCGTTCTTCAGCAGCAGTATAGCAATCAATGACTGATGGCAAGAGAAAGAACTAAGGCATGCTGAGGATGCCGATCTTGTATAGGCACCAATGAGGTGCATCAATATGGGAAGCCCCAGTCTACAAAAAGTTTGAGTGGTCCTGACACCAATGGCTTTCAGTTCCATTATGTGGCTCAATGAAGGGAGATCTCCTCCAAGATGACCAGGCTATTCACCCCTGATGCTTCATCTGCCCATGCTGTTTTTCCTGCTTTGAAATTATAATCCTATGCTTGTGACTTTGGAGTCATTCCCTTAAAGAGCTACTGACACCTCAAAGAAAACATTGAAGACTATAATAATTAGGTACAATACTGCTTGCATTCCATATATATGCTATATATTTTTTTCTCCCTATCTATTACTAAGGAAATTAGCATGACTACATGATCTTTATCCATTAGAGTTCCCTTACAGTTCATCTGCCTCTATAGCCTGCTCCCCTACTTCAAATCATAATCCTCTGTTGTGGCATCACAATTTGTTGCCATGGAAGTAACTGTGATGTTACAAGCAGTGCATTATGAACTCAGGTAGGGAGAAAGCAACAGGAATAGATGAACTCTTCAGGAGCAAAGATCTTGTTTTCATGCAAATGACCTCAGTAACAAATAATGAAGAGGAGGAATGTAGAACTAACATAAAATACAAGCTGGACTGTGTCTACATTTTATGTTTTGTTAAAGTTCTCCTGAAGTTGTCAGCTGCTCTTTAAGTAACTAGTGGCTATAGTATGCAAAGAATTATGATTTCACAGCAAGAGTAAGCAACTGGAACATATGAAGTCTAAGGGAAAAAATATCTTATTTTATTGAAAATCTTTTCTGAAACAAAAAGAAGATCCTGAGATTAAGATGGGGGGGGGGTGGAATTCTATGTACAGTAGTTCTGCTGCCAGCTTGACATTTTTACTGTAAATTGGAAAATCTCTTTAAGGCAGCAGTATTTATTATGCAATATAGTGATTTTTAGTAGTAATGTATTTTTGTCAGAACACTAATATGCCCATTCTTCTTATAATTGCATTTCTGAACTGAGATATGGGGTTTTGACATTTATAAAATTTACACCTCTCACACCTACCATAAAATAATTAAATACGCCTGTGTGGGGCTATGCTGTTTACCACCAGAAATGTGCGAACAGCCACAATATGATTCTAATTTGTCAAGTCAAGATGAAACCTCAACAGAAGAGATTTTTAAAAACTACTTGTGGCAGCTATATTTCATATCTTGAGTCACTATTTTATAGTTAAATCAGGCTTCCAAAATGTCTTTTTGCTTATCAAGAGTGTTATCTTGCACTTTCTTAGGGTTCTGGTACCCTAAGGAGGCACAAAATAATACTCTTGGTAAGCAAAGAGACATCTGAGAAGTCCCATTTTAATCTTTATTATACAATGGCAAGAAAATTTCCTGGTCTCTGATCGATCAGTCTTGGGCTGGACCTGTGCTGTTATCCCAGTACAACATCACGGGTCTAGTCTCAGCCTCACTGTGAACCTGTAGATGAGCTATATGATGGGCTAGATTACCTCTTTTTTTGCATCTCCTCTTAAGAAACAAAAATATTTTTCCACACTAAAAAACATTCTTTAAAATTATTTTTTTATTTTATATATAACAACAAGCCATTGTATAATAGCAATAATGCCCTCCAGGGTATGTGTCATTTAGGATAACGTCACAGCTCAGTTGTTGGACGCACTTGGCCTGCGGCCTCGTGCCCAACCACCTGAGGCGTGAAATTATCCAGCACGACACACACCCTGTCGGGCATTATTGCTTAATGATTCATGTCTTTTTTGTTTAGAAACAGAGTTTATTATTAATACAACTATGAGTTATGATGCAAAGAGGTAACAGCTTAACACGTGGCTCACATCAAAAAAATCACACACATGCTAATAGAACATGCTGGCGTGAGCATACATTGTCATAACAACCTCAGCCCTCATCAGGCACACACTTACAGTGTGAGAAAGTGAGTAAATTTGTCATTGATACATGCCAAGTTTGTGGGGTTTTTTTCGTTTTTTTTTTTTTTTTCAGTACAATAGCCACAGATTATAAATGATGAATTTGGTTGAATTAGTTGTGAGACCATTGTACTCAATCATTTACCCCATATTTTATGGGGGAATGGAGATGCTTTTGAGCACATTAGTCCACTGTTTTTCATTCTTTCTATTCTTTTTATAGTTGTCAAACAAAACTATCACAATAACCCTTTAACTAGATATAATTATGTAACGGTGTTAGTTGTGGCCGAAGTTATGGGTTACCCTATCAGGGATTGCTACTTATATTATTTAATGCATTGTTTTGTTTCTTTTTATGTAAATGTGGACTTTTTTAAAATATTAAACATGGTGTTTGTGTCGGGGAGAGGAGATATACAGTATATGATACCTAATTCATTAACTGAGGTTCAAACTAAAACTATGTTAACAGTAGCCGAGTACTGAGTGAAGCCCTGTTCTAAAAAAAAATGGGGGAATGTGAAATATGAGCAGGGGAATCTTATTTGTTACATGTGAAAACTTATGTGCTGTATAGGAGGACTTCACGTGCATCAGCTGCTCCCACTGATTCTAATAGGAAAAAAAATACATTATTTATAGATAAAATAAGTTGTAAAAGATGTTCTAAAAATATCTGAAGGAATTAAGAAATATGCAGATGATAAATCTAAAGATATCAGAAAATTGCTAAAACAACTATAAGATTAATTGTTTTGCTGGCTAACAAATACTACTGCTTCAAGGACGGTGCTAGAATTATTATGTGTGAGCACCAAAAAAAAAAAAAACAAGAATTCCAACAATTGTAAAGGTTGTGGTAAGTATCACAGTTCTCCCTACAAGCTTGGTTCTGCATACAAACTTTTAGAGCTAGAAAAGGAATTTCTGTAAGTGGCTACATAGTGCATGAAGAGTATATTTCTCAAATTATCTAGTTCAACAGGTCCAGTTTCAGTGCATCGTGGTCCCCCACCCCTGAATGCCCAGTTTACATGATTCACTATTCCAGGGTAGTCTAGTGGTTCCCCCCACCCCAACCATACAAAACAAAACAGCCACAGATGACCCATACCCCACAACCTTCCATTACCCTAAGTGTCAGTCTCCATAAATCGGTGGCTGGCACAGCCCTCATCTCACCTCCTCAGTTGGCCACCAGCTACCGGTCATGGATATGATCACATGATCATGTTATACACAGCCAAGGTGGCCAGCTGAGAGGGTGAGAGGAGGCTGAAAGGCCACTGGTTCATGGGAGACGCACCAATGTGAGGGGATGAGAGGTGAGGGATACTCAGCGGTGGGAGGGTGGGTATGGGAGCTGGTGTATGGTTGGGGGACAACTTGACCACCAGGGAACAGTGAATCATGTAAACCAGGCATTTGGGGATGGGGGAACCACTGTGTTACCAGGGAATACTGAATCACGTAAACCTGGCAACCATAGGATGGGGGCAGCTTGGCATAGGGGCAGGCATTTGCTGTATAGTGGCCCTGCCTTCAGGCGGGTGGGGACACAGGATTAGCACCTGGTTATGATGTTGGTTTTGGCTGTGGTAAATAGTGCTTCTCTGAAGGCTGTTCACCACTGATGCAAACTTCTGAATATGCCACTGCACCGGTATGCATTAGGGGACCAATTCATTTACATAGGCTCAGCAGTATAGTTAGTGCATTGGTGTTGCTAGGTTTGGAAATCACTTTGGGTGCCTCTGAATAGGGCATCATCTGGAGCAGTAGCAAAACACATGTTTGCAACAGTGCTAACCATGTTCACGCTGGTGCTAACTTTGAATATGGGGCCCAACATCTTGCCTTCAAGGTAGTCCTGCTTGCTTTCAATTTTCCACTGGGGAATAGAAAAGCAAAAGCTCATCTAGTGACCTAGGTTTTCATAATGAATCAATCCTGGAAGCAGTAGGTTTGAAACCTGGGGTCCTTTTGTTCACAGTTCTGTGATTTAACTGCTGGACCACAATGTCTTTCACTGCAACACTTTAACAAAATGGGTGAAATTTCACCACTAATCAATAAATGTTTGCCCAATTTAGTGACATATCACCTGTAGCAGTGACATTTTAACCAGATTACTGACATTTTCATCATAAAAACACATGTCATTTTTGGACAAATTGATATCTATATGAACTGTATACTTTTCTGCCTTCAACCATTTTTATTTTATTTTTTTATTTTGGAATTTTTGTCTGGGAATAACACACTGAACCAAAACTCATTCCCAAGTGTGACCCAGAAGCACAGAGAAGTTAAGTGACTTGCTCAGGGTCAAAAAGTATGCAAGTAGGATTTGTGGAATTTAAACGTGGGCCTGCTGAGTCTCTGGAAGCACAGCTTGGTGAGCTAACATTTGGACTATACTACCTCTGTGCCCATACCCATAGCATTAAACGCAGATTTCAGCATTATCTTCAGCAACAAAAATAATTTTGTGTAGTTATATCTTAAGTGCAATTTGTAGAAATATTTTTTTTCAAATTGAAGAAGCTTTATTAATAACACAGAGGTATGAACATTAGTAAAAATGCAGCAGAAAGAACACCAACTCCAATCCAAAAAATATACATATTAAGAAACAAAAGAATAAGCAAAGCACATTAGACAACAATATTCGACCAACATTTCTTAATAGCCCAACATCCTCACCCCTTCACCTCCCACCCAATCCCACCTCCTTCCACCTGAGGTTACAAGATCAAAACTGACCAGAAAATTAGCCATAATGGACAAATACCAATAATGGTTAGCCAGTTGATAAAACACATGGCAGCTGTTTGAATATTTACTGTCAGAAACAAAATAATAGCATTGAAAAAAGTAGGGTGCTACCCGGGATAGACTAATTTTGCCAGGGATGGAAAATCAGGATTAGCTCAAGCAGCAAGCAGGGCATATAGGGGTTCCCAAATATTCTGGTATCTATGAAATCTATTTGCCATGCCAACTTTAAGCTGCTCTGCCTGTAATGCAAAAAGTATCTCCCTGTACCACTCGATAAATTAAGGGATGTGCTGATCAAGCCAGTGCCAGAAAATAACTTTTGTGGCACAGGTCGAAATGAGAGCCATATGCAGTCTTTGGTTACCAATTAGCTTATTCTCATATTCCCCCTAAAGGGGTAACTTTTTCATAGGACCAGAGAATATAAAACAATGTACCGTGTTCCTTATTACATCTAGAACAGAGATCAAAGGGAAGATTACCCATTCTGTGTAATTTAATAGGGGTATAATAGAGGTTATGTAAAACATGAAATTGGAGAAAACTATATCTATCCTATTTTATATATTTATAATTACTGGTGAGCAATTTTTTGAATGGACAGAACCGGTTGATATTTGCCGCAATAACTAGTCAGTTATTACGGCATTCATGAGCTCCTTCACTGGCACCTGTTCTCTGTGTAGGCGGGCTAAACAATTTGAGTAAACATGGCGGCTCCATATCTTTATTATGGAGGAGCCACAACAACAAACCCCTCATCTTCCCTTAGTCTTTTTTAGCTATCTGGTTGATCCTACCATTCATCCTGCCCTAAACATAAAAAATATCCAGTCCATCCTCCAGTTTGCTAGCTTCACGGGCCACATGCTGACAAAGAAAACATTCCCTGGCTGCTTACTCACCAAAATAATAATAATAGTTTGTGGGACCTGAGGGAGCTGGAGGTTGCTTTACTGTTGTCAGCTAAGGAGAAAAAGGGAGAAGGACAAAGACTAGGTGGGGACTGCTGCACAGATGTGGAATCTGAAGTGGGAGCTGGGGAAGCTTAAACAACCTGCTGCTTTTAGGGGTGCTATGCATGAGCTGCTGCAGTATGCCTCAAAAAAGTCGACTAAAGGTGGCAAGTGTTGGGGGGGACTGAATAGGATGTAGAGGGGAAGAGAAAGAGAGTGTGTCATTCTCTCTCTCTCTTTGGGTCACAGCACTCAGACTGGGGGAAAAATTGCTCATCAGCAAATTATATGAAATAAAAGATGAGGAAGTGTGCATATTCAAATTTATTGCACACCCTCAGTGTGGGATGCTTTGATAAACCCCTCAGACTTCACTCTCAGGGTTTAGGTAGCATGCCATACCTCGGGTGTACATTGAATTCTCATATCACACACTTCCACATCCTTTATTCTATATATATATTATATATAGATATATAGATATTTCCAAATTCTGGACCAATTCAAGGGGAGGTTAGTATTTGGTAGAATCTGGTCCCAAGAGTAAAACAACATTGGGCTTTCAGCGTTAGCTAAAAACCTATGTAATCTTTGATAGTAATAAAAAAATGACATGAGAAGTGGGGGCAGATAAAGTCAAAGGGAGGACAACAGTCCTATAGGAATTGACCCATTGGCCAGTTCCAAAATGATGCAAAAGCATGTGTGACAACAGAAGGTATCTGAAACTGCAGAAATATGTTAGCCAAGCCCTTTGTCAAAGCTTTTCTACAGTCTGAATTACAGTACATGGTCTCAGATTTGACAGAAATGGAAACTCATGAAAAGGCTGAAGCACACTTGTGTTGCGCTATTAACTAGCACATAAAAGGAATATTGTGATCATATACAAAATTATAAGGTTGAAAAGTTATTCACAGCATTTTCTTTGTGAACAAGATTAGTTCAAGTTCAGATTTCAAGTTTATTGATCAATAAAAATGTCATTACAACACACATATAAAATACTTCTTTCAATAAATATATTTTTCATTAAGTACACAAATAGAGATTTTAACATTTATATAGTGCACTTTTTTAAATAATTACCTAAATATTCTGACACAGAAGTGCTACTAGACTCTTGTCTTATGAGGACTAGAAAATACACAAAAAAAGCTTTCTATAAGAAGATTATAAGGGTCTAGAATAAATTATTCTCTTTAGCTAACACAGCAAATTTGCCTGAATGTAAACAGAACACCTCTTGGTTCAAGTCTATTTATCTATATACACATTTGGTGCATTAACTCCTGCATTCCCATATCCAAATGGATTGAAGACCAAATTTGTTATCACAAAAAAGAGAGCTATATTTCTCTAGCTGTCATTACAGTTTAATTATATAAAGACAATAAATGAAAACGCTCTCCCTTTACATCATGCCAGCAATCATAAGGGTTCCAGAATTCATCTTTCTCTGTTATGGATTTGATTTTCTTTTATTAGAAGCTCATTTTAGTACTAGTTACTGAATAGAGCAAATGTATTTTGATCTATCCAGAGACTAGGAGCTTGATTTTTAGAGCCCCGAGAATGCTGCAAGTCCCTGGTACGCTGATCATGTGGCATTCTCCTGCACAGCCATCAAGATTTTCAATCCCAAGAGTCAAATGGGAGGCCCACAGGAAGGAGGCAGAGGACACCACAAGGAAAGGAAGCAGCTCCTGGTGGGGGACTCAATTATTAGGGGGATAGAACTGGGAGGAGCTGGGAAAACTGAAGTAAGGTGCCTGCCTGGTGCCATGGCTTGGAGGGACAGGAAGCGCATCCTCAGGATCACGAGAACAGCTGCAAGGGATTCTGAGCTGGACGTAATTGTCCACCTAGGGACAAATGACTTGGCTCATCATGAGGTTAGAGCAGTGCAGAAGGACATTGCAGAGTTGGGGAGGAGCCTAAGACAAGTAGCACACACAGTAGCCTTCTCAGAGGTGCTGCCTGTCAAAGGCATGGGGGAGGTGAGGGTAATTGGCACCATGCAGTTTAATGAATGGTTGAAAAAATGGTGCAGAGCACAGGGGTTTGGCTTCATTGGGGACTGGCGTTCCACTTGGAGGGACACCAGCCTATACTGGCAGGATGGTCTGCATCTGTCCAGGAAGGGAACAAGTCTTTTGAGCAATCGGTTTAAATGCTTCATTGGCAAGCTTTTAAACTAGTCAAAGGGGGAGGCACTAACAAGCAGCAGAAAAAACCCAGCCTCTCCCTACAAAACAGGGTACTAAATGAGAAAAAGACCGAGGTAGAACGGTCAGTGGGGGATGCTGCAACAGAAGGTAAAGCCATCAAAAAATGGAGAGCAATGAGTACCAATGCCCATAGTCTAGTTAACAAGCTTCCTGAATTAGTGGCCTTGATGGAGGAGGAACATCTGGATATCATGGCAGTCACAGAAACATGGTACACACAAAACCATGACTGGGACAAAAACATACCAGGATACACTATCTACAGGAGGGACAGGGAGGGTAAAAGAGGAGGAGGAGGAGTAGTTCTTTACATAAGGGAAGGAATAAAAGCAACAGAACAAAAGGGTAAACAGGGGAGGAGAAGAAGCACTGTGGGTAAATTTGGAGACAGGCAATGGCACCACAATCCGCACAGGGGTTGTATACAGACCCCCTTCTCAGGGGGAGGAAATGGACAAGGAAATGATAGAAAGTATACTTAGAATGGCAGAAAAAGGGGAGATATTGCTGATGGGTGATCTGAATATGCCAGATGTTAACTGGAGTGCAGTTGCAGCTGCCACTTCGAAGAGTGCAGTTATTCTAGATGCCCTACAGGGGGCATGCCTTAGACAACTAGTACTGGAGCCCACTCGAGAGGGCGCAATATTAGACTTGATACTCTCAAATGGAGATGGAGAGAAGATCACAGATGTAGAAGTGGGTAGCCATCTGGGAACTAGCGACCATCGAACAGTATGGTTCACAATAAACACAGCAATAGAGTCAAGCCATACAAAGACAAAAGTACTGGACTTTAGGAGGGCTGACTTTGCCAAAATGGGTGAGTGCCTAAGGAATGCACTAGCAAATTTTAATTAATTTTTAATTTTAGCAGCATTTGTACAATGAGGGGTTCTCGGGCTACTTCCTGTTTGTAAACTGTATAAAAATCGCCACTCCGGCGAGCGGTGCGATAAAAGAAACACTGCAACATTATTGTGCTGTTTGACTCAATGTAACTTGGCCCTTGTGTGCTTTTAAAGGATAAATAAATATATAATAAGTTCATTTTGAGCAGTTTGAGCCCTGCAACTAAACCGGAAGCAGGAAGAGAGTTTGTAGTTCGGGACCAGAACAAATTGAACTACAAACTAGGATATTTTATCACTTTTTAAATATTTTTAAAACCTCTTGCACTTTAAAACCTTAGATAGACCCTGCTGCAGATTTGTGGGCTAAAAATAATAATTTAGCAGCATTTGTACAACGAGGGGTTCTCGGGCTACTTCCTGTTTGTAAACTGTATAAAAATAGCCTCTCCGGCGAGTGGAGCGAGCCGAGTGGAGCATGAGTCACGCACGGAGACGCTCGTAGAGACACGCGTGTCGCATGTCTGCTGTGTCCGCTGGGGACACTGGGAACCACTGGGGGACCAACTTTAGAGGCTCAGTAATAACGGGAAAGTGGTAAGACGGCCCAAATTTTAATAGTTATAAGATTCTTAAACAAAGAATTTTAATACTCAACTTACAAAGAATCAATAAAAAAAAATAAATAAAAATAATAAAAATGGCTTACACAAGGCAAAAGAAATTAAAAGGCAAAAAATCATGCCAGGAATGCCTTATGTACATGGAAGAAGGTGCTAATTCAGAGTGTACGTGTGCTAAATGTACTATAAACCTTGAATTGCAAAAGAAAGTACTCGAACTGGAGGCTAGAATACAGACATATAAAGACATTTCAAAATTAGAAGAATATATTGATGAGGCTGTATGCGATGTTAGTAGTAGACAAATGTTGACTTTGAATAATTCAGTTCACCTTGATAATACAAATGATGAAAATGAGACTAGTGAGGTGCCTCAGTCATTTATCACAGTTGATGTACTGAATAGTTTTGAGTGTTTAGCCAAAGATGATTCTGTAAACATCGGGAATAGTTTATCAGGTGAAATTATAACATCTAATAATATAGAATGTATACAGGAACCAAAAGAGGTCTCAGGTAGTAACATAAATCAGGAAAACCCCTCCCATCCTGCTGGAGAAAAATTATCTGGTGTAAATAAACTGACAGAAAGGGATATTTTGATAATAGGGGATTCAGTTATCAGGGGCATAGACACCTACATCTGTCATAATCGAAATGAACATACTACAGTTAGCTCCTTACCTGGAGTTAAAATATATGATACAGTTGGCATGCTACAAGGTCTCTTTGAAAACACAGTCACCCCTCTAGTTATCTTACACGTGGGGACCAATGACGTAGGTAAAACAAACTGGATTTCCATGCAAAGGGACTATAAGATTATTGTCGATGCAGTAAGTTATTTCTGGAATAACCCCAATGCAAGGAAATAAATCATTTAGAAATAAACAGACATCATTCATTAATGGGAAACTTAGACATTGCTGTGTGGAAGAAGGGATAGGTTTTATGGATAATGAAAAAACACTTAGTAGAAATTCATTATATAGGAATGATGGTGTTCATCTAAACTATGCCAGAGTTAGGATTTTGGGTAAAAAAATTCAGGAGGTTGTTAATTTCCATTTAAACTGGATAGGAAGGGGGGTACGGACTATAAAAACTTAAACATTAACCCATCTTCCCTTGAAGACATTAAGGGGTGGAATGCCATTCTGATTAATGCCCGAAGCTTACTGAACAAATATGACAAGCTAATAACAATTCTACACAGTAATCAAGTACATATAGCCTTGGTTACTGAAACATGGTGGGATGAAAACGATGAATGGGATAAGGAAATTGAGGGGTACAAACTCTATTCCTATTGTAGAAAGTATAGAAAAGGGGGAGGTCTGGCAATTTATATTCACAAAGATATTGCATCAGAAGAACTAAAATGGGATGTAGGTCAAATCGAACTCCTTTGGGTTCAACTAATACCGACTAACAGACCAAAACTTATATTAGGTTTACTTTATAGACCACCATGTCACGTGAAGATGACAGTAAATTAATGAACATTTTTGAAAAATTGGACCCAAACACTAGATTATTGATAACTGGTGATTTTAATTTACCTAATATTGACTGGGTAAAAGGCATGGGCACATGTCCCCTAGAAAGGCAATATATTCATATAATGGATCACAGGGGTCTTGACCAGATGGTCCAAGAGGGTACAAGGGGCAATAATATTCTTGATTTGATATTTACTAATATGGAAGGCATAGTAACCTCTGTGGTAGTTGGTGCCCCATTAGGTAGCAGTGATCATAATATTGTATCATTTAATATAAAGGAAACCGAAACTAGGAAACCTGCGGGAACTACCGTAAAACTAAATATGGGGAAAGCTGATTTCCATAATATGAAAACCAAATTGGAATGTTGGGAGTGGATTTCTGAATTTGACAATAAACCCATTCAAAGCATGTGGGATTCTCTCAAAGCTAAATTGGAGGACTTAACTACCGAATTTGTTCCTGTAACTACCAAATACCATAAGGAGAGATCTATGAGACCTGCCTGGCTCACTACAAAAATTAAAAAATTAATAAATAAAAAGAATAGACTATTTAAGAAGCTAAAAGTTCAAAAAACAGCGAAATTACATACAGAGTATAAGGAATGTCCAAAAAAAGTTAAAATGGATATTAGGAAGGCTAAATCCATATTTGAGTATAATATTGCTAAGAGAGTTCAGGATAACAAAAAAGCCTTCTTCTCTTATATTAATAAACGGAGGAAGACTTCAACTGGTATAGGTCCCTTTCTTACTGATGAAGGATCTACAGCTTCTAATCAACAAATGGTGAATATTCAAAACAAATACTTTTGTTCGGTGTATAATTCAAACAATATGGATACATATAATACATTGTTACCTCTTGAGTTAGAAACAATAAGATTGAACCCAGAAAATATATATAAACAGTTACTTGGTATTAATCCAAATAAATCTCCAGGTCCAGATGGTTTGCACCCCAGAATTCTAAAGGAACTGGCATGTGAATTGACCCATCCTTTGACATACATATTTCAAACATCTATAAATACTGGTACTGTCCCTTATGACTGGAAGTTAGCAAATATTATACCCATTTTAAAAAAAGGACCTAACACTCGACCAGAAAACTTTCAGCCTATAAGTTTGACATCAATACTGGGAAAACTCATGGAGAATATAATAAAAGACATTATAATAGAACACCTGGAGACACAGGATATGAGTGACCCTATACAGCACGGATTCGTGAAGAATAGATCATGCCAGACCAACTTGTTGTCCTTTTATGAAAAAGTTAATAGAGAATTGGACATTGGGAACCCTGTGGATGTGGTCTTTCTTGATTTTGCTAAGGCTTTTGACAAATTGCCACACAAGGAATTATTGTTGGTGTTAGACAATGTAAAACTACCCATCAATATATGTAGGTGGATTACTGACTGGTTGAGGGATAGAAGGCAGAGGGTGGTCATAAACGGGGATTACTCTGAGTGGGCTGTGGTGACCAGTGGAGTGCCTCAGGGATCTGTGTTGGGCCCCAGTCTGTTTAATATATATATTTCCTCATTAAAGATCAGCAATATAAATATATGGATGCAAAAGTTTGTCGATGATTGCAGATTGGGTGTGGTCACAAATAAAGATGAACATATATTACTACTCCAGCATACACTGAATACAATACATGATTGGACAATTAGTAATAAGTTAGAGCTAAACAAAACCAAACATAAGGTTATGCATTTGGGGAAAAACAACATAGAAGCTACTTATCAAATAGATAACATTGTATTAGGGGATGTAACTGAGGAAAAAGATCTGGGAATTACAGTTACAAAGGACTTGAAGTTTAGCGTACACTGTAGAAAGCAGCTGAGGAAGGCGAACCAGATTTTAAACTGTATACTCAAGCACATAGTAAGTAGAGATAGGAGTGTGTTGATGTCCCTGTATGTCGCATTGGTCAGGCCCCACCTTGAATACTGTGCAAGGGTTTGGTCATCCTATAATAAAGAGGACATATCAAATATCGAGGGAGTCCAGAGAAGATTTATTAAAAAAGTAAAAGGACTAGAAAATGAAACATATTTTAATAGACTGGTTAGTCTAAATCTTTATTCATTACACTATTGTAGAACAAGAGGAGATCTATGCTTCCTATACAAGAGTATTGAGGATGACAAGTTACTAAATGAACTAGGGTTCACATATAAATTAGGGAAGACTAGTTTAAGGAAACATAATAAGCAAATGTACCAACAAATCTGGGAACATAATTTTCGGAAATATTGGTATAGTTTAAGAGTTGTGCGATTCTGGAATAACTTATCAAAGAAAATTGTTAATAGTACAACTATGAAAGAATTTAAGAATGGTATAGACCGATTTTTTAGAGATAGTAAATTTTTAAGTCAATAATAACTGGAAGGCGAGCCTCATAGGATGGTATTTCCATCCTCGGCTTGAATAAACCTATGAAACCTATAAAATGGGCAGGAAGTAGGGGTGGAAGAACAATGGGGAATAATAAAAACTGTCATCACAGAGGTAACGAGCCTTTGTGTGAAGCAAATAAACAAAACAAGACGATGTAAGAAACCACTATGGTTCTCAAAGGAAGTAGCAGTGAAGGTTCAAGAGAAAAAGAAAGCATTCAGGAAGTACAAGGAATCGCAGAAGGAGCAGGACAGAGAACTGTATCAGTTAAAGCAAAGGAGGCTGGGAAGGCAGTCAGAACAGCAAAGGCCCAAACCGAGAAAAGATAGTCAACTCAGTTAAGAATGGGATAAAACCTTTTATAGGTACATCAGGAGCAAAGGAAGACCAAGGAGGGATAGTGAGGCTTAATAAGGGAGGAGGGTGGGCAGAGTGAGACTGTGAAAAGGCAGAGATACTAAACAAATATTTTGCTCAGTATTTACAAATGAAGAGGGGAGGTACATAAAACAAACAGTAGTAACACTCTGGATACAGAAGTTGATACCAGCCCATTTACAGAAGAAAGGGTTCTGAATGAACTCTTAAAACTGTAGGTGGACAAAGCAATGGGGCCTGATGGGATTCATCCCAGATTCTAAAAGAACTAAGGGTAGAACTAGTGACACCACTGACTACCCTTTTAACAAATCATGGGAGGAAGGGTGGTACCCGAGGATTGGAGGAGGGCAGATGTGATTCCCCTTCACAAAAGCGGGAGCAAGGCAGAAGCAGGAAACTACAGACCTGTTAGTTTAACCTCAGTGATAGGGAAAATGATGGAATCACTTCTAATGGAAAGAATTGTCGAGTATCTAGAGGCCAGAGGGGCACAGGACCCTAGGCAGCATGGATTCACAGCGGGAAGGTCATGCCAGACAAATCTGATAGATTTCTTTGACTGGGTGACCAAAGTAGTAGATCAGGGAGGGGCTGTGGACATGGACTTTAGCAAGGCATTTGACACAGTCCCACACAAAGATTAATATACAAGTTAGCCAGCCTGAGTGGGTCCAAGATGACAGCCTGGGTAAAGAATTGGCTGGAGAATAGGACACGGAGAGTAATAGTAAATGGAGTCCACTCAGAAGAAAGGAGGGTTACTAGTGGGGTACCGCAGGGTTCAGTATTAGGACCGGTCCTCTTCAATGTCTTTATAAGCGACATTGCAGAAGGACTGGAAGGAAAAGTATGTCTCTTTGCAGATGACACTAAGATCTGCAACAGAGTTGATGCACAGGGTGGGGTGGAAAGGATGAGAAGGGACTTGGCAAGGTTAGAGGAATGGTCAAGTGTATGGCAGCTTAGATTCAATGCTAAGAAGTGCAAGGTAATGCACCTGGGAAACAAAAACCCAGGGGAAGAGTACACAATGGGGGGTGAGATACTAACAACAACAAAAATGGAAAGGGACCTGGGGGTAGTCATATCAGATGACCTAAAGATGGGCAAGCAATGTGAGAGGGCAGCAAGGAGGGCTGGGGGGATACTGGGATGCATAGGGAGAGGCATCACCAGTAGAAAACAGGAAGTTATTATCCCTCTGTACAGACAGCTGGTGAGACCCCATCTGAGTACTGTGTGCAGTTCTGGAGACCCAATCTCTGCAAAGACATGACAGGATGGAAGCTGTCCAGAGGAGGGCAACTAAAATGGTGCAGGGTCTGCACCGAAGACATATGAAGAGACTTAAGGAGCTTAAATGTATAGCCTCGAGGAAAGGAGAGGGGGACATGATAGAAACTTTCAAGTACCTCAAGGGAATCAACAAAGTCCAAGAGGGTAGCATCTTTCAAAAAGAGGTGTGTAAGAACAAGATGGCACAAGTTGAAGATGGGGGGGGGGGATCAGAGGTAATTTAAGGAAGTATTTTTTCACAGAGAGGGTTGTGGATGCATGGAATGGCTTTCCGGAGGAGGTTGTGGAGTCAAAATCAGCGGCGGAATTCAAGCATGCATGGGATAGTCATAAGGCAATTCTGGGTGGTGGGGGTAGGAAGAAGTAGGCTGCTGGTTAACTAGGATCTGCAGCTTATCCAGTAGGTAGGGAAATGGGCAGACTGAGTGGGCCAAGCGGTCCTTATCTGACGTCAAATTCTATGTTTCTATGTTTAAATGCCACAAGATAGATCAGGTTTTCCTTAGTATAACTTGCACCATTTGTGGGACCCTTTTTACCGGGATTGGGCCAAATATTTGGTGCAAGTTACCGTAAAGTGTGAAAACTCACAACTGCACCTGATGTACTAAAATTGGGAGCAGTTGTGTCAAAGGAGTTTGGCACAACTGTGCCGAAGAACAGGGTTGATGCACAGTTTGACTCAAGCCCTGCATCAACCTTTGAAAATTGAGCCATGGAAGTCTAAATGAATTTAGCATGTGTTCCTTTACTCCTCTTGTTTCTATGAGTATTATTTGCTTTTATTTAATTTAAACTTTTTGGGGAGCTTACAGATCAACTAATTTCATGACAAGTGGAGTATGTATAAGAAATCTGCTAAGTTATTTATTGCTAAATTATTTCATTTGTTTGTCTCAGCTGTAGTAAATATTGAAAATATAGCTTTCTTTGGGATAATACAGAGATCATCCAGAACTTTCCTAAACCATTTTCATTACTGTTTACTATAACTTGGACAATAAAATATAATATGTGTCAGATCATCCATTTTCCTTTAGGCCACAGTTACACAAAGGCGATAGATTAGTTTTTTTTTTTCCTTGATTGTGTGTATAGTAATAGCTTGAACCTATACATTTCTAATCAGAAATGGGTAATCAATGTATTTTTGTTTCTAAGACTGTCAACAAATATTTTTCCCTGTTGCCCACCTGTTTCAAAGTTTTATAGGTAATATGAATTTTGCTAAATCTTTCTGACTTGCTTGCCCTCTGTATAGCATTGTTTATTATTATTTAGTTAGTTAGTTTTTGTTAACCAGGTAGGGTGCTCTAGGCATACATTTGTCTATTTTCAGGCATCACCCAGGAGAACACAATGAATGGATTTGATACGAAAAATTAGTACAGAAAACATAAAGATCATTACAAAGCAGACTAAGCTAACACAAGCTTACACATAATAATCAGGGAGTACAATTATAAATTTGTAGTGCAAAACAGAGAAGGAGTTTAGGAGTACTCTAAAGAGCAATACCAATGCAACACAGGTGCAATAACACTCATATTAGCCTATGATGTTGGTTATAACATATATTGTAATTATAGAGTGACGAATAGGCCTACATAGTGACAAATAGGAAGACATAACATGGTACATAGCTACCTATAAGTATTATATGTCTTGGTAATCTGTAAAGATCTGCAAATATTGACCCTAACCCTGCTGGATGTGTACTATTTTTAATAAAAAATGTATATATGGAATAACTAAAGTCTCTGGTGGAATAACTTACTTCTTCTTCTATACATATTCTAGGTAGCCTTTTTTCTTGTACTGCTTGAAGATGAAGTATGAAAATGGTCATTATTTCTTTGATCAAGCAACCCAGAGATAACTGGCCAAGCTCTAGGATGAGAATATTATGTGAGACACAATGGGGTAATTCTAGGAGATACTTATACAAATTATTTAATATAATTTCTAGTTGAGATGGCTTTTTAGATCCCCATATTTTGGATGCATACAGTATTGCAACTGTTATTTTAGTATTTATAGCTTTTAAGCTTCCATCCACAGGCTGGCCTCCATAAATTTCCATGAATCTCCTTACCCCATTAATTGTTCCCTGTAACTTAAGTTTAGCCTTATTTATATGGGTATTTCACTTTAAATTATATGTATCTACATATATATATATATTTATAATGCGATAATCCACAATTTTTGGTTGACAGGTACTGTAGCAATAATCCACTTCTAAGCATGGATTATTGTTACCTGTCAATCATCAGCTGCAGATTATCACAAATTCAATCAATCAAAATCTTTATTTATCCAGGCGGGCACCATTGAGCAAGGCTCATTTGCAAGGTGGACTTGGTCATGAATACATCAAAGAACAGTACAGAAGCAGGTATACAAAAAGCAATAATATACAAGGAAGAAAAAGTATATACAGTGTATAAAGTACAGTACAAGGTTGAAATAAAAAAAAAAACAGCATTATTTTACAATTGAAGAAGTCAGCAGATGTACAATCAACCACAGGCATACAGGGGTTATAAGCAGAGATCTTTTGATTGAGGCAGCCGGCAACTACACATGGAGGGGAAAGAGGCTGTGTATGGGGTGGCAGGTTAGAGAGGGTAAAGAAGAGGAGGGACATATTACCGACGACTGGGGGAAAAATTGGGCTAAAACCACAGAAAGTGACGATGGCTGTCGTGTACTTGTTTATTATGATAATGACGGAGGAGGAGTAGATAATTGGGACACTACTATGGATGGGGTGGAACTTTAGCCAGGCTGGAGTGGACAGGGAAGGGTGGGTGCAGCAGGAAGAGTTAATAGGGAAAGAGTGAGAGCCAGGGGTAGAAACATGGCGAGCAGCAGGAAGGAAAGGGGTAGTTGCGGAATTAGTGGGCTAGTGGTGAGGAAAACATTTGCAAGATGCTTTCATGTAGTGATCGTAGAGCACCGTGAAGATATTCAGGCTAACAGGGCAGCTCAGCTTCAAGTTCCTTTGTGAATCATTCCACAATGTGGGTAAAGAGAAGCTTAGAGCAGCTTTGCCGAAATGAGTGTTGACCCTTGGAACTTGGAGGGCAATTAGGGAATAGCTCCTTAGAGCGTAGGTGCCTAACACACTCTGGGGAATACAATCTGAGACATATGAGGGGAGCTTGTTGGTCGCCGCTTTGAAGACCCATAGTGCAGTGTTTCTATTCCTTCTATAGTGAAGGGAAGTCCAGCCTAATGATGAGTACAGGGAGCAGTGGCGTGTGGAAAGTGGAAGGCCAGTAATGAACCTCATAGCTCTGTGGTAGTGGGTGTCCAACTTAACCAGTGCAGTGGCTGTAGAGCAGGTCCATGTAATCTATTAAAGATATGAAGGTAGCTTGAACCAGTTGAATCTTGGCCTCCTTTGTGAGCAGGTGGTTAATTCTGTAGCATAGTCCTAATCTTTGCCCTAGTTTCTTCTGTAGTTCTTTGAGATGGTCGGCAAAAGAAAGTTTATGATCAAGCCAAACTCCTAGATATCTGAATTTAGCGACATACTCTAGTGTTTCTCCAAGAACAGTGGTAATTTGTGGGATAGCTCCCCCCAGCAGGAATTGCTGCATACAAGGAGGGGGAGAAGAGCATGGCTTTTGTCTTTTTCACATTGAGCAAAACCTTTTTGTTTATGAGCTGGTATTGTAGAAGGTTAAATTCAGCTTGGAGGTCTTCACAGGCTGCTTCTGGCTTGGGACAATGCAAGTATAGTACAGTGTCATCCACGAATAAGTGGGTGTTGGCTTTTTTGATGGGGTCATTGATGTTGTTAATGTAGACTGCAAAGAGGAGGGGACCAAGGATAGAGCCCTGGGGCATGCCTCTCAGCACAGGTTTTAATGGAGAAAGATCACCTTCAGCTTTAACATGCTGTTTCCATTCTCTGAGGTAGTCTGCAAACCAGCACATAGATTTATGGTCCAGGCCTAAGGTGCTTAGGGAGGAAAGAAGCAGGCTGTGATCAACTGTGTCGAATGCCTTACTAAGATCCAAGAAAATGGCACAGACATGCTTCTTGTTGTTAAGGTCTAGGAGCCAATCATTAGTCACCTTAGCTAGGGCTGTTATGGTGCTGTGCTTTGCTCTGAATCCGGACTGAACTGGGTTTAATAGGCTTCTGGATTCTAAGTATACCCCTAGCTGGCCACACACTATTTTTTAGTAATTTAGACAGGATGGGGAGGAGGGAGATCAGTCTGTAATTATTTAGATCGCAGGGGTCACCTGCTTTTAATAGAGGGATGACATGGGCTATTTTCCATTGAGGGGGGAGGCTACCCTGGGAGAGTGACATGTTGAATAGGTGGGTGATTGGCACTGCAAGCATATGGTAGGCACATTTCAGATAGTATGGCTCTATGAAGTCAGAGCCTGCTCCCTTCCTAGTGTCCAGTTGCAGCAGTAGGTCTTCCATCTCTTTTAGAGAGACAGGCAGGAGGGAGAAGGCCTCCTCGGTAGGGGGGACTCATGGGTTGGTGGGCCCTGAGCTGTGCGGAGGTCATTGGCAGAGGAAGTATCAAATGCTAGCCCTGCTGTTGCAAAATGGTTATTGAGGGCTTCCAATATCTCCGATCAGTTAGAGATAATGCTGCCACCTGACTTAATTTTTGCGGGAATGGAATTACCAGGTGTGTGTCCAGACATGTCTTTTAATGTTTTCCAGAGCTTTGAAGGATTTCTTGAGGCAGAAGCTAGCTCCAAATGATAGTAGGCAGCCTTGGCTGCTCTGACCAACTAGGTGCAATTGTTACATGCTCTCTTAAAAAGACACCAATCTGAGTCATTCTTGCTTCTTCTGGCTTTTATCCATAAAGTATCCCTTTCTAACAGGGAAGCTTTGAGCTCAGGTGAGAACCAACGGCAGGTGCTGCTCCTGACCCCCACCTTAACCAAGGGTGCATGCTTATTTAAAGCCTCACTTAAAATATCATAACAAACAGGATATGCCCTGTTAACCATTTTGGCTAGGAAGAATTCCTGCCATCATGGTGAATGTTTCAAGTCGTGGACGTATGCAAACAAATTGAATTTGTGTTTGCAACTCTTGATAGAGAACTTTGCCACAAACTGTGGGTTGTGCATGGATCTAATGGTGGTGATTATACAATGATCGCTAATGTCTGAGAAAAATGTTCCGACATGAGAGAACAGCTGTGGCTTGCTAACCAAAATTACATCTAAGTGGGAGCTGTTGTTAAGGTTCTTTTTATTTGGGCGAGTAAGCTCGCCAATGAGTTACACCAGCCCTAGAGTGTCACAAAAGGATTTCAAGGGAGCTGATGCACTTGATAGCCAATTGTAGTTCAGGTCGCCAAGAATAATGGTTTCCAAGGAACTAAGCCCCAGTACAGAACTGGGGTGAGACAGGAGATGAGGCCCGGCAGAAGGGGCCTGTAGCAGCCTATTACACAGAGTGCACTGGAAGGAGAAAGTTCGATCTTTAGGGTCAAGCACTCAAATTTTTTGGAGGAGGATGATGCATCTATGCATGTGGCTAAGTAGTTGTCCCTTACATAAATTGCCACCCCACCTCCTCTTGATTACCTATCCACTCGGAAGAGTAAATAATTTGGGATATTGATTTCATTGTCTGGGGTGGCTGGCCTAAGCCAGGTCTCAGTGATCACTAGGACATCAGGAAGGGTGTTGCTCACCCAAGCCTGGATAAGGGTGAACTTTTTCAGCAAACTACAGGCATTAAGATGCATAAAAGACATTCCTTTGATACCTGCCAGGTCTGATGGAGAAGCAAGGGTGTCTAATGGTCCTGGGTTGAGTTCGACATTGCCTGAGCACATTAGTAAAAGAAGCAGGATTCTTTTTAAGGCAGCGAACTGTAATTTGTAAACACTATTTTTGGGTGATAGGGGAGGCAGACAGAAAATGCACTTGTACCACTGAAAGCCAATGCAGCATGACTTTTCTTCACATTGCTACCAACGTTTTCCAACCATTGCCCTGGTCTTACCTCTGCTATACCTCTTCCTGACAGCCTGCCAAATGCTGAGGGCAGTACTTGTATTGCCTTTCATTTACCTGAAGCAGGAGCTGTGCTATTTTGTAAAATGCTGCAATATACATTAAATAAAGTGCTGCAATGTAGTTTAAGCATAGCCCAGAATGTCTATACAGTGGGCAGCACAAACATGATGCACATGCATCATCAGTGACGCTGACACAAAGATGAGAGAATTAGGAAGCACATCAGGTAAAGAAAACTAAACAAGTTTATTTGTTGTTATCTGAAAGGATTTTAATCAGTTGATTAAATGTTTAGGCCAAGTAAGTCATGAGTAATTAACTCCCCTACACGCAGTCCCCGATAACAAAATGCCAACATGCCACCACATCAGGAGGAAACTGAGTTTCACAGTGGAGACTTGATAGGGAGCCATTATTAAATGTATTAAAACATTAAAAGCATTACATTTCAATGTTATTCAACAAAGTTAATAAGGCTGAAACATTACAAAAACAGTTATTGCATCTGTTTGGACAACCGATTCTACGTAACTGATGGGAGGTGGAGCTGCCAGTATGATTAGGTAACACATTAGCAGTGAAGCATGGGATTATCTCTATAATATAAAAAATGAAATAATGTGCAAGTTTGATTAATAAGGTGACAATTCAGTTTTGGGATTTATGGAACTTCACAATCCACTCGGCCTTCAGCTTCATGGATTATCATATTCCATAAACTCTTCGATTGAATTATCGCCTTGTAACTCACACTTGCCCACTGTTTATTCTATATATATTGCTTGCTCCAAAAAATAGTAGTTAAGGTTTTGACTGGTTCATTTGAAGATATCTTGATTTACATAAGTTTGTGAACTTGTTCATTTTGCTGTGTAACCCCAGTAATGATGTGGCTATTAAGACAATGTCATCCACATATGCCAGTAATGGTACCTTTTGATTAATAACTTTACGTGAGTGAAACTCATCATCATATAACTATTTTATTACTTAATTTATGTAAAGATTAAAAAGCAAAGGTGCCAGAATGCACTCTCTTCGAATGCCAAGATGTGTTCTTATAATGTTCATTAGATTTCCTGCCAGGTTATACCGGACTTTAGACCACGTCCCTTTGTGCATCCTAACTAGGATATCCAACAGATGTTTATCTATACCTAAGGCATATAAAGTTTACCATAATGCTTTTCAGCTAATGCTGTCAAATGCCATATGCAAGGTCTACAAAACAACAAAATAATTTTCCCTTTTTGGTTTTTACATATTTCTGAATTAAATGGGACAATAACATGCAATGTTGTATGGTTGAGCGATGTTTTCTAATTTGTTCTGTGTTATAATTTTTTCTACCCATTTTTCCAGTTTTGCCAGTATGATAAGTGAAAAAGTATTTTCAGAAGTATCAGTAAGGATGATTGAGTGGTACATAAAGGGGCATTAAGGGGTCCTTTTTTATGTATAGGGAATATGATGTTCTCTGCCCAAGAAGTAGGTAATATTTGGCATTGTATAATGTAGTTGCACATATGACACAATATAGGTAATCCAACAGTCTGTGAAATATTTATAAATAGCCACCATTACCCAGTCGGGTCCCAGAACTTTTTTTTTGTTTGTTTTGGTTCATAAGGTTGCCTTTTGCATTTCCATTTTTGCGATAATAATAACATTTGGTTTGACTACTCTAGTCAGTTCTTGACATAACTCTGTTGCAACAGTTGGCTTTGTTGTGCCTCCTTATCAAAGTTAACATTAGAAAAAAAAATGTTCCCTCAGCGCTGGTTAAATAAATCCTTCTAAAGATGTAGAGTATGAGTTGCAGCTTTTGACTACTAGAAGCCAAAAGTCCTTAGTTCTTTTTTGTGACTATTTTGTGTAGTTTAGACCATAAACTAACCCGATTCTTGTACTTTACTTCTTTCAAAATGATGTTGTGTAATTTTTCCTTTCTTTATTTAATATTCTGACATTCGTTCATTTTTTTTTTGCTTTTAACTTGTACTATTTTATTTAGATTTTTCTTCGCCATCTTAAACTTTGAGTTAAGCCAAGTATCAATTTTCTTCGTTTCATCTTTTAAATTATTCTTGTACATTAAAGATACTATAAAAAGATTATCCCAAAGATTAATCTGTGCATTTAACACAACTTCCTGTTCCAGTAAGTGTGTCTTGACAAACTTAGGAAATTAATATGGTAATATTTGTCCTGTTGTTTCTGTTTCCAAGTGACTATTTTGCTGTCATAGTAGTATGCACTTCATGTGCTTCATTACCATTGGTTATTAATTCTGCTTCCAATTTAAGTTAAGTTGATTTTTTTTTGTGTTATCTGTTTTTCCTCCTTCCCATGCACCCCAGTTTGCTACTCCTTCAGGCTAGTCAGTGTTCCTGCTGCCTGCCAGTTCACCCCCACCCCGCTGACTCCTGCCACCTGAATCCCCAACCTTACCTGGGTCCCAGAAGGTTCTGGTCTATCCCTGCCGGAGAGACTTCCCTCCCTGGGGAGGAAGTGAAGGAAGGGAATAGCAGGTTCTGAAGGTCCTCCAGGGCAACAGGTGCACTGGGAAGGAATAGTGCACTGTGGGGACTGTTGCATGATGGAACATGGCAAGAGTCACCTGGCCTGGATGAAATGGGCAATTTTCCAGTTTTCAGAGCCCATCCACCTCCTGTATATACACAGCTGCAATAACTCATGACTCATGATAATAGCTCATGACTCCCTCCCTACCGACCTCAACTCCTGACATCCTGGCTCAGATCATGAACCCAGACTGCCAGCCAGCCAGAGTGATGCCCTATTGCTCTGGGCCATGGAGCTGGCATTTAACTGAATTTTTTATGAAAAATGCGAGGATTCTACATATTGCTCCACTTTTTGACCAACTACTTTCCCTACTGTGCTTGTATCTCTGAAAAAAAAAAAATAAATTAAGAATGACCTATTATGTGAATTAAACATACATGCTCCTCTTAAATCACTTAGAGTTTTTCCATTATTACCAAATCTAAGTCCAAGGCTATGCTGTTTAACATTATCCTGGCGATATCATTTTTGGTATCCTGTGTGATACATATATTTGTAAGCTTATTATTTAACATGCATATCTGTTTTGTACCATTCTTATCAAGAAATAAATTCTCTGGATATGAGCTACTATTTGGGAGCCTAGCATTTAAAATCTCCTGCTATAAAATTCATTATCTGAATATTTCTTTACTATTATTTGTAATTTTTTCTCCAAAAACTCTAACCAAATATCCCTATGATCCAGATGTGAGTTTTGAGGTCGAATATACACATTGATAATAATATATTAATCATAGAAACCTAGCAGCACAAAAGGACTCACCAGCCCATCTATTCTGCCCCTTCCTGTCCATTACTCATCCCTCCCCCCTCTGGATTCCCCCTTCCCCCTGCAATTCAGCTGCATGTGACTGTACCATGCCCTCTTGAATCCCTCCACCATTGCAGCCCCCACCACTTCCTCCGGAAGTCTGTTCCATGCTTCTACCATCCTCTCAATGAAGATACATCCCCTCACATTGCCTCTGTATCTTCCTCCCTGAAGTCTTAGGCTATTTCCTCTGGTTACAGCTCCCTCCTTCATTTTAAGTAAACACCCTTCCTTTACTTTGTTGATCTCCTTGACATACTTAAAAATTTCAATCATGTCCCCTTTTTTCCATCTAGTCTCCAACATGTACAGATATAATTCCTTACATCTCTGCTCGTATGTCATCCCTTGCATACATAGCACCATCCTGGTTGTGCTTCTCTGAACCCTCTGAATCCCGTCTATGTCTTTTTCAAATATGTGGCCTCCAGAACTAAAATATGATGTGGCCTCCAGAACTAAAACAAATAATAAAAAAATAATAGAAAATATTTTCTCCCTAATAATAATCAATAGTCTATTGTTATCATTTAAGTCCATTTTTGGTACTTTAATATCCTTTTGAAGTTTAATGGCCATTAATACACCAATTTCACCTCTTCCTTTTTTCAGTGTTGATTTTCAAAATGTTGTTATCTTTAATTGTATAGGTGTTGTAATCAAGGAAATCGGGGGAGGGAGAATTTGTCCACCACATTTCATGCAAAATTACTACATCAAATGATGACATGAAACTCATGCATTCAGGATCACTAAGCTTTGCATAAAGTCCATCTGTGTTCCAGGAATGAACAAGATTAAGAGTTTTAACTGCCAACCAGTCACAGTAGACTTACAGCTATCATATGATATCATCAATAACATGACATCTTTCTGTGACTAAGCAAGATTTTGAGACTATTACAGTTTTAATGATTAAATGACAGTATCAACATTTGTTGCTAGCAGATAGTGACTTTTTTATTTAGCTCAACTGTTAGAGCTCTGCCTTAAGATTGTAATGGTAAACATCTAGAATCCCAACAACTACAGTTTCTTAAAATAAGCAGAAAGGCCACAAGACAGTCCCATTAAGGTTGTAGCAATCAAACTTTCTGGGCAAGAATTTCAAATGGGTGCTGTAAACCTGCAATACCCTTCTAACATTTCTGCATAAATTAAATCCCAAATCTGGCCACCTACAGAATTGTCTTACATTTGGATGCAGTTGCCACTTTCTGTTTGGTTAACTTGCTTATGCTTCTCTAGTACATGTCCTATTCCTATGCCCAAGCTCCATCACCCAGAATCTCAGGGACTTAACTCATTCTCCATTCTTCTCCCATGGCTTCTCTTCCTAGCCCCCATGGTGAGGTCAGAAGACCCCCTCTTATCTGCTGGAGAATGGATCTGTTTCATGGATAAAAGGCCTAGTCACCAGTGCAGGGCCTGCAAGGAGCTGGACCTCTAATCATTGCTTTATACAGTATTATTCCTCCTGGTTTTCTCCACTGGGATGCTGACCTTGGGGTGGTACACAGGCTCACACTCAAGCCTGGAGTACTTCACAGTGGTGTCTCCAACCCTAAAAGTCTCTCCGAACACACTGTCACCCGTGGCCACCCAGGTGGCAGTGCTGCTTCAGAGTATGACTGACTTTACTCTACAAATGAGAACATCCTCTAGAATGCTCAGTCCTCCTCTCTGCAGCTGGCCCTCAGTGACACAGGTTCAGTCTCAATCTCAGGTCACCAGTGTGGTGGCAGGTGTGGCATTCTGTGCCTCAACCCTTCATGCCACAGGGCCAGCCATAGTTGCCGCAGTTTGAGACAAATGTAAGAGGACAGCTGACCTTTCATTGAGGCCCTAGTCAGGAAGGTAAGTGCAGCCACTCAGCAAGTTAGGGAACTAATTCCAAGACTTATTGTTCCATTAATCCAGTGGCTTGAACAAAGTCATATATATTCATTTTGTTTTTGTAAAGCACATGTTTTTTGTGGAGCAACTGTACTAAATAGTAAACAAAAGACTTAGCTAGTCCCCAACTCCACAATTGTTTGATGCAGAATGTCTTGACTGCATGGTAGGCTTCACACTTAAATTTCTGGTGCAGCGTGGGCAGCCCAGGGGTTAAGAGGGATTGGAGCAGGGTTTTTTTCTACATTTACTGGAATTTGAGGCAAATAGAGAGCCAACAACATTAAAGCAATAATGCAAACATCATTTATCTTGATGAAAGCTGCCATAGATCACTGTAAACATCATGAAAACTTGAGTGCCTTTAATGATAAGTGTCATATGTTTTTTGGGCAACTCGAAGGAGTCTGATTTTTTGGAAAAATCTACCAATGCATCAGTGTTCTCCATGCTGAAAATTGAACTTACTAATTTTTTTTATATGATCACAGTGACTGTAATAAAGGTTATAACTGGAAGAATATAAATTCAACACAAACTAGAAGAACAATTGCAATAAACGTGTTTGTAGACTTGCAATGACTACTTCTGCAACTGATTGGCAAGTTTATTGTTTCAGTGAAGGGATCATGGGACATAGCATACAGCTGAGAAAGTTCAAATACAGTACTTCTAAAGCCTGCTTTTCCCTTACAACAAGGAAAAAAAATGAACAGTCTAACCATTACTGTTAATCAATGGTCATATAGAACCGTAGCCCATATAACTACAACAAAATCAACCCTAGAAAACATAGATTGTACTGTGAATAAGATTCACAGATTTTTGATGCTACAATTTCCATTAAGAACATACCACTGTGACCTTTACAATGGCCTGGCCTGACTCAGTCTGTAGTATATGCACACCAACTTCTACACTAGATCCGTCTACTACATTAATGTACCACAGGCAGGGCCACAGGTTGCCTCACAGCCTGCTTTGAGCCTACCATAAATCGTTATAGCCAGACATCAGCAGAGTGCTTGGTTACTAAAGTAAATGCAATACTGAGCAGGGCAAGCAGGTCTTTGTATTTTCTGCAACTCTGGAGTAGGTCAACTTAATAGTTGGTGGACAATCGCCCAAGTCTCCTATCCAGCTCTCAGTGTATCCTAAAACAAAGACTTTCTCCTGAAGACATTTGCATTCTGTGAAAACCTTTAAAAGCCAAATGTACAGTAAGTGCTGTAAAGTAAATCCTTATTAGGGGTGTGTGCATGCCCTGCATATTAATTCCCAAATACCATGAATAATAAGATATATTTGGCACCAAATGACAAATAGCCTCCAATATTGAGGAATTATTACAAAAATTTAGGGGGAATAAACTAACTCTCCCCAGGTGACCAGGACTAGTTTCCTGGCCAACTCCTTCCCATCCCAATCTTTTCTCACCCACTATACTTTCCCACTGGAAAAAAAAAACATACGCCTTCAAAAATGGCAGCTCCTTGCAGTATTCCAAGAGCCAACATCATCCTTTTTTCATATCTTCTCCTTTGCATCCCTTCCCAGTCCCCAAGATATTATATTTATATTTTCCTCCTTTCTTAACCCTTCTTCATGATTTTTGGGGCTAATAGCAGATAAATCCAACTAGCCAGTTTGCCTCCCTCCAGCAAAATTCCTGCTCTTTAGTAGGAGTATTGCAGTGATCAATGGAGTAAGCACATGCATAGTCAGGAGTTTGTAGAGCAATTGCATTATTAGCAATGTTAGCGAAGCAAATGATGCAACTGATCTACCCATTTCTTCCTAATTGTGCTTCTGTTTGGTCCATTAATCAATGCAATACTACTAAGGGGCAGACATGCTGTGGAAATGGAGGTTTAATGGCTAGCCAACCTTAACTACTGCTTGTTCCCTCCCCCAAAATAATGGTTCAGGGTCAAGGGTATATAAACATAGCATTTAGGCACTGATGGGTAAGACTAGGCAAGCATGTTGGCTCCTGGCACAGTGCAGAACCAGAACTTCAGAGTACTTATATTTTGGTTTTTTCAAAGTCTTCGAAAACAGTGAAAGGGAGATGGGTTAGAAAAAACTGGAAAGGATGAGGATCACCTGATATTAGCCTTGGCCAGCTGGGATAGGAGAAGGGCATTTCACCCAGTACACCACTTTCCATGGCTGAATGGAATACACACATATCTGAACATTTGGCCCCGAATATGAATAGTCAGCCAAATGTTCAGATAAAGGTGTTCACACAGCCTTAAATGGACATAGTCATACCCAATGGCTATCATAGTTTGAAAGCCAATGTAAAGCTCTTTCATATGAGGTATTGGCCACGTCTGTAGCTGGAGCACTGCAGAAACATAGACAGCAAGTCTGTTCAACATTAATACTATATTGCAGCCATTTTTAGAACATTGTGATGTCCTCCAGGAATGAGCTGGGCGAAACTACACTGAGTCAACATTTGACTTAATATAACTAAGCACATTTTATTCCTCAATGACATCCAATGATCTAACAACGGTTGCAATGAAGTATTAATATCAAACAGATTTAGTCATCTATATCTCTAGTACATTAAATTACAGATCAGCCCAGAACCTCATTTGAAAGATCTTTTTATGGGCTTTCAAACTACTGTAAATCTAGCTATTTTCACATAAAGTAATTTTAGCACAAAAAGACATCCATAATTGCATAACATAAATTTAAGTCTAAGTCATTAGCATCACTTTCACTATAATGGAAAAAGTGCTAATTAGTGCAAATTTATTTTAGCGCAAAATAATGCTTCAGCAGGAATAGCCACAATTATCTGACCATGAAAATTTCAAGTTTTACAGTATGTCAGTCACTATGCATGACTGTCTCCTTTTAATCTTCATGCAAGCAATAAAACATGACAGAGTAGAATTTATGCTTAGATTACTGCATGCCCATTGGTGTGCTGAGGCCTTATGTCATAAGCAGGCAGTAACCTCAGAATGAATCCAGACTTAGAGAGTCATATCCTATTTATAAAATAGGTTTTGTGTCATATTGTTAAGGCTTTATTTGAAATGTTTTTAAAAAATGTTTGTACATGTGTTTTCTAGTTAAATAGTTCTTCAGCTAGTAGACCAAAGATTGTCGATAGAGGATGTTATAGGAAAACTTTCCACTTTCTATGTGTTGGCATGCTTTCTTAAATGTGGCACTGTAGTTTTATTTATTTATTTTTTTCACACTTTCTCTTTTTGTTATATAGAGGTTGCCAAGAAACTGAACAGTAGTTAGCAAGTTAAGCAGTTATACAAAAAGTAACACTGAATTTATTTTCTTCAGCTGGGCTTTCTTGGGATTAGGGCATTGTGGATATGCACATGGCATAGGAATCTGTTTGATCATGAGTCAGGCTGGCGCTGGTACTTTTTTTTTCAGGGGGAGCTATGCTGAGAAGAGAGTATGGGTACCAGTCTACCTCAGCCAATCAGCATCCAGGCTTTAACCTACTACTTTTAGAAGTATTTATTTGCTCACACATGAACTGCAACCTTTCTATGAGTGTTATTGCTATATCTCATCTCCTTTCCCTTACAGTGTTATTGTCTTACTGCCTGCCCTAATACCTTTATTTGCTGCTGCCATTCACCAGGACCTCTGAGAAAATCTCAGGGTACTATCTCTAGGAACAAAACTTAAAATAACATTAGAAAATGAAGTCATGCCGAGCTTAGGAACTGGTTGTTTGGTCTGTGCAGAAATTAAACCTTCTGGTAAAGATAGACAGTACAAAATGGAGTTCTGTAGCTAGAATAACTATAGTGTAACCCCCCTGCAAATGGGGGTTCCCAAAAGACTTCCAGGAGCTTGCTTGAATGCTCCAAGCCTGAATGGTGTTTGGCGTTTAAGCCACTTATCAGTGAGTGTTTTTAGAGCCTCTGGTACTGTCTCTTTAAGAGCTGTCTGCTTGCAGACATAATTAGTTTATATGGGGGGACTGTGTGTTTCTCTGTTTGAGTACCACTCAAACTGCTGCCAATTCACTCCATTTTTGCAGTCACTAGGAGTGCAAAGGGAACCTATCTGAAGGATGTAGCTGTTTGCCAAAGATCATTTGCAGTAGTGGTGAGGTTGCAGTTTGTCTGGCCTGCTTTCTTTGCAGTCAGAACTGTGTCTGCCTAGTTCCCCATTCTGGTTTTGAACTGCTGAACTGGACCAATCAGTGTGGGGTAAGCTAGCTCTAAAATGGTGCCTTGGATGAATCAGAACTTGGACTCATAATCTGAGCCAGCCACAAGAGGATTGTATGGGCAGTGACTCTGGGAGATGTAGTTTAGACTTCAGCGCCTTTTTGGACCAACAGCAGCAGTCTATTGTGAGTGACAGCCAATCCAGTCAAGAACTGGGAGGAACTCAAAGGAAGTGCCCAGTTTTGTCGGTTGGAGTTTCAGTTGAGCTTTGGCAGTGAAGAAGGAAGGAGCCCTGTGCTTTTTCAGTGTGCAGTTTTAGTCAAAAAACGTGTGTAAGGCCCAGAGTTCCGGTCTGCAGCTTGTGTAACTGCTTGTTAGGACTGAATCCGTCCTGTGAAAAGAATCAAAGGATCTCTGAAGAGTAGAAACCAGGCTCACCCTGTAGAAGACTGGAGAAATTGTTGAATTGCACTCGGTCTGTCAGGAACTGAATCTGCTGTGTGTTCTCCGGGTATTGTGCAGTAATTCGATCAGGATAGAGAAGCAGCCTGCCTGGTATAGTACTTTTTTTTTACCATATAAATGTGTGAAGAGTCTCTTGGAGCTCAAGAGTAGCCCTGCTGATATTGAAGGACCCTATCTTATTTGGAGGTCGTGAGTACTAATTCAGGGTCGCTCCTGTTGAATTGCCACATTAAATCCAAATGGAATTACTGTACTGCTGACTGTTTAATTTTCCTTTTCTCTGTGTGAAAGGACCCCTACCAGCTGCCATGGTTTGGACTAGCCGCTAGGGCTTGGGTACCCAGGGACAGTAACTGATAGGGATAGGCCTGTGCACAGAGCCATAGGTAGATGATTAGAGTGATAAGCTAATTAACCTGATTTCCTCCTGTCCTTGTTATATCCCCCTAAATAAATCAGAGCTGCTTGTTTCAGCAAAGTTATACTGCCTGAGGTATTTGTCTATGTTAAAGTACTGTACTGTGATTGTTGCACTGTATCTCATTTCACAGGAGGTCCCAGTGCGGAACCAGTCCTGGGGTAAGTGTATACTGTGAAGGTAATTCTGATATATTGTGTGGGCCACTAGTGGGAAGAAAGGGGGGTTGCAGTGTCCCAGAGGGCTGTGATCAAGTTAGTTTAACTATTGCAAACCCTGACCTCTGGGTGGAGGCACCCGCCATTGGATCCAGGCCCCTCAACCTGTTAGTGGCAAATCAGGCAGGGGTAGTAGCCCCTAGGATAGCGCCATCTAGGGGTTACAATAGTACATGCAGTGGTTTAGCTAGAAAAAATAGAATTTGCAGGCCAGACCCCTCTCTCACTCCGCTTTATTGCCCTCCCAGTTTAACCTAGCTGTACTTGTTGCACTGCCCACTTGTGTACACCATATTGTACTTCAGAAAGTGAAAAATGCAAGAAAAAAATTACAACAGTACTTAATTTCACATACTTAGTATAATGATTTATTCGCATAAGGCACAACACTTAAAACTTCAGTGGGGGTTGGGGAATCAGGCTGTGGGGGCAACATAAATTGATGGACAGGGCTCCAGAATGCTGCCCCTCCTTAATCAACATAAAAGCCATGGCTTATATGGCATATGTGTTCCTATATCCATGACCATGTGGTAGTGATGTAACACAGAGATCTGTCTGGAAGCACCCTGTAACCCTTTTTTGTTTGTTTTCAGGACTGGGTACAGCATAGCGTGGCATCTGTCTGGCCAATGCTGTAATATGGTGGACAACAAAAGACTGAGAAACCCTGTCTCTCCTCTGAATATCCATTATAACCTGTTAAGCTGTTTCATTGCTCCATTTGGAGCATGGTGTTTCTGGAAGAGCGTATTTCTTCAAAGGCTATCTGGATGCAAAGCTCTTTAAGAACAATGACAGACCATTTCCAAAGGAAAGTGACAGAGCAGTGTCACAAAACATTAATTAATGAGTTCTATTCCATATCAAAATGCTGAAAGATTTACTTCTTTTTGTGATAATAAGGAGAGGCCTAGCAATGTAAATCTCTGACTGACAGCTTTTTAATCTTCTGGAGACCTTTTAAATGGCATCATAAAAGCTGCTTATAGCTCAGAAGTGAGAGCTTTGCCTTTTTTAATGTGGAGGAAGGGTGTCCTTGTTCAGATGAGTGTGAGGGAGTCACTGAGATACTGCAGTGTTCTATTCTCATTCTCACTGTATTACTGACAAGAAGGCATAGCAGGCCCTGGCCTCAAAGAAACCACACTACAGAGTTAATAGTTATAAGTTTGAGGAGGGAGGAGGGAGGAAAGCAGGAAGGAAGGCAGGAAGGAAGGAAGGAAGGAAGGAAGACAGGAAAATCATCATACATTTGCAAGAAAATTGCCAAATTTATCTAAGAAATCTAAAATTAAATCTTAATATTGTAACCCTCCCCTCCCCACTGAAGGTATGTGGCTTACATGGGCTCCCCAGACCTGGACCCAGACTGCAGCCACCCTTTGTTTGACTACTATGTCCCCCAGGACCAGGACCACATGGATAGCGGTCTGGTAGGTACGGACAAGCATGGTGATTCATTTATTGCCTCCTTTGCTATATATACACACCATGCTTTGGTGGACATAAAAGGCAAGTGGCTGCCACAGAGGATCTGATCTGGCCCTTGCCTTGATGCAACCAGAGGTCTTCACATGCCCCTGCTACTGAAACCAGGGGGTTCAAGAGCTGTGAATGAGAGCAAGAGCCCTCAGAAAACAAGTACATTAGGGATAGTGCCCAGGACTGCATGACCACCACATCTTCACAATCCCTGACCTATGCAGCACAGCTAATCATAGGACTGGGATCTCAAGGACAGTTCATGGAGGACTCTGGGCTTAGAATCATGGCACCTTTTCAGATGATCTATAGCGCAAATAAGGGTTTTAAGTCACAGCCAGAAGAGCCAACAGGACTTGATCCCAGAACTGACAGTCAGAAAAGCCCACAGGACTAGACCTCAGATCTACTAGAGATCTTGTTGGAGGAGCTCACCTATTGCCCAGGATGATTGTGACCTGCAAGATTGAGAGAGGTGAAAGCATGCTAGTCTGAATGAAGATGAAACGGAGTCAACTTGAAAGCAAGAGATGAAATTCCTAGCTGCTGGTCCAAGTCCCTTAGACAGTCTAGGCAGGTGTCAGGCTGCCATTGCCATAATTGCCTCAAAGCCAGTATGTGTGAATTGGTGCAGGACCTCAACAGTGGAGAAGCCATACTGTGAAAGCAGCTGAACCTCTGGGAGGAAACTGCAACATCTGTGTTCAAGACAGAGAGAGAGAGAGAGAGAAAACCAAAGAGGGGCCCAGCAAGACAAAGACAACCCCAGTGAAGCTGCAATTTACAGGTCTGTTGGAGCCAGCAGAAGCAGCTGGACAGGGGGAACCATAAGTATACTGTATGGTGCCTTGCTTCCTGGAAAAAAAACCTTTTTTCAGCTAGGAGTTTGTGTTGAAAATTGACTTGATGGATTATAAATACCCCAAGTGTGGGGTCTGCTTGTGCAATTTTAGCAACTGTATGACCTTTAAGGGATATTAAACTGATCAAATTGCTCACAATTTAAAGTGCACCAATGCCAGACAACCCAAGGTTACATCTTGAAGCCTGCCACACTCCAACACATGGGTTTCCTGGAAATGTGTAGAAGGAGCTCCCAGTAATAATAAGTGAGACCTGCTAACAGGTAGAAAACATAGAAGCATAGAAAAAAAAAATGGCATAAGGTGACCAAGGGTCCATCTAGTTTGCCCATGTGTTCCTTGGACCTTCTCAGATCCCAGAACCTAAACCTCTCTCCTAGGACAAAGAAGCATCCTCATATACAGGAAGACCAGAGGGCTGCTCTACTGGTTGTGGTGTAGGGGGCTGGGCAAAATTTAGGCTGTGTGTCTGGTTGGGCCTTTTGAGTGGCACCCACACCTGAAACATACAGCCATGCCCTCAAAGGACTTGACTTACTGTGGCCCACAGTGTGGTGGGAGCAGTGTGATCCTTCCTAGAAGTACACCAAAAGGGGCCACACTGCTTGGTGCAACAGGGCTTATTTCCTGTCAATAAAGTTGTGTTTTACTGTTTAAACACTGACCTCATTATTGACTGTCTTTACACTCTACATGCTAAATGGGAGAGACTGTTTTTCCTGGGGGACATAGGGAGGCAGGACCACAGTGGGGACATGGGCTTGCACATCATCTTAGAAAATTGTGTCATCATCCGACCCACTTAAATCTTTTTCTGGGTGGAAGTACCACTGGTTCTTTCTTTATCAGATGCAAACCTTCCTCACTGCTGAGTGAGACAAAAATGAGGAGCCACCAAAAGCAGTTACATCAGCTCAGTGGCTGTATAAGGCAGTGTCTTTCTCCTGACGACAACTGTGGAGCACACCCACCCTTCAGGGGGCCATATAGTAGAAATTTCAGTATTTCCCAAAAATAAATGAAACAATTAGATTCACAGAGTATATAACACCCACACACACAGACACACACACCCAGCTCACTCTCACAAAAACTCATGCATGTGAAGCATTTAATGGTCTGTAGCTTGTATTAAGTAGTTGCCATTGGTTCTTGCTGGACATGTAGATTTACTGCTGTAAGCCACACATAGTTATAGATCTCTAAAGTCTTACATACTTGAGCTTAACTAAACATTTCTGCAGTAAAGGTTTGCTTTAACACCAGCTCTGTTACTGCATAGCTCAAAATATGTGTGGTCCTGCCTCATTGCCCTGTTGTTTAATTACTGCCCTTGGGAAGATAGCAGTACCCTTGAAATTATATATAGTATGTGAGACTAGTAAGGAACACTCAGGGCAAGCAAACTGATCTGAAATCACTGACATGACCACTGTTCGAGACTAGCAAATCAGCCACTTGCAGCATTGTGGCTAACTGGTGATTTACAATCTTTTTCATCTCAGACAATGATAAATTCTCGTCACCTCTTCATATCTTTGAACAGTGCAGTCCCATAGCTATTACCTCATAAAGTTCAATTCAACATCTATATATCCTTCATCCCCTTCCCCCAACACACACACACACACACACACAGCAAGGCTGCTGGCCTTTTCCTTATTTGATTAGTCAGATATTAGTATAGTTCCACTTCATCTGTTGATATGTATCTGGATAAGATGGTAAGATCACTGCTGTCTCAAGGGCAGTATGAGTCAGAGGTGCCTGCGGCACTAGGGTTTCCACAGCTGCCAGAATAATGTGTAGGAGATCTCTAACAAGTGTGGGGTTAACTGATTGGAGTGAACACTGTGTCATAACAGTTACTGTATTGTCAGCTTTCCTGGCCATTGTTAGTATATTGTGAGTCACTGTTTTCCTCTGCAGCTCTCGGTTTCTGTTCTCAAGGCTTTTAAAAAAGAGCAATCAGTTTTTTTAGACATAGTATGGATCTCATTATGGATATATAGTGGATGAGCTGACAGTCCCACCTGCTGACTAGTATGGAAATCACAAAATGTTTCACAGTATGATGTGTGTTATTCTTAATTGTCATTGCTGATTCAGCAAAGGAACACTAAGGACTCATTTGTGCATGAAGAACTCTTACAACTATAAGAGACCCACACACATGATTTGAAAGTCATATTTTCCATTTTCAAAAGGAAAAATGATTTATTTTCATTTATAAGGTACAATTTTAAATCTCAATGAATTATCAGGCTGGAAAAAGGACCTCCCATGACCTATGGCAGTTTCTTTTGATACAGCCCATAATAGGAGTCCCCTATTTTCCCACTATTTCACAGTTTATTGTATCAGATTGTTAGTGATAATGATGCCTTCATTCTATTCTTTTAAATGATTCTCTAACCTATTCACCATTAAAATAGTATTCTGCCTTACAGTTTTGTTCCCTCAGGGGCATCACTGTACTTTTCCACTTTGAATTTAATTTTCACATTTCGGTCCATGCAGCCAATCCCACCAGATCACTCTGCAATCTATCCACATGTTCCAGAGTCTCTATGATGCCTCTCAGATTGGTGTCATCAACTATAAATTTAATAATTAAACAATAACACACTGCAGGGTATGTGTTATTCTGGGATAATGGTACACCTTAGAAAGTGAGGCATGAGGCAATATCGAGTGCCTTACATGTGTTATCCCACAATTGCCCAACACAGGCTGGAGTGCCATATTGTGATTATATAAAGTTTCCTCTAAATTTTATTTTAAAATCTGAGTAATGAGGTTCCAGAAGTTCAGTATTTATGACCTGTGCTGTCATGCTGGGATAATGCAGTGTCATGTGTGATCACATATGACTAATCTCAGTTTCTCTTAACTATTTTATAAAGCAACATGCAAAACTTCACACATTATCAATACCAGCTGTTTTCCATATCGTAGTACAGTATCAAACAAACATACAGTGCTAAACTGACAGAACATAAAACGCAGTAAAACTTCATCTCCACATCAGTCTCCAAGGGAAGCAAGACCCACTATGTAAGAAACACATAGGTATACTGTACTATGTAAGAAGAATCAGTTTGTTCACCTCTATTCCAAATCTGTTTGTTCCCAATCCCTCTCATCATTTACTTTAAGACATCCCATGCTCTAGATTCAACTGTGCTGGGTCTGATACAGTACCTCATAGCAGGACATCCATGAACCTACAGAACTGAGAATGGACTTTCTATTGTATTACAGCAGGGCATTGAGGAACTTCCATAGGAACGTGTATCAATGTATATGCTGTCTCACCTTATATGTTCTATCTACTACTGCTTCTACCCTTGGACCCTTATGAAAATGAAATGATCCATCTCAGAAAGCTATCCCAGTGGATGAACTTTTCTTCAATAAAAAAAAAAACAGCATGGGATCTTTAAGACAAAATGTGACCAATGACCCATTTAGGTTGTGCCCTGTTCTTTAGACAAATGCACTAATGCTGTTTCAGAATTCACTGTGAATTTTGCCCTCATCTTGACTTTTCAAATACCACATAATATTCTATTCAAATAGGAATTCATCTGGCCTCATTATAAAAGTATCTACACTCCCTGCTCCTACGGTCTCTTCTGGCAGCCAATTATACAGGTATGCTTCTCCTCACTCTAATCCCTTTGCATACTTAATTTGTGCTTTCTTGTTCTGCTGTCCTGTACCAGTTGAAAAAAGTTTTCTGTCAGGGAGCTGGGAATGTAATTAAGGTGAAGTGATTTCCTCCTGTGTAGGGAAGGTGCATGCTGTCAGAAGTTTATGTACCCAGTCTTCAGGAAGGATGAAAGGAATGTTCAGTTCTTAATGATTATATTGTGTTCAGTTTATTCTAGTCATCCAAAATACACACTTTAACATTTCATGGCAATGCCACTTTATCAGGACATCAAGGCTGTAGACAGTGGCATCCTGGAGTTGTTCTTATATGTTTGGGAGAATATGTAACCCCCCCATCCCCTGGTCAATCACAGGAAGAGGCATTAACATTCACTATGAAGGCAGCCACTTTCACCCCCTCTTGGGTGGAGCAAGGGAGCAGCTGTGTAAACCCCAATCACTAGTGGTGGGATCAGAGGAGCTAGGGAAACATGGGGGGGGGGATCCCTTGTCAACTCAATCAATACCCTGGGCAGTTTAAATACAAATGTTGTATACTCTTTTTTTCCTCACTCTCCCATTGTGGGCAAATACACATTCACAGTTGTTGAGGATGTTACCAGTTTTATCTGTCAGTGTCTGGTGTTGTAGGAATCCAATGGGAACATTAGAGTAATAACGCAGAAACTTGTCTGAACCCTTGACCACATCTAAATGATACTCATTAATGACAGAAAATGTTTTCTGTTTGGTTCCTCTTCTGCCTCGCCTCACTGGCTGTCACTCTTGTATCCTGAGCTGATAGACTAGGAAGCAAGATGACCACTGACATAGCAGCTCCATTTTGAGAGAGCTCCTATTCAGTGCTTTTAAAAACAATTAAACAACATAATTCTGCTTCCATTTGGAGTCATTCCTATTGGGTGATAATAGAGGAAAGGAAGAACAGACATACCTCTTCTTCGAGTAAGGGAATTAATCTCACCCACAACATGTCTTCTTGAAGAAAACATTCAGCTGGGTCTCAGCCCAAGGAGCAGACAGCACTTTGGAAATCAGCCTGTCCATCTCACCAGCACACTCCTTAACTGGATCAATGACAGAGCTATGTGTAAGAGTACCTCTACTACCTATGTTAGCACTGGATTCAGACAAGCAAGTCAAGAAAGTCAGCAGAGGCTGCAGTAAATCCATGGATATGAAACATATCTTGGGCAGTTCTGCTCTACTTAGTTCTGTTCTTACAGCTCTGGATTTTTTGCAGCCGGCAGTTTGAAAACAGTGCAAAACTTTCCTTGCAACTAAAATCTGTTCTATAAGTTGACTCTCCACACATGTGGTGTGGCAATATGGCATTGTCATTGAGCTCACAGAATTATGTTCCTACTTCTGGTCTGGCTGCAGAAGCCATGGACATTTTTCAAGTAGACTCTACCCACCATTCCTCTAAACAATGCACAGAGCCTTTGGGGGAATTGACTGACACTGGCAATTCTGGAGAGACTGGATTGCAAACACGAAGCATTAACAGATAGAATAGATGCTAACAAGACATATGAGAATGTCAGCATTACCTCATCTGAAGTAAAAAACAACTCTGAGCAAATATCCTCAATAAATAAATTACTGGCTGCTGAAGCCACCAGTGCAGCCACTGTCAAAGAAAATTATAATTTACATAGCAAGGCTGAAAACCTTGAAAATCAGACCCAACATAAAAACTTAAGATTTGAGGGGGCTACCGAATAAACTAGACATTTACTTTGAATCTGTTAGAGCTCTTATAAAATATATTTTCATTGCAATTTTTGAATTGCCACCAATCTCCCTGTTATCACTGAAGCCTTCAAGATGATTAAAAAATCCTATTCAACAGAATGTGGCATAGATGGGGGGTTAACATTTTCCTTTCAGCTCGGTCTCCAGAAGTGACTTCAGACTCTAAATCTATTATGCTAATCAGGTTTGCCTTTGAATCTGTGAACTATTGGTCAAACTATTTTATTTATTTATTTATTGAAATCTTTGATTATAACCTTTGAGCTGGAGGCTCATTTATAAAGGTTCCATGTCATGACAAAACAGGAATACAGTAATTAAATTATACAAGTCAAAACAGTGCACCATAATGGAGTTTGGAAAAGAGCATTCCTTAAGCAATAGCCATTCAAGCTTGGGGTGTCAGATTGCAGCCAGCTTTATAGGAGGCACCCAGTGTGGAGTTGACAGCTTTACAGATGCCCTGCACATGTAGTGTATAATCTAGAGAGGCATCAAGGATGACACCAAAGTAGGAGAAGGGGATGACAATGGGGATTGATGAGCCATCATTGTAAATAATTGATAACAAGCCTGAGCAGTTCTCAATCTAAAGGGTGTCCCGAATAACATGGACTGAGTTTTTTGTCATATTGAGAAGAAGTTTGTTTCAAGACAGCCACTTACACATAGTCCAAAGGTCAGAGGTGAGGTGCTGGTTAGAGCTGTGCAAAACTGAAATATTTTGCCCAGCGAAATATTTCATGTGATTCGTGCATTACGCGAAATATTTCACAGAGCGAAATGCAAAATTTCATCTCCCAGAGTGAGTGAAATTTCTCCCGTAAACTGGTGAAATTTTGCACCTGTGAGTGAAATTTAGCCACCCTTGGGTGAGATTTGTAGGTCTGAAATTTCTCCCTGCAGGTCTCTCCTGGCCGATTACCAGCAGTAATTGAATAAGGCCCCCCCCCCCAGTTACCCTAGCTCCCTCATTTCCTTTTCTTAAAAAAAAAAGAAAGAAAAGAAAACCCACACTCTTTGGTGTCTAGTGGACCCCACCCCCACCCTGTCATCAAGAACTAGCTCCCACCCGCTTCCCCAGTACCCTGATCAGGCCACTGCACAGCCCTCTGCTCACCTCCACTGCTGGCAGCCCGACTGAGTGCTTGAATAAATGAGCACGTGTTTGTACAAGCACACTCTCATTCATTCAATCACTCAGTTTGGCTGCCAGCCTAAAATGTTGCACCGGTATCTTTGAGTTTCTCTGTAGTCTGCTTTTGTTCTAATTTTCTGCCCCCCATTCTGTATAACCAAGACTGAAGCTGGAAACAAGTGCTATTCTCCACATTGTTGCAGGATCCTAGATCAGAGTTTGATTCTGCCTCGCACAAGATCTCCGATACTTTTCTTTGAGGAGCAGGATGGCAACGACAGTCACTACTATAAAGAGCTTAACCTATGTACTTTAGCAACCTGCTTCATCTAGCCCTTGTAATATCACTGGACTACAATGGACAAACAATTTCCAGAGGACATCGAGGTCCCCCTGGTGTGGGTGGTCTGCTTCAGACCCTGTAAAGCAGTTTTCAAAACCACACAATGGTGGGCTTCAACAAATCTAGGGTGCACCGGTATCTTTGTGCTTCTCTGTTGTCTGGATTTGCTCTAATTTGCTATGTCCCATTCTGTACAACCAAGACCAAAGTTGGAAACAAATGCTACTCTTCACTTCAATGCAGGATCCCAGATTGGAATTTGATCCTGCTTCACACACAAGATCTCTGATACTCTTCTTCGGGGAGTAGGATGGCAATTAGTGCTCACCATAATAAAGAGTTCAACCTATGTTACTTTAGCAATCTGTGTCATCTAGTTCTTTTACCATCACTGGACTACAGTTGGCAAATACTCTGCAGAGGACATTGAGGTTTTCTTGGTATGGGTGGGCTGCTTCAGACCCTAAGGAGCAGTTTTCAAGAGCCAGACAGTGGTGGGCTTTAGCATATATAGGTCTCTGTACCAGTATGTTTGGGGGTTCCCTGTTTTATGGTTCTATTGTGATTTGCTGCCTCCCGTTCTACATGACCAAGCTCAAGGATGGAAACCGGTGTTTTGTTCCTGTTGCAATGCAGAACCCAAATCTAAAGTGGATCCTGCTGTGCACAGGATCTCCAGTGTTCTTCTCCATGGAATTGGATAGTATTGGTGCTCACCATAATGTGGATCCCGTCTGGGGTTACCATAGTGTCTTGTGCTGTTTAGCCCTAGTCATTTCCTGGACTTAAATTGATAAACACTCCTTAGAAGACATCTTTTGTCAGGCTCCTACTCTCCCACTGTCTTTCGTGATGCTTTATATGTCAGCATGACTTGTGGTCTTCTTTTCATGTATCGGTCGAAGATCCCTGATCAATTTGGCAAACATTTTTGGAGGCTTCACCAGTGAATCTTGACTACTGCAAGATTCCTTTTTTCCTTTAGTTACTGTGTCTATATATTATGGAGCTCCACAGAGATATAGCCTAAGCTCCCTGGACACTAACTTTAGACTTGGCATTAAAATTTGACAATTTGATCTTATTATTGTTTATCCAGGGACAGTGGTCTGGTTTGGTTATATGCTGGGATCTCTGGGGCCCTCACGAATGAATGTCTTTGAATTGCTGGGAATTCTATAACCTACATTTTATATTTTTCTTTAGGTGGAGCCCAACTGACATGGTTTATGTTATAATTCTTGTCTTCATTTTAGAAACCCAGCTGAGCTTGGTTGTCACTCGGACCAGACTAAGATCTTGGGATTTACTTTTCACTTCAAACTGTATTATAGCAGGATTGATGGGCATTTTAGGGTCTTAACATTGCTGGGTGACTGTTATTGAGTTTCTGTTTCTTGCGGGTATGATTTATAAAAATACATACATTCATGGAGTATTTTTCTCCCCATGTGGGTATTTTTTTGAAGCGGGGGGGGAGAGGGGGTTCAGGAACAGCAACTACCAAGGGTCACAGGACATCATGCACTGGATTGGGGAGATGTGGTCTTCCATCCTTCTGGGATGGAGGGGTGTTAGTTTGACTTATTTACCAGGTTCTGTTTTATACTTGTATTTTATAGGGTTGAGAGTAATGACAGTTTTTTTCAGGTTTCCCAAATACATCTACAAACCTGAGTATGGATATCCCTACTCGGACCTATTTTCGCACCAAGGTGCGAAATTGCAGCAAAATTTCAAAATTTTGCCATTTCACAAAAAATTTTGCATGGAGAAATTGCCAATTTCATGGCAATTTCACTGGCGAAATTTAATTTTGTAACATCTCTACTGCTGGTTCAATACTGTTGATATCTTTAGAGCTGGTGTAAAGGACCAAGTTGTCTGCATATAGGATAGCAGAGTAATGGGTCAAGCACCGGTTAAGTTTATGTGAGTAAAAGAAATTCTGTTGTTATTTGAGAATTCTTCTCTGTAATTAGTAGTAGGCTTCAGTATCAACTTATGTTTTGTTTTATTAGTAATGCAGTGTGTTTATTCACTTGATATTAACAGTCACAAAAATAATGTTCTAATATGATGAGAAGTAAAGCGCTATAAATCTCTCAGTGTTCATCAAAGTTCATAAAAAGATCACACTGGTGCTTTGGTGTCTCTTTGATTCAAAGTCTTCCTTTGTGACTTCTCTACTGATACTTCTAAAGGCCCCACCATGGAAAGAGGGGGTCTGTGGGGGAAGAAAGCAAATCTGGGTATGAGGTGTTGGGGCTGATAGGTTCCCAGTAGGCAAGGGGGGACAAACTGGAGAAGGAACATAAAGAAAGTGATAAAAACAACTAAATCTCAAAACTCAATCTTTCCACTTTATAACAAATGGAATTAAAACAAACTAGGCATCCCTAATAGAAACAGATAATCATACCTTTGTTCTAACCTTTGAAGACTACAATCAACCATTCCAAGCATTGTTAGTACTAACTCTGTGATTTCAAACCAGTGGAAAAAAGTGACAGAGCTATTTTTAAAGATATTACAGCCTAAAAGTACCTTGAAACAATCTAATGTATCAACTTCCTTTTCATATTTATTTACTAAGTAATTCCCCAAGCACAAGCTATTTTAATACCAAGCCATTTTGCAAGAGCAAAACACACCCCAGGGTGTTGCATTCATGGAGATACAGGCAGTCTTCTTGTGCATGGTGTGAAGCATTCAACCTATAGTTTGATGCCCCCTGATGAAGACCCTGGGGGTCGATGTACCATGGCTTTGCCTGTCAGTGTCAGTGGCTTTATGTTGCTCACAGTAAATGTAGCTTTTACTTTGCTTTAGAGTTTAGCATTTTGGGTGATTTTTTTAAATGTTTTCCTCCCTGAGTTCAACCATCCAGAAATTAAATCTGTGATTTTATGCCTTCTCTTACACCAGAGGAATGTCTATATCTTCCAGTACATGCACTCTCTGTCAAGTGTTTGTAACCACTCTCCCAAATTAGAACTATCTTTCTGCTTCCAGCCAGAGTGCTGTGACCCCGTCTCTTCTGTTCATGGCCACTTTCCCACACCAAACTTCTTTCTCCCTATCCACCAGTGGACTATTATGGAGGGATGGTGTGCATAGATGGTCTAACTGGCACTACCATTATGGGACCAGATCTGGGCATGTGCCCATGATGAGGGACTGGATTTTAAAACATTAATACTTTGTCTCCCTGCCAGCAGCCAGCAGGAAGGGAAAAGGACTGCTGACTCAGAGCAGAACACAGGAGTGTTCATGAAAACTCCTTGTACCTGTCCAACCATGGCAGACAACAAATGGTGTTGGGCACACCAGAAAACAGATCAGTTTTGCTGCTGGGTGCCGAGTAGCAACAAGAAGATGTCTGGAGGTCACTACGAAGGACAGAGTTTAAAAATGAAGATGAATGCCCATACAGGCATGGGTGCTGCCAGGTTTGTTATAGTGTACATCTGGCCCCAAAGAACTGGGGGAAGGGGCCTTGGGGTTCCAGTTCTTCCCCTGATGTGGGGAGCCAGCTGAGAGACCCTGAAACCCTTCAGAATACAGCTCCTTGTAGTATTTGCAATCATAGAACTACACTGGCAACAAGAATACAAAGAGTGTGCTTTTTGGGAGTGTTGTCCAGACAGGACAAGTGCATAAAAACAGACCACTCAGAGGGTTACAATTGAAGAAATTGGCATGGTCAGATATTTCCTGAAATGTGTGTGATATCTGTAGAGAGACTTCCTTCTTGCCTGCCTGCAGTACCACTGTAGGACCACTAGCATGGATCTATAGAAATGTTGAGAAATATCTGGAAATATCAGATCTTGTTAAGTGCTGCAAATGTACTTTGTACCCATGTGACTTCCTCAGCCAATGAAAACTGGAGCATGGAAGAGCTGGATGTGTGCAGAGTCTAGCCAGATCACATCAGCCACACCACCAGAGACAAAGAGAGACAGAGGTGCTTTCTAAAGATTGACTTCTGGGCTGAGTTTCAGGAGACATTCTCTGCCTGGGACTTAAACCAACAAATTCAGGACATTGAGACTGAAGTGCCTGCCCCTGTACTTTAGTACTCAAAGCAGGGTTGCCTTGCAAAGGCCCTGTTTTTTGTGAGAAAAGCCAGTCTGCAGTTTTTGGAGAATATTGTTGCAGTGATTCATCCCCATAGAAGTCCTAGTCACCAAGGCCCTGTGTGACTGCCTGCTGCCATATAGGTGAAGATAGTCCCCTTTAAGGGATGCAGAAGACCAAGCAGAAGTTTTCCAGCTAAATCTTGCCTCACATCTCTCATCACCAGATGCATGTTGGATGTCATAACTTTGAACAAGACTGCTTGCAGAACCAGAATGGAGGACATCCCCCAAAGATTATTTTTCAACTACATCATTGGTGCTCATAAGTACAACACATGACTCTGTCCTGCAACTTTTGCAGACAATGAGGGATTTAGTTAGTTATTGGATATGTCTGCATAATTATTAGAAGTGTGTAAAGGACAGTGTTTAGAAAATTTCCTTTAGAGACTGTTTAAGCTTCTTGTTTGCACATCTTAATTGCCTCATTTTGAGGCTTTTGTTTGAACTTGCATAGCCCTATAATTTCTGCAATTGATAATTACCATAACGTCATTCAGACCTGACACCACACTGTCAAGTAACTGCAGACATAAGGAAGTATTTACAAAGCCCATGTCTAGATGCAAATTCTATTGTACGACATTGGACATAAGCAAAATTGTCCCTATGACCAATTTTCAAAGCTAGAACATAGTAGAGTGCTTTTTCACAGATAAAAGCTGATAAACCAATTATAGACACATTTTAAACAACATAAAACTATCATGATATATTACATACTATATATATATAAACTTGCTAAAACAGTGGCACCAGATTGTTGAGGCATCTAACACCAAAAGCCTCCCTAAAAAGTAAGTCTTCAGGATCCTCTTTCAAACCTCCACCAAGAGGTCCTCCCTAATGGATCCTGGAAGCAAGATTCACAGGGATGGGCCAGCAACCTGAAAGATGTGATGTACAGATGACTTAAGCCTAGCCCTTGGAACAGCCAAATGGCCTCCCTCAGACAAGCGGAGGGGGCAAGAGGTACAGCAAGAAGTCAGGTAGCTCAGAGGAAGACTTCATAATGATGTGGAAATATACAGTGTGTCTTGAGCTTCAAGAAGTGCGACAGTCATCTGGTAAATATGAAAAGCCAGGTTTGTTAAGTTTATCAAACTTGACCATGCTAGCATTTTGTACATGGAAGTATTGTATGCCTGGATCAAGCTCTGAGATGTCCTGATGATGCTGCATTGTGGTGAAGTTTAATAAAGGAAAATGATGACATAAAGTTGTGTCACGCTGATCCACTGAGTGCTGACCTTACCGCTATGGCAGGTGTGTGTTATATCTTAGATATATAGCCCTGGTATGTGTCCCTAAGTGCTTGGTCTGATAAAAGAAAAAAGAGCTACTGCCTATGTGTTAACAGTCAGGAGGTCTTTCATGTAATGAGGTCCCAGTCTGCATGGGGCTTTACAGGTAAAAAAAACTGACCGTGAAGGTGATGTGCCACTTCACCAGCAATCAGTGCAGATCATGCAGGACCAGGGTCATGTGACAGGACCTTAGGAATCTCGTCAGTACCTTTGCTGCTGTGTTCTGCATCAGTTGCAGGTAAAGTTGGACACCCCCCAGTCCTGAGGTAAAGAGTGTTACAGTAATCATAGCTAACACTAGTTGTCAAGACTCTGACTTAGTTATGTCCAGTTTGGAAAGTTCAGATATAAATACAGCTGGACACAATTTTCAGACCAAGTGTAATCTGGTCTATCATTTACATATATGTCTAGTGTCTATTTTTATTCAAAATGGAATGTAGAGTACCATAAAACAGCCAGAAGTTCTGCAGATAAGTCCAACTTTTGAAAATACAGCAGCTCCAACAAGGCAAAGCATGGTCTAGATCAGAGTTTCTAAAATGGTAAGGCTAGTCTCCCTGAGGAGGCCCCAACCTGTTCCACAGTAGGCTCAAACAAGCCTAAACATATAATGTATTTAAATTTAAATTTTGTGTCTGGAGTACTTTTTGTAAAGGTATGAGACAAACTGAAAGTGGATAATGGCAGATAAATGTATTTATATACAGATCTGTGACCAGGCAAGGCACACTAAGCTAAGGGTCATTTCATTTCCAGGTGCTTATATATTTAATTCATTTATGTATAAACTGATTACTGGAAAAGGTATACTGAACCAAGGCTTATTTTGTGATGCACCCAGGGAAAGATTTATGGAGCAAATGCAATCTGGAATGCACAATAGTGCAGATACTGTCAAAATAATGTGCAACTTATGAGAGGCTACAGTTGACCCCTTAGACTGGTGACAGAACAGTGGCAATACATACAAACACATGAATATGAATGTGCCACCAAATAAAGGCTGTATGGTCTATCTTGCCTTGTTGAGTGTACAGTACCCCAAATACAAGGGCTAACCAGAAATGCACTAGGAGAAGGAGGGACCTTGCACACAACTGTTGTGCCATTGTTATTCCCTCTGAAGTACTATGGAATAAATCCTTGATTTTTGCATCAGCAATTTGGACTTTTTGGTATTATTCATAATACCTTCACCGGAGGGATATAACATCCTCCTGGCTCTGGAGTGTGTAGTGTTTTTGGTTATGAGGGAGCAACATGATCCCCGAGAAGGTATGTCAGACCATGGTGAGCAGGGAAGAGGCAGAGGGGGGTAGGAAGGCTCCATCTGTTTCACTGTGTGCTGGTGGCCAGTCAGTCTCCTTTTTATAAGTATATTTCTTGTTCTTTGTCTTAAAATTAGGTATGCCTTGCACTGTTCTGTTTCCTTTTTTATCATCACAGGAATTTGTTTTTCCTATAATTTTAATATTAAGATCAATTATATCAGTATCATATTCTACCTGTAACTATATATTTGGTATATCAATCACTTTATACCTATATGAACTAAGAAACCTGTGAAGTCTGAATTTTTCAAAAGTGGGCTAGTGATTTTAGTACTTGGGCAATCATTAAGTTGTTAACTCGAGATATCATACCTTATACTCGATCACATTTTATATTATGCTGATCAATTGATTCAGGAAATTGAATAGGTCTAACAACAATGATAAAAATATGCTAATCCCTCATGTTCAAATTCCGCAGCCTAATTCCTAACTGGAGGAGGGGAGGACATGTGATGTTTTGTGTTTATATAAAATGTGTGTGCCTTCTGTCAATCAGCAGACCCCTGAGGAAGAGACAGGCACCTCAAAGTGCTGGATCTGGTTTTGTCCATCTGCATTAATGTTTAATAAACAGTCATTTATATATCTCTATTTGTGCAGTCGACTTTTTTTTTCCCCCTGGCAGCAAGGTTCCAGGCAGAGGGGAAATAGACTGAGAAAGCAGAGTGGCCTATGGATGTATTGCAGCAAGGAGTAACAAGATTCTGAGAGTCAGAAACGTGGTGCAAGTCTGATAACCTGAGGTGGAGAGGTTATACAGAGGGGTAGAACAATAAGTTAAAGAGATGTTCTGATGTACTACTTTGGGCTCCACAGCCTGGTACCCTGGGGTGGCAATAGTTCCTCTGTGTAAAAAACTGAATTTCTTACTCATTCAGTAAAGTGTGGGAAGGGATGGTAATTCAGTCCGAACTGTGAGCCAGCTGATCCTTTCCCACTTCCTGGTATGCCTGCTCTGCCCCCGCGCTCCCTTGTTTTGTGACATTTAACCAGGGACAGCATGGAGACGCGCCCCATACAAGTCTATGGGGCTTAATTTCAAAATATTTTTCCAGCACTTCAGTGCACCTTTGGATAAAACTGAAAGCCACCGCTTAAAGACCCAGCTTCCTAAATTATACTTCACAGTGTTGTTCGCCTTGCAGGTGGGAATGGTTACATGATATAGCATCCATTATTTAGGAACCGAGAGCCCTACAGCAGGACATAAGTAATGCTACTATCCTACAGCTAGGCACCCTGAATAATATGGTACCGAGAGGGGGCTACATTTCCTGTTGTTTGATAGAAGGATATCCTGGTACTGTATCTGCAAGTCAGGTAAAGGTTGGATTTGTTCACTGCTACTACAGTATATTATAAAATGACATCTAGTAATCTTGCTCAAATTGACAAGATTGAATAACCTGTGCTATAGTGAAACAAAGCAACCAGGAATCTAAAGCACTGATACAGTTTTACAAGAGTGCAGCAGTGCAGCGAGGAATTTAGAATGCTGAACAGGGCTGCATTATCACAGTTGTATATCAGAGCATCTAAGAGGCTGCAATATTGTGACAGTATCTGATTACTTGCATTACAGTATATTACATCACATCAACCAGGAATCTAAAACACTGAGATAGGATTGCACTGCCTCTGCTACAGCATATTACAGCAGGACACCCAGGAATAGACAGGGTTGAATATAGGTCTGCATTATTTCTGCTACAGTACAACATAGCATATTGGAATTGCAGCACTCAGATCCTGTGTATGACCTCAGCTACATTACCGAAATGCATGCATGAACATATAGTGCTAATAGAAGACTATACTGTATTATCTCTGTTATATTACTGTTCACATCCTGGACTCTATTGATATCTGCACAGCTTTTATAGTAAAACTAATTCCTTCTACTATAAACACAAAGTCATCAAAGCAACATTTCTTCTACCAGCATCACAGGCTTCATCATTACAGCCTTCAAGAAAGTCTGCCATTTTCTTGGCTATATTTCTTCACTTTAACCTTCACTGATTACCCTGAAATCCTGCATTTGGTTAAGAAAAACAAGTCTGTGACACTCTTACAAATTGCTTTTAAAGGCCTCTCTGCCTTCACTCTCTATATTGTTAGTCAAAAAGACATTTTTCAGCCTCTTAATCCTGTGAATTTTTTGATACTGTCACCTCTCATCCTTCTCAACAAAATCATTGTCACTCCTGACAACCTATATTACTTCATTATTAAATTAATTATTTTATGATATTAATTAATGATAATAATTCTTATTTTAAGACCTAATTTATAAAAAAAATCAAAATGTTTACAACAGTCTCATTCACCAAGGGAATTCCTACTATTTTTATTAACACATGACATGTGCAATTGCTTTTAAATTCATAGCCATCTTAATATTATTTAGCAAGCTAAGACTGGCATGGTGTTTGGTCATAGAGAAGAAACATATGAACATAACATTGTGTCAGCAGAAAAGGTCTTCTGCTCTATCATGTTTGCAGGCTTGTCAGTATCTACTGAGAAACCTGCCCCCCCCCATTATCCACTTCATCCTTCTCATCGATGACCTCCCTCTCCTCCATGCCCCCTCATTTAACTTTCCCTTTTACTCTGTCCCAACCTCTCTTAAAGCTGTCCACAGTCCTCAGGGGTACAACTTCCTCCAGTAACTCATTCCATTTCACCATCACCCTCTCAGTGAAAAGAATGATTTCTGGCTCTCTCCTCATATGGTCTACCTTGTAGTCCCTGAATCATTTTGGTTGCTCTTCCCTGAATCACTTTCAGCAGGTTGATGTCTTTCTTTAGATAAGGGCACCAATACTGCACATTCTACATAAGGTGTGACTGAACCAGTGATATGTACAGTGGCAGAATGACCTCCACTTCCCTTCTGGTTACACCACTGGCTATACAGCACAACATCCAATTTGCTTTGGCTGCCACTCTCCTGTAGTGTGCTGAGTGCTTTAGGTGACTCGTAATGATCACATCCAAGTCCTTCTCCTCTTCTGACTTGGTAACTTGCACACCTCCCAGCCAGTATTTGGTCTCTGGGTTCTTCATCCCCACATACATTATCTTACACGTTTTGGCACTGAATCCCTTTTGCCAAATACGTGACCACCTCTCCAGTTCAACCTGGTCTTCCTAATGTCTTTGTCTCCCCTCTCCCATGTCCACTCTTCCACAGAGCTTTGTGTCATCCACAGACAGGCATATCTTACCTTTTATACTGTCTGAAGTGTCTCTCATGAAGATATTAAATAACACTGAACTCAGCACTGAGCCCTGTAGGACCCCACTAGTGACTACTTTAGTGTCAGAGAACTGCCCCCCAACCACTACCCTCTGACTTCTGAAGAAAGCCACTTTCTTCTCTTTATGTGAAGTACAAGGAAATTATTAAAAAAAAAACTACATTAATGCAAAAGTTAGGGTTTTTTCTAAAACTGAGATATAAGTAAAGAAATGTGATGTTAGAGATTTCTGAACTTAACTCCACCAACCCCTATGCATCACCCTCATGAACCCCACCAAACTGAATTTTTAAGCCTAATCCAGTTTTCAACAGGCACAGTATGAGGAACAGTTACATCCCATGATGAACACTACAGTACTTTGAGAGACACAAGGCCAAGGATAGTCTGCTGGGTTACTGTGTGATTGGGTGCCAGTTACAAACACCTGCATCAACACATACACACACATTACAGTAGACCTGCAACAAAGCAGCTGCTTTATCACACACATTGTGCAAGATCTGCATGTTCACAGACATGGCTCTACAGAGCCATCTACATTTTTATGGTTTTGAGACTGTCAGAAAAGTGAGGTTGTAGCTGACAAAAGTTGGTTTACAAGTCACGAAAGCAGGGTCATGAGTAATGAATGCAAGGCCTGGTTTTGTGATATGCTTCAGCCTTATTTCATTGGTATTTTTTTTTCTAAAAAATTTGAGGCCTCAACCTTACACCTTACACTGTCAACCACACAAGTTGCAGACTTCCAACATACATTTTTCTTTTTAATGTGCAATGTTTTCTCTTCTTTTTTCCATACTTTCATGACAGCTAAAATTCAAGAATGTGGGATTGCATGTCAAAAAAGTATGTTCATGAGTCACAAAAGCAGGGCCTGTTTTCATGAGCAGCAACAGCCTAATTTCATTAATATCTTAAAAGCTATTTTTATCAGAAAAACACTTGAATCACCCTTATATCCCATACTAACAATGTATAACTTTCAAACTTATCTTCTAGTACACTGTCTTATTTTTGATGCACAAAGTGTATTTTCCCACCACTTACTGCTAAGGATCACAGACCTGTAAGTCAGAGCTCCCAAAACTGGATTCCAACATTCAAAAAGGATGTACATTAGTTTTACAAAACTACAATTGTGAAAAATGCAGGAAAAAATTAACTGTGTATGCATGAAAGTAGTATTTTATTTTCATAATAATTTAGAATCTACAGTTTTTTTCAGTAATGACACCTACCAACAAATCATCCTTCAGCTCAACTGTAATGAACAGGAAAGTTTCATGTTTCAACTCCCAGATGTTTCAGTGCGATAGTGGAGCAAAAATAGATCTTAAAACCATGTTTTTCAGGATTATTTCAACCTTTTAGAACTCTAAAACTGCCCAGCTGACTGTTACTAGTTTTACAGGAACCAGAGATCTTGGGTATCCCCTCAAAACTGCAGATCTGAAAAAGCATGGTAAAAAAATGCACTGTGATAACTGCGCAAGAAGAAACAGTGAAAGTTTCCCTATACAACCAAACAAACTTCCTTTAGTTTATTAATGAAATATATGCATTGGACTTATGGGGTGCCTGCCAACTATATATTTTGATAAGATAAAGGAAGTGTACTAGGTTGAATGTTTACAACAGCACGGTTTTGACCATGCTTTTTTGGATGGCACGGCCGGTGTGGTTTTTGACCATGCTTTTTTGAATAGCGTGGTTTTGATGTGGATCCTGATATTTATGCATCCACTAATTAGAAGTTATTCCATCCAGGGATGGCAGTAGTAATAAGGTGCAATAACCTGTGTTTTACATAGAAATACCTCCTGAACTCCAACTACAGAAATACCAAATTGCTATTAAAAGAAAACCCTTCTAGATCAGGGTGTGTTCAAATGTTAAGATTATTTTTTTGTGCTCTGACAGCTACTTTTCTTCAGTACGTTATTTGTTTCAACCCTGAATTGAAAAAAAATATTTATCATTTTATTGTGATTATATCATTTGAAGCACAACATGTGCATTTTGAAATGCTATTTATGTTGTAGTCTATGTGTGCAAAAAGTTTTCTCATTTTAAATATATTTTTCTTGCTTTCATATTTTAAGTATACTTTTACTTGTTTTAAGATTTTAGTAAATATTATCTGTTAATGTATGGGAATCAAATGAAATACTGGGAACAAGTTGCTTGTTAAAATACATGCTCCACAGTCTGGAAATATTAAGTGTAAAGAAAAATAATGCATCCTTTATTATAGTCTGGACATGTCTGTAACATTGCAAGTGAGTCTCTTCATTACTGGAACACATAATTACAATAGGTGAATCAATCTCTTTCTTCACTCACACTGATAAATCAAAACTGGAATTGGATCCATAAAAATGAGAAATAGAAACTTAGAAATATAGAATCTGTCAGGCAGAAAAAGACCAGTAGTCCAGCCAGTCTGTCCAGAGATCTTAGCTATTAGTTGCAACATGCCCAAAATAGATGTAGCCGTCTTTAGATGCCACCTTCATGGCATCACCACCTACCTCTGAATCTGTCACATTTAGACTTGAACCCAGCTACAGATTTATTGTTTACTATGCTGCTAGGCAAACCATTCTATTTAATAAGGGAACATACTAAGGGAGTGAGGAGTGAGAAGGCAAATTTGACCATAGATGCTGCTTTATTTACATGGAATACTATTGCAATTTTCCCCTGAGAGTATGAAGTTGTCTGGATGATTCTTAAATTCACCCTTTGTTTTGCTAATAACCACCTCCAAGGGTAGTTGATTCCATGGGTTTGCCACTGTGAGAGTAAAAAGTATTTTCTCATCAACATATTAAATTGTTTCCCAATAATTTGTAATAGGTGACCTCTGGTGTCCCATAAGTTATTTTTAAACTCAATCCTCAATTCAGACATGAGAAAAGGGTAATTTATGGTATAATACAATAAGCAAGTCCCTCCTTAATCATCTGGTTGCAAGTGACATTAGCTTCAGTGAATCTAATATTTCCTCATATGGCATTTTGTATAAGCCATGGACGTGTTTGCTGTATCTACGTTGAACACTCTCCAGATTTTTACAAGTAGATTTCCTAAAGGGACACCACAACTGGGTAGCATACTCCAAATGAGGTCTAGCATAGAACCAAAACAATCGCATCAGTACTTTGGCATCCATTGATTGGATATTCCTCTTGATTGCAGAGATAACTTTGTTTTGTTTATTACTTTATTTACCTGATCTGTATTACTTAGATCTTGTGATTGGGGTTTTTCAAGACCAAGCTAAGACAATACCTACTGAAGAAAACTTCTGTGACTGTACTTTCTAATTATTCCACACACACACACACACACCTCTGACCCCGGTCTTATTCACCTTTCAGGTTATTACCATCTCCTCGCTACTCCTACTTTGTCCTTCTACCCTGAATTGTCCTCATTTTTGCCCTGTAATACCCTGCACTCTCCTCTCCCACCTCCCCCTAAATAGTTATCATGCCCCCCCCCCACTCAGCGCCCCCTACTCTCCTTTCTGGATAGCTGCTTACTGTCTTTTACCTGACAATGCCACCTAGGCTACTACTGTTACCTGAATTATCCTAGTGTTAAAACCATCTCTGTTTCCTATTTACAGTGTATTTTTGTCTATGTTTACTCACCTAGCTAGATACTCCGAAACCCACAATGTATGTATACCCACCCTTTACGACATGGAACCTTTGTAAAAAAGCGGTCTCCTGCTCAAAGGTATTATAACCCAAGATTAAATAAATAAATAAATAAATAAAAATAAAAAAAATATGAAAACACCAAGATCCTTTACATTACTAGTTGTGGCAAGTGCTGTGCATCCCAACACATAAGAAACATTGGGATTATGCCTACTCAGGTGCATTACCTTACACTTATCTGTGTTAAGCTTCATGCCCCATTTGTTTACCCATTCTGATATCTTTTTAAGGTCTCTCTTTAGATCTTGAGCTTGTTGGACTGTTCTACATAAGCCTCTTATTTTAAAATCATTACCAAACTTTACAGAATTGACATAAAGTCTCACTGGTCTTGTCAAAGATGAAAGCCTGAAGGAGGGATGGGCCCAACACTGAGCCTTGTGGCACTCCACTAGCAAGACCCCCAACATCAGATAAGTAACCATTTATTGTCACCCTCTGCTTTCTCTCCATCAGCCAGCTTCTAATCCACTTTATGAAGGTGCTATTCATTTTTAAATTGTTAAACTTTTCTATCAGGGCACAGACTTGCATCACATTGAAAGCCTTGCTAAAATCAAGGAAAACAACATCAAAAGGTGTGTTTTTGTCCAACTGAAAACTAATGTTTTCAGAAAAAACACATACGTGTGAATAGACATCCTCTTCTTTGCTTAAACCCATGTTGCTGCATGTCAGAAATGTTAATCTCTGGAGTTAAGTCCTTAATAAGGCTTTCCAAGATCTTACATACAGATGAGGTGAGGCAGATTTCTCCATCATCCATTCCATGAAGGAACATAAGAGGGAGAAGTGTTTAAGAAAGTGGCTATGTTTTATTATCTTCTGTTTTAATTGTGATATTTGAATAATTTGTATTGTAATACATGGAGATGGCCTAATAATACCATCTCATCCCATACAAAAATTTCCTTGTAATAGCACAGTACTGAAAGTGATAATACCATCATTCCAAACTGATAATACTATCGTTCAGAGCTGATAATACTACAGTTTCAGCTCTCGACGATAATATTATCACTACAATCACAAGCATGTCCAGATCTTCCTGCTAACAAACCAGCTGCCATGGTCATAATGCCCCTTCTGGCACAACTGCATTGATGGCGTATCTCCATTGGCGTATTTCTTTAGTAGGTGGGCATAACAGCATGAAAAAACATGGCGTTTTTTCTCGCTTTAGCGAGAGGAATCTGTTCAATTTGTACTTTCATTTTTTTGAACAAATAATGACTATGTCACTCATCCTGCGTTTCCCGAACGACAAAAAAGCTGAAAGGTAGGACTGCCTACTAAATTAAGGGAAATCAAATTTTTTTTGAAATGAGTGATGGGACACTCGTTAGTGCTGTGGGCAGTTCAGAGACAGCGCATGCTGAGTGCTGCGACGGGCCAGCCCGTTTAACAAAAAGCACATCAGAAAAAGAAATCTCCACAATGGGGTCCATATATTACAAAAAATAACAAATAAAGGACTATGTATTATAAGGCAGTCAGACCATCTCGAGGTTTTGGGGACTTTAGGAACCTCTCGATGGTCTTACTGCCTTATAATACACAGTCCTCTATCTATTATTCTATTTTTAAATTAGTACTGTAAGTTATAACTGTTTCAATTAGTACTGTGAGTTACAACTGTGACTTGGGCTATGATATTGTAACCATATCTCTCAACCTTTTGTCACTGAAATGAGGGACATGGATATTTTTGGACACTCAAAATGAGGGACAATGAGGGACACAGACCATCAGAATGATGGACACATCCTCAAACATGGAGATACAAACTCAGAACACTGTGAAAACCATAGTGTTTACTTGTACACAGTTTATTTTGGATTTAGTATGTTAGAATATTAAGTGTTTCCGCTTTAAAATCTGAATTTACAGCACATTCGCTGTGTGGGCAGCACCTTTTCCATGAGGGACGGATGAGGGACAGAGCAATTTTAAGGGGCAAAATGAGGGATTTCCCTCATAATGAGGGATACTTGAGAGGTATGATTGTAACTGTTGGTGGCTTGTGTTGGTTGTGGGAACAGTTGATGGCTGTGATATTTAAAGTAAATTTATATCTGTGCTGTTTGCCTGGTGGGGGGGGGGTTATTACAAGTGCCCTCTTGTCTTTCATTATGCACTGGGGAACAGAAGAGGGAGGAGTGCTCAGAGAAGTGGCTGTGTTTTATTTTCTTCTGTTGTAATTGTAATATTTGAATAGTTTGTACTTTAAATTAGCACTGTGAATTACAACTTTTAAATTAGTACTGAGAGTTACAACTGCTACTTGGGCAGTGATATTGTAACTGTTGGTGGCTTGTGCTGGTTGTGGGAACAGTTGATGGCTGTGATATTTAAAGTAAAATGTAAATCTGTGCTGTTTGCTTGGTGAGAGGGGGAGGGGTAATTACAGGCACCATCTCGTCTTGCTTTATTCACTGGGGAACAGAAGAGGGAGGAGTGTTCAGGGGAGTGACTGTGTTTTATTTTCTTCTGTTTTATTGTGATATTTGAATAGTTTGTACTTTAAATTTGTACTGTGAGTTACAACTGTTTAAATTAGTACTGTGAGTTAGAACTGCTACTTGGGCTATGATATTGTAATTGTTGGTGGCTTGTGCTGGCTGTGGGAACAGTTGATTGCTGTGTTAAAGCTCTCCCACCCACCCTGTGTTGCAGGCTTGCTTAAATACTGAAAAGTTACTGAGGGTTGGGCTTGAAAGCTGTGAGGAAGGAGCTTGTGGAGATACAAACTGCCCATATGAACTAACTCTTAAAGCTAATAGTCAGGTGGTAAATGTTCAGACACAGGGGGTGTAGGTGGTTGGAGATGCAAAGGATTACCAAGCCCACCGGGTCTCTTGCAATGATTGTTATGATATGATATGAAAGCTAGCCTTGTTATGTGATGCCATATTTGGATTTGATATATACTAAGGTGGTGATTTATTACTAAGCTACAGATCTGGCATACTCGGGGCTGTGATAAGTATTTAGGGTTGATAAAGCTGTAATACACCAATGGGATTATACTAATGTGTTACTGTATTAATGTAGTACACTGAGGGATTGTATTGTGTTACTGAGTAAAGGCCATCAAATGAGGACCAGGTGGTTAAAGGAGGACTGATATCAGACTAGTAATAGAGCATATAAGTATGACAGTAAGGACTGGGGGACAGGTGTGGAGATACACTTAAGCCAATTGTGGGGACAGGTGTGGAGATACACTTAAGCCAAATACAAATAATGGGGAGTAGGTGCAAAGGGCTGCAAGAGTGGGGGGATGCAAGGGGTGGTGGAAATGGAAATGGATAAGGGTGGGTAAAGGTTACAGAATGGAGGGTGGAATGATGGCTGCCATCGAGGGAGGGTGGCAGGCACAAGGAGGATAGTGAGTTGCAATGGATGTGGGTGGCTGTTGGGATGAATTTATTATGAAAACTAGGAGGCTGTCCAATTTGCTGCAAGCTAAAGAAATTGGAGGATGAAGTAATGGGGTTATGGAGGGAACTAAGGAGAGTGAGGAAGGGGGGAGCTGAGGCAGGAGTGACCCTACTAAGGAGGGGTGGTGAAATGCAGAGAGGGAACAGCAGAGCTAAAGATGGGGATATAAGGAGGATGGGGGGAGGAGAGTGGAGGTGCAGAAGGAGGAGAGAGGGATCAGGGAAGGAGGAAAGAGGCAATGGCACCATTGCGGGGTTATCAAGCAATAGGTTTGCAGTGTTGGCAGAGAAAGAGGAAGGGGAGGTGTTGGAGCTGTGAGGGAGAGGGATAGGTAAGGTACAAGAGGCAGGAATTACAATGGGAAACAGAGATGGGAGAAGAAGGGTAGGGTAGAGGAGGGAAAGGCGGTAACAGGAGGGGAAGCAGCAGGGGGGAATGATGCAAGGAGCACAAAAGGAGGGATGTGAGGAGGGAGGCAGTTAGATTCCTGGGGGAGTGGACAGGGATCACACTGGAAGGGGGAGTCAGGATCAGAATGGGGGGTGTTGGTGCTGGGGGACTCCATACTGAAAGGGATCAGATGGGTTGGAAGGGGGAAAGGCACAGTCATATCTGGGTCAAGGCTATTCCGGGGTTGACCACAGACAGGGCAGGGCAGGCACTTCTCAAGTGTGAAAGCAGAGGGAGGATGAAACCACAGGTGGTGGTGCCCATGGGAACAAACGACTTGGCTGGGGAAACAGTGGAGGTGGTAAAGGGGAGGTTAAAAGAATTGGGTAGGCAGTGTGAGAAGGTGGGGGTGTCAGTGGCATTCTCTGAGGTGCTACCAGTACCATATGCAAGTACAGGGAGAAAAAAAAGGATAGAGGAGTTCAATGGGTGGCTGATCTTTGGGGGATTGATGCTGAACCAGGAAATATGGACGGGTGTCAGACTGGGACAGAACCTAGGACAACAGCGACCTATACATAGGGGACAGGTTACATTTGAGCAAGGAGGGGAAAGCATACTTAAACAGGGAATAGAGGGGTATATTTCAAAAAGAGTGATTTAAACTAGGAAGGGGGGGTGGTATGGGGACCATTGTTAGAAACAATGTCTGGAAAGGAGAGCATAGTTTGCTCACCCCCCAGTCAGAGGTGAAGGCAGTGAGGAGGGAGCACAGAGAGGACCAAAGGGGGCTAGGGGAATGGTAAGGTTGGGGAGGCAATAGGCTGGAAGGTGGTCTCACTGAAAGGAAGAAGACTAAGGTACAGAACTGCGGAGATACAGGCTCTCTTGGCAGTGGAATTGGTGGACACAGTGGCCATCACGGAAACATGGGCCACCCAGTACCAGGACTGGGATATGATGATCCCAGGATACAAGCTATTCAGAAAGGATAGGGCCAAGGGGAATGGGGGGCTGGCAATCTATGTGAGGGAGAGGATTAAGTGCATAAGGGAGGAATGGGAGGAGGGGAGGAGAGAAGCTCTGTGGATGCAGTTCCAGGATGCAAGGAATACGACACTGAGGATAGGGGTAGTGTACATGCCACCATCACAGGGTTGTGATCTGGACTGGGAACTGGCAGATCAAATTTGAAAGGTAAACAGGAAGGGAAGCAAGGTGGTGGTGGTGATTTCAACCTACTGGGGGTGGATTGGAACACACCTGCCACCATGAGTGCAAGAGAGGGGGTCCTGTTGGAAGCTTTTAAGGACAGCTTTTTGACACAGCTGGTACAGGGGCCAAGATAGCTGGAAAGGACTTTGGACCTTGTACTGGATAATGGGGAAGCTGTAAGGAACCTAGAAATGGGGGAACCACTTGCTGGGAGTGACCACTACTCGGTGTGGTTCACGTTAAACATGGGTAGGGACACAGGGGGCATTGGTACAAGGCTGGTTGAGTTTAGGGGGTGGACTTTAGGATGATGGGGGAAATTCTGAGCAAGCAGCTGGCAGACATCCAACAACACATGGATGCAGATCAGAAACAGAATATAATAATGGGAGGGCTGGCAGAGGCAACAGAGACCTGTACTAGGGAAAAAAAAAACAAGAAAGGCAAGGCAGATATTCAGTTGGCTGTCACCAGAGATCAAGGAAGGGGTGAGAGCTGAGAGGACTGCATTTTGGAAGTATAGAAAAATGGGGAGGGGAGAAGATAAAGATGTATACAGGGAAAAGTCTAGGGAGGTCACCAGACTGGTCAGGGGGGCCAAAGCATCTAGAGAGCGGAGACTGGTGAAGGGGATCAAAATAGGAGAAAAAGACTTCTTCCGTACCATAGGCGAGAAAAGGAGAAGCAAATACCAGCTTGTGAGGATCAAGAAAGATGGGGGGGGGGTGGAGAAGGTGGCAGAGCAGGCAGAGGCACTGAACGAGTACTTCTGCTCTGTGTTCATGCAGGAAAAGGAAGGGCAAATACCTCAGGCAAGTGTGGGGTGGATGGGGGGAGGATAACAGATGTAGGGATTACAGAGGGCAGGGTGCTGTAGGTGTTGAGGGCATTAAGAGTGGACAAAGCGGCAGGGCCAGATGGCATTCACCCTAGAGTACTGAGGGAGCTGGCAGAGGTCCTTGCAGAGCCATTGGTAGACCTATTCAATACCTCCCTGGACACAGGATGTGTACCACAGGACTGGAGGATGGCCCACATGGTGCCCATCCATAACATTTGGCCAAATGATGAACCAGGAAACTACAGGCCGGTGAGCCTCACCTCGATCGTGGGCAAACTCATGGAGACCATCCTAAAGGAGAGGCTTGTGAGCTTCTTGGAAGCAAACAGTATCCAGGATGACCAGCAACACGGGTTTGATGCAGGCAGATCATGCCAGACAAATCCGGCAGCGTTCTATGACTGGATGGTATAGGAACCGGACAAGGGCCATGCTGTGGACGTCATATACTTGGACTTCAGTAAGGCCTTTGATTCAGTGCCACATGGGAGATTGGGGGGGGGACCTGGAGTATGTAGGGGCAGGACCAAAAATCGTGACCTGGATCAGGAACTGGCTAAGGGGGAGACAGCAAAGGGAGGTGGTAGGGGGGAACTCTCATCACCGTGAGTGGTGATGAGCAGGGCAGCACAAGGATCCATGCTGGGACCAGTACTGTTTGGGATTTTCATTGCAGATATCTCGAATGGGATCCGGAGCAAAATCAGTCTGTTTGCAGACAATACCAAGATGAGAACTGTGGTAGATGACACAGAGGGGGGAAGGGGTTGCAGGAAGACCTGAATAAACTGCAGGAGTGGGTAGATAAATGGCAACTGGGGTTCAATGCCAAGAAGTGCAAGGTTCTGCACTTCAGAGCCCGGAACCTGGGGAGGGATTATCACTTAATTGCGGTTCAGTTGGGTTGCTCCACAGAAGAGAAGGACCTAGGATTGATCATAACAGGGAGCATGAACAACTCTGTTCAATGTAGAAGGGCAGCAGCAAAAGTCAACAAAATGCTGGGGTGTATAGCTAGAGGGATTTCATCCAGAAGTAGGGAGGTTATCCTGCCCCTGTATAGGTTGCTGGTCAGGCCCTATCTGGAGTACTGCATGCAATACTGGTGCCTGTTCCTAAAGAAGTACATCAGATTGTTGGAGGGGGTACAGCATACAGCTACAAAGATGATCTACGGATTGGAGACAAGCCATACGAGGAAAGGCTGGGGGAGTTGAATATGTTCTCTCTGGAAGAGAGGAGGGACAGGGGAGATATGACTGAGACCTTTAAGTACCTGAAGGGAATAAACAAGACTAAAACAGAAAGGATTTTCAGGAGGAGAAAGGGGAGGAACATGAGCGGACACCAACTGAGATTGGAGGGGGGTAGATTCAGGAGAGAGATGAGGAGACATTTTTTCATGGAAAGAGTGGTGGACAAGTGGAACTCCTTGCGGAATGAAGTAGTGGCCTGCAAGATGGTAGACAGCTTCAAGAGGGGTTGGGATAGGGGAAGGGGAAGGGATAATAGGGTGGGGAAGGGAGGGGCAGCAGCATTATAAGGTGCTAGCTGCACACTCGAGCAGGCTTGACAGACCTTAAGGCCTGTTTCTGCTGGCATTTTCATATGTTTGTATGTTCGTAAAGGTCTACTCACATCCCACCTGAAACTGCTGCCCATCAGCTTGTAATTGTGCACCCTGGTAGATGAGCTATCATTTGAACAGCCCTGCAGAGTCTATCTTGTTGAGCCCATGCTGAAACATGAAAGTTTCTATTATGTACCGTCCTCCGTTTCTGGTCTCTTGGAAATATAAGTTTGGGCTTTGCAATCTTTCATCATATGGGTTCCCCGGCTGAACCAGTACCATGCTCATTACCCTCTTCTGGACTTCCTCTAACCTGTCTTGTTCCTTCTTCAAATGTGGCCCCAGAATTGAACATGGTACTCCACAGTATGGTCTCACCAGGGACCAATACAGCGGAATTACAGTATTGCTCCCCTTCTTCTGCTGGTAACGCCCCTTCCTATACTGTGCAACCCAAAATTCTACTGGCATTACTATACGATTACTACACTATGAAGAGGACATCAGAGTGTCACTGATGACAACCCATGAAATTATTTTATTCTAAGATGTGCCCTCCACTCACCCAATCCACTGATCCATTATGTGCATCACCTTGCACTTCTTGGTGTTGAACTTTCACCTCCAGATGCCTGACCACCATTTTACTCTTTTCATATCCTTGAGCATACTGGCACTCCCTTCCAAGGGATCCACCCTTCCATAGAGTTTTGTATCATCCATGAAGTGGCACACCTTCTCTCTTACCAGTCCCCTGTATCACTGATATATGTATTGAAGAGTTTGGAATCCCACTAACAACCTCCCTGACCTCAGAGAATGAAACATTTAGGACCACCTTCTGAGCCCTTCCTGTAGTCATTTATCTGTCTACATGGTCAGGGTTTCCACATACACCACCTTCTTGATTAGTCTCCCATGCAGCACAGAGACAAATGCGTTGTTGACATACAGGTATAGGATATCAACTGCCTGATCCTTGTACATTGCCTTCATTACAGAACTGAAGAATTCTACAAAATTAGTCTGACATGACCTGCCTCTTATGAATCTACTACCTTTTGTCCTGTAACCTCAGTTATTCTAGGATCTCTGCTATGTTTTCTTTAATAATGATCTGCAGGAGTTTGCCCATAATGGAGGCTATACTGACCAGCTTATAACTTCTGTGGTTAACCCTTCCCCTACTCTTGTGCTGTGGAACCACAATGGTCATGCTCCAGTTTGCAGCAACAACCCTGATTCTCAGGAAGCAATTGACGAGGTCTGCCAGTGGTTCAGCCAGAGCCAGCTCAGTTTTCTTCAGAACCCTACTACAAATATCATCATAGCCGTGTGGTTTGTTTACACATACGTCTTGAAATCAAAAGCTAGTACTGTATACAATCTGGAAAATATGTAGGCAAAAACATGTAAGAAGTCAGAAATATAAAAGCACACAAAATGAAAAATATAAAATGTTATAGAAACATAGAATTTGACGGCAGATAAGGACCGCTTGGCCCACCCAGTCTGCCCATTTCCCTACCTAATGGATAAGCTGCAGATCCTAGTTAACCAGCAGCCTACATCTTTCTACCCCCCAGAATTGCCTTATGGCTGTCCCATGCATGCTTGAATTCAGTCACTGTTTTTGACTCCACAACCTCCTCCGGAAGGCCATTCCATGCATCTACAACCCTCTATGTCTGGAGTTCTTGGTCACATGGACAGAAAATAGAAGCATCATTGAAAAACTGAATTTTAAATGTTTGTTGAACACAGCAATTGTATATGTTTAGTGAAAACAATCAACTTGATCATTTTAGAAAGCAATGATTGATACTGTGTATTGAAGACATTTTTGTTTAATAGATCACAGATACATCATGCTATCAATGGTATACCCTGGATATGGGTAGGGAGGGGACATCTACAAAAATCAAGGCAGTGGCCTTCAAAAGTGCTTACTTCTACAGGATGGATGACATCCTCAGGGGGCATTTGACTAACATCACCCATGACATGGATACCATCCAGAAATGGGCCATCCTGAAGGAAGGCCTGTTAGCAGCCATAGCCACCTGCACAAAGAAATGCAGTAAGGAGGCAGGGACCAAGAAGCCATGTTGGTGGTCAAAGGAAGTGCAGATAAGGATGAGGGAGAAAAAGACTGCCTTCAGAAGATGGAAGGGGTCAAACAGAGAGGAGGATAAAGAGGAGTACACAAGGAAAACCAGGGAAGCAAGCAGAGCTGTGAGGACTACCAAGGATTCAAAGGAGCTAAGGCTAGCAGAGGGGATTAAGGAGGGGGTAAGGCCTTCTTCAAGTACATACGGGAGAAGAGGAACTGCAAGGAGCAAATCACCAGGATAGAGAAGGATGGAGGTTGGGTAGAGAAGGAGGGTTGGACAGGCAGAGGTGCTCAATGAGTACTTCTGCTCAGTTTTTACCAGGGCGAGAGATAGGCCAATACCACAGGGGCAGGGCAACCCTGGCATGGGAGGAGATAGGATAATGGATGGGGAGATCCCTGTGAGCAGAGTGCTTGAGGGCTATAGGTCACTGAACATGGACAAGGCTCCAGGGCCGGATGGGCTGCACCCTAGATTCCTGAGGGAGTTGGCTGAGGTCCTGGTGGCACCACTGGCAGACTTATTTAATACCTCCCTGCAGATGGGGTTCATGCCTCAGGACTGGAAGATGGCACATGTGGTGTCCCTGCATAAGAGCAGTCCCAAGGATGAGCCTAGTAACTATAGATCAGTCAGTCTGACATCCATTGTGGGTAAGCTCATGGAAAAGATCCTAAAGGAAAGGTTGGTGACTTTCTTGGAGGTGAACGGCCTTATGGATGACAAACAGCATGGGGCATCTCCTTGAGATCATGTCAAACAAATCTGGTTCACTTTTTTGACTGGGTGACAAAAGAACTAGACACTGGTTGGGCCATAGATGTCCTGTACCTGGATTTCAGCAAGGCCTTTGGCTTGGTACCACGTGGCAGATTAACTAGTAAATTGAGGAACCTGGGAGCAGGGGAGAAACTGGTTAAGTGGGTTGGTAACTGGTTGGGGGACAGACATGAGAGGGTAGTTGTTTGGGGGGGGGGGACTCTCAACTCATAGGGCAGTCACCAGTGGGGTCCCAAAGGGTTCAGTGCTGGGGCCGGTGCTGTTTAACATCTTCATAGCTGAAATAGCAGTTGGAGTTAAGAGCAGAATCAGTCTATTCATGGGTGACACCAAGATAGGGGTAGTTGCGTATGGGGTAAAGGGAGGAAAAGTCTTCTAAGAAGATTTGGGAAGGCTTGAGTAGTGGTGAGACACTTCGCAGCTGGGTTTCAATTTTAAGAAGTGCAAGGTCATGCGCTTCGGAGTGAGGAATCCTTGGTACAGTTACCATCTGGGGGGTTCAGCTGTCCGTCTCTGAGGAGGAAAAGGATTTGGGGGTAATGATTGTCACAAACCCACTCAGCAGGTGAAGCCCTCTACTCCCAAAGTGCCAACCTCCTAGCGCAGTAGTGTGAACAGTTTTAACAGAACAAGGTAACCCTCTTGTCTGTTTTGTGAGTTCGGATCAACCTTTGGTCTCAAGTCTTGGAGGGATTCAAACTGTGAACCTCTTGCCAGTGTACCCAATGCACAGGCTCAGATATTTCTGTCTTCGGGGACAGATATCTTTGCCTACGGGCACCTAACCAGGTATACAGTGATGAACCCTTAAAACCTTTAGTAAAAACCTCAGATTTAAAATGCTTCTCTTTCCAGTTTGGTACCACCATTCAAGCTTACACTTAGTGTCTGCTATAACCATGTATACTTTTCTCACAAATAAAAGAAATTCAAAGACAGACCAGGTATGCTCTAAAAAGAATTTTACTATAATAGATAAAAATATGTTAAACACAAAATACAGAACTGTTATATCACAAGACATACAAATCTTTTAAAAGAACAAGGTTTAAACAGCGCAAATTCCTGCTTACAGTACTTAGATTTGAATCTCTTTTTAAATACTTGTTTACAGTGCTCACCAATGTTTCTTGGTCAGAGTCTAGATAAAAATGTTTAAGTAAAACAGAATATTCCTACAGCAAACTGTATTTGCCAACCCCTTTTGTGTGAGGTCATCTAGCTCCTCCTCCTCTGTCAGATTATATATAAAAAATATATATCTTATACAAAAACAGGATGTCTTTTCAATGTATTACATTCTGCAACTTTAGCATAATTCATGTCCTTCAAATGACACTTCGTTGATCTCATAATAAGCTTCCGCCTTCCAGGACATGAAAGCATCTTTATGATTTCGCACTTCTATGTAACAACCTGGGTTTTTCCTCCAGCATCATAAAATGGATATGATATAGCAACTATGGCTGTAATTAACTCAGACAAAGAGGAGATCCTGATTAAGGCCTTCCATGTAACACCTAGTATCTAAAACTGTGTGTGTGATCTCACATGCTGTTTTCAGCATTTTCTCATGGCTTTCATCTTTCAGCTGAATCCTGGGGGGGGGGGGATGAGTGAGGTAATCCTAAGAGCACCAGATTTTTCAGCAGAGACAGTCAGTAATACATTTTATATTAAAAAAAAATGATACAACACTCACAACTGGCTGTCCACGTCACAATGATCACAAAGAATATGAACCCCTTGTCTCAATGTAGGAAAGCAGCGGCAAAGGCCAATAGAATGCTGGGGTGCATTGCTAGAGGAATCACCTCTAAGAGGGAGGTAGTCATTCGGCCACTTTACAGGTCACTGGTGAGGCTGCACTTGGAATACTGTGTACAGTTCTGGAACCCATACTTAAAAAGGACATCAGGTTACTGGAGGAGGTACAGAGAAGGGCAACTAAAATGATCAGAGTTATGGAGGGGAAGCCTTATAAGGATAGGTTGAGGGACCTCAACATGTACTCATTGGATGAAAGAAGGGAAAAGGGTGATATGATAGAAACCTTCAAGTACTTAAAAAGCATCAACAGGGTTAGTACGGAGGGCATATTTTGATTAAACGGAGAATGGATTACTAGGGGGCACAGCCTGAAGTTGGTGGGGGGTAGAGTCAGAAGGGAGGCGAGGAAGCATTATTTCATGGAGAGGGTGGTAGTAATGTGCTTCCTGAAGAAGTCTTATCTCTGAAAACAGTGGAGAGCTTTAAAAGGGGTTGGGATAGGTTTAAGGGTAAGATACTAGTCAGTGGGAAGATGAGGAGGGAGGAGAGGGGGCAAGGAGTGGGGGGGAGCAGCAGGAATCTAACCTCTGTGCTGCACAATCGAGCAGATGTGATAGACCATTTGGCCTGTATCTGCTGGCAGTTTTGTATGTTCATATAGAAAAGAAAATGTGCTTGATAGCAAATAAATATAAATATTTCTAACACAGAAACACAGAAACCTAGAATTTGATGGCAGATAAGGACCGCCTGGCCTGCTTAGTCTGCCCATTTTCCCCTACCTACTGTAACACAACAGACCCTTCTTGATCTCCAGCCTCCCCCTTTCCTTACCACTAGGGTCCCCTTATGCCTATCCAATGCTTTCTTGAATCCCACTACAGTTTTTACTCCCAGCACCTCCACTGAGATGCTGTTCTAGGTATCCACCACTCTTTCTGTGAAGAAGTACTTCATTACATCTCCCCTGAGTCTATCCTCCCTCCAGCTTCATAGCATGACCCCTTGTTCGTGAGCATTTTGTTCCCTGAAACGGCTTCCCTCTTGAACCTTAGTCATACCCCTGCGGTATTTTCTAGCATATCCCCCCTCTCCTTCCTCTTCTCTAGTCTGTACATATTGAGGTCCTTCAGTCTCTCCTCATAGGGCTTTTGATGCAGACCCTGCACCATTTTAGTTGCCCTCTTCTGGACCACCTCTACTCTGTGTATGTCCTTTTGGAGATGTGCTGGTCAGAACTGGACACAGTACTTCAGATGAGGTCTCACCAGCAATTTGTACAGCAATATTACCATCTCCTCTTTCTGCTGGTGATAACCCTTCCTATATACCCTAGCAGCCCACTGGCTCTCCCTACTGCCTTGTCACACTGTTTGGCCACCTTTAGGTCATCAGATATGATTACCCCCATATGTCTTTCCTAGGCAGTAATGTTTTTTGATTGTTTTTTAAAGTTGGTAAAAAAGAATCAGAAGCCAAATGTTTGCCAATAACACTACTTGGGTGGGAGCATCACATGCTCAATTACCAACAATTGCTTGTTTAAGGCCCAAGGAGCAGCCAAGTGCATACCCACCCAGGGCACAGAGTATTGCAGCATACAGAACTTGCATAGCCATACAGTATGCAGCTATGGTAGTAAAGATAAACAAAAAATAACATGTGTTTTAAATCCACAAGCAAAACTAGGGGTTGTCCTCAACTGAATATGTCTCAGGATGCTGTAGTTTGCATCTGGGGGTAGTCAGATGGAGAATGATGATAACAATGACCCTGTAAGTAACATGAGGCATTGTGATGCAAAAGCTTGGTAACCCTAAACATAAGTAACTGAAATACTCATTTGAGAAACAGCATCAAAAAACAAAGGCAAAAGACCACTTTATAAAAAAAAAAATGAAAAACATTTACCATTAAAAAAAATCCTAAAACTGGTTTGTGACAAGACTAAAACTCCAAAAAACTAGTACTGTAGTCTAAAAACAGGCTGGTGCCATGAGGCTATAAAATAATGCTTTTAGTCAGTTAAAAAAAATATTTAAATAACTAACAAATATATAACATGAAATAAGCTTGTTATTTGACTATTGTTCCCCCCCCTTCCATCAGGGTGGTAGAAGACAATGAAGATAAGCTTTAGGAAGACAGGAACAAGCTGAGCAATTGGTCAGATTTCTGCAGTCTAGCCGGCCCAGTGGCACTGAGAGTTGAGGCACTGGATGCCACACCTTGCATCATGCCAGCAACCCGGGTTTGGGTATGAGCTCGGCTGCCTGGGGTCAGCTGGGTGGAGAGAGCGAGGAGCGGACTGAGCAGCCAGCAAGCAGCTCTCCTCCTCAGGGAGGGACATGGGGTTTTCCTGGTGCTTGGCTGCCACCCAGTGGAGGCTAGGTGGCAGTGCTATGCCAGAGGGGGGAACCTGGCAATAGGCTGGGAGGGTGGAAGGGGCCATCACCAGAGCTGCGGTGAGCATGCTTGCTTCCACGTGCATGGGAAACCACATTCTGGGGTCTCGGGTAACAAGGGAGAAAATCGGGGGTCGCAGCTGGATGAAGCCCCCAGGCCAGCTCCGGTGGTCCACCAGGGCATGAGAGGGAGGGTGCTTCGAATGACTGCACAGTCCGATACATTTGGCCAACACAGACCACAGCCAGCCATGGAGGAAAAACAATGGATGGGAAAAGAAAAAAGATTTTTGGAGTCTGATACTCAATGAAGCTAAGTCAAGGTGCTACACTTTGGGAGGGAAAACAGAAGTAGGACCTAGACAATGTATGTGTTTCCTCTGGCTAAGATGGATGTGTAAATGGGCCTGAAGGTCATAAGAGATAAGGTGCTAAAGCATGTCAAGCAGTGTGTGGCCACTGTCAACCAGGGCCAGCAAAATGCTGTGGGGCATTAAGGGGGGGTGACCAACAGAGCAGGGGATGTAACCCTACCTATTTACAAGGCACTGGTCAGGCCCTACCTGGAGTACTGCATGAAGTTCTGGGCCCCTCAATAGAAAGGGAACAATGAGACAGTAAAGATGGTAAACTGCAGGAACACCAGGATGATCATGGGTTTGGGGGACAAAAGGAGAAGAGGCTAGTTCTAATACCCTAAGTATGTAAATGAGACCATGTCACAATAGTAAAAGTGACCTCGGTATTTATATGCAAGCAGTAACACACAACTGGTTAAGCATTAAAGCATTATAATGCACACCCTATGGGTGTGAGGCACAAGGCACAGTTGAGTACCTTACAGCCCTGAGAAGTGCATTAAAATTCTTTAATGATTACCCTGTGTTTATAAAATTGGCTCACTGTATAAGAATAGTTTTTCAACTAAAAAAAAAAAACTAGATCAACACTCCATGTGTGTGCATAAAGCATTTTAATGCACAGTCATGTGACTTGCTTTAGCCAATCCTCTGAGAATATTCTACTGTCACTTTATAATAATATATTATAAGTCGAGATAGATCAATAATATATTAACTTTTTTTTAAAAGTCTCCTGAACTTGACTATTTGCAGGGCACCTGCACATGAGACACTCTCTACAGCAAAAAAAAAGTCTTGCACACAGGGGAAAGGAGCACTCTGACTGGTTACCAGTGCTCCCTCAATCTCTAAAGGTATCGTATTTGAATACAAGCTTCGGCTTATATTAGAATTTTTTTTTATTTTAACCTGCGGCTTGTATTTCAGGGAGGCTTGTATTGCAATATCCTATTATACATCCTGAATATGCTCAAATATATTTTTACTGGTCTGCTTCATAGCAAAATAAGCACAACAAACACGAACTAGCATCACAAATTTTAAAATGAAATATGATAGTCATATTCATGGAGATAAAAAATCATAAAGAGGCCCACCTACAGAGCTTTATCAGAGATGACTTTAACCCTGATTAGAAGCTGTGGCTTCTATTTGAGGGCAGCTTTTATTAAATATTTATTATGACCTGCAGCTTGTATTTGAGGATGGCTGCTATTTGGTGACATATGGTATCCGTATATGCTGTATTTGTATAATAATATTCCATCTTCATTGTTACTTCGATTCAATGACATATATTTATAAACTGCTATTCATAAAGCACATGGCAGTTGAGCTCTATTTTGCCATGCCATTCATGAACTACTTTTTTAAGTTATTGTTGCTTTATTTGGCCTCTTTTCACTTTTCATCTTGTTTAACTCAACTCCTTAATTGTAGTGCTGAATCAGGAGAGGAGAAAAAATAGAAACTTGACACTGAAAACAGCACTTCTGGAATAGCAAGGTAATAAATCTCCGCCAACGCAAATGTGTTTCATGAATATAGGCCAATTTTTTATATCATCCAAAACTAATTCAAATTCTAGACTGGATCTGGGTTCTGATCTGTGTCCTGCTAACTGTCAGAACCATCTCCCACCCTAGTCTCCAATACCTTGCACCAGTCTATTCTCGTAAATCAGGCACAGACACATTTTATTAGCCCAGACATGCATTATTTCTACTGATCACCTTATGGAATGCACATCCATCAATGACTGAACAAAAAGGATCACATCTCTCTCTCTCTCTCTCTCTCTCCCTCTCATTCTCTCACTCTCTCTGTCGCCTGATTTCCAACATTACTCCTCTCTGTTTACTCCGAAAGGTGTTCTAATACTGACCCTTTCCTCTGAGTGGAGATGCATGTTGTGCAATGATTATGTAAATAGCAGTTTTGCTTTCAGAGACACACATGGAGAGGAAATGAACTGTGGCAATACAGAGTATGTATTATTCCCTGATATTCACAGCTTGTTGACCTCTTTTCAAATCCATGTTACCACGTGAGGCAGATATGTCTTCATAAGTGGTGACTACATGAAAAACTGTCATTCTAGAAAGGTACACTACAGACTGGTTGTGGCAAGCCAAATCCTTATGGTAGTGAGGTATGCTGTGTGAAAGGAGTAGACAAAACCTACAGTGCAACGCGTGGGTCCGGGTGTCCAGAAAAAACACACACTATGCATTAGAGAATTCTTATGTTTTTCAAACAACAAACAAACAAACAAAAAAAAGCCATTCTGCAGTTTGTTTAAAACACAGGGGCCCAGATATTCAAACTGCGCCATTCTGAGGCGCAAGCCCCTGCGCTGCTCAAAATAGTTGCGCAGGGGTGTGGCCGGGGTGATATTCAAAGGAGTTGCGCTATTGAGCAACTCCTTTGAATATCACCCCACAGCCACAGCACTTGCGCATGGCGCAGTGGAACTTGCGCCACCGCAAGTTGCCAGAGTTGAGCATTAAACTTTCGGTGGCGCAAGTACCATTGCGCCATGCGCAAATTTCCGATATTCAAAAGGTGACATGCAAATGGGGCCATAATTTATGCAAGGCACAGGGGGGGCCATTTGCATCTATTTATGGCCCCATTTGCATGCCATTTGCATGTAGGTGCGCCGATCCCCGAGGACTTGCTCCTGGCCACCCTGCCAGGCAGCAGCCGTCGGGGACCGACGCACAATGCAGCCCGATCGCGGGCATCACAGTTACATGACACCCCCACACATATCCCACAGCCCGATCGCGGGCAGTACCGTACATGAACCCCCACACATCTCCCACAGCCCGATCGCTGGGCAGTACGACCATGAACCACCCCCACACATCTCCCACAGCCCGATCGCGGGCAGTACACGTACATGAACCCCCACCCCACACATCTCCACAGCCCGGTTGCGGGCAGAACCTGTATGAACCCCCAGTGCCCGATCGCGGGCAGACTGTAACCCTCCCCAACCCGAATAACTCCCTGGTGGTTCAGTGGACCGTAAAGCCCGATCACGGGCAGAATGTCTAACACAACCCCCAAACATCTCCCTGGTGTCTAGGTGTCCCCCCACCCACCCACAAAGCCCTCCACCTCGCCTCCCCCGCAGCCGGCGGGCGACAGCATCCCACCCGCCTGCCGCCCGCTCGGCCGACTGATCTGTCCAGGGCTGCACGCCCATTGGTGCAGAGCTACAGCCAATGGGCATGCAGCCCATACCGTACATGACAGTCCAGATTTGTGAATGGATGCTGCCGCCGCCGGCTGCGGGGGAGCGGGTGGAGGGGCTTCGTGGGTGGTGGGGGACACTAGACACCAGAGAGATGTTTGGGGGGTCAGTTGTGACATTCTGCCCGCGATCGGGCTTTACGGTCCACTGACCACCAGGGAGTTATTCGGGTTGGGGAGGTTACATCTCTGCCCGCGATCGGGCACTGGGGGTTCATACAGGTTCTGCCCGCGACGGGCTGTGGGAGATGTGTGGGGGGTTCATATATGTACTGCCCGCGATCGGGCTGTGGGAGATGTGTGTGGGGGGTTCATGTACTGTTCTGCCCGCGATCGGGCTGGTGGGGGGCACAGGGACCGAGTTGGGGCCAGCTAGGTGGCAGCTGCTGTGTTGCCGCCTGCAATACAGCAGCTCACCTGTGGGTGGCCCTCAACTTGATCCTTTTTTGGCTCAAGGTTGTGCAGGCGCAGGTTGGGTTGCGATGACAACTCTGCACAACCCGACTGAATATCGGTTGCGCAGGTTATGCATGGTTCCTCCCTCCTGTTGAGCATGCATTCATTTGCATTGCTCTTTTGCGCAACCTGTTGCCAGTGGAGCAACTGCCTCCTGCTGAATATCGCAGAATGGTGCATTTTGGACTTGCGCATGCGCAACCCTGTTGCGCATGGAGCAACCCTTTTGAATATCCAGGCCCGGATGTTCCAATCCATATGGATACAGGCTGCAAAAGCCATTTGTGTTATGGGAGTATAAGATCAGCTGGTGTACGTTTCTGACATCATTATAAATGCTGACAAATGACATCAATTTTATTCAGTCAGAATTGTGTTGACTAAGTCTACAACACTACCCATTGGGGTGTTTTAACTGCCCTACTGTGGCATAAGTTAATATATGAAACTGATTTGTTTTCCCTCTGCCCCACATTAATTTGCACCAATGCATGAGACTATGTGTACTGCCCCTGTATCTACAGTGTATAAGAGGGCAAGCTGTCATTTTTTCTTATCTCTGCCCACCGTGGGCTGTAGTAACATTTGAGATGGCCATTTCCTTTTGCCTTTCTCCCACCATGGTCTGTACCAGTGCTTGAGAATGCTATTTAATGTATCCTCAGCCCCATCATGAATCCTATCAATATATAATATTACTATTGGGCATTGTAAATATGAGATTCCTGTTGGTTGCTGTTTCTGCCTCTTCATGGGTAATGAAATGTGACCATTTTGGGTTGCCTCAGCCTACAACTTATGTTGCAAAAGTACAGTATGTGAGATTTTTATTTGTTGCTAATTTTCCCTGCTGTAGGTTGCGTAGTAAGATTTATTGTTCAGCTAAAAAGCCATTACAATGTCTTGAGAATTTCAAACATTTCATACAAAACACAGTATAAAAATACAATATCAATTAGATGTACCTGTTATGCACAATATCATAATACATAAGATATACATTTTATAAGTTAAAAAATAACAATGACAAAAAGTCAGGTAAATAAACCTAACAAATAATAAACCCAGATCAGAGTACCTGAAAACCAGAGAACAGCCATCAAGCCAATAGGCACCATAACAATCCAATTCATACCAATGTAATTTACCACCACCACTCACATCCTGTCCCATCAACAACTGACCGATAGCCAAATAGACATACGGTAATATTAAGGCAACCATTAAAGAAGCCATGCAGCACATGCTGCTCCGTGCCCTGCAGACCACTTCCTATCCGGTCACTCCCATTGACCATACCCAAGGCACTGAATGAAAACAATATTTCATGATGGGTCTCATCTGATCATACAGTGTCCACTCTGATCCAACCTAGAAGCCAGTCGGGCCTACTGGCATTAGGACCCATCTGATAGGGCACCATGCGGTGCATACTGCTCCGTGCCCATGGATCACCCTTCATCCAGCTACACCAGTCGGCTAATGTTGAGGATACAGCAGGACTCCGTATAACAGTCCAGTCCCATTAATCCTCACCATATCACAACTGTGCCTCTCTAATAGCCAATTGGACACATCGGCCTTGAAGCACGTCCACTGGGGGACCATGCAACTCATGCCGCTCCATCCCCCACTGATTGCTTAGATTCTAGCTTCTTCCAAAGGCCACTCCTACAGTAAATAATTGGGCTCCATCTCACAGGTGGAGGCACTCATAGTAAATAAATGTGTTCTGCCTGATACCAAAAGGCTTCAAGATAATCCCATGGCTTCAACAGCAAATTGCAAATTCTAATGGCTAAACTAAAAATACACAGACAGTCCTATCAGTCCTAACACCTAGGAAATAGGCAAATAGGCAGGAATGATTCCTTTGCATTCAGAGGTCTATTCTTTTTAAATCTTATGAATTTCTATGTATTCTTATGCATTATCTACACATTACACATCACAGAAAACAACATCCTTACTATTTAAAATATGCTGCAGGTACAGCTATATATCCACGAGTAATTTAAAATTAAAAATGTTAACATCTAATTGAAACACGCAGTGGCTCTACAAAAAAAACGTAGTATAGCCACAGGCTCCAAACAAAGGGGTCCCTGAAATAGCTCAAACTATTGCACATTTCCTATTTCCCATTCACTCGATACAGACACACTGCGGTTCCAAGCTCCCAGACAGGGAGTCCATATTTAAGAAAAGCAGTTTATTTAAACAAGTGTTGATCACTACATTAATAACCAGGAGGAGTCTGTTAAAGTATGTTTAAGTACCTCTTGGAAGGTCTTGCCCTCTTTTACCATTCTACTCTGGTCAAACCCAAAACATTCATCAGTGCTACTGCACAAGTAATTTCCAAGGAAAATTGACCCCATCTCCCTTTTCCATGCCATTAGACAGTTCATATGGGCCACCAACCACTCCTCATATGTTCCCATCTGCTTTCTTTAATTTTCTTCCTCTCTCAAACAAACAAAAGGACCCATTAAATACAAATAAAAATGCACCTCTAAGTGCGGTAAACTTAATCTAACAGATGCACACTGTGACCCAAGCCCAAGGCAATGTTAGCATACCTTTTATTAGGCCAAAGTAAGCCTATCTCTACAAATACCATTTATTCCAAGCAACCATCCTTCGGTTCAATTCAAAGAATCTGAAGTCGCTCGCCAGCTCACAGGGCCATCCAGTATCTCCACAATGATTGCTTCAGCCAGCCTTCTGTTGTAAAAACAGCTCCAAAATTGACTCTACACCGAGACACAGACTTTGGGCAAATAGGCATTCTGCCGCTCACCAGATAAATACAATACAGCCATGCTTTTTAAGAACAAACAAGCTGTTTTCTAGCCAAAAACTGACTTGACACAAAGCACAGCACAGCAGTATCTAGCAGTTAGTAACTACTAGTATATAGCAAAACTTACTAACGCAGCTAAAACACTATAAATTCCATTAATCAATTCACTTAAAAATCAAACTGAGGTAGACGAAAAACGGTGAAGCTCAAGCCACTGAAACTGCAGGGGAGTGGAGCAGACCAGTGTTGCAGCTATCTTGCTGCCTCGCCCCCCTCCCCACCCCCAGTGTAGGTTGTCTCAAAAGGTGCCGGCATGGCTCAGTTGGCAGCACAACTGCCTCCAGGTCAGAAGGTAATGGGATTATAGTTCCACACCAAGACAGGGAACATAACATAAATGCTGGCCCCTACGTGCAGTGCTAGAAGGATGTTGTGCTATTGGTGTGAGCCATCATTTTATTTTATTTATTTATTGAAGAGAATTGGAATTACAATCCTTTGAGTCATAGACTCCTTTGCAAAGTCTCCACGTCAGTACAGAAGGAACAAACATAACATTTACTGGTATTATACATAGCGTCAAGGATCCTAATGTGGATTTTTGGCCTTAGCTGTGACTAAAGGTAGATTACAGATTCGGGGGGTCTTAATTGAACTATGAGTCAGATTTTGTATACATTGTGATTACGGGACCTGAGGATGTTGTCAGGGGTAGGGTTGGGGCTATTTATCAATATCATTATGGATTTACTACATTTATTGGCGGTAGATAGACTGCTAGCAATGAGCTTCCCTTTGTGTTCTGGAGATGGTGAAGGTGTAATGGTTGCAGTCACAGGTGGTTGATACAAGGAGGAGGTCCTTGAGGCCAGATTTAAATTGGCCAAGACTAGGGGCTAGGGAGATAGAGGCTGGTATGCTGTTTAGCCACAGGGGAGCCCAGTAACAGAAAGACCTTTGTCCTAGGGGGTCCTACAGTGGGGGACTAGTAGAGAGGTGCCAGTGGTGCGTCTAGGGGCCCTTCTGTGGGAGCTAGTCTGGATGAGGGGGAGGAGGCCTTTGGGAGCTAGATTCATGAGATTTTTTTTTGCTTGGAGGGTGGTGTGGTATTTAAGCCTATCTTCGAAGGTGAGCCAGTTAGCACATTTGTAAAGTTCACATGTGCGGGTGTCTCTATCACTCCCAATGACCAGTCTGCAGGCTTTATTGAACTCAATGTTGATGCTGCATAGGGCTGTTTGGTTGGCAGAACTATAAATAATAATGCCATAGACAACCAAAGATAGGACTGAGGAAGTTACAGCAAGATGTAGGGCCTGTGGAGTTAAGCAATGCTTATGTCTGTATAAGATTCCCAATCTGGTGTTTACAGCGGAGGAAAGGTGTTGGATGTGTGTGTGGTAGGTAAGGGAGGTGTCCAGAGTGACACCCAGGTATTTGAAGCAGGAGACCTGTTCAAGAAGGAGACTCTGGGAATGGTGAAGCATTGCTGTGTGGGCTTTGGCAGTGGGCAAAGATCATCGACTCTGTCTTGTTGTAGTTGAGTACTAGGTGGTGCTCATGAAACCAGGATTCAATTTCACTAAGAAAGCCTTGTAGGGCTAATTGTAGGGAGTTAGGATAGGGGTGTTTCCAAAGCAGTACTGCATCATCTGCAAAGAGCAAGAGCTTCCCATTGCATGATTTTGGGAGGAAGGGAGTTTAGGAATAGGGTAAAGAGCAATGGACTGAGAATAGACCCTTGGGGGGTACCCCAATTGGACTGGTCTTTCAGAGAAAAGGGTGGCGTTAGTTTTAACCTGTTGTGTCCGGCCAGAGAGATAGTCCTTAAACCAAGAGGTGGCCTCAGGGGAGAAATGTAGAGAGGGAAGGGTGTGGAGTAGAAGTGCATGACTGATGGTATCGAAGGCTTTGGTCAAGTTGACAAAGATTGCTCCTGCTATGGACCCCTGGTACAGGGCCTCATGTATGTATGAGGTAAATTCCAGGAGGGCAGTTGTGGTGCTGTGCCCTCTCCAGAACCCATGTTGTTCATGGCAGAGCAGTGAGTATTTGGTTAAGAAGTCAGTGAACTGGTCAGACACAATTTTTTCAAGTGCCTTGGGGGGGGGATCAAGACGGGTCAGTAATTGCTGGTGGAGGTGGGATTACCACTTTTGAGTATGGGGGTAATTATACCTTTTTTCCATGGTGTGGAAAATTGGCTAAGGAGTAGCGACCAGTTAAGAATTTTGGTAAGGTGTGGCAGGGTTACATCCAGAGTTAGCCTAAGCATTTTGAGGTCAATGGAGTCACTGCTATAGTGTGCATTCATCAAGGCCTTGGTGAGGTAGCGTTTAGCCTCACTGCAGGAGATGGTTCTCAGCTGGAAAGGTGGAGGGGCTGTGGTGGCAGAGGTGTCTATGAGGCCGTTAGGAATTTGGTCGAAGAAGTTATGTGGGAATATGTGACTGAGGTCTGAGAAGGTGGTATTAAGGGCACTGGATATGGCACTGGGGTCCTGGGTGAGGGCTCCATCCACTAGAATCTGTGAGGGTGCCGGGGAAACCGTTTTCCCGCGCAGCTCTTTTATATTGTTCCAGAATTTTTTCCCTGAGCCCCAAGTGGTGGTGAGGGCATGTTTGTATTATGTGGCTTTGGCTAGCCGGATGGCCCAGGTACATTTGTTTCTGGCCTCTCTGTAGAGTTGTCTGTCCTGGGGTAGCTGTGAGTCCAGGGCTCTATTCCAGAGGTGGTCTCCATGGTGCATAAGATTAAGCAGGGACTGTGAGACCCAGGGGGTATCCCTGTTTTTTAATATATGCTTTGTGTAAGGGGCAAAGATGTCACAGGCAGTGTTAAAGATGGTGATAAAGGAGAGGAGGGCAGTATCAGCAGAGTGAGTGTCATGGATGAGTGACCAGTCACAGGAGATTAGGTACAATTTGAGGCAGGAGAGGGCACCATTTTTGAGGTGCCTTTGGACTGTAACTTTAGGGGGGTTAGGTGGGAGTTTATTTGACCACCAGTAGGTGACCGGGGAGTGGTCACTTAGTGCGTGAGGAAGCACTTTAACCTGGGAGAGGTTATTGGGGTGGTTGGTGAGGATGAGGTCTATAAGAGTGTAGGAACCAGTTCTGGGGTCAAGTCTGGTGGGGGAAATGACCACCTGAGTGAGGTCAAAGGCTCAAACAGCGTCTTTGTAGGTGTCAGATGTGGGGGATAGCCAATTCACATTGAAGTCTCCCATTATAATTATCTCGCTATTGGGAGGGAGATGGGTGAGGCTGTAGAGTACTGAATCAAATGCTGGCTTTTGGTTGTTGGGCGGATGTAAACTGCCACAATGTAAAGTGTTTTTCCATGATTGCCAAGTGTGATCTTAATGGCAGTGGATTGGGCACCATGGGTCGGTGGAGGAAGGGAGACCGGTAGGGCTTGCAGCGGGTTTTGATGTATATGGCACACCCACCTCCCTGTTTGCATAGTCTGTCTGTTCAAAAGATGGTGTAGCCATTGAGGGTAACAGAGGCATCAGGGATGTTTTTTGAGAGCCAGGTCTCTGATAATGCTAGGATGTCAGGGGCGTGTTGAGCGATACAGCCTTGGAGAGGGGTAAATTTACTTAGGAGGCTGCAAATATTGAGGGAGGCTAGTTGCAGACTGCCTAGCTTGCCCTCTGTTGTAGTCCCAAGAGTATGTGGCCCCAGGTTAGGATGCACATTGCCTGATAGTAGGAGGAGGAGGAGGAGGAGGGCAAGACTGAGAAAAGCTTTCCGTAGTAGCTTGGGTGCAAGGCCATTGGAGTCAGGAGAAATGCTGTTTTTGGAGGGTCCTGCAGGTATAGGAAGGGTGCTTATGAGATGGGCTAGTAGTGCTGGGTGGAGAGAGGTATTTAACATCTCATCATTTGGATGAGATGCTAAATACAGGTCCCTTCTGCCATTCTCTGATCCCTTGCAGATATTTAAGTGTGCTGTGTACATGTAGAATGCATGCCACATGCTTAATTGTGCAATGTTTGCATGTGGTTTACATACACAAAGTGAACCTAAGCAAACCAGGTCTAAAAAGCAAATCAGGTTGGCATGCTGCCAACTTGACATGTGTGCAGCAGTTAAACTGGTGCAAACATCTTCTAAAAATCACATCAGATTCGCATGTTGCACTCTTGACATGAGTGCAGCAAATAAGCTGGTGTGAACATCATTTAAACATCACATCAGGTTCACATGTTGTACGTTGGCCATGTGTGCAGCAACTAAGCTGGTGCAAATCTCAACTAATAAACAAATCAGTTTCTATTTCTCATACTACTGCTTGCAATTAAAGTCATTAAAATATATTTCCCATTAAAATTAAGTAAACTCATTAATTCTGATCCTTTTGCAAGTTGTTTAATGGCTTTTGATTTTTGTCATTAAATTGCCATAAATGTGTAAAGTATTGTTTGCTTAATGCATGAAATGCCTAGGATATACTCAACCAACATCCCCTATTCTAGATGTGAAATGCAAGCAAGCAAACTTTATAAAATAGCACTATTCTCACAAAAACCATAGCGCTAGCACAGAAAATCATAAAACCACAGTTAAAGCTATAGATACATAATAAATATCAGCTACAAACTTATTCAGAATCAGGAAATGCAAGATTAAACAAATATGCTTTTAAAGCAGATTTAAAATTCTCCACCGTCAGGCACTTTCTTATCTGACGAGGTAGAGAATTCCACAGGGTGGGGGATGCAAATTCAAAAGCTCGGGCCCCAGAAATCTTCAAACAGACCCTGGGAATCTATAGCAATCCCTTATCAGTGGAGTGGAGTTGGGGGGGCAGTAGGTGTGCAGAAGCTCTTGCAGATAGCACAGTCCCAGTCCGTGTTGGGCCTTGTAGGTTAGCAAGCCAGCCTTGAATGTGATACACCACTGGATAGGCAGCCAGTGCAGGCTGTGCAGCAGAGGCGTGGCATGGCAAACTCGAGGTAGCCCAGTCAACAGCCTAGCTTCTGCATTCTGCACCAGCTGCAAGTGGCTGATATCAACCCCCGATAGCCCTAGGTACAGGGAGTTACAGTAGTCAGAGAAGAGGTGCCTCTGTATTGTGAAGCTTGACCTTTTTGTTTTGGGCCATGCAAATCCCCATATGCATATTTAGTGCTACACATGAGTTTTTTAACTCACTTATTTTCCCTATGTCATTCTGTATGCAGCATATACACTACGGCCATGCTCAGCACTGTTTGTGCTGAGTAGGGTCTTGGCAGTGTGCACCATACCTCATATTTTGTCACTGAAATGAGGGACATGGATACTCAAAATGAGAGATAATGAGGGACACTAACCCTCACAATGATCAGGACACATCCTGAAACATGAAGATACATACCCCATAACACAGTGAAAACCATTGTATTTACTTGCACCAATATTAGCACCTGAGAATTAATTTTTACCATAAAGCAGGGGTGCCATTTGTGACATAGACAGCCATGTTTTGAGTGCTGTATCATTTCTATTTAATAAAATGTATTACTAAATGTCTCCTGCTGAAAATCAAGTGCCCTTGGAATAACCTCACTCCCCCCCCCCCGGTTTTAGCTGAAGGATGGATGCCATGAGAAAAATGCTGAGACAGCATGCGAGATTATACACAAACAGGTTTTAGAGACAATGTGTTACGTGGAAAAGCCTGAAGCTAATTATAGGGTTAAGAAGCTTGATGTTTAGCATATCCATTTTATGATGCTTCCAGAGGAAGAAAAGCAGGCTGTGACGTCTTAATGCGAGATCATAAATGCTTTGGTGTCTATGTGACAGAGGATACTGTTTAAATATCAAAGATATGTCATTTGATATACATGAGTTATGCTGAGGATTGCAGAATGTAATACTTTGAAAAATGCATTCTGTGGTTGTACAAGATATATATTTTTTAAATACAATCTGACAGAGGAGGAGCTAGCTGACCTCACCAAAAAGGGGTTGGCCAATACAGATGTTTAAGAAATAATTCTGTTTTACAGAGACACATTCTGACTTGGACTCTGACCACAAAACATCTTGGGGAGCACTTAAGCAAGTATTTAGAGACTAAGTACTGAAGTAGGAATTTGCACTGTTTAAACCTTGTTTCTTTTTAAAAGATTTGTATGTATTTTGATATAAGAGTTCTGTATTTTGTGTTTCACATATTTTCAACTGTTTTAGTAAAATTATTTTTAGAACTTACTTGGTCTGTCTTTGACTTCTTTTTATTTTGTAAGAAAAGTCCATGGTTATAGCAGACAATAGACATAAGCTTGAATGGTGGTATCAAACTGGAAAAAGAAGCGTTAAATCTGAGGTCTTTATTAAAGTTTTAAAGGGTTCATCTCTGAATACCTGGTTAGGTGCCCGTAGGCAAAGATATCTGGCCCCTCGAAGACAGATATATCTGAACCTGTGCATTGGGTATGCTAACAAGAGGTTAACAGTTTGAATCCCTCCAGAACTGAAGACTAAAGGTTGATCAGAACTCACAAAAACAGACAAGAGGGTTACCTTGTCTGTTACACTGTTCACAAGACTGCACTCAGAGGTTGGCACTTTGGGAGTAGAGGGTCTGACCTGCTGAGTGGGTTTATGACACCATTTAGGTAGAGAAGAGGGAGGCAGTTGCCCCTCCCCCACATTTGTGCCTAGGATGTTCTTATGGTGTGGCAATAATGGCAAAAATTTGGATTTAATCTTTTACACAATGAGCACCCCCCCCCCAGCCTGTGTGCATTCATGCTGCAGGTGCACTCCTGACTCCGCTGTATCTGTATTGTGTTGTCCACTCTCTCCACCTATTAGCAACGGTGCCATCATATGTGACATGGAGGAGCTCCAGCCAAGCAAAAGCACATGAGTCATGTGAGTGAGACACTTTCTTTTCTGCTACAGAGTAGACAGGCTGTACACTACAGCTTGGAGGAGATGGTGAGCACTGAACTCTCAATAATAGTGCTGTGGTGACATTTTTTTGTTGGTATACTCTTAGCGAGTCTCTGTCTCCCCTGGTGGCTGAAGGGGCAGAGGGTGAGCTAGAAACTAACTAGAGACTAGGCTACCTACTTACTCTACTAGGCTCATCTCACAAAAAAAAAAACAGCATGGGTCCTACACGGCAGAAAACTAGGCCTAGCAGCAGCCATGACAGCGGTGTGGGCTGCATTCATAGGCCTTGATCAGTGCAGTGTGGCAGCAGCCACAGCAGCAGCCAAGCAAGAAGCAAGCAGCACAGCTTGGGTGGGTTTGGTTGGTGAGGTGACTTCATCACAGACCGTGCTGGGGAACAGGAATAGTTGGTTCTAGCATCCAGATTCTGGCAGAAGGACAGTGGAGGAATGGACTGAAAACTGGGCTGGTGGAACACTAGGACAGGCTTCAGGTTCTGGCCCGATGGCAGAATAAGTAAAAGTAAATAGTTTTTAAAAGGGGGATTGGGGAAGGACTAAAATATTGATGTGTTTTTCCAGTATCTGCACCTTTGGGTGGCTTCACGACACATATGGGATGGGTATTGAATGGAATAGAGTCATGGAGAGAAATCAAGACAAAGTATTTTTTGGGGGGAGGGTCAGAACTTCAGGCAGGAAAATAATTGGTTAGTAACTGGGTGGGTTTAAGCCCACATCTGATGCACTGCTCTGGGGTAAAGACAAATGAATGTTACACATTTTAATTGTTCCTGATTTGCATATCTCTTTTCAGTCACAATAAATAAGTTTTACATTTTAGAGACATTCCAAACATCCTAGAGCTTGCCACATAGGGGCTAACTAGCAAATGGCACCCTCTGATTGTTGGCTCCACCTGCTGAAATCTGAAATGGCGCCCCTGCCTTAAAGTCTAAATTTACAGGAGATCCTCTGTGTGAGCAGCATATTTTCCATGATGGATGGATAAGGAGCAGAGTAGTTTTCAGAGGTAAAATGTGGGCTGTCCCTTGCATCCAGGGACATTTGAACAGTTTGGTATGCACAGACTAGTGGAGTCCCACTACAGTCAGGCTTATGCTCCCAGCCCCCCAGTGAAGCCAACCTCCAAATCCCCATGCTCATTCAGATTATGACATAGGCAAGGCCCCTGGAATTCTGCAGTTCTGCGGTTGCGGAATTTGCCGCAGAATTTTCATCATGCCACAGAATATATATAGTGCCACAGAATTCATTGTTTTTTGGTGAATTTTCATATAAATCTACTGTTTTTCCATAGTGTCAGACTTTCTTTCCCATCTCGTTTATCCTGAAGCCCCTCATCTATGCTCAGCATATGATGTCATCAATGACATCACATTATACTTAGCCAATGACAGGACTGCATTCTGCCAGGGAAGTGAATAAATAGTGCCGCAGAAATCAGAAAATGCTGCCGCAGAAGTCAAGGAGCCCTGCCATAGAAATCAGAAAATTCTGCCGCAGAACACCAGGGGTCACATAGGGAAAGGGAGAGTGCAGAGGCGTGCACCATTGAAATAAATGGAGGTATTTTTTTATTACTATTTTATACATTATTGATGGGAAGCTGGAGATTAATGAACAGAAATAATTATATGAAATGTTTTCATGCTGCATGCATAAAACTATCCATGTGATATGCATGCTGCAAGCACAGTTTAAAGGTTAAATTGGAATAGACTGCATGCATGTGGCATGCGTGCAAAAAGCAAGTGGTCACTGATAACTGCACACATAAAAGTTTAGTGACTTGCTCAGGATCACACGGTATAAAAGAGGGGGTAGATGAGATTCAAACCCAGGTCTTCTGGTTTGCAGTTCAGTGCCTTTAACCACTAAGCTATACTGCTTGCATATATATGGCTTGATTATACTTCAATACAAATTTGAATACATCTGTACGCATGCAGCATGCTGCAGCCACTGATATACTTTTTTAGTTTTTTTGTCCCCCTTATCTCAGCTGCACAGATGAACCGTAGCACAAATACCAATGGAAAGACATGTGATTCTTCCCACCCCCAATACACACACTTACCCACAAAACTACTTAATTACTTTTGTCTGGCCTATATGCCTACAATTTTCTCTCCATAGTTTTGAGTGCTTCCATACAAACAGACTTTAAGGGGCAAACACAAAAGAAGCAATGACTCAACACCCAACCTGGGACTTTAGGAGGACTGCTTTTGTCAAAATGGGATAGTGCCTCAGAAAAGCACTAGCAAACAGGCAAGAAGGAGGGGTGAAGCAACAATGGGGAAACATCAAAACTGCCACCACAGAGGCAACAAGCCTTTGTGTAAAGCAAATAAATAAATCAAAATAAAAGAAAAAAAGCACTATGGTTCTCAAAAGAGGTGGCGGGGAAGGTTAGGGAGAAAAATATATAATTCAGGAAGTATAAGGAAACACAGAAGAAGCAGGACAGAAAATAGTACCGGTTAAAGCAGAAGGAAGTAGGGAAGGTAGTCAGAATAGTAAAGGCCCAAACAGAGGAAAAGATAGCCAACTCGATAAAGGAGGGGGATAAAACCTTTTATAGGTACTTTAGGGAGTGAAGAAAGACAAAGGGAGGGATTCTGAGGCTAAATAAAGAGGAGGGTGGGTGGGTAGAGAGGGACAGTGAAAAAGCAGGGATACTGAATAATTACTTCTGCTCATTATTCACAAAAGAAGAGGAGTGGGAGGTATCTAATCCAGTCGATATCAGTCCTTTCACAGAAGAAAGGGTTCTGAAAGAACTCCTAAAACTGAAAGTGGGCAAAGCAATGGGGCCTGATGGGATTCACCCCAGAGTTCTAAAATAACTAAGGGGAGAACTAGTAACACCACTGACTACCCTTTTTAACAAATCATGGGAGGATGGTGTGGTACCTGAGAGCTGGAGGAGGGCAGATGTGATTCCCTTTCACAAAAGTGGGAGCAAGACAGAGGCGGGAAACTACAGACCTTTCAGTTTGATCTCAGGGGTAGGAAAATTATGGAATCACTTCTGAAGAAAAGAAGTGTTAAGTACCTAGAGGCCAGTGGGGCACAGGACCCAAGGCGGCATGGATTCTCTGTGGGAAGGTCATGTCAGATGGATCGAATTGATTTTTTTGAATGGATGACCAAAGTAGTTTACCAGGGAGGGGCTGTGGACATGGCCTACCTAGACTTTAGCAAGGCATTTGACACAGTCCCACACAAAAGCTTAATAAACAAATTAGCCAGCCTGGGAGTGGGTTGCAGGGGGGTAGCCTGGATAAAACATTGGCTGGACAACAGGACACAGAGGGTAATAGTAAATGGAGTCCACAGTGAAGAAAGAGGGGTTACTAGTGGGGTACCGCAGGGTTCAATACTGGCTCTGTCCCTTTTTAATGTCTTTATAAGTGACATTGCAGAGGTTCTGGAAGGAAAAGTATGTCTCTTTGCAGATGACACAAAGATCTGCAACAGGATCGATATATAAGGTGGGGTGGAAAGGATAAGAAGGGACTTATCAAGGTTGGAGGAATGGTCAAATGTATGGCAGCTTAGATTCAATGCAAAGAAGTGCAAAGTAATCCATCTGGGAAACAAAAAGCCAGAGGAAGAGTACACAATGCGGGGGGGAGATACTGACAACAACAAAAATGGAAAGGGACCTGGGGGTAGTTACATTAGATGACATAAAGGTGGGTAAGCAATGTGAAAAGGCAGTAAGAAGGGCTGGAGGGATACTGGGATGCATAGGGATAGGCATCACTAGTAGAAAACAGCAAGTTGTTGGCCCTCTGTACAGACAGTAAGACCATATCTGGAGTACTGTGTACAGTTCTGGAGACCCCATCTCCGCAAAGACATAGACAGGATGGAGGCTGTCCAGAGGAGGGTAACCAAAATGGTGCAGGGTCTGCACCAGAAGACATATGAAGAAAGACTAAAGGAGCTTAAGATGTATAGCCTTGAGGAAAGGAGGGAGAGGGGGGACATGATCGAAACTTTCAAATACCTCAAGGGAATCAACAAAGTCCAAGAGAGTAGCATCTTTCAGAAAAAGAGATGTGAAAGAACAAGGATGCACAATTTGAAGATAGAGGGGGGATGGCTCAGAGGTAATGTGAGGAATTATTTCTTCACAGAGAGGGTTATAGATGCATGGAACGGCCTTCCTGAGGAGGTCATAGAGTCAAAAACAGTGGGGGAATTTAAGAATGCATGGGACAGACATAAGGCAATTCTAGTGGGGGGTAGGAGGAAGTAGGCTGTTGGTTAACTAGGATCTGCAGCTTATCCATTAGGTAGGGAAATGGGCAGACTAGGTGGGCCACGCAACCCTTATCTGCCATCAAGTTCTATGTTTCTAACCACACTGCCAGTCCCTTCCCCCCATGCACGCACACTGTAGTGGATGCAGACACGCTGCTACAGAAAACGCACCAAGTATAGATATAAGTCAAGAGTCTCTTACCCGAGTACTAGGGAGCCATACGTAGAAATCTTTAAGAGATGATGTCCATGGTTCAGAGTGCTGGGGTGTACCCTCTTGAAATGAATGGAGTTAGTTTTTATTACTATTTAATACATTATGATGGTAAAATGGAGAATAATGAAGGCCACTGTTCCACAAACAAGGCCCTTGTTATTTGAGCAGTGGCCTTCATTAATCTCGAACTCTCCATCAATAATGTATAAAACAGTAATAAAAAATTACCCTCATTCATTTCAATGGGGTACATCCCCATGAGATATAGTGTCAGTGGCTCAGTAGGTAGCACACTCGCCTCTGAGGCCGGGAGATCAGAGGGCTGTGGGTTCAGTTCCCACATCTGGCACTTGGGTTAATATCCCAGTACTGACACTGTAGTGCAGCATGAGAGGTGTGCTGCACTTCCGAGGTGCCATCTTTCAGATGAGATGTTAAACCGAGGACCCATCTGCCTAGATTGGTGGTAGTTCAGGTGAATGTTAAAGATCCCATGGCAGTTATCGACAAGAGTAGGGGAATTTCCCTGGCCAAATTTCCCTCATTCACTAAAAATACCACCAACAGCTTAATATGCTTCAAGGTCAGTTGGCATTCATCTGTATCCCACTCCCCCAGGTCGTGCCTGAAAATAGGCAGGATTTGTCTAGTGCACTTTCCCGATCAACAAAAAACTGAATAAAAAAAATAAATAAATAAATACCTGCACTCTCCCTTGTCATATGTCATAATGTGCCTGAGCATGAGGATGTAGAAGTCAGCTTCACTGGGGGGCATAAGCTTAAGTACAGTGGAGTTCTAATAGTTTGTGCATACCGTACCACTCAACTGTCCCTGAATGCAAGGGACAGACTTCATTTTACCCCTGAAAACTGCTCTGCCCCTCATCAGTCCCTCATGGAAAACATGCTGCTCACACAGAGGATTTCCTGTAAATTTAGATTTTACGGCAGGGGCGCCATTTCAGATTTCAGCAGTGGGGAGCCAACAACCAGTGGAGTCCAGGTACCAGTTAGCTGCTAGGTGACAAGCTCTGGAATGTCTGGAACATCTCTAAAAGTTAAAAGTTATTTGTTGTGACTGAAAAGTGATACGCAAATCAGGTGAAATTCAAATGTATAAGATTCATCTGTCTATACCCCAGAGCAGTGCATCAGATTTGGGCTTAAACCCACCCAGTTACTAACTAATTTTGTTCCTGCCTGAAGTTCTGAACCCACCACCAAAACAAAAACATCCAAATTTCTCTCCTCAACTCCATTCCATTCAGTATCCATCCCATGTGGGTCGTGAAGCCACCCAAAGGTGCAAAAATGTGAAAAATGCATCATATTTCAGTCCTTCCTCCTTCCCCAATCCCCCTGTAAAAAAAATTATTTACTTTTATTTACCCGGACATCTGGCCAGAACCTGTGGCCTAGCCCAGTGTGCCACCAGTATAGTTTTCAGTCAGCTCCTCCTCCGTCCTTCTGCAAGAAGCTGGATGCAATAACTGACCACCACAGGTCACCAAAGTAGTCTGCGACCAAGTCACTTAACCAACTGAACCTACCCAACCTGTGTTGCTTGTATCTTGCATGGCTGCTGCTGCACTGTACTGATCAAGGCCTATGAAGGCCACCCACACTGCTGTCACTGCTGCTGTGAGGCCTAGCTTGCTACTGTGGAGGGTGGGCTTCACTGTTTTTCTTTTTGTGAGGTGAGCCTTGTAGAGAAAGTAGGTAGCCTAGTTTCAAGTTAGCTTCTAGCTCACCCCCATCCTCTTCAGCCACCAAGGGAGACGAAGACTCACTAAGAGTATACCAACATAAATGTGCTGCCACAACACTGCTATTGAGAGTTCAGTGCTCACCGACTCCTCCAAGCTGTAGTGTGCAGACTGTCTACTCTGTGGTGGGAAAGACAGTGTCCCTCTCACATGACTCATGTGCTCTTGTTTGGCTGGAGCTCCTCCAAATCACATGTGAAGGTGCCGCCGATAATATGTGGAGAGAGTGGACAACACAATACAGACACAGTTGAGTCAGGAGTGCACCTGCAGCGTGAGCGCAAAACAGACCAGGGGGTACTTATTGGGCAAAAGATTAAATCCAAATTTTATCCCATTATTGCCACACCATAAGAACAACCTAGGCACAGATGGAGGGAGGGCAACTGCCACCCTCTGCCCTACCTAAATGGCACCCTTGTTTTATGGCAGAAATGAATTCTAAGGGGCTAACATCAGTACAAGTAAATTCAATGGTGTCCACTGTGTTCTGAGGTACTGCATCTCCATGTTTCAGAATGTGTCCTGATCATCATGAGGGTTAGTGTCCCTCATTATCCCACATTTTGAGTGTCCATGTCCCTCATTTCAGTGACAAAATGTAAGGTATGATGCATGCTTCCAAGCAGATATGTTGCAAAATAAAATTTTGCTAGTGAAATTTGTGCACAATTGGGAAGTTCACCGTGCAAAATATTTAGTGAATTTTGCAAAATATTTTGGGGCTGCGAAATGCAAAACTTTGTCTGAAAATGTTGACATGTCCCCCCAAAATTTCAAAACGTCACCCAAATATTGTGAAATTTCACTCAAAAATTGTGAAATTTCAAATTTTGTGGCACACTCACATTTTGCAGTGAAATTTCACCATTTCTGGGTGACATTTTGCCATTTTTGAGTGACATTTTGAAATTTTTGGGTAACATTTTGCAGTTTTTGGGCAACCCGAGAAATATTTAACGAATTGCGTAAATTTCACTAAATATTTTGCGTAAAGAAATTTTGCAGTTTTGCACACTACTTCCAAGACCCTACTCAGCACAAAGAGTACTGAGCATGGCCATAGTGTATATGCTCAAGACTGAATGACAAAGGGAAAGTAAGTGAGCCAAATCAGTCATGGAGAAACACATTTGTAGTACTAAATATGCATAAGGAGATTTGCATGGCCCAAAACAAAAAGGTCAGGCTTCACAACACAAATGGCCCTCTTCACACATCTGGAATGGGGGGATGCTGGCTGACAATATCCTAGGCATTTAGTGCAGTAAGCAAACAATACTTTACAAAATAATGGCAATTTAATGACAACAATCAAAAACCATTAAATGACTTGCAAAAAGGATCAGAATTAACTAATTTTAATAGCTCTAATTGCTAGCAATAGACAAATAGAAACTGATTTATTTTTTTAGATGAGATTTGTATTAGCTTAGTTGCTGCACACATGGCAAACGTGGAACATGTGAACCCAATGTGATTTTTAAATGATGTTCACATCAGCTTAACTGCTGCACTCATGTCAAGTGTGCAATACATGAACCTGATATGATTTTTAGAAGATGTTAGCACCAGTTTACATACTGCACATGTCAAGCTTGCAGCATGCAAACCTGATGTGCTTTTTAGACCTGATTCACATAGGTTCACTTTGTATATGGGAACCACATGCAGACTTTGCACAATTAAGCATGTGGCATGCATTCTGCATGTACACTGCACACTTATATTTCTGTAAGGGACTGTTCACATGAGATTGGGATTTTCCCCAGTGTCCTGACCAATATTCACCTTTCCATAAACTGGTACATGCAAATGTCAAAGGCTGTGTATGGATGTTAATGTGTGAAATGGCTACCAATAAACATTTACAGTCACTTCACTACCAGTCTCTTTTAGCTTGTAAAATGCTTTGGGATACAATATGTATGAAAAGTGCAATATATGTTAATACTTTATCAGTATGTGAGTTTGCCATTTGGGTGTTCTCTCTTCCCAGTCCAATTATATCAGACTATGTTAATAAAATATTGCATGGTTTCCCAGGTATATGATAATAAGAGTAGTTCCACTTTCACTAGGGTTGTGAAGACACTTCCAGGAAAAATCATGATTTTCGCCTCTTTGGAACTCTGCTTGTTTGACCAAGGGAGCCGAAAACTGGTACACACAGCCTGTCTGACAGGATCACAGAACTGAGCCAAACTGGGAAAAATCTGTTCTGTGGTTTTTAAGTTGAGGGGTCAAAGTGGCAAAATTATTGCTTTGTAGATCATTTTTGTGCCAGACTGCAATAGAAAAATGGCAATGACTTGAAGTGCAACATTCAGGTTTGTTTGATCCTGTCACGAAGGAGTACTATTTGCTATTTATAAAACAAAAATGTTAAACAGAAAAGTAATGAGCATATGTAGGAGCCATTAATGCGCAGTTCCATTTTTCATGGCTTTTTCATGTTTGTGCATAATCATATGGAATGTGCTATGTACAATACTGTCATATTTTACAGTTCTGCCATCATATTTGACAATCCTGTTGCATATTTGGCAGTTCTGCCATCATATTTGACAAAAATGCTGTCACATGTTTTACAACAATGCTGCTACCAAATTTACAGCACTGTTATCATACTTAATTAGTCTACCTTGAGTACATCAACTTTGTTGTTGTATTTGCAAGAAGTACTTCCAATTTCAGAAATTAAACCCCTGTATCAAAAGTATATTTTTTTTCCCACTAGACACCAGAGTCTGCTTGGCATGGGTATTTGGGTGAGACAGTGGTTGACACTGGACATCAGTTACTGCTTAGCTTGAAGTGAGGTAAGTTAGGGAAGTGCCACAGACATCAGGTATAGCTTGGCTTAACAAATGGGAAACGAGCATGGGTGCCACTGGATGCCAGGAACTATTTGGAACAGGGATGGGTAAGAGGGAGTGCCTCAAGATGCTTTTAACTATTTGGCTTGAGGTGGAATGAGGAACGGGGTGCCATTGACCCAGTCAGCTGTGTGGTATTGGTGGTGTGAGGCAGTAAGACACATTTGCCACCTGGGACTGTATGGCACAACACGTATCGACCTTGCTGGCTGAAAAGATTGACATCACAAATTAATGTACATTTTTTATTCAATATCCTTTTCAATAAGGATTGGAATTAATTGTAATCATCTACATTTAGAGTAGGTAACAGTAAGGATTGAACCACAAGGCTGTAACAGTTGGGAAATGCAATGTTAGGGTAAAAAGCCCCAGAATATTCACAATTACGTGATGTGGTATTCCTGTCGATCTGAATGATGCTCAAAGCAGTACTGGTGCTAACCTGATTTCTGCACTATCTTTCAAGGCACTGAAATCTAATCAGACACAAATGCTTTTCGAGACGGATGCAAAAGTTAAGAGGAATGCCAATGCTTCTTTGAACAATCGATCCAACCCTGAGGTATAGCATACAATCATGAAGATTAACAGGTGACTTTTTACCCTAATGTTCCATTTTCCTACATGTTTTGTTTTCTTTTTAACCCTTACTGATGACTAAACATACTGTAGGTAATACATTATAGGATGATATATTAAACAAGCAATAAGACCTGACAGGGTGTTGGGTATTGGTGGATATCCGCAAACCCAGCAACATAATGAGGCCCAGCACCCCAGGTGGAGGGCCTTACAGACCATAGAAGTTTCAGTATCCACCAATAATCCACACCCTGATGGGTCTTACTTCTCTTAGAAAATGTGTTGGGCAAAACTCAAAACAATAAAGACACAAGAATAAATTACTGCTTAGGGAATGTAAACAGTACCACCACAGATGGTTTCTACCTGTCAGTCATTTCTCTTTCTAAAAAGCAGTAGAGGGTTTGTTTACCATGAAACATAAGAATTCAGTATTCTGGTATTCCACCACTAGAATGCTCCCCCACCCCACCACCAAAATGTGGAATGTTAACATGGAATGCATAAATTTGAAATTCAAAATACAAACCTCTATAGACATGCACTCATAGAGACACACAGGCCTCATATTGGGGCTGGCAGTGTAGCCTAGAGGTTAGAGTAACGAGCTGTGAATGAGCTTAGTACATTCAGCAAACCTGGGTTTGGTTCCGACAACCTCCACTTGTGTACTATGTGACTCTGAGCAAGTCACTTAACCACCTCAGTACCCCCAGGTCACCCCTAAAACAGGCACTTGTGCCTAGTGGGCCTTACCTGGTTACCAAAATAATAAAAAAAATAATAAATATTCAGCCATAGGCTCAATTTTATACTAGGCAGGGTTAGCAGCAGAGATTGCTCTGTCAAGCTGGTTAGGCTATGAGGGGAATTTTTCTTGGTCATCAAAGAAATACCAGAAATAATTAAAAAAAAATAAATCATGCTTGTTATTTTAAAATGTGTTTCTGTATATAAGAAAGGGATCATGAGTAGAAAGAACATGCAATTATTTGTGGGTTTTTTGCTTTTTGTTTTATTTAAGGAAGTTTTATTTTTAAGGCCTAGCTGTTATGTACGTAATAATACCCGACAGGGTGGGTGTTACTGGGATATAACGGACCACCCAAGGGTGTAATGAGGCCCAACACCGCAGGCGGAGGGCCTTATAGCCCCTGGAAGGTCCGTTATATCCCATAACGCCCACCCTGGAGGGTATTATTACACTTAGATAATGGGTCAGAGAGGCCAGTTTTGGAAAGAATGAAAAAAAAAATTAGATATAAAAAAGTAAGTAAAAAGCAACTAAAAAATAATGTTTGCTGTAAAGTAGTCCCTAGTGTGAAATGCTGGAATGACCACTGGAGATCGCTGATGTGTGTTTTTCTATGCAGTTCCTGATTTAGGTTGTGCTCCTGTTTCATCTCTGTGTGACACACACACACACCAACTGAACAATGCTGTGTGAGAACGGGAGAAATATAGCCTAATAATATTTAATGACAGGTACTTGCGTTCCAATGTGGGATGGCTTAGAAGTGTGGAGTGTGTGTGCAGTTGGGTATAAAAGTGAGGATAAGCCTTACAGAGGGAGCGAGTATACTGAGTGATTGAAAGCAGAACATGGAAGGTCAGGAGGTTAAGCGAGCTGGTAACCAGTTTACAAATAGTTGGAACACTGGCAGTTCTGGAGGCCATATCAGGCTGTCGGTGGGATTTTAGTGCTGTAGCATGGTGGGGCTCTGGTTCGGGCTGCTGCCTCAGCAAGCATAGAGAATAAAATGGTGGCTGGCAAGTTTGCTGTGCTGAATGATCGAACTGGCACTTGTTTTGAAGTGGCCCGTTGTTAAGAAATAATGGCCTGGGTGGCTGTTTCAGCCAATCAGGATGCCTGTTTCAGTTTACCCATAATCTAAATAAGAATAAAGGTGACAACAATGTTCATCATGGAAATCAAGAATGAGGAAGGTGGCTGATTAATTTTGAATGTGATATTTCCAAACTCCAGGTGGAATATTGAAGCTCTTTACTGGGGGTATTGGCACATATAATGTACATACTGTATGCTAGTGGAAAGGCAACAGCAGGCCAGAATACATTATTTAACTTGCCAATTTTCAAATTAGTCATAGGGATGTTCCAAATCATGTGGAAGAGTTAATACTGTTTTATGCAATGGGGTGAGTGCATATGCTATCGTATATACAGTACCTGCAAACTCACCCCCCATTATATAACCTAGGCTAGCGATGACCTTCAAACAATGAAATAAACTAAAATAAACACCACAGTAGACACGTCACTGCAAAATAAACCACAGTAGATACACCACAGCCCTGCAGACCCAAACTACTTTCACAGAATGAAAGTAATAAACACACCTCAACATCCTGAAAGCAAAGAAAGCACCATAGGATCCTCTTGCATCCAAACAAACAGAGAGACAGCTTTGAAAACTGAACAGCATAACTGACATTATCTTGAATTCTGTCTTACAGGACACCACTACAGTACGAAGTCGAGGAAGAGACCACGGGTTCTGGATACAGACATGGAATCAGACTGAACAGATAACCACACTGACATATATTTGCACTGAATAGAAGATACAGAGAAGGCAAAGTAAAGCAAAAACTATAGCAATAAACCCAGCAGATATATAAATAAAAAGCATAATGAAGTCACAAAGCATGAATAACAAAACACACATAATCCCCCATACATAAACCCTCACTAAAATAAAGTCACAATACCTTGAAGAGAGCACTCAATTAATGACTCCCAAAACAAAAAAAATAAAACAAATATAAGAAACAAGAAACAAAATATACAAAAAATGCTGAGTATATTTACAAACGCCGCCACACAGTGACACACCCCTAAAACCAGAATAACCATTAGGGGAAAATAAGACCACTGGCATCATTATTGCCAGACTGTCCAAAGTTTTAAAGGGGCATTAAAAACATTTCTTTTTAGCCCTGCATATAATGATTTTTAATGTTGCTGCCTTGGATAGATTTTTAACGTTGTTTTAATTATTTATTGATTCTTATTATGTTATGTACAGGCACTTTGGTTTTGGAAAGGCGCCTTTTCCAAATAAAGTTTGATTTGATTTGATTAGTACCCAAACAAAATAACCAGAACCCAGCCCAAATAAAACAATGAATCAGACTATACAATGTCACACACCCGGAACAACCCTGGAATACCAGTAGGTGGAACAACACCAAGATAACATAAAACCCCACAAAAAGAGCATAATAAAACCCCTGCAACTGAATGTTTAACACCCATAAACACAGAATAACACCACAATAAACATAAGGAGCCCTACTGTATAAATCTCACACATGATGTCCGAGTGTGGAATCGAGGAAATATCTGAATTCATGAATAGTGACCTTGGGAAGCATCACTTGTGGCTCTGCCACTCATGATATTTCCCACTGCCACTATCCACTTATTTAGAAATCTCCCATATTCCGCACCTGCACATCATGTATCCCCTATTTCTGTCTACAGCTGAGTAATACAGAAGGAAAAACAAATGCATGTGTGACAGGAAAAGGGGACCTGATTGATTTATTCTTTTGATTCATTTATTCTTGTCTGTTAGTAAACATTCATCTGTTATAGGTTCTGTTTGGAATGTACAGTATGGCTGCCAGGCTGCATGTACAGGCAGTATGAGGAGGTCACTCACTGTGCAGGGGCTGATATTCTTATGGGGTGGTTAGGAGGAATCACTGACAAGATGACAGTGAGAAAGCAATTAAGTCATATTCCCAGTGGGGAGTCCTTCCTGGGATATGTTCCCATGTCAGACAATGGACCCAGGTGCATGTCATAAAACCTTACTGATAGCGAGGAAGTGCACACACACACAAGGTGGGGGACTGTAGAAACTGTCACTCAAAGGGTTAGGTCACTCCCTACAGCCAGAAGTGTATACATGGTGTGTGTCTGTCTGTCTGTCTCTCTCTCTCTCTCCCCCCCCCCTCTCTCTCTATCTCTCTCTCAAGAAGGAGACCCTGCCATAGGAAACTTGCTGAAAGGTAAGTAGAGCACAGTGTAGGGAAAGTGTCTCTGTAGCTATTGGCAGGTAAGGAGTTTTTTAGGTGAGGAAAGTTCACATTTTTCTAACCATCAACTGTCTGTTTAACTTGCTTTATTTTCCAATTTCTCAGTAAAAGCGTAATCCTTTTGTCTTACTGTACATATATCCTGTTTTTAAATACTTGTAACATCTTCTAGTAGTGAATCTATTTTTGATACAACCAGTGACTGCTTCATTACTGAAAGGGTAATTTTATTATTTCTGCTGAACTCTGCAGTCTCAGTCTCTAAAGTGTACTGTACCAATAGTTACTGTGTTGACCGTCCTGACCTTGTGCAAAGGACAAAAAGGCAGGTTTCCAGATTCCTGGAAAAAATTAGATGGTGACAGAAAACTAGAAGTCCCCCGATCAAAACTGTCCTGTAAGCTGGGATGGGCCAAAGGGCAGTTTTTGTCACAGCATGTTTCAAAAAACAATTTTTTAAGCTTGGTTTTATAATTGTGATAAATGATTCTTAAATGACAGTATTAAATTACAAAAATAAGTCTCTTGTTATTAAATGATACTTATAATTCAATAATGTGTATGACGAGGGATCCATTCCATTCTTTACTGAAAAGTAAAGTGACCTATTTAAATAGCAATGGGATCCAATGGTTAGAATTCAGAATTGTGAAAGAAGAGACTGGATCATGGGTACAAATCCCACCATAACCTCTGGCTCAGTGTGTGAACCTAAGCAAGCTTAGTCATCTTGGCATTTATTGTTTAGAAGCAGGATACCATTGTTAACAAAATATTACAAATAAAAGATAGATAATGGGGTCTGTAGGCACAGTGCATGTTTGAGATATAAAAGACTCTCATTCATTTCCCACACAGTGCTTTACTGTGAGGCCTTGAGAAAATCACTTAACTTTCTGCATTTCAATACTGCAGTTGAAAGACTGAGTAAAAACATGACCCAGCTGAAAATGACATGTTGCATTTCAGTTACATTATGCTGGATCAATATATTCTAAACCAACAGCTCTCCAAAAAGTCAGTTCATAATGAATAATACTCCTAGATCCTATAGAACGCCAAACAAAATATTTAGGTGTAACCGGGTTTGGAAAAAGATTAATCACCTACTGTTTAATCCACACTTTCCTCCTGACAATGTGCAGTTTTCATATTACAGACCAGGGTGTATAATCCATCACAGCAATCTTGTGGGGTTGGTGGGGGATGGTAAATCCAACTTTTCATGGGATCTTTAGAGCAGTGACCCCTTTCACTAATAAACACACATACAGCAATACACAGCAAATACTCCACTGACTCCATAGGGTACATGGCAGAAAAGGGCAAAGTCATCAAACTTTGCTCTGCAAATTAATTCGTGAATTTTGCACAATTCATGAAATTCACGCAATTTGTGGAGTGCAGATCGACCGCAAAGTGTGAAATTTCACCATGAAATTCCACACTGCGTGGCAAAATTCTGCACTTCACAGTTTAGACTTTGTGATTTGGGTGAAGTTGAAGTTTCTTAGGTCTGGGAAAACTTTGCAAAGCTCCACAACGTGCAAATTTTTGTCACTTCGCGTGAACTTTGCCAGCGAATTTAAACTTTGCCACATCTCTAGTGCATGGTCTAGATTCCACACAGTTATAGGGCCAAGTAAATGCTATCAAGAAAATTGATACACAACAGTACAAATGCAAAATGAGAGAAGCAGAATAATGCAAAATCCAGGGTTAGCCATGCTTTCAGGGCAGTGAAATACATACAGGTAACTTGAACTTTTACTAGAGAGACAGGCACAGGTGTTTGCATTTGTTGTACAACCTTCTGATCCATTTGGCTGCACACAAGTGAAAATGTATGTTAACTGCTTCAAATTTTATGGTCATGGTGGCACTTTGCCAGCTAAATACAAATGCGTACATGCACACAAACCCTTCTCTCCTGACATGACCTGAAAAGGTTTTCCTGGTCATGCCTTTTCTGTTTCAGTAGAGACAACACCCCAGATTCCCTGCAACCTACAGTACCCTGGTTGGGGGTTGCTAAAAGCCACACACCTACAAGGCCACACCTACACTACATGGGGGCCATCAGGAGCACTGCCATGCCCCACTCTTCATCACTGCCCCCTTACCAAAGCTGTAAGCCTGCCTGTCCCACATCAGCAGACAGTTAATCTGGCAATAACTCCTTTAGTGCCCTGCCTTAGTGACTCTTTGCATGTCATCCATTGGAAAATGACTCCCGTGGCTCATACTATAGTGCTGCATAATGCTACCACCTACCCACAAACTTAGGGAGGGTCTGGTTCAATGGCATCAAAATGAGTCAATGGTTAAGCCCAACAGCTCATCAAAGCAACCCCCATAGTTTAATCTTTTATTCTAAAAAAAGAAAACGAATACACATTTTCTGAGTAACACATTAGAACAGCCAAAACTAATATTTGCAGGGTTTAAGTTTTAGGAAGAAGTTGTTTTCTAGCTCATAAAAAAATGTATTGTACCATACTGACTATGATGCAGGTACTGTATAAACAAACCTAAGTTAAACCATGGATCACTGTTTGCTAAATCCCATTTCACATGTGTTGTATCTAAATTATAAACCATGACATCATGCTTAGCCATTCAGGATTGGTTATTTCTAAACATTCCAGGTGCTCTTATAACCATAAGAGGGTGTCTCATGCATATACTGTATTTCTAACATTCTGAAGTGCTAAGTTCTGCTGACCAGTCTATTTCCCATAAAGGGGACTCTCTAATACTAGTACTCTGCTTAGTAAAACATTTTGATTTTGCGTCCAAATTCAATTTTTTTTAAATTAAAGTATTTAACATGATTTGTAATATGATTACATGAACAGTTCCCATGTCTCTATGGTTGTAGACACATCAACTGTACATATAAGCATCAGCAACTGTATATATAAACATTTAGATGCTTCACTGGGATTTCCCCCTCATGGGACTTCATTTGAGAACCTTTACCCTAGTCATATTGGCCTTAACCCTTTTACTAGCTGCTGAAGACACAGAAGTCACCCCTCACTCTAGTTTGTCTCTGCCGGTTCCACGTCAAGACCATGCAAACAAAGACAGCACAGTTACTAACAGTGCCATCAGTAACAGGAAAGAAGGAAGCACATCTGTGTAAAATACACAAGATTAAAAACTGCATCAAGGATATGAGTGATCACGACGGAGCTGTTTCTTGACCCTTTGCCATTTTGGATGGTGCAGCTCTGATGGGATACTGTCTGAGCCTCCTTCTTTCATCTATTCCCCCTTGGCAAGGTGTTAAAGGACATAAAAATGCCCACTTAAATGTGAGAAGCCTCATCCCTAACTTGGATGAGCTTAGATCCTGGGCTAGTTACTTCAAATCTGATATTTATGGCATCTCTGAAACCTGGTTAAAGCCTAATATACTCAATAACCACTGTGCCCAACTGGGCTGTAATTTGTTAAGATGTGATGGGATCTCTTCAAAGAAAGGAGGGGACACCATGTTTCCCTCCTCCCAGAATAGGCCCAATTTATGAGCTGTGTCATGCTATGGTAATTTTGAGTAATTCAAAGAAACTCCACCTCTTCTGTGAATATATACCACCTGCTGGTAGTCATCAAGTGCTTCCATCCCTTATCAGCACCACTGGCCTACTCGCTCAAGGTAATGAGTTCATCCTCTCTGGGGTCTTTAATAGTGACTGGCTAAAATGTAATCACAATACTATTGGGCTGCCTCTCAATAAGTTACAGCTCACTTACATTATTTCCAACCGCACCAAGATATCTATCAATGGGTAATGTGTCACCTTTATTGATTGGTTGCTAGTGTCTAGGATGAACAGAGCAGTATGTGCAGGTGTACTCTTGGTTGCTATCAGTGATCACTCCCCAGTCTCTTGTGTATGGTGGGCTAAGTCTCCTATGGTTCCCCCTCATCTAATTAACTTTCATGGCTTCTCTCACTTTGACCCCATTCAGTTTAAAAATGAGAGATAACCAAGACTGGTCTAATCAGTGGGCTACAACCAATGTTAACCTGTCTGTTTCATATTTTTGTACAATATTTGCTGGTCTCCAAGAAAAGCACACTCCACTAACTACTAGGAGGGTTTGAGGTTTGCTAACCAAATGAGTGGATCACCCCTGTTGTCCTTATTTAAAAAGAAAGACAAATGCTGGGCTAACTTTAAGGCCACCAACTCTGCATTTGATTGGATAAGATGAAGAACACTCCGAAAAGAATGCTAACAGGCCGTACAGCAGAATAAATGTAGCCACTGTAAAAAGCTGTCTGAATCCACCATTGATAATTCACATTACTTTCGGAAATGTATTAAAAAAGCATGGGTCAGGGTGGTACCCTCACTCCCATTGAAACAAACATTGGAGTAGTAAATTGTAATGACCAAATCACAATTTCAAATGCCTTCAGTGATTTTTTTACTGACTTTCCAGCTTATACAGGGTCAATTCCCGTCTCCTTGTCTAATCTGGCATCCTCTTCCTCGCCTGAATTTGTGCAACATCCATTTCAATTTAAAAGCATCAGGGTCTCTGAGGTGTGCAAACTCTTGAAGCAGATCCCAGAAGCTAAATCTACTGACTCAGATGGGAGCAAGTAGATGCCTTAAGATTGCAGCTAATGAACTGGCTTCCATGATAACTAGAATTTTTGATTTGTCCCTCTCCTCTCACATTGCGCCTAAACTCTGAAAGATGCCTTATATTGTATCTGTGCTTAAAAAAGGTAACAATAAAAATATCTGCAACTACAGACCTCTTGTTATTCTACTATGACCTAATAAGATTAGGGAAAAGATTGTTGCCACTCAACTGTCAGGCCATCTCTCAGCCCATGATCACCTCTCACCAGTGCAGCATATTTTCTACTGGAACCACAGTACTATTACGGCCCTACTTACCTTTACAAACAGCATTTCTTCTGCATTTCACAGAGGGGAGCTGACAGGTGATGTTTTCGCTGCCTCACAAAGGTCTATGACATGTTTGATCACACCCTACTTTGCAATAAATTAGAAACTTCAGGCATACCATATCTGACACTGCCCTCCCCTTGTTCAAAAGTTACTTGTCTAATAGACAACAATGAGCCAGTTTCAGTTCCTCCCTCTCTGACCCTGTCCCATCACAACTGGGATCACACAAGGTTCAGTACTTGTGCCCCTTCTTCTTCTCCTTCCAGATAAACTCAGCCCATCATTGTATTTTAAACAACATGCCAATCTTGTATGCTGATAATCTGGTGTTCTTCTCCAGTGCCTAGAATGTGCTTGACAGCAACAAAAAATTGTCATCAGGCTTACATGCTGTTGATAAATGGCTTCATGAAAACAGACTTTTAAAGAATGCTATAAAGTCACAGTCTATGCTGTTTGGGTCTACCCCTTGGCTAAAGAACAGCCCAAATCCTCTTATAGTTATATGTGATAATAGTATGCCTTTGGCCACTGCCCTCTGTTTTAGTTAGCAGGGCATTACGCTTGACCCCTCTCTGGATTTTGAACTCTATGTGGCATCCACCTGAAAGGCATTGAATGCCAGACTAGGGCTTTCTTATATGGATACCCACAATCTCTATCAGTGAGCTCACTTTGCCACTGCCTGGGGCATTTTTCTTCCCAAACTCTCCTATGGTTTGCCTGTTTTTCAGTAGCTTCCAAGTCAATATTACTAAAAGGGGATGTGGCATTTAATAATGTCTGTCACTTTGCCCTGGCTAGTAATTGACATATCTGTCACTGTAATCTGTCCTTGAAGCTTGGCTCGCTCCCTCTGTCTGCAATGTGTGATCTCTCCCTCAGTGGTATCATCCACAATACTGTTCAGAATCAGCTGCCACTGCTGCTTGCCCCCCTACTGATGCCCTATAGAAACACCTGCCCATTAAGATCGACTCTTCTCAACCTCTTAGGCATACCCAGGATGAGAACCAAACAGTGTGAGACAGCTTCCTCTGCTGCTGCCCCTGAACTACAGGACACTATACCTACCAAAATCAGACACTGTGCTGTCAATTGGACCTTCCAAAACTGGTACTGCTCTCAACTGTAACAGTTGGCTGTATGTAACTGCTTCTAGCCATAAAGCTCTGACAAACATTTTTGCTTGTGCTTACGAACATTGTGTACCTGGTATGATGAATGTACATCTATATTTTCCATTGTGTTTAATTTCATTGTAACTGCACCTTAAACATGGACTCCTACATGTGACACTGCCCTCCTCTTGTTCAAAAGTTACGTGTCTAATAGGCATAGAATCAGCTGTGGCCTGTGGCCAGAATAGTGGGAATCATCTGGGAGAACAGCATGAAGGAGGAGGTAGGGTCATAGTTATGAGGGACTCAATGCTAAATGGGATGAAATGGAGTGGCAAGAGCATCAGGAATGGCCAAATGTGGGTGGAATGCATGCCAGGCATGACAATGGGTAGGGGGAGCCAGTTCTTTCTTAAGTGTGTGGGGAGGGAAAGGGAAAAACTGCATATAGCGGTGGATCTAGGCACGAATGACCTAGAGGGAAGCATAGTAGGGGAGATGCAAGAGAGGTTTGAGGAAGTGGGGAGACTGCAGAAAAGCAGGGTGCTCAGTTGCTTTCTCAGAAGTTCTCCCAGTACCCAGGGCAAGTTCAGCCAGGAAGCAGAGGATAGTGGAGTTCAACATATGGCTGGGGACATGGTGTCAGTCCAGGGGATATGGTCTGGTGGAGGAGTGGGGTGGAACGTGGGATAATAAGAATCTGTATGCCCCAGACAGGCTACATTTGTGTAGGGAAGGCTCGGCAGTCTTGCAGCAGAAGCTGGGGGAGTATATGGTGGCCAAGATAAAGTTAAACTAAGTGGGGGGGGACAAATTATGTCTTCAGGCCAGGGAGGCCAATAGGCCTCCCCCCAGACAGGATGAAAGGGATGGGGGGAATTCAAAAGGAGGAGATGATAAAGGTGTAAAGAAGAGAAGGGAAGGGTGAGGTACATAGTGGAGGGTGGTTTCCCTGAATGCGAGGAGCCTGGGGAATAAAGCTACTGAGTTGCAGGTGCTGATGGCAGAGAGGGAGGTGGACATAGCTGCCATCACTGAAACCTAGGACACCTAATACCATGACTGGGACCTGCAGTTCCTGGGGTACAGGCTGTACCAGAAGGACAGGGAAAAGGGAGGGGGGTGGCTATTTATGTGAAGGAAGGTATACTATGTAGCAGGCAGAAAGGGGAGGAGGGAAAGGCAGAGACCTAATGGCTACAGATCCAGGACTCAAAGGGAAGGAGAGTTAGGTTGGGGTGGTGTATAGGCCACCATCTCAAAAAGAGGATATTGATAGGGAGTTGGGAGAGCAGATAAGGAGGGTCAGTGCAAAGGGTACCTCGATCGCTGGGGAACAGGTCCTCCTGGAGACTTTCCAGTACTGCTTCCTGGTGCAGATGGCTAGGGAACCAACCAGGAATGGGAACATACTTAACCTTGTGCTGACAAATGGACAGAACATCTGGGAATTGAGTGTGGAAGACCCCCTGGTGGGGAATGATCACCACACAGTGTGGTTCTCACTCAGTATGGGTAAAGAGACAGCCAGTACAAGGACATAGGTGATGCACTTCAGGTGGGCAGACTTTGGAAGGATGAGGGAAATAATGGGGGGCACCTCACCAATATCCACCCACACATGGATGCTAACCAGAAATGGGAGATTATCAAACTTGAGTTAGCAAAGGCCACCAACACTTGTTCAAACTTCCAGAGCAAACAGGTCAGGTCTAAGAGACCAAGCTGGTTAACCAGGGAGGTGTTAGGGAGAGTTAAGGAAAGAAGGTCTGCCTTCAGAAAATACTTGAGACCCAAACATGAGGAAGATAGGGAAGGGTACATGAAGAAATCAAGAGAGGTGAGCAGATCAGTCAGGGCAGCTAAGGCAACAAGGGAGCATAGGCTGGCACAGGGGATCAGAAAAGGGGAAAAGGATTTCTTCAAGTACATAAGTGAGAGAAGAAGCTGTAAGGATCAAATTGTTAGGATAAAAGTAGAAGAGGGTGGGCGGAGAAGGGGGTGGAGCAGACAGAAGCACTCAATAATTATTTCTGTTCTGTGTTTACCAGGGAGACGATGTGGCCAGTGCCGCTGGGGAAGGGAGGAGTGGCAATGGGAGGGGCAAAGATAACAGATGGTGAAATCCCAGTGAACAGAGTCCTGCATGGCCTTAGTGCTCGAGAGTATATACCCCAAGGTGCTGAAGAAGTTGGCAGAGGTCCTGTTGGGACCACTGGCAGTCTTGTCCAACACCTATCTGGGGACTGGATGCATACCCCAGGACTGGAGAATGGCGAATGTGGTGCCCCTCCAAAAAAATGGACCCAAGGATGTACATGGGGACTATAGACCAGTCAGCCTCACCTCCATGGTGGGGAAGCTGATGGAGACTATCCTCAAGGAGAGGTTAGTAGCCTTCTGGAGGAGAATGGTCTCCAAAACAAGAGGCAGCATGGGTTTGTCTCAGGTAGATCCTGTCAGATCAACCTGGTTGACTTTTATGACTGGATGACTAGGGCTTTCGACAGGCCAGGCAGTGGACATCCTGTATCTGAACTTCAGCAAAGCCTTTGATTCGGTGCCCCATGGTAGGTTGATTAGCAAATCAGGATACCTGGGGCAGGAGAGAAGCTGGTGGAGTGGGTCAAGTAATGGCTATGGGATAGGCAGCAGAGGATAGTTGTGGGGGAACCCTCAACTCCAAGGGCTGTAACCAATTGAGTTCCTCAAGGCTCAGTACTGGGTCCTGTGTTGTCTGGCATCTTTATTACTGACATCTCAGATGGGATTAGGAATAAGATCAGCCTTTTTGCTGATGACATGATGATGATCGGTGCAGTGGCGGACAATTACTTATGGCATCTCATTTCCTCATAAACTGCATTTCTGGATGCCAGATAAATTGATCTTTAGAGTATGCAGTGAGCAGAAAGAAGCAATACAGAAACCAATGGAGCCATAGGTTTTACATGGAATACCTTTGATGACCCGGATGTGATAAGGAAAAAAGCAAGAGAGAGACTGCAGGTCGGAGAAGGAGAAATTTTTGCAGCGGCGACTGCTACGAGCAATATTTCAAGCAACATCAGTATCAGGTCAGCATTCCACTTGTTTGAAAAGTTGTTGTTGAAAGAAATCAATCTTACCTATGATATTTCCACTATTGATGAGTATACAGAGAGAGGTTTGGCACCGAGGGGGTTGTGTATTCAAATTTCTCCCTCAAGTGGTATTGATGAGTTCCCATTTAAAGAAGAATGGATTCGTGCTGCTTGTGAATGCTCTAAAGTATTTTTGGAACTTTTAATCAAATTTGACAAACTAAAGTATAATCAGCTTGTGAAGGACCTTAATGAGGTTAAATCACCACTAGCAAAATTCAATGATCATGTCGAGATTAAAGATCTGGAGCTAAAATTGAGAAATAAGGTTCAAAAATATGAACTTGAAATTATAGAGAAAAAACTGCCATAAAAGATTATGAAAAAGGTCACATTACTGCTTGGGCCAGAGAACACTCTGTCAGTAGAGGGTGCTCTCGAGTACGCTTTCAATCTAAAAATAAGAATAGTAACAAAAAACAAGCGGCTGGTAATCATGAGAACTTGGAAAGAGACATAGCTGAAATGAGGCCTTTTTTAGATCAGGCTATAACAAGACAACAAATAGGAAAAGAAAGACCAGAAGAGGGAGAAGAGGAGGTCAGAGCGTCTTCAAGGATAGAAAGAGTATTGAGAGCACAGAACAAGGAGATCAGTAAAAAGTTATAAACTTGTCTAAATATATCCTTAAGCCTACAAAAACTTCACTCCTTCATAAATGACTGAATTTTGTGCCTACTCCACTGGTGAATGCATTTAAAATATTTGTGCACTTACAAAAATGTTTTTGAAAAATCAGATTAAAAGCATTTTTTCATCAAAAACAAACATCTGCAACCATGGGAGGGACACTAATAGAAGACATGAAATACTGAAGATTGAGATTTGCTCATTTCAGCGATACAAGATGAAGCTGCACAAACCAAAAAGACTGGATCTAATATGGATTTAGACTTTGAAATAACTAACATTGATGTGGATACTGAGCTTAATTTGGACATGCTGGAAAAATTGATTTTAGCTGAACAAGTGGAGACTGATTTGTTAACTCCTCAGTCTCAACTTGCAGGTAATACCATACTAAATGCTAATCGATATATTTCAGTTTTGAGAAAAAGTAAATTTACAGGTGCTTCTACTTTTTGTCCAAATGTATTCAGTCCCAGCATACATGCATTTGAAAGGGTGGTGAACAAACAGGCACAAGAAATTTTGAATAATAAGACTAACCCCAGATATTATAATCTAACATGGGATGAGAAAATGGTCCTGGAAAGTCTCTCTAAAAATCAGCACATAGTGATTAAGCCAGCAGATAAAGGGGGTAATATTGTAGTGATGGATATTGAACACCCTAGCAATATAGTTTATACTTTGCTAAATGATGCTACTCACTACTGTAAACTACCCTCTGATCCGACTCAAGCTTTTAAAAGGGAATTATTCCAACTACTCAAACACACTGTAGATAGTCGTTTAATCTTAGAAAAAGAATATAATTTTATTTGGCAAAACTATCCCACTATTCCAAGCTTTTATATTCTACCTAAAATCCATAAAGATATACTTAAACCACCAGGCAGACCTATAGTATCAGGATGTGACTTTCTCACACAAAATCTAAGTAAATTTATCGATTTCTTTTTACAGTTTCAAGTTATAAAACTTCCTTCGTATATCAAGGATAGTAAAGATGTACTAAATATTACAAAAAACAGAGTGGAAACTGGGATATCACTGCCTTAGCATTGATGTTGAATCTTTATATACTTCAATTCAACATTGGATGGGTTTGGAGGCAGTAAGATAGTGGACGGAAGAATTATCTAAAATTGAAGATATTCCACATGAATTTATCGTGGAAGCAACTGAGTTTTTGTTGACACATAATTATTTTGAGTTTAGAGGTGAATTTAACTTGCAGAATTGTGGCACTGCTATGGGTGCATCAATGGCACCAACCTATGCCAAACTGTTTGGGGGATTTTGGGAAGAAACTGTTGTGTTTTCTACCACTAATCCATTCGTTAAAAATATTGTACATTGGCGTCGCTTTATTGACGATATCCTATGTATTTGGGAAGGACCAACTGATGACATTTCTGAATTTATGGAATGGCTCAATAACAACACATATAATTAAAAATTCACATATGTGACTGATCCATGGAGTATTTTCTTTTTAGATCTCTGTCTTTTTGTCAACAAAAATAAGATACAGACCAGGTGTTTTAGAAAAAGCACTGCCACCAATTCACTACTATTGGCTAGTAGTGCACACCCTCGTAGCCTAAAAAATTCCATCCCATTTGGACAAATATTGAGATTGAGGAGAAATTGTAGCTCAGATAATGACTTCATTCTACAAACTGATGAACTCTTAAAGAGATTCGAAGTCAGGGGTTATGATAAAAAAATTTTTACAACAAACAAAAGAAAAAGTAAAAAGAATGAGCAGAGATGATCTTCTCAAACAAACAAATAGAACAAATGAAACACAAGACAAAATACCATGTACATTTGTCACAGATTTTTACCATGTTGCAGGTCAGATAGGTAATGTAGTACATAAAAATTGGCTTATCCTATTGGGGGACAACATGGTGGGTACATCTGTGGGTTTCAAACCCAGGGTCACTTTTAACAGAAGTGAAAACCTTAGGGACAAATTGGTCCATAGTAGGACTCCTGCTTTGACCAAAACTACCAATACATGGTTGCCATGTCGTTCTAGTGACTACTGTAGATGTAGCAATTGCAATATTTTCAAATATGGTGTACCAGCTAAGGAATTTATACATCCCATATATATGAACATCAAAGCTGAAATTAGGGAAATTATTACATGTAATACCCCATATATGTTGTTTATGTATTATGGTGTACTTGCAATTTGATTTATGTAGGTAAGACTGTTAGACCTCTAAAACAAAGAATACAGCAGCATATTCGCTCGATTGTGAATAATAAACAAGACACTCCAGTTGGCACACATTTCTCAGATCTACATAGGTCTAAACCAGATGGTCTGAAATTTATAGGACTGGAACATGTGCCACAAATAAAAAATGGAGGTGATAGATCAAACTTATTATTACAACATGAGAGCTTTTGGATTCACACTTTACATAGTGTGAAACCACAGGGACTTGATGACAAGTGGGATTTGAAACCTTTTTTAAAGTAATCAAAAATAAGCAGAGTTATCTAAGTTAAGATTCTTATATGATATGATGCTGAATTTGCACTCTGCATATTTTGAAAAGATAATATATGTTTAAAAATACAGATTTAAGAATTTTATAATATATTGCATTTGTTAAATAATGTCTCTTTCTTTTTCATAGGCTCATTTCATCTCATCCAGCTGTCCTCCAGCTACCTGGTCCTTATTTACTAGGAGGTCCTGTATTTTGGTTGCCTTGCAGTCTCTTTTTGCCTATAACCAGGATTTGCTGGAGGTTTGGCCTATGTATTCATTTCATTCATCATTTGTCATCTTTTCTGTCAGTGTGTCTTGAAATTTACATACACGTTGGTGTTTATATTTAAAGATGTATGTGCTGTATTACAATAGCACCATCTAGTGACCTAATGTAGGTATCACACTGTGCACAGATTGAAATGACTCCTTGAATATTCACGAGTGATTTTTTTTGACTAATTGATTGATTGTTTAAATTAAATAGACTATATAAGGGTGCTATCCAGGATGTAACCTTTACCCCCTGATGAAGACTCATTTGTGAGTCGAAGTGCTGGGGCAAGTTAGTGCTTTGTTTTGTATGTATGCCTGTTGATCCTTTCGTTCTCTAGAACACAATAAATATTTGCATATCTATCGGTTTGGACCTGGATTTTTCCTAGCACGGGTAAAGAGTGCTGAGCTTTTTTTGGACTTGCTAAATATTTGGGGCTGGCTACCCTTTAGTCTCAGCACCACCCCACTGTTTTTCTGACCGCAGCACGTCTGTTTGGTTTTATTTAATCCCAAGTCTACCCTGGCCAGACTGGATCCACTCTTTCACTCCTTCTGTATGTCTGCCCTGGATTGCCCACTGCCCCGGACCCAGCACTGCCACCTCTACACCGCTCTCTCCTTTCCCTCCCTTGAAGCCAGACAGCTTTGCTAAGTACTGGCTGGGCTCCCTCCCATCCTACCTTACGTCTCTTCTCTTCTCTCCTCTCCTTCAAACTCTTCCTACTCTCTCCGTAGCTCTAACCTCTGCTCTCTAACTCTCCCATCCAGGTGCACCTCGGCTGGGCAAGCTGCTTTCTCTTTCTGCCTTCCCAAACTCTGGAACTCCCTCCCTCCCTGGCCCTATTCATACTGCTACCTCCATCCACTCCTTTTCCAGTCATATACACGATTACTCCGCCCCCTCCTGTAACTGCCCTTGATTCACCCCCTGTTACTGAGCCCATACCTTCTCTTCCTGGGTCTTCACCCCTTTCTCTCCCCACCCCTCCTACTTTCATACTACATATCTCCCTCCCACCTCCTCCCCCATTCCTCTACCTTCTCTACCTACCCACCCTAATTCTGGACCTCCCTTGTCTCCCTCCTATGATCTACCTTCTCCTTTCTCCCCCCCTCTCTACTATTCTCTTTGCCCTTTACTACACTACCCTTAGCCACTTGCACTAACCTGGTTCATCCCATATTCTTGTAGGCAAATGTTGCATATTGCTGTTGCTGCATTTTCTGTACATAATCCCTATGTATATGTTCTTGTACATTCAATGTATATTACTCAATGTTTAATATATGATATATTGTATGAAAGTGTGCCTTAATATGAGTATACATTCTCTGTAAATATTTTTTGTATTGTATGGATATGTATTTCCCCCGCTACCCTCTCCCCGGGATGCGTCTGGAAATGAGTTGTTTATGGCTCAGTATGTCTCTCCTGGTGAAACTTTTGAAATAAATAAATAAATAACCCCTGTTATGTCCTCTGCATACCTTGATCTGTCTTTTCTCCCTTTGGTTCCTCAGTCACTTTGCCACAGCCATGAGAGACCACCAGGGCAATATAAGGTAACAGATAGAATCCTTGGCAGTAGCAGAGCTACAAGTCCCTCCAACTTTGCAGCTGCCACCACACCACACTGACCCATGATCCCAGCCCAGGACTAGCATGTGGGATCAGGATCACAGAAGAAAACACAGTTGTGTGCACAGCAGCCCCCACCCCACCCCCACTTTCCCAGGAAAGGCAGCAGGGCCTAGATCTGTCACAAAGGAATACTTTTATCAGTGGGATAACAGCTTGACCAAGGGGTGAAGATTACATAATAATGAGCCAGAACATTATTTAAAACAGTTGTTGAAAAATAGAAGCTAGTCATCTTTAAAAAGAAAAGCTAATTTAAAGGTTTAAACTTAATATAAAGGGTTTGTATAAACAGAATACATAAAGACAAAATATGTCATTCATAACCACTCATGAACTGTGAGACTTTCATACAGTAAGTCATGATGCGCTTTGCCATTTATGAGTTATGGCCCCACCCCTAGCTCACTTATATAAATTGCATGCTTGCTGTCAGGTCATTGTGAATCCAATACTTATTTATAGAGGGGGCAGTGTGCCTATAAAATGGTTTTAAAAGTAAATAACAACAAAAGAAAAGAGACATGAAAGCAAAATCCGAATCCCGTCATAGTGTAATTTGATTGCATTATAATAATGGGGTCACATTTTTTTCCCATACAAAAAATCAGGTGTAATTCACTGTTACTGCCAGCTAGTTATAACAGTGAACATGTGCTGGTCTTTCCATGGGAAACCCACAAGCCAGATGGTGGCCTACACTACTCTGCAGTCTTTCATAGGTACCACTGTTAAAACACTTACCCATTCTTGCCTTCCCTTTCTCTGGAGACACTTCCATGTTTGGCAGACTGCTTTTCTCCCTGTCTTTCTCTCTCTCACTCTCTTCAATCCCTCCATCTGTAGGTCACAAGCTATCACCTTGTAACAAGCGATTGTGATGACTATGGCAATTTTATTTTCAACCTGACCTCAGCTAAATCTCTTAAAAAACAGTTCATATTTTAAAATGTTCTGGCTTTCCTATAGAACTTTATTGTATGTTAGTAAGGGTTAGCACATTTAGACTGTTCTGCCTTCTCTTTCCTGACGTGTTCTCTGATTTTATTTATTGAACATATCGAAACTACAAACCTTTGAGTCAGAGACTCTTTTGCAGAGACTCCATGTCAAAATACAAGTTAACTGTGCAATACAAATTAAAAGAGCAAGTGGATACATGAGGTACAGAGCTGGGTACAAGACATACAGAGGGTAGACAACCATGCCTTGAGTCACAACAAGCAGATAAGCAACAAACCATATATTACATTAGGATAGTACAATAAGTAACATAGAGCAGCAATATATTTGAAAACACTCAGGAGCAGGTACAAGCTTATCATTTTAGACATGAGGGGGACCACTCTGGAGGCAGCTACAGACACAGCATTTTAGAGACAGGGAGAAGGTATGGAGGAGGAAAGGAGAGGAGTGGTGAGGGTTGCCGTCGAAAAATACTTTGTCCGTGAAAACTAGTAGAGGAAAAAGTAGGTGTTGTAGGGGGTGATTTGGTGTGCCATGAGTGAAAATGTTTTGCAGTGTTCAGTAGAAAGTGCTGATAACTTACACACAATTTTCTAATGAAGTTTGATGACATTTTTAATAAACAAATCGTAGCATTCCCTGCTTCTTTCATTGTGTCTCTTAAAAATGGAGTGGATCAACAGGCTGCTAATTATATAGTAGCTTAGATGAAAAAATGTAACCCCAGCACCTATATAAAGCAATACATAGAGTGGTGTTTAAAACTCAAATGTTATACACACCTCCAGTGCTGGATGCTTGTATAAGCCTCTCAAGCTTCACTCTCGGGTTTAGAGTTGTGTGAAAAAAAATTCCTCCGGTAGAATTTCTACAAAAGTCAGACTTTCACTTCCGCAAATGTTCAGAAATAATTTTTGTAACTTTCGTGAAAATTCTGCCTTAGAATGGCCAAATTCATGTACAGAAGGACTGCAGTTTAATATTAAACTGAGGGGAAAAAAATTCTGCAGAACTGATCACTGTCAGTCAGGTCAGTTCTGTAGAATGTCTTACTCACAGACAGTTTAACATTTCCATCTCCCTTGTATCTAGTGGTCCCCCCCCCCGCCGATCACTGGCCTGATATAAGCATGCCCTGGTGTCTAGTGGTTCCCACCATTGCCACCAGCCTGCTGTAAAATAAAAGTACCTTTACCTGCTGTCTAGTACCCCCTCCCCACAGATCAATAGCCCAATGATTAAACACAATCTTTACCTGGCATCTAGTGGACCCCCCTCCCTATCCCCGATCCCTTATAATATAAAAAAAATGATGGTCCATCCATTAGCCCATCCTCAATAAGTCCATCTACTCCCTGGTGTCTAGTGGACCCCCTCCCTATGTCCAGTCCCTTATAATATAAAAAAAGTTAGTCTAACCATTTAGTCCATCCCAATAAGTCCATCCATTCCCTGGTGTCTAGTGGAACTCCCTCTCTATCCGTATTCCCCCAAACAAAAGTAAAACTCAATCCCTGGTGTCTAGCAGAGCCCCACAGAGCCCCATGACCCCACTCCCACCTACTCAAGCCAGCAACCATCACAGCCCTCCTCTCTCCACCATGGCTGGCTGCCAACTGAGCTATTAATGAATGGGCGCGTACATGTACAAGCACACTCTCATTCATTAATAAGTCAGTCAGCAACAAGCCATGGTGGAGAGAGGAGGGTTGTGCTGCTCTGGCTTGGGTGGGGGGGGGGGTGGTGGAGCTCACCCACCTACCTACCTGGGTGGGAGGGTGGGGGCTGCTAGACAGCAGGGAATGAGTTCTACTTTGTTTGGGGATCAGGGATAGAAGGGAATCCTGTATTGTTGGTACACCCCTATTCCCACTCTGTGTACACAGACAGCCCATTTTGTCAGAATCCTAACATCCTTCACGGGCAATTACAGTTGCTTGGTAACCATGCTCGCATTTCAGTGTGAGACACTGGGGTGACGTCACTCTAGTGGGATTTTGGAGAACGGGACAGAGAGGAAACAGTTTTAAATAGCTTGGCATCTCACAAGTATCTATCGCCATCTTTACCAGGAGGCTGCAAATTCAGCTCAGCAAGCTAAGGAGAAACATTAAGAATACGTACATTATTGCAAGGAAATGTGACGGCAACCTTTCTAAAAAGTACACAGTAAAAACAAGATTTAAGATTTGGAAGTTCTTTCTCTAACTGATACTTAAAACATAATTCACTTTTCTAGTTACAGAGAGCACTTTTCTAATAGCAAGACGCCTAAGGTATTTTTAACTTTAGTCCAGGGGTTACAGGTTCACTTTGGACAGTAGTTAAATGTAGCACAGAATTGGAATGTGGTTGCACTTATTGGGGTGAGAAACTTTCAAATGAAAAACATTTTGTTTCAAGTGAAATGGAGTGACCACAAGAATATAATTTTGTTCCTAGGCATCAGCAAGTGTGACTTTAGAAGATGCTTAAAAATTGCACTTGATTATTTATGAATTGAATAGAAAAAAAAGGAGAAAACATGTATTTAAATATATAGAATTGACATGGTTGTTTCTACATGTATCTATTATTTAATTAAATTGAAAAATATAATATTGTTGTAAATATATATATATATATATATATATATATATATATAAATGAAATATATTTGTTATACAGATTTACCCTGTGAGCAAGTTCAACAAATGAGCAAAATGTAGGGGAACTGTAATAAATACCAAGAAGAAGTATGAAGTGGTCTGGAAGACTTATTTGGAATCAAATTAACAGTGGCTCAAAGAAATTGTTATGTTTATTATACAGGGGATCGGGATGAGTGAGGGTTAGACTGGATACCAGAGCATATATGTCCACTTTGGGCAGGGCAGGTGATTGAGTAGGGGGGAGTGACTGCTACCCACCAGAGGATTATTTTTTTATATATGGGGAAGGTGATTGGTTGGAGGGAGGGGCCGCTAGCTACCAGGTTTTTTTTTGGGGGGGGGGTGCCACAGGACTCCAGGTGCTTTTTTACTGTATCTGAGGTGAGCAGAACAGAGTGAAAATTCATCCAACACATTCAGATTTTCAGTCCACCACAGGTGGATGTTCAGAAACTTCCACCAAAGTTGTGAAATTTCATGAAAGTTCCACTAAAGTGGAAGTCACAACTTTTGTACAACTCTACATGGGATTTATGTAGCATCCAACACCTCAGGTGTGTGTAACGTTCTCATTATACACACACCACCCCATGTATTATTCTATATGTTATGTGATCAGTTTTATCTCATATTGCTTGCTTATGAAAACCTTTTTATATTTATAGTGTGAGTTCTCTCATATGGAAAAATAACATCCTCTCATGCTGTTTTGGTGAGAGGATGTGGACAACAAGTGGAGTGGTTCTGTCAGGTCAAACAGCACAGGAGGATATTTTTTTCTCCTATATGAAGACACCCCATACTCCACATACAAACATATTATAAATCTCTTGCATTTCCTAGAATGATTTATAATACATTTTAATTTTATTTTTTTGTAATTTAAAAAAACAAACCAAATGTCTTACTCCTCTCCTGCACTGCTATATGGAAATCTACCACTTGAAGCTCTTGCAAGACATGAAACATCAACAATATGCAGGATAAGAGGTGATGAAGTGTTCCACCCTATTTAGCTAAGATCACATAAGTGATTTATAATATAAATTGAAAGATGTAACACTTAAGTTTATATGTTTTTAACACATATAATATTTTACTCCTTCCCACTTATCCAGTTAGAACCTACCTCTATCCAAGTCTTGACTTGCTGCCCAGCCATGGTGCTCTATCCAATGTCTTCCCTGAGCCCAAGGACACCGCCACATCCTTTCATTGACTGTACCTTGAGTTGAGACCCTCTGTACTGTGCCATGGGAGGTGCTGACACTAGATACAGTCAAGGAGTATTAATGGGGTTGCCTGTGACCAGTCCAGAAGTGGGAGGTGGAGTACAGAAACAGAAATGGACATGTGGGTTGATCTGTATTGCATCTGTCCAACAAGGGACTCCCCTTTTCCCAATTTACTATGCACCAGAGAGAGAGAGAGAGCATATTGTATGAGAGGTGCACGCACACCTTACGCACCAGCATCCACTCACTCTCCATACCTGAATGCAACCATTTATTCCTTCTGCACTGTCACCTGTAGTCACCCAAGTGGCAGCAGAGCATCAGAAGGTGGCTGGCTTTTGAACAAACACAGGCTCAGGGCATGAACTCAGGTTATCTGCATCATGGGCTCTGTGCCGATGGGCCAGCTTTATATTAAGCTGAAGATTTAATTGTATCTTTTTGTGCTCATTGCTTTGGTTTTTCATGCAGCTCAGCACTTTTTTAATGTCAGTTTTATGAAGCTGTTGTACCATTGGCTAAGGACTGCATTATGATGAGGATTAGGTGGAAATACATGCTGATGAAAGGTATGCTGTGGAAATAAATGCCGTCTTCTAACAGTGGACCTGTCATCAACCACAATACCATAATTTATCTTGCCAATTGTATCATCCTTGTAATAACACATCTATTTTCACTACAGGCATGTCATAACCATTCATTTTCACAGGCCTTTTATAAAGGAACACTTAACAAATGGCCGGTTACTTTCACCCTGCTGATGAGATTACCAAAGGTCCACCCCGTGCTGCACTCAGTTAAAGTGGCTGAAATTAGAAACAGTTACATCTTCGTAAGAAGAGCTAATTTAAAAGTTATAGCTTTTGAAATTATGTGGTTTACATGGCACTGACATAATGGGATGCATTGTTAAATACACCCTCAGGTGGTGGGAGGCCCAGGATGCAGCCACCAGAAGGTATGTAACAAAGGTTAACCCATGCTCTGCCATGCTGTGTTTTCTATTTGTCCCAACTACTATAGTGATGAAGTGACCTCAATCAGACTCTTTTATGCTATTTAGTGCTGATGTATTATCTGCAAACAATTTTTAGGATTTAAAAGTTGTTTTTGGTTTCTTGTGGCTGTTTACTTCCCGGGCCACTGCCCCCTTTTTATCTGTCTGTCTGTCTATCTGTTTATCTATCCAGCTCTCTGTCTCTGTCTGTCTATCTGTCTATCTATCTATCTGTTTATTTTATTTCAATGGTTTCATAAGGAAGAACATACTGAACTAGTACCATCTCTTTCCAGATGTGTCATGGTTACAGTAAGAATTGTAATGTTAAGTATTCATTTATCTTTCACTCTGCCTTGTAGTATTTCTCTACAGAGTGTCTGAGCATTTGGAAAGGTGCAATAAAATACATGAAACTATGACAACTAAACTGAAACTGATGCATAAGCAATCATAAACAATGAGAATAATGTATGTATGGGCAACCATATGCAATCAGGTGGTGTTTCCATCAGTAGGTGAGATGACATCACAGACTTCAAGAGTGAAGCTCGAGGGAGCTCTATAAAACCATCTCACCCCAAGATGGAAACAGCAGCCTTATTGCGTATGATTGCCCACACATTATTTGGTATAGTTTATGTTTGTTTAAATTTTTTACCTTTTTTCTAACTTTGTCTTGACTGGTGGTTAAATAAACAGAAAACAGCAAACAACAGGATAAGATTAAAAACATTTAAAGAGATTTAAGTACATAATTTGGCAACATTTCCAGTAGTCCGTCTTTTAGCAGACACTTAGGGTGTTTTAAACATTGCTGATATCTTCCTTATAATGACTCTGCAGCGTAGGTAAGCATGAAGAAACTTAATAGACAAAGTATTCTATGTTGTTGTACCACAGTAGTGGAACAGCTGCTGTAATACAACAGAGTTTTGATATGATTATTGTGGTACAACGGCATTTGGTAGTGTATGGAGTTCCATACAAAACAACACTGAACCATATACTATATGACTGTGTTTCCATCAAGCGAATAAGATTTCATCATAGAAACTGCATAGGAACCTCAAGAGCGAATCCCAAGAGTTCCCTGATGTCATTCATTTATTTATTTATTTAAGCGTTTTACCAGGAAGGCATGCTGAGCAGACTACTGCTCGATTCCAGATGCGTCCTGGGGGAGGGGGGAACATAGGTACACAGCTGAAGACAGTATAAACAAGCGAATACATAGTGGGAGAAAACTAACATTTGGTCCTGATTACTAGACAGTAGTGGGTCGAGAGAATCAGTAGGTAGCCACAGTTACTACAGAATGAGTACAACAGATACATAGTGTGGGCCACTAGCAAAATTGGCCTTGTGAGAAACGGCATAGAGCGAGAGAACAATAGTTAGGCACCGATTAATTGCAGTTCCTAAGTGAGGACATACACTGATATTCTACTTAGAGACTGGGAAATGCCTAGACACAAGCACAGGTAGGGGTGAAATGAGCTTGGAGCATTAAGTTAAGGTGCGAGAGGGAGAAGAAGTGACGAACATTAGCTGGGAGGGAGTTCCACAATGTGGGAATGTGGTAGCTGAATGCTGACTGACCGTTGGTAGTAGACCCAGTATGGGACAGCTAGGGGCTGACAGTCTAAGTTTCTGAGAGAGTATACATAGATGCTGGGGTTGGTTAGGGCATTGGTGAGATAGGAGGGGAGAAGCTGTGACCAAAACTTGGCTGGGATCTTGGCGAAGTGGGTTAGTCTGCGATTGTCAAAGAGAGGTGAGGTTCATTGGTTTAAGGCACAGTGGTGTGTGGAGTAGGGACAGTTCAGGATGAAACGACAGAAAGAGTGGAAAAGAGGGTCCAGCCTGGCTAATGCGGTCTTGGGACTGGTGCTGTAGACTACATCCCCGCAGTCGAGGACGGAGAGGATCATATCAACCTCAAAATGGAAACATGAGCCAAAAAGGGCATGGTTGACCATATTTTAATTTCTCATAGTACATGGTTGCTAGGGAAATTGTTTAATTCAGTTTGTTAATTTAAACTGCTGTAGTATCAGCTAATGACTCCTCTGTGTAAGTGCTGCCATTTGACATAGCCAGTTTAGGATACTGAAATAGAAGTGCTTGCAAAGAGAATCATTGCTCAGCACTGTAGTGGAGTGCTATAATCAAGTAAATTAGTGTTTGGGCTACAGCTGGTGAGACTATGGAGTTAGATGAGGGGTGGTTTGTTCAAAATAAATGTGACATTTCTCCTTTGAGGAGAATAAAAAGCAAAGTTTCTGGAAATCAAAAAGTTGTGGTGCATACTTTTGTATTCACAACCATGCATACTTTTTCTTGAACTTGCAATTGTAAATAATCACTTTTTAGCAATGCATAACATGAATTCTGTGTGCATTGAAATCCGTATCACATACAAGAGTCCCTAACCATATGTAGTATGTTAACAAGACTTCACCAGTGGTACGTTATCGGTCCAATCCTCACATGCTGAAATTAGCATGTCTGTGGTGTTGTGCCATGCCACATTAAGATTCAGATGTCAGATATATGCAAATTTTGTCCTCAGATCCATTTAGTAAGAGTATATTTAAGGGAGGGGTTTTATTATGTTAAAAAATGGTTAGGCAAACCATTTCAAAAACAATGATCCTTCACCCCCATATTCTGCCAGATCTAAAGTTTTGAATTATTTTAAACTTCTAAGCCAAAACAAGCATTTGTCAATACCGAATGTTGTCTCGCTGGCATTGGCACTGAAAGTGCAGGAGTTAGAGATGCATAATAGGAATGGCAGTGAAATATTGAACTGATGCCAACCCCACCCCCCACCCTGCAGAGACTGACAGGCATTGGAGTGTGCCTTTGGGGCCTCAGCTATAATGCTCATGCCATTTTATCTCACCCTACCCTGTAGACACTGACAAGTGTCGTAGTGTGCATTGGAATCTTTGGGCCTTATACTTACCCCATTCCATAAGGAAATACACTGAGCCAGGTGCAGTATAGGAGACTGGGCCTCACCCTACCCTGTAGACACTGACAAGTGTCGTGGTGTGCTTTGGGGTCTTTGGGCCTTATACTTACCCCATTCCATAAGGAAATACGATGAGACAGGTGTAATATAGGAGAATGGGGTGAACTTTAGGGCCGAACACTCCAAGGCACTCCTTGATGCATGTCACTGGCTGCAGGGTAAGGGTGGAGGTGGAATGGCATGAGCATTATAGCCAATGATCCCAAGTCACACCCCTGATGCCTGGCAGTCTCTACAGGGTGGGGTTTTACAGTTGGAAACCCTAACGTCGTAGGCGTTTGTTGGTATTTTCATTCCACATTTTCAACATAGACTTTTTGTGACCCCACCTCATGAAGAGCGGCACAATCAGTTTGTTAGCTGAAAGGTGGTTTTGCACAGTGGCTATGCCATTTAGTGACATAGGGATGAAAACACATTTTGGGCATAATGTGAAAAATGACAACTGTATTGTTCATGAGGAGGTGTAAAAAAAATGGCAACGCTGAAAATCTGGAGTGAAAATATTAAAAAAAGGTGAAGTCATGAGCATGCATAGAAGCTGCGCAACACACATCCGTGACTGAATTATTTGGGAGATTTTTTCAGCCACATTTTCAACATAGGCATTTTGGGACCTCCCCTCATAAACAGCAGGGCTGCAATTTTGTTAATCTGTTCCAAAACTTTATTTTCCACAGCAACCACGCCATTGTGTGCCACAGGTGTGGAAACACATTTTGGGCAGGCTGTGAAAAATGACAGCAGTACTGTTCATAAGGAGGTGTGAAAAATTGACAGTGTTGAAAATCTGGCATGAAAATATTGTAAATTTGCGAAGTTACAAGGATGCGTGGAAACTGCACAACACACGCTTGTAACACAGTCATTGTATGGACATTCGTCACCAAATTTTCTACCTCGGCATTTTAGGACCTCTGTTCATGAACAGTGTCACTGTCATTTTCTCAAACTGTCCCAAAGACTAATTTCGCACAGCAACCGCGCTTTTCTGCGCTGGACATGCGAAAACACATTTCGGCCAGGATATGTAAAGTGACAGCTGTACTGTTCATAAGGAGGTATGGAAAAATGGCAATTTTGAAAATCTGGAGTGAAAATATTACAAATTCATGAAGTTATGAGTGGGTGTGGAAATTGCACAACGCATGCTGGTAAAACAGCCATTTTTTTTATTTTTTCCACCAAATTTGCAACATAGGTTTTTTGAGAGCTCCCCTCATGAACAGTGGCACTGTCATTTTGTTAATCAGACCCAAAAGGTGATTCCGTGCAGTGACTGTGAAATCACCTTTCTGGACGAATTTATGAGGAGTAACAATAACCCCATGTTGAAAATGTGGTTCCAAAATTCCCAAAAATGCCTGACATATGGACCAAAGTTTAAAAAACCCTATTTATGCCATTATACAGCTTACCAGCATTTCTTCAGTTCGCAGTCAGCTTTGAAGAGTGCAGACTTGTTCCTGGTCCACCGAAGATCGTCGCGCAGTGCTCCACAGGTAAGTATGGGGTGAGGGGGGTAGTGGGGAAGCAGGGTGCACAGAGGGTGGGTGTGGGTTGGGGGAAGGACCACTGGAGTTGATGAGGGACTGTTTTCTGCTTTGCAGGTTTAAAAAAAAACAAAAAAACATTGCAGGACAGTTTTTCTTTTACAGGGGCATTTGGCAAGCTGGGGTGGGCTCCCAGTGTGCCACCTGAGTGGTTTTTCTGGGGGGGTCTGTAGCTGACGGGGGTTCGGGCACCCCCGTCAGCACACAACAAACAGGGGGACATTATGCAGATGGGGAGTGGGCTCCCCCTTCAGTAAATTAAACTGAGAAGGGGGGGCCATGATGCAGAGGGGAATTGGGCACCCCCTCGGCACACGGTTGAAATGGTGGGGTGCATCATGCCGATAAATGACGTGGGTTGGGGCATGCTGACAGGGTGATTTGGCACCCCTGAAGTCGGCTCTCCATGTGGCAGCAGTCAATACCACCATGTTAATTGAAGGGCTTCATCAGTGCCTTAGGGAGGGCGTGTTTTGGTGCCGCTGCATGACGAGCTTGGCTGTCATTGCAGCGGACCTTTTCTTAGATGTGCTCACCATATTATGTATTCCTGGTGTGGCACCTGCATGCTGGCTTATTGGGGAATGAGGGACACACCTACTGATGCATGCCCTGCATTCGCCCAACAGTGGCCGCACCTCCAAATCTGCTACTAATGCAATATGTTGGCTGCGCAAGCGTGAGCCAACATAAAAAGTCTAGTTGGTAGAAAGTAGTGTGAAGCAAAATAGCCAACTGCAAACCAAGAAATGAATTAGGAAAAATCAAGAAGAAGAAAAAAAAACAAGGGAAACCCCAGGGCATGACCTCTGATACCTAGAACAAATCATGAAAGCCCACCTAGGGGTATGCCCTGTGATGCACAGTGCTGTCTCTGTTGACCTAGAAAAAGAATGGAGAAATAGACAACTGCACAGCTTCATAGGGAAAACACAGAAAAAATGATATTACAAATGAGAAAAGCTGCATTTAAGCAGCACAATAACTCCTTTATGTACTCTGTATGGTAGCAGGTTTAGTAAATGAAAGTAATGAGACCAAATGACAGTACCAGGCATTCCAAGAGAGGGTGTTAACTTTTGCTTAGCAAGGTATCATCATCATCATCATCAGCTGCTGCAACACTACCCAAGAGTGCATTCTACTTTCTCTCAGCCCAAGCTTGTCACTCTCACTGCACATGTTAGGGCAGGAGCAGGAGTCCACAGAAACTCAGTTTCACCACCTCCTAATTGTGTAAGGATTTTTGCACCTTTGACATCTCTCTACACTGAGCAATACAGAAGAGTTTCCCCCACCTACGAGTCCAGAGTTGAGAGTGCCTCCACTTTCACATTTCCAGTTGGGCCACTGTGTTTGTGTGTGTGTGTGTGGGGTGGTAGTATGGGTGGTGTTGAAGCCACACTTCATATGTGAAAAAATAGAAGGCCTCTCCAACACTACATTCTCTCTGAGTGTGTGCTTGTGTGTGGGTGGGGGGGATATCAAACCCACTTTACAGGTAAAAATATCCAAAGCCTTTCACATTTTGTGTGTGTGTGTGGGGTGAAATACAGATGTTGGCAGTTATGTGTGAAAAACTCTACAGCCACTTGAAAAGTCCAGCTGACATCTCTGTGAGAATGTTGAAAAGATAATATTTGAACATATTTCAACCTATAGTTTACATCTTTATAGTTTTCCTTTTTTCAGATAGAAGGGTATTTGCATGAAAACAGCACTTTTATCCTTTGAAGTTCACCTATTCCTGCTGTTGATCTTATAATTCTCGCTTGTGATGATACCCATTTACATGATAACAGACTGTGAAGTCACATGCAGAGGATAATGACTTTGTATATGGAATATACTAGAGGTTAGAGTACCTTTATTTGAATTTTCACTGAGTATTGCTAGTTCCCCAAATTAAATTTATAGATTACTAATTTACATCTTCAGATTGGGGTTAGATATTCAGGTAAAAGCACATGTATTCAAAAACAATGCAAAAAATTACTCCAGGTCATTATCAACATGTCTGGATAATACCTGAGAAGCATAAACTTATGACCAAAGTAGTTGAACTTCCTTTCAAGGAACAGAGTGGTGCTGTTGGAAGGTTTGACTGTGCAGCTGCACACTATACTGAATCGATGCTGAGGGACAGCAATAGGAGCAGGGGCTCCAAGATGCTTACTCATTTAAAAGAAAAGGTATACCACCATTGCTTATAACTGAATGTGCTGCACTGTTTTTAAAAGTGCAACTTGTTGAAATGAAGAACAGTCAAGATTGACTGTTTAAAAACTTGGATCCCTTACCAGTCCACCTTGTACTGCAGAGATATTGACTTTGCCTTTCTGTACCTGGTGCTTCCCTCTAGTGCTTGGAGTCTGGGTGGCAGTGGAGCTCGCACTGTTGTATAGCCTCAGCTGCAGCCCCACAGGAGGGGAGGGGGGGTTGGTTGCATTAAGGTGATCGCAGTGCTTTTTCTTTTCTTATCTAGCCAGGGTGCTAGTTACTTTTTATTTTCAAACCTCCTTTTTAACCTTTTTTTTTTTATATAAAAGCTCTTAAGTTCTTAACAGTTTTTACTCAAAATGCCAGCATCCCCATATAAAAACTTCACTTTTCAAGGTACATACAAGGAGTACTGTTCATGCTGTAATACGAACATACGAAATTTGCCAGCAGATAAAGACCTAGAGGTCTATCAAGTCTGCTCGAATGTGCAGCTAGCACCCTTATCTCTGCAGCTGCCCTCCCTTCCACCCTTCCCTTGTCCTGTCCCATCCTCTTTTGAAGCAGTCCACTGTTCTACTGGATACTACTTCTGCAGGTAACGCATTCCACCCAGCCACCACCCTCTCTGTAAAAAAGTGTCTCCTCATCTCCCTCCTGAACCTTCCTCCCTCCAGTCTCATATCATGGCCCTTGGTATCCCTCCCCTCCCTTACTTTGAACAGCCCCTCTGTACCTGTCTTGTTTATTCCTTTCATGTACTTAAAGGTTTCAGTCATGTCCCCCCATCCCTCCTCTCATCCAGTGAGTGTATGTTCAACTCCCTCAGCTTCCTCTCGTATGATAAGTGCCCCAGCCCCTTGATCATCTTTGTTGCCCTGCACTGCACCCCCTCCAGTAACTGAATGTCCCTCTTCAGATACGGGCACCAGTACTGCACGCAATACTCCAGGTGTGGTCTAACTAATGACCTGTACAGTGGCAGAATCACCTCCTCCTCCCTCCTCCCTCCTCGAGGATATACCCCTTGCAATACAACCCAGCATTTTGTTGGCCTTTGCAGCTGCCTTCCTACATTGTGCCAAGTTGTTCATTGACCCTGTAATGAGCACCCCCAGATCCTTCTCCTCCTCTGTCTGGGCTAGCTGCACTCCCCCCAGCTGGTAACTCCTCCTTGGGTTCTTCATCCCATAATGCAGCACCTTGCACTTTTTGGCATTAAACCCCAGTTGCCAGGTGTCTGACCAGGTTTCAAGCTTTGCCAGATCATCCTGCAACCCCTGCCTTCCCCCTAGGTCATCCACCACCGCTCCTACCTTGGTATCATCAGCAAACAGACTGATCTTGCTCTTGACATACAATGATATGTCTGCAATGAATATCCCAAACAACACTGGCCCCAACACCGAGCCCTGTGGAACACCACTCGTCACTACCATTGAGTGTGAGAGTTCCCCACCCACCACCACCCTCTGTTGCCTTCTCTGAAGCTAGTTCCCTACCCATCTCACCAGCTTTGCACCTGCCCCTGTGCCTACTAACTTACTTCCCAGCCTTCCATGCGGCACTGAGTCGAATGCCTTACTGAAGTCCAGATACAGGACATCGACTGCATGGCCACTGTCCAGTTGCCTAGTTACCCAGTCATAGAACTCCACCAGGTTGGTTTGGCAGGATCTGCCCCATATGAAGCCATGCTGTCTGCTGTCCTGTAGTCCTTTGGCCTCTAGGAGGGCCACCAGCCTCTCCTTCAGGATAGTCTCCATTAGCTTATCCATGATGGATGTGAGGCTCACTGGTCTGTAGTTTCCTGGTTCATCCTTGGGGCCACTCTTGTGGAGGGGCACCACATGAGCCATCCTCCAGTCCTGAGGTACACACCCAAATGTAGTGAGGCATTAAATAGGTCTGCCAAAGGTTCTGCAAGGACCTCTGCCAGCTCCTTCAGTATCCTGTGGTGGATGCCATCTGAGCCTGGCACCTTATCCACCCTCAGTGCCTTCAAAGCCTCCCGAACTCTGCCCTCTGTGATTTCCCCATCTGTCACCCCTTCCCCCCCTGTTTCTGCCATTTCTCCCCCCTTGGGTGTCACCCCCCTCTTCTCTTTAATAAATACTGAGCAGAGTACTCATTTAGTGCTTCTGCCTTATCACCCTACTTCCACCCCCTTCCTAATCCTTACTATGTGGTCCTTACAGCTCCTTTTCTCCCTGATGTACCTAAAGAAGCCTTTTCCCCTTCTTAATGCCTTGTGCCAGCCTGAGTTCCGTAGATGCCTTGGCTCCCCTTACTGCCCTTGTCACCTCCTTTGATTCCATCAAGTACTCCTCCCTGCCCTCCCCTCTCCCTGTTTTCTTGTACTTCCTAAAGGCAGCTCTTTTCCTCATTACCTTTTCCATGACCTCCTTGCTCAACCAGCTTGGTTTCTTAGCCCAGGCCTTCTTGCTTTGGGCCTTGCAGCAGGTTTTGGTTGACTCCACTATCCCCAGCTTTATGAGCTCCCACCTCTGGTTAGTGTCGATACTAGACTGAATTCTGGCCAGGTACCCTTTTACCACTTTCCCCATCCTCCCAAAGTTGGCCGTCCTGAAGTCCAGCACTCCTGTGCCAGATTCCACTCTTTCCTTGCCCATATCCAATGTGAGCCATACTGAGCAGTGGTCACTCCCTGACAGCGGTTCCTCCACTGTAAGTTCTCTCACAAAGTCCCCATTTGCCAGCACAAGTTCAAGGGTATTCCCTAACCTGGTTGGTTCACTGACCATTTGCAGCAGGAAGCTGTCCTGGAAGGCATCCAGCAGTACCTGCTCCCTTCTGTTCCCTGGTTGTTGGTACTCCAGGCCACTCCTGGCATGTTGAAGTCCCCACAATCCACCACACTACCCTTCTCGCAGGTCCTCCTGATCTGTCCCGCTAGTTCCCTGTCTAACTCCTCCATCTGAGATGGCGGCCTGTACACCACTCCCATTCTAAGAATCCTATTCTTGGAATCCTGGATTTGCATCCAAAGTGACTCCGTACTACCCTCCTCCCCTTCCTCCCTTACACACTTCAGTCATTCCTTCACATATAGTGCCACACCTCTTCCTTTCCCAACTGCCACACCTCTTCCTTTCCCAATCACCCTGTCCCTACGAAATAACCTGTACCCTGGTACAGACAGGTCCCAGTCATTGTATTGGGTGGCCCATGTTTCTGTGATGGCTGCAATGTCCACCTCTCCCTCTGCCATGAGCACCTGTAACTCTGCAGTTTTCCTCCCAAGGCTCCTAGCATTAAGGGAAACCACCTTCCACCCTTCCCCCCCTGCCATCCTGCCCTCCTTTACTAACATCACCAATAGTACTTGCCACTTGTCCTTTGTCACTGTTATGAGGGGTAAGCTCATATGCTTTCCCAACCTGTAGTCTCTGCATGTCTCTTGCCCAATTGCCACCCCCCAATCCTAGTTTAAATTCCCTACTTCCTCTATGTACTCCTCCATCCTGTGTTTCAACACTTTCTTTCCCTCCTCACTCAAGTGTAGTCTGTCCTTGGCATAGAGACTACAGTCCTCCCAGGTCCCTCCCCACCCCCAACAGCCCATACCCTTTAGCACAACACCAGGTTCTTAGCCAGCCATTAAATTCCTCTATTCTCAGCTTTCTTGTTGTGCTTGCCTTGGGCACTGGAAGTATCTCCGAAAAAGTTACTGATCTTCCTGCCCCCTCACATAATTGTCCTAGTTCCTCAAACCTCCTCTGGACTATATCTACTGTCTTGTCAGCCAGGTCGTTCATCCCAAGATGTATAATTACAGTAAATGAGGCTTGTCCCTACCCCTTCTAGCATATTTCAGAACAGATTGTCCCACCCTTTCTGCTGTCATTCCTGGCATGGACTCCACCCAAATGTGACTATGCCTCTCCCCCTTGCTACCCCACCTGATTCCTCTTAGTATTGAGTCCCCCGGCACTAAAATTCCACCACGCTTACTCCCTGCTTGCTTCCATTTATCTCCCTCTCTCCTTTCCGGCTCCTCTTCTTCCTCCTGCACATTATTTCCCCCTTTTGCAATTCTCCCTGCAGAACTTTCCCCCGCTCCGGTTTGATCCAGGCATTTATCAAGTACTCCTCTAATTTCATCATTTCCCTCCTCCACCTTCTTCCTCTCTAGCAGTGCAAAACTATTTTCTGAAGACCCTTCACAAATGCCCAATCCCTCTCTCTTCATAGTAACCTGTTCTCTCCTTTCCATTCCATGACTTTTGCCACTTTTTCGCCTCCCCTCACAAGTCCCTATCTCCTCCTTCCATTTGTCTTTTGTCTCCTGACCTGGTTTCACCGGTAATCGTTCTTCCTGGCCTTGGCCCCCTTGTCCCTGCTTCCCTTCTTCTGACCCACTCCTCACCACTGTTGGCTTAAATCGCCCTTCCTCATCTCCCATTCTTCCTCCCTCCAGTATTGGGCTAAACCCACCCCCAGTCTGCCTTGCCTGTCTTAGTTCCTCCTGCAGACCCTCAATCTCCTTTCTAAGTTTCTCTATGTGGTTGCACACTAAACATCCTCCCACACTCCAGGCAATTTTTGGAAAGACTGGTGCACTGCAGTTGTTGCAGCCTACCACCCTACCCATTGCTGTCATTGCCCACTAGCGACCCCCCACCCTTTCAGATGCAGGATACCAAACACTCCCCCAAGTCTCCCCTCGCCCCCCTCTATCAGTGCAAAACATTCTTTTCTTAATTTCCCTAACCCCCTTTGTTGTACACATTTAGATAGAGTGAGCAACTGCTTTTTATATTCCTAATCTTCCTATCCACACTCAAAAAGAGACTTTAAGTAGCTATTGCACAACCTTCTTCAAACTCCTACTCCTCCTTTCCACAATGCAATAACAATGCAAAGAAGTAACAATGAAAGCTCCTAGATTTGCAGTTACTTCCCTTCCACTGAGATAGCGGTCACCTCTTCACTTGCTGCTGTTCCATTCCTGGATGTCTGCTTCTGCTATTACAGGTGCATATCCTTTGCCCATTTGAGGAAGTGATATCAGAACCCCTGGCATAAAGGAAATCACGGACCAGGAGTGGGTGGGGTGAGGGGTTGGAGGGGTGGGACCAACCCAAGTCTTCCAGAAACAATCAGGTAGCTGAGGCCCCTGGTCAGACCATTAGCACCCTTCCCCCACTATGCACTAACCTTTGCAGCTAGTGAAGCCAACAAAAATGAATCACAATTCTACTCAAAGCCCCCAAAATAGGTTTGCTACCAAAAGAAACAGATCTCCAATTCAAACAGCTTCACCAACAACACATCAAAATAGGCTTGAAATTAGAAGATATAGGTCTCTGATTCAAAGAAACAGCCCCCATTAAATCACACCAAATAGGTTTTAAATCAGAAGAAATAGGCCTCTACAAATGCAGCCTGCTACACAGTGAAACATCAAACAAATGAGCCCACTTACAGCCACCAAAACAGTTTTCAAAATTCCAACAGCCCCAAAACAATATCCTGCTAGCCCATTAGAAGTAGTAAGAAAGAAAAGAAATAACCTTCTACCAAGTAAAATCCACAAGAAACAATGTAAAAACAGCAAGAAGCTACTGTACTATAAAAGATCTGATCATTTCCCTTCTAGTTCCTTCTGAGAAGCCTCTTCAAATACAAATCTAATGTATGTACTTGGTAAAAGTTTAAGGTCTAATTCTTATTTAAAAAAAAGGTCCTAAGAAAGATTAACTGTCTCCAGTATAATCTCCAGTATGTAGCATCACAGTGTTATTCCTATGATCAGCATTCCTTTTACTCTTATTTTTATATTTTTATTTATATGTTTATGTGCTTACAGACAGACATTTTTTTTTGAAGGGGTTACATGGTTACTTTAGATAGATTATGTCATTGTGCCTCTGAGTTTAGGACCTTGTTTCTAGAATATATTGTTTGAAATATAAAAATCAAGCACAAACTAATAGTAATTAATGCTAATTAATTGGTACAAATGACTTTGGTAAAGAAATTTTTTGATAGGCTACGGCCACCTATGATATAATTTTTGAATTTCGCACCACTGATGGTATCTAATGGGCATGTGTAGGAGTTACTTGGCTACACTACATCTCTACATCATAAGAGATAGCCATGCTACTCCTGATTCAATGGGCAATGAGTGTTAGAGACTATCAGTTAATGTTGAGCTCTTCTAAATTAACTTATTATTTTAACTGATAAAAAACAACAACATCTTTAAATAGAAAGCATGAAGGAGTTACAATGTTTCCGTCTTTGTAAGCTTCAGCATGGCTACGCTTTACCACAGATAACAAAAGTGTACTGAGCGCTGATATCTAAAATCAAAACATGTTGAGACGCCCGTGAGATGCAGACAGCTACGGCTACTAAATTCAGCTTGGAACTAACAGGCTATTGATTTCACAGTGGAAAACCATTATTCCACCGGTGGCATGTAATTAAAGAAATAGAGAATAATGGATAGGTAAGTGTGTATTATGGATTTTTGTTTTTCATACCTGAGGTGTGTGATGACCCTTAAACCTCAAGAGTGAAACTTGAGAGGTTTATTAAGTCATCACACACCAAGGGTGTGAAAAAAAAATCCATGAACACACTCTTGCATATACAATATTTTTTATAATTGTTGGTGCAAGGACTCCTTGTGCTTTTTTGGTTACATGGACAAAGGTATGCTTCACACACACACACACATATATACATACACACACACTCAATTTTAATCACACACACACGCACACATGCAGTCTTGCTGTCTCCCTCTCTCTTTTTTATATTTTACCTTTTCTGTCATCTGCAGTAATCGGTTGGGGCCGTGAGTCAGCGTCTCCTGTTCTGTGGACACGGCAGGATGAACCAAATATTTATTTTCTGGTAAAAAAGCAGGATTAACCAGTGAAAAGAAGCAGGAGGATCAAATGGATAAATAAATAAATAAATAAAATAAAATAAATACCAAGTCTGTAGTGATGAACACTGGCTCGTCATTGAGCAGAAAACCAAGGTACCATTTTGGGAGAAGTGTTTAGCCTGCCCACATAAAGAGCCTGAGCCAATGAAGTGGCAAGTTACTGATTAAGTGACACTGGAGATGAAAGAAAGTTTTGCAAAAGCTGTAATAACTCATGTTCAGGTTATTACAGTGTTTGATGGTACCCATAATCGGGTTGTTAAATAGAGTCACCAGTAATTATACTATTATATGCAGGTATAGAAAGTTGCTTGTTGCTTGAATTATTCATGCTATTTGCTCCTACTTTCCACTTTCTGAACTTCATTCGAGCATAGTTTTTCTTTTTTTTAAAAGATACTTTTCACACATAGGAGAATATTCTGATATAGTTGAGATCCAGATTGGGAATATTTGCTTTTATGAAGGAATGTAACACACTCTATACCATTTGCTTCGTAGATATATTACATATAAATACAATTCTATGCTTATATTTAGTATATGACCAATTAATAAAGACCCAAAGAACAACCGGGGTAGTGAAAGGAGGAGGTGTTGTAATCTACAGTGTTTACTGCCACCTCTTGTTCTCCCTTGAAATCTTACATATCAACTTGTTTGGATCCATTGCCCAGAGTTACAATTGGTGGAGGTGGAAGAGGAGTCCTTTTCAGACCAGAGGAACATCTGATGGAAATGACTGCTGCAATCCATTTTTCTGAGGGTCTGTTTCCCTGATTGTAGCTACTGCTGCTTCTACTAAAAGGCAATCTCCAGCAAACAAACTCAATAATTCATAACACAGGATCTATATATCCAATTGATGAGTCTGGTGAACCTGATGAACTTTCCGATCTTTACAACATTAGCACTGTGCATTTCTCAATGATTTACATTTTAGGAGTTGAATACATTGTTTATTGCTATCTATGCATTTTTGTTTGGGGGGGTAAGAGCTGAAAATTTTTCTCTGCCCTTCTTGATGAGGTGGGGCCATAAAATGGCTATGTTGAAAATCTGGTGTAAAAATTTTAAAAACAGGAAAGTAATAAGCCTACGTTTAATTTTGTGAATGCTGGCTTGTAACATTGGTAATTTTTTATATTTTTATCCCACATGTACCACACAGCCATATATTTACAGCACCTCATGAATGTGATAGCTGTGATTTTTTTAATCCTGGCCAAAATGTTTTTTTCTCATCCTGAATGGTGATTTTGTGGTCCCTGCACAAAATCACATTTTGGCCAGGAGGTGAACATTTTCTCTACCCTTGTTGATGAGGTTGGGTCATAAGAAGGCTACGCTGAAAAATTGGTGTAAAAATATTAAACAACCATACAGTTATGAATCTACATTACATTTTGCTAATGCAGGCTCATAAATTTGGACATTTTCAATATTTTACCCCAACTTCCTCACCTGCACCCCTATCAACTCTGGCCAGAGTTTGTTTGTTCCTAGTTTTGACTGGCTACCCAGAAATGCAACACAACCCCTGCACCACATATGCAATCTTTTGTGAGATATATCCAGCTACTGCCCCTCTCTCCATCTAGGTGCTCCTGCTGAACTACTGTCTTATCTCAACCAGGTGGCAGTAAAGTAGTGGGAAGCAGTACCCCTCTCCCCAAGTGAGAAGAGCTGTCACTGGGATACTCAATCCTCCCTCCCTCCCTCCCCTGGCCAGCCCCCAAGAGATCTGCACCTATTCCGATACCCAGGTTGCCAGCACAGTGAGTGGTAGCACTGCTGGCAGTACCAAGCTTGCCAAAGATTCTGTTTTCAAACAAATATACTCAGTACAAATGAATGGAGAGTAAGAAAACCTTAAATGTTATCCAGAAGTGCCAGCTGCACTTTTTTATAGAGCCGTTTCCCCTACACTGTCATTCACCCAGTCCTTCTGCTTTGGGGGTGCACCCCCATGACACCCTCCAGCCTTAGCTTCTGCTATCTTCTCCAATCCCCACCCCCCAGACTCACAGTGCAGGGCCTAAAGGAGTACCCAGCCATCATCCCAACAATGGTAAGGTTTTCAGCCTGCATTTTCCTCCCACCCACTTCTGAAGCATTGCTTGGTGTAGCCTCTCACAAACCCACTCAGCTGGTCAGGCCCCTCTACTCCCAAAGTGCCAACCTCTAAATTCAGTCTTGTGAAGAGTGTAACAGACAAGGTAACCCTCTTGTCTGTTTTTGTGAGTTCAGATCAACCTTTGGTCTCAAGTTCTGTAGGGATTCAACTGTGACCCTCTCGCTAGCGTACCCAATGCACAGGCTCAGACATTTCTGTCTTCGGGTGGGCCAGATATCTTTGCCTACGGGCACTAACCAGGTATACAGAGATGAACCCTTAAAAACTTTAATAAAGACCTCAGATTTAAAACACTTCTGTGTCCAGTTTGGTACCACCATTCAAGCTTATGTTTAGTATCTGCAATAACCATATACTTTTCTTACAACTAAAAAGAAGTCAAAGACAGACCAAGTAAGTTCTAAAAAGAATTTTACTAAAATAGTTAAAAATATGTAAAACACAAAATACAGAACTCTTATACCACAAGACATACAAATCTTTTAAAAGAACAAGGTTTAAACAGTGCAAATGCCTACTTACAGTACTTAGATTTGAAATCTTTCTAAATATCTGTTTACAAGTGCTCCAAAGTTCTTTCCTCAGTCAGAGTCTAGGTAAAAGTATATAAGTAAAACAGAGTATTCCTTAAACAACTGTATGGGACAACCCATTTTTGGATGAGGTTGGCTAGCTCCTCTTCTGTCAGATTATGTATAAAAAACATATATCTTATACAAAAGTATTACACTCTGCAACTTCAGCATACATCATGTCCTTCAAATGACACTTCTTTTGATCTCATAATAAGCTCTCTCCCTCCAGGACATGAAAGTATCCCCATGATCTCGCACTTCTATGCAACAACCTGGGTTTTCCTTCCAATGTCATAAAATATATATGTTATAGCAACTTTAGAAAATGGGCTTTTTATTTTCTGGCATCTGATTGGCTAGTACCCTTGCCAGGGGGGTACATTAACTTTCAATAGATGCCCAGAAAAGAATAAGTACCAGTCCCAGTGCCCCTTCACCCCACTGAAATATCCAAGTGCCCACCCTAATTTCCAGTTGGCTAAAACCCTCTCATTTGAATTTGAAATAGCTGCCATTTTTCTGTCTCGCTTAGCGAGACATACGTCCCTCTCCCCTCCTCCAAAGCGCCCTAGTTTGATGCCTACTGCAGTTTAAAAAAAAAACACCATTTACAGACAGGGGTCAGAGAGACAATTCCTCATTCCTCACAGCCTCAAACAATTCAAAAGCAAACAGTTTCCTGATCCCACTCTTATGTAAGCCATAATCACTTGCATTCTAAAATACGTTACTCCCACTGTCCCATAGCCATTCTGGCAGATAGATTTTCTGCTCTCCAGCCTAACTTCAGGCTGGTAACTCTCTACTTTAATGGGACAGACCTAGTACTTCCACCGCCCACTTCCCCAAAAGCCTGATATAGTAAAATGCGAAAGCCAGCAGCACGTCCTTCTCCAGGGAATGAAGCTCACAAACCTGCCATCATGACTCCCAACCCAGTCCTCCTGATCCATACAGTACAAAAATTGTAAGCCTGCTGAATAACACCTCTGAAAAATGCACAGCAAAGCAACTAAATACAGAATAACCTACAGTATTTTTAAAGTTGCTTTTCTTTTTTCTGTCAGCTTGCTGGACCTCCGTGATTTCTGTGTTAAGTGTTAGCACCGTACATGAACATAGTGGCGTACTATTTTCACTACAGCCACACACCTCACCAAAGAACCATGCTGCTGGATTGCGCTTAATCTCAGTTCTGCACAGATAAAATTGGGGGTGAGGGGACAGAAAAACAAACTCTTGGAGGGGAGGGGGCATTTAGAAATAAGTAAAAAAAAAAAGGTTGGGGGGAGGGTTGCATTGACAGACAGCTCATGTTCACATGTATGGAGACTCCTGCAGTACAAAAGTCCCTATGTCAAAAAAAAAGTCTAATGTAGGTGGAACAACTATTTTATTACAAACAAAATACGTTGAGCATATAGAAATAGCATTTTTTATTTTAATCATATATAACACAGTGGCCCATTTTCTAAGCACAATAATACCCTCCAGGGTGGGCAGTAGTGGGCAATACCAGACCTTCCAGGGGCTATAAGGCCCTCTGCCAGTGGTGTCGGGCCTCATACGCCCCTGGGTGGTCCGGTATTGCCCAATACTGCCCACCCTGTCAGGTATTATTGCTTGCATGGTTGTAATTAACTCAGACAGACAGGATCCTTAATTAAGGCCTTACATGTAACACATGGTCACTAAAAACTGAGTGTGTGTGAACCCACATGCTGTCAACATTTTTCTTATGGCTTTCATCTTTGAGCTGAAATCTGGGGGGGGGGTGACTGAGGTCATTCTAAGAGCACCAGATTTTTCAGCAGAGACAGTCAGTAATACATTTTACATTAAAAAAATGATACAGCACTCAGAGCTGGCTGTCTACGTCACACTCGTCCCCACCTAGACTGAATTTGGGGGATCTATCCCCTACATGGGATGAGCTTCCCAAATCAGTTCACTCCTCATAGACCCTAGACAGCCCATCTGAGTTCTGGTTCTTCACTCCCACCCTATGTATGATTTTTAGATCCTACCCTTGTAAAGCAAGTCTCCATCTTAGTAGTCTGCCTTTGTTTTTGCCCATCTGCATCAGCCAAACCAGGGGGTTGTGGTCAGTCTGCACCACAAAATGCTGCCTATACAAGTATGGCTCTAATTTCTTTAGGGCCCACACTATGGCAAGACACTCCTTTTTCACCGTGGAGTACGCTTGTTGCCTGGGAAGCAGCTTCCTGCTCAGGTACACTACTGGGTGATCTGTCCCTTGGTTGGACGTCTGGCTCAGTACTGCCTCAATACCCATGTTTGAGGCGTCTGTCTGAAGTATAAAGGTTTTGATATAGTTAAGACTTGTCAAAACAGGAGCACTGCACAGTGCTTCCTTTAGTATGGTAAAGGCTTCTTCACAGGCTAGGCCCCAGGTAATTTTGTTTGGCATCTTTTTCTTTGTCAGGTCAGATAGGGGAGCAGCCAGGGCACTGTAATTGGGTACAAATTTCCTGTAGTACCCTGCTGTAACTAGAAAGCTCCTGACCTGCTTCTGGGTTTCTGGTCTGGGCCATGCCTTGATCACCTCTGTCTTTATTTGGTTGGGATGGAGCTGTCCCCGGCCTATCACATGCCTGAGGTATGCCACTTCTCCCATGGCCACCTGGCCCTTCTCGACTTTGACAGTGAGCCCGGCCCTCTGTATCCTGCCCAGCACTTCTCTAAGGTGGGATAGGTGTTCCTCCCAGCTGGTACTAAAGATGGCAATGTCATCCAGGCACACCACAGCGTACTCCTCAGCACCATTTAACACCAGGTTCACCAACTTTTGGAAAGTGGCTGGGGTGTTCTTCATTCCAAAAGGCATTACTTTAAACTCAAATAAGCCTATCAGAATGATGAAGGCCGACCTCTCCCTAGCACCGTCTGTCAATTCTACCTGCCAATACCCTTTGGTCAGGTCAATAGTTGTAAGGTAGGTCACCCCTCCCAACTTGTCCAGGAGTTCGTCTGTCTGGAGCATTGGGTGGGTGTCAGACTTTGTGACTGCATTCAGTCCACAATAGTCCACACAGAAACAAGTTAAGCCATTTGGCTTGGGCACAAGGACTACAGGTGAGGCCCAGGGGCTGTGGGATCTCTGGATTACCCCTAAAGCCAGCATCTCCTCCATTTCCCTCCTAATGTCATTTTGGACAGCCTCTGACACCCAATATGCTGTTTGCCCTATGGGCATCTGTGTCCCTGTTTCCACATCGTGTGCCACTAAGGGGGTTAGTCCAGGCTTGGCAATAAACAACGGGGCAAAGTCTACTAAAACCTCCTTTATTTTCTGGACCTGGTCCGGGTTCAGCTGGGGAGACAATTTTACTGCCTCCACAGAGGACTCCCACTTCCTCTCATCCAGCAAGTCCAGAAGGGGGTCTCCTTTGTCCATCCCCTCCCCATGACTACACACTGCAAACACCATGTCAGTCCTATTCGCATATGGCTTCATCATGTTGACATGGTACATCCTTTCAGTCTGTCTTCTGTCAAGTAACTCCACAATGTAGTTCACGTCATTTACTTTCCTAAGCACTTTGTATGGTCCTTCCCACTCAGCTTGCAGCATGTCTTTCTGGACCGGAATAAGGACCATGACTTCCTGACCCACCATGTACAAGCCAGCTCTGGCTCTACAGTTGTACCACACCTTTTGTTTCTGTTGGGCAGCTGCCAGATTGCTCTGGGGTGTCCCCATAAGCTCCTTCAGCCTTTTCCTAAACCTAAGGACATAATCCACAATGGGAGTTCCCTGGGTGGCATGCTTGCCTTCCCAGTCCTCCCGGATCAAGTCTAGGGGCCCACGTATCCGGCGCCCATATAAGAGTTCGGAGGGGCAAAATCCTGTGGACTCTTGGGGCACCTCCCTGTATGCAAACAACAGGTGGGGAAGGTATTTCTTCCAGTCCCTCTCATGCTGTTCAGCAAACACCCGGAGCACTGACTTTAGGGTACCATTGAATCATTCCACAAGTCTATTGGCTTGTGGCTGATATGGTGTTGTGCATCTCTGCACCATCCCACACTTCTCCCATAAACATTTCATCAGGTACGACATGAAGGAACCCCCTCGATCGGTGATTACCTCCTGTGGAAACCCAACATGGGAGAAAATCCCAAGTAAGGCATCTTCCCATTTGTCTGTCCTCAGAGAGGATAGGGCAACTGCCTCTGGGTACCGGGTGGCATAATCCACCACAGTCAGGATGAATCTCTTCCCTGAGGAGCTGGGGGTATTTAAAGGCCCCACAATGTCCATTCCCACCCTCTGGAATGGCTCGTCCACTATGGGTAATGGAATCAGGGCTGCTTGGGTTTTCTTGCCCACTTTCCCTATTTCTTGGCACCAGTGACAAGACCTGCAATACTCCTTAACCTGCTGGGTGAAGTTAGGCCTGTAGAAATTCTGGGCTAATCTTTTAAAAGAACAAGGTTTAAACAGTGCAAATTCCTACTTACAGTACTTAGATTTGAAATATTTCTGAATATCTGTTTACAAGTGCTCCAAAGATCTTTCTTCAGTCAGAGTCTAGGTAAAAGTGTATAAGTAAAACAGAGTATTCCTTAGACAACTGTATGGGGCAACCCATTTTTGGATGAGGTCAGCTAGCTCCTCCTCTGTCAGATTATGTATAAAAAATATATATATCTTATACAAAAGTATTACATTCTGCAACTTCAGCATAATTCATGTCCTTCAAATGACACTTCTTTTGATCTCATAATAAGCTTCCTCCCTCCAGAACATGAAAGCATCCCCATGATCTCACACTTCTATGCAACAACCTGGGTTTTCCTTCCAAAGTCATAAAATGGATATGTTATAGCAACTATGGTTGTAATTAACTCAGACAGACAGGATCCTAAATTGAGGCCTTACATGTAACACATGGTCTCTAAAAACTGAGTGTGTGTGAACTCACATACTGTCAGCATTTTTCTTATGGCTTTCATCTTTGAGCTGAAATCTTGGGGGGGGGATGAGTGAGGTCATTCTAAGAGCACCAGATTTTTTGGCAGAGACAGTCAGTAATACATTTTATTTTAAAAAAATGATACAGCACTCAGAGATGGCTGTCTACGTCACATAGCCAACTATAAACTTCACATGCAGATGATTTCCTGTGGTAGAAGCAAGCTTATCAAACCACAACAGACATTGCTGGGATTCTGAAAACTGGTTTGGAGCTGAACACCCATTGTCATCTTCAGTCTCTGTGTGGGCATTCCTCACAGCCTGTAGTTTTCTAGGATTAGGGGCTAGAAGCCACAGAGGGAGGAAATAGGAAAGCAGCAATAATAAAAGTGGCACCCTGGCAGGACCAGGGTAGTGGAAAGAAGTCAAGTAGTAGAGGGAGGAAAGAAGGGAGGTTTTACTAAATTTTGCCATGATTTGGTGAGTGGAGGAAGTCTTCCCACTCATAATGTTCTCCTACTTCTGTGTGTGCATGCATAAGAAATGGTTGCTGCATTGCCCATGCCACACAAGAAATAAATGACTGTAAAAATTGATTTGGAGTGCCATAGAGATTGTGAACCACAATTTATCTGATGTGTAAACATACCTATACCTTTTTTACCAGGGATTATTAAAGCTCTGTTTTACCTGTGGCGAACATCCAAGGACACTTGCTCCATTTTTTGATGGGTTTCTTGTGCATCTGAGATGCATCATGAAATGCACCATGAAATATCCATCAACTTCTGCAACAGCAAAGGGAGGAGCCCCCAGCCACTGTATTGGCATTTAAATGATTGAATCCAAGTGTACACCAACTGGTTGCTTACAGGTGTCGGAAGCCTAGTTAGACATACCCATGCACTGGTGAATTTGTCCAAATCCAGCAACTTTTATGTCTCTGGCTGGGTCATCACAGGCCAGGAAATCACATGTATGATCTCTGATCTAAGTGAGAATATATAGAGGGCCCAGTACTGGCTTATTTAGAGTCCACAAGGGACCTAACCACTGACCTTAAAACTGTGCTGTTGTGGTGAATGTGGCTGGTATTGTCCCATGTTCGCCATCATGTCCCTCCAAATACAATGCCCCTGTTTTACATTGTTTCCTAGTATCTGTCTTGTGCCTTACTGGCTTAGTGGTGGTGGTGGTAAAAATTCACAGTATCTACAGAACTCCCAACCCCCATACATTTCTTGCAGGCCTTTTACAAATTTTGATATGGCTTGCTTTTGCAATATAAGGCCAGGAACCCTCCATTTCCTCTAAAACAAAGACCCATATTGCTGTTGTAGGGGCATGGAGTGGGCCTGGTACAATCCATTTAGTCATAGATAGATAGATAGATAGATAGATAGATAGATAGATAGATAGATACAGAGTATACTGATTGGTTCCAAATGTTGAACACTCAAGCAATGGATCCTGAGCTGGTTTGGCAACATTACTGCTTTCAGAGCATTTGCTTTGCTTAAAGAAGCAGTGCAATGAAAATAAAATGTTTTTCCAAAAAAAGCTAGTTTTAGTTCTAGTTAAGAAACATATTAGCATACCTGTCAAATGTACTTGTCTAGGTTCCTCCTATGCTGCACACCACGAGTCTTTTCATTATTTTTCAATCCAAACCTTTATCAGGTTTACAGACCTATTTTTATGCAAAATACTGTGGCCATCCTTTTTCTTGAGAAAAAAACTCAATTAAAACATTCATAAAATACTCACATTTTAGTGAAATTAGAAAATTGTACCATCAAATAAAACTAGGAGATGCCCAGAATCTTTTACAGTGAAAAAAGTCAAGGTCAAGTTTTTTGCCCAATTTCATTACACTGCTGTTTTAAATCTTGTGTATTGCTTAACTTTCATTTATTTTTTCAGAGTTATTAAAGTTACATATGACTTTTTTTATAAACTTTTTAGGGTTTAAATTTGAATCGATTAAAACCGAATCCCCAAATGTCTCACTCATCCCAGGTGGTAGTATGGACCAATACATCGGCAAAGCATATATCATTTTCTTTCTTTTGGATTTTTATATTTTGTAGACAGTCAGTACCGTACTATCTAGGAAGTCCTCACTATACTGTTCTGGCTGTATATTTGCTTTTATAATTTGGTCACATTTGTATATTGTTTTACAAACATATCCCCTATTTCCTGTGATGTATGTAACCCCTTGCCAACTGGCACCAGAAAACAAGGCTTGGCTCAGTGGGCCTTTCCTGGCCCACAAATTCTAGATAAATAAATAGCAATCTAGGATGGCAGTGTCAGCAGCTCAGAAGGTTTCACACTCACCTCGGAGGCTGGAATATCAACAGCCATAGGTTCTAGACCTACACCAGGAACTAAGGCTAATACCCAGTACTGACACTGTAGTGCAGCACCACAGTTTTTCTGTTGAGATGTCATCCTTTGGAGAAGCTATTAAAATGAGGTTGCTTCTGCCCATTGCTGCTGGGTTTCTAGATGGAAAATATAAATCCTGTTGTATTTATCGCAAGAGTAAAGGAGTTTCCAGGGTATTTTTTATTAATTTTATTTTTATTTATTTAAAAAAACTGGTAACAATGAAACACACACTGAGCTGAGGCTTGTTTCTAGATGTGACCCAGGGAAACGGGAAGGGGATTACAGAGAGACTAAAAATAATTACAACAAAGCATCAGAATGCGATTACATAGACAGTAATTACAGGTGCAGGAACAATCTGGTGTACAGGTAAGTAAAAAACAGCATGGTGCATTTGCAAGATCACAAACATAATGTGCACAGTGCTCGATGGGAACAGTGATATTTCTATGGGGAACAGAAGCAGACCATGAGCATAGTCACAGTAAGTCTAGGAAAAAAAAAAGAGGTCTTAAGTGGGGGGGGGGCAGAATAGAGGAGAAGAAGAGTCAAGAGAAGGGCTGACAGGGATAGGAGGGAGCAGGAAGGTACCTGATCTGGTGGCTAAGGGCCGGGAGTGAGGGGGAGAGGCAGATGGGAAAGGGAGCAGGTTCCAGTGGGAAGGGAAGAAGTATGAGAAGGCAGCTTCCCCCACAGAGGAGTGAGGATGAGGAATGGAGAAGGTACAGGAAATCCCTGGAGCAGAGAGTGTAAGAAGAGGAGGGGACAGGGAAGGAGGAGGGGGAGACATTTCCCTTGTCAGTCAAACAATGTCATGTAACCTGGGAAGTGAGCTGTTGCTGCCCAGCGTGAATTGTCTGGTCATAAAAAACAATAGATAGATAGATAGATAGATAGATAGATAGATAGATAGCTAGATAGACAGACAGACAGACAGACAGACAGACAGACAGATAGACAGCAGCCACAACAGGGAGTATTGTATAATGTGCAAGGGAGCTGAGTGTATACTTGCAATATAGTTAATTTGCTACTAAACATTAAACTGGTAATTGTGTGCTTGTGAGTGTGTGCCCTTGCAAAGGCACATGATTACAGGCATTGGAATTGATGGGCATATTAGGCAAACAAGCTACTCTGTACAGAGTGATTAAGGGATGCAATTATCTCAGGTAAACAAGGTTACCAATCTATACATAGTCACGTTCCAGAGGTTAGAATACAGCACTAGCAGCCAGCCAGGGGGAACCTCCAGAATATTACCATAAACATGCCTTCAATCACTCCTTATCTAGTGATTTAACTCCCTCTGCTCCATTACTACTGAAGGAACTTCAACAAGCATTTGTCAATGCTGAATGTTGATTGCTCTGCTCCGCTGAGCTCGCTCACTCCCCCTCTCTCTCACTCATTTTGTTTCTCCTGGCGCTGCAAGCTGCCTTTTTGTACTGGGCTCCTGCCTGCATTGGCACCTTTTTCTGCCCACAAAGAAATCCACAGCTGTCCCGACAGAGTTCCGTTGAGCTCGCTCACCCCCCTTTCTCACTCGCTCATTCTGTTTCTGGCAGCGCAGCAGGCTTCCCTTTTGTACTGGGCTCCTGCCTGCATTGCTGCCTTTTTCTGATCACAAAGAAATCCAAAAGCAGTCATGACAGAGCTCTGCTGAGCTTGCTCACTCCCCCTCCCTCACCCGCTCGTTCTGTTTCTCCTGGCGCTGCAGGCTGCCCTTTTGTACTGGGCTACTGCCTGCATTTTTGCCCACAAAGAAATCCACAGCAGTCCCGACAGAGCTCAGTTGAGCTCAGTCACTCCCCCTCTCTCACTCGCTCGATTCTAATCTGTCCCAAACACGGGTTTCCAAAAGCGATTGTGGTATTCTGCGCCAGAAACACGAAAACACGTTTCAGCCAGGATGTGAAAAATGACAGCTGTACTGTTCATAAGGAGGTGTGAAAAAATGCCATTGTTGAAAATCTGGAGTGAAAATATTGCAAAGTTGTAAAGTTATGAGTGTGCATGGAACCTCCGCAACCCAGGCTCGTAACACATTCATTTTATGGACTTTCATCACAAAATTTACAACATAGGCATTTTAGGACCTCTGCTAATGAACAGTGTCACTGTGATTTTCTTAATGTGTCCTGAACACTGATGTCCCACAGCGACTGCGCTATTCTGCGCCGGAACTGTGAAAACACATTTTGGCCAGGATGGAAAAATGACAGCTATACTGTTCTTAAGGAGGTGCGTAAAAATAGCAATGTTGAAAATCTGGAGTGAAAATATTGCAAATTGGTGAAGTTACAAGCATGCATTGCAAGTGTGCAATGCAAGCTCATAAAACAGTCATTTTGGGAATTTTTCCCACCAAATTTGCAACATAGTCTTTTTTAGAGCCCACCTCATGAACGCTGGCACTGTCATTTCGTTAATCAGTCCCAAATGCCAATTCCACGCAGTGACCGAGAAATCACCTTTCAGGGCAGATTAATGCCACGACAGTGACTGAATTCATGAGGAGGGAGCCCAATAACCCCATGTTGAAAATTTGGTGCCAAAATTCCAAAAAATGCCTGAGAGATGCAAAAAAGTTGAAAAAGCCCTATTTATGCCATTATACAGCTTACCAGCATTTCCTCAGTTCGTAGTCGGCTTTGAACAGTGCAGATGTGTTCCCAGTCCACTGAAGATTGTCGCGCAAGACTCTGCAGGTAAGTATGGGATAAGGGGGGTGTGGGGAGACAGGGTGTGCAGAGGGTGGGCACAGGATGTGGAAGGGGCAGGGAGATGGCAAGGGACAGTTTTCTTTTTTACAGGTTTAAAAAAAAAAAATTGCAGGATGGTATTTCTTTTATAGAGCCATTTGGCAGGCTGGGGTGGGCTCCCAGTGTGCCAACAGAGTGTTTTTTTGGGGGGCAGCTCTAGCCGACGGGGGATTGGGCACTCCCGTTGGCATAAAATAAGGGGTGCAAGAGCCAAGGGGGATTGGGCACCCCCTCAGCACAACTGTACTGCATGTTTCAGGGGGGAATTATGCTGACGGGAGTAGGCTCCCCGTGAACAAATGAAAACTGGAGGAGGGACATAATGCCGATGGGGAGTGGGCCCCCGTCAGCAACATGAACATCACAGGCACTGAAGCTGACTGGGATTGTGGCCATCAGCAAATAAACACTGTGGTGGGTGGGAACATGCTGCCGAGGATTGGGCACCCCCTCGGCAGTGGGGTGCTGTATGTTTGTGAACATGGCGGCAAGCAGCCGCCATGTTCCATAACTATATCGCAATGTAGAGTTCTGCCCAGCAATGATGGGTCACTCCCTCATTGCAGCAGAATGGCTTACGCTGCAATGACAAGGCGGCCCCTGATTGCAGCGGCTGAAACCTTTCAAGGTTGTGGCACGCTGGCTGAACTAGTGTCAGCAGCAGCGTGCCACCCCATTGGGAAAAGCAGGCCAAGCCTCCAAAGACTGTGGCGGCATTGGCCACAACAGTGCCGTGCCTCCACAGCCTCTTCTGCAGCAAGCTGCCGCAATATGTTTCTTGCGCATGCATGCAATCAACATAAAAAGGCCTATACTTTCTCCATCTGAGATACATTCACAAGTACGTTGACATATAGTTCTGCTTTATGAGCTTTTCAAACTAAAAATGCAGTGCAGATATTTAACCATACTGTAGTTATCGTGTAACTACATTTTAAGTGCCTTGTAACTGCAATGTAATAGCATGCAACAAACATGTAACTGTAGTGTAATTACCTTGTTGCAGGAAATTAATGATTAATTACATTGAAATGGACACTTAAAATAAAGTGTACATAAAATAAAACGTAACCAAATAGTGCTCCAGCCATGTCCTAATCAGCAGAGTGCCCATGAAGCCTGCCTGGCCCCGCATTTCATTAAGGTGAGTTGTGTGCTATTTAAGCAATAAGGAATGACAGGGTGTATGTTATCGTGTAATAACATCACTCCTGGGGTGGGTTGAAGCACGAGACAAAGCCGAGTGCTTCCACCACACCAGGAGTGACGTTATTACACGATAACACACATCCCTGGAGTGCCTTATTGCAATTATACAATGGCTCGGTGTTATACAAAATAAAAATATTTAAAAAAAGTTTTAGTAGATTTTTAGTGTAGCAATATATCTGTGTTTCTTAAAAGTAGCTCCAAACAATCATCCAAAAGATCAATACAGTGATGTTATTGTGTAATAACATCACTGTCTCAGGCACACATTGACCAATCAGAGTCCAGGAAATGTTCTTGCCATTATACAATTCTTATTATCATAGTGCCCTGAGTCCCGACTCTGGTGTTGACTGTATTAAAACCACACTGTAGCTTGAACACTGGATAAACAGAGGGCTTCTGTCTTCAGTACTGTATATCCCTTAACTTTCATTGGCACTAAATTTGTCACCGTGAAGGAGGTGTTCAGCTTATGCTTACACATTGTACCAAGCCCTCCAGATGAACAGCACCTTGTGTGCATTGCAGAGAAGCTGAGTGCCTTCAACCATCCAATAATCCATATATCCTAGAATGAATGTACACTTTTGAGTATATGATTAGGTTTATAAACTGGATATTGAAAGGGAAAAATGGATGAAAATGCTAGTGACTAATTAGGCCATGGTGACTCAAGATGTGAAAGTAAAACAGGATACTTACACACCCTAAGAGTAGGAATCCCATTGACAAGTCTGACTGCTTTAAATTCCTGCTCCGTTTTATAAAATATTCTTTGAGCTAATTGTAAAATGTTTTCTTGTGTACCCAAGTATTGCCTTTGCAATTTAAACTGTGCTGCTACCATAATAATGGAGCACACCACTGAAATGTTACCTGTGTTTTCACTTCTTATTCATGAGTGGAAGCTGCTTACCTCCACTTTGCCTTTGCAGTTGCCCACCCCAGCATGACCAAGCTTACTATGATCCTTTGAAACTGCCACCCCTCATGCCTTGGATGCTTCCTCCACAGTAGGGCCTCTCAAGTTGCATTCATCATCCAGTGTGGAGCATAGACTCCAAGACTGAGAGGTGAGCCCTTGGGGCATAGACAGTCAGCAAAATTCATACTGAAACAAGCAGCTCCCATTTTGGCCCATTGTAGAACTCTCCTTATGTAGACCTGCCTATGGTATGCCTAGACTTTAATGAGGGAGAGCTGATGTTATGTGGTCACCCACAATCTCAACAAACACTTTTCCATATGGTAACAATGGTGATGCTTAAAAGGTGAAGGGATCATCTCACTCACCCTGCAGTCTAAGGGGGATGTTTCTACAGTACATCCCTAGACTCTTTTGGCCTGGTGTGGGAGTTAAGCCTAGAATACAACTATATTTATTTATTTAAAATGACTGTACTTCAACATGGATAACTCCATGAGATGCATCATCTTTTTTCATGGGGTTCCCAGTGAGAACAGTAGCAGTCAACAGGTTAATGTTGTCCTGCAGGAATAGTTTTCTACAAGCTAAAATATACATAGGAAAAAAAAAACTGTGAAGGTAAAGACTTTGATTGATTGATTGATTGATTGATGTAGATCCAACTGACAAAACTAGCCATGAACATTTGCAAGCTAGAAGCATTCCTCAGCTGGAAAGGGAGTTTGTTCCAAGTGTCCGGTGTTGCAAAGGCATTTTTACCAAATTTACACCTCATCCTGGGAATTGAGAAGGTAAGTGCTGCCATTAAATGGATAGAGCAGGTACTGCTTGACTGTGTGAGGTGGGCTAGGAGATAATCAGGAGTTTTTGCTTGTGCGCACATGTAAAACAAAGAAAGCCTCTGGTAGTTATACTTACTTAAAGGATGTGTCCAGTTAAGCTGGGCATGCAGCAGACTGTGATGGGAGACCTTTCCCAGGAGAAGATGAGTCTGCACAGCATTTTGTACAAATGATCCAGGGCAGCAAAGGGGAATGAAGTGAAAAGTTTAAAAGCATGGTAACTCAGGCACGCATATAATGCCCTGCAAAGTGAAGAAGCTTTGGGCCAAGTGAGTCAGTATCAGCACTTTTCTTTGGGATAAGGCCCCCTTAGTGCTTGAGGACCTCTGCTGCAGTGATTTGTTGTAAGTCAGTGTTTGACAGATCATGAGGATCAGATTCTGGACTGCTTGATGAGAGACAAACCATGGATGGCACCAAGGCACTAAAGCTTCGATGAGAGGCTGAAGTTAGTAAAGTGGGTGTCAAAGGCCTTCAGCTAGTCTGGAAAAGAGGTGACAATGACTCCAGAAGGGTTCCAGATGATCAATTTACTCTTATTTATTGATAAATATCGGATAACACCTTAGAGTCAAAGACTCCTTTACAAAGGTTCCACGTCATACATAAGAAAGAGACAACAGTGTACAGAGTAACAAATAGCATAGTAGTTAAAGACAATGGTTACAGAATGGTTGCAAATGATTACAGAAAATACAAAATACAAAAATAGCAGCTGGAAATACAGGTTAACAGAGAGCTGCTAAACAAGGTGCAAAAGTGCAAAAGGATTGCAGGTATAAGCATAGCATTTCAGGGCGATGGCGCTTGCAATGTCCAGGAGTTATTCATTGGCCAAGGCTGGACAAAGATGTCCATTGTCATGGTACAGACACACCCAGGGGTGGCAGACCAGAGTTAGGTCCATAGTCATGGGAAGATGGGGGGTGGTAGAAATGGAGGGTCAGGTTTAGGGGCAGTCACATACTGATCCCTGGGTAATAAGGTCCCTTAGTTGGGACTTGAACTGACCAGGTTTGGGTTCAGTGAGAAGGGAGTTTGGGAGTGAGTTGAGCCAGGATGGGGCCAGATATCGAAACGTTCTTTGGCCAGAGGTGGTCTTGCAGTGAGGTACCCTAAAGTGGGTAGTTGCTGACTGTCGTGTGAGGCCACTGGACAGTGGGGCTTGAAGTAGTAGGGAAGGTTGGAGGGAGTAATCCTGAAGTGATTTTCTTTGCGAAGAGGCAGGCCTGGTACTTTAGCCTCCCATCAAAGTTGAGCCAGTTTGCTGAGGCATAGAGGGTGCAGGTATGTATAAGTCTAGGACAGCCTGTAGCAAGTCTGCAGGCCTTATTGAGGGCCAGTCTAATCTTGTGTAGGTGAGTGGTGTCAGCTGCACCATAGATGATGATACTATAGTCAGTTAGGGATAGAATAGATGCAAAGATGGCTAGGCAGAGAGATTCAGGAGGCAGGCAGTGCTTATAGTGGTGAAAGAGACCAATACATACATTGACGGTAGTGCTTAGTAATCGGATATGGTCATGGAAAGTGAGACCTGTGTCTAGGGTGATGCCAAGGTATTTGAAAGTGTTAACCTGTTCAAGGAGGTCATTCACTGAGTTCAGAATGTGCAAGGGTTGTCCTAGTTTCTTATTTTAGGGGTGTGCAAACATCATGGATTTAGTTTTTTTTTTTGTAATTTAGTACTAACCTATGCTGAATGAACCAGGATTCAGCTTCAGAGAAGGATTTCTGGAGTGCTGAGGGGAGGGTTGTGGGATCAGTGTGTGAGTTGTAGAGGACTGCATCATCTGCATACAATAGCATTTTCCCGGAACAGGCATTGGGCAGGGTGTTGAGGTATAGGGAGAAGTGAAGTGGGCCAAGAATAGAGTCTTGATAGACCCCAGACCTGACTTGGTGGGGAGATGACAGGGAGTGGGCAATCCGGACTGTCTGGGTTCTCTCAGACAGATAGCTGGCAAACCAGTCAATAGTCTCATGGGAGATGCCTATCTGAGGGAGGGGGTCCAGGAAAAGCGAGTGGTGCATGGTATCGAATGCCGTTGAGAGGTCCGTAAAGACAGTGCCAGTAGTGTAACTGGTGTCCAGGGATGTATGGAGGGCATTTGTAAATTCCAAGAGGGCAGTGGTGGTGGTGGTGGTGCTATGGTTCTGGCAGAAGCCGTGTTGTTCAGGACACAGAATACTATGTTTAGTGAGGTAGTCTGTTAATTGGATGGCCACGATTTTTTCCAGGGTTTTAGAGGGGGAGGCAGGATTGATATTGAGCAGTAGTTCCCAGGCAGGATGCGGTCACCACTTTTAAGGATAGGAGTGATGAGGGCAGATTTCCATTTAGTGGGGAACTGGCCCAGAGAAAGGAAGCAGTTCAAAAGCATGGTAAGGGGGAGAAGAACTTCGCTGAATGTGAGTCTAAGCAGTTTTAGGTCCAGCGTGTCACCGCTGAAACGGGATTTACTGAGGGCTTTGAGTAGAAGAGGGGCAGCTTCATGCTAGGAAACTGCTTTAAAGTGGAATGGGGGGTTGGGGAGGGCAGTATGGAGTAAGGTGGGTGGGGGAGAAAAAAGGTGTCATTTAATGTGCCAGCGATAAGGGCTGGGTCCGAGGTGATAGATCCATTGGCCCAGATATGGGTAGGCGGGGCAGTGGAGGCTTTGCCACTTAGCATTTTGAGTGAGTCCCAAAACTTGCGACCTGCGCCCCATGTGTTGGTAAGCAAGGTTTTATAGTACTCAGCTTTTGCTTTTCAGCTATCCCATGTACATTTATTGTGCGCTTCTGATAGCGCTGCCTGTCAGAGGGTTTTCTGGTATCCTGTGCAATGTGCCACAGATTGTCTCATTAACGCATCTGGTCAAAAAGGGCTTGAGATAGCCAAGGCGTGCTGGCACCTTTAATTGTTTGTTTGGTTAGGGGTGCAAACTGGTTGCAGGCAGTGTTGAACAAATTAATGAAACAGTTGAGGGCAAAGTCAATGTTCTGAGCATTTCTTATGGGGGACCAGTCAGTAACTAGGAGGTACTGTTTAAGGGATTGTAGTTTGCCAGGTTTGAGGCAGTGTTGTAAGACAGTTTTGGGGGGGGGGGCTTGTTAATACAGTATGACCATTGACATAGCACTGGGGAGTCATCTATCAGAGCATCGGGTAGTACCCTGATCTGTGTAGCTTTATGTGGGGAGTTAGTGAGCACTAGATCTAGGAGGGTGGCAGTACCAGTCCTCTGGTTTATTCTAGTGGCAGTAGTCACAGGCTGGGTCAGGTTCTGAGCAGTTGCAGCATCCCTAACAGGGGCTGAAGTGTCAGCCAGCCAGCTTGTATTGAAGTCTCCGAGGGCAATGATGTCAGCATTGCCAGGGAGAGTCTGGAGATGGTTGAGGACAGAGAGGAAAGCGGTCTTCTGATTTCTGGGAGGAATGTATACAGAGGAAAGGAGCAAAGGGGCTCTGTTATTGGCAAGAGTGATCTTCAGTGTGAGAGACTGGGCCCCGTGCTCAAGTGATGGGGAGGGTAGGGCGAGACACTGTAGTGATTCCTGAACATACTGTGCGCAACCACCCCCTTTCTTTGAAGTTCTAGCTGCCCGGTATAGTGTGAAGCCAGGAAGTGAGACCGCAGAGTCGGGGGTGTGGTTGTTGAGCCAGGTTTCAACTACTGAGATGACATTGGGGCGATTCTGGGCAACCCATCCCAAAAAGGAATCAAATTTCTTGAGGAGGCTACATATATTGAGGGAGGTGATTGTGAGACTCTTGGATGTAGTGACCCTGGGGGGGGGGGGTTGGTCATGGGTTGGGGTGAACGTCTCCAGAAAGAAGGAGTAGTAGTAGTAGGAGGATGCACAGGGAAGCCAACCTTAAACATTTCTTCATGAGCTTAGGCACCATTAGGGAGGGGGAACAGCACTGTGTGGAGGTGGGAGTAGACAGGTCCTGTGGGGAGGGAGAGGCCAGGCAGAGTAGTGTCCATTGTGGTACCACGGTAGTACCAGTAGGATGATTGGAGCATAGCGGATGTATGGTCTAATGATGGAGTGGGAGGTATGGGTCAGTGGCAGGGGTGGGTAGTGTGGCTAAGGTGAGGAGCTTGGTGCTCGGTACAGGGAGTGTGCGTAGAAGGTGGCACATTGTTATCATGATTACAAGGGGTTGGGTACCTGGTAGAATGGCAAAAGGATGAATAGGGGGGGTGTGGTCCGTAGGGTATCAAAGTAGCTGTACAACGAGTATTGCGTGTATGGGGGTTGAAAATAGGGCCCTGGTAGGGAGTATGTGCATGTGTGGTGACGTAACATGTAGTAGATGGGTTTGGAGGTTAGCAAAATGGGACCATACCAGGTAATTATATGTTGGTCAGCAGAGTGGCTGTTGTTTAGTGTTAGATCCTTGGGGTGGGGTGGTAGAGCCATATGGGGGATCATAGAGGCTATGAGGATAGTTATCCAGTGAAGTGGTAGCATATTTATTTTAGAGATGGTTAGGTATTTGGGATTGAGAAAAGTGGCCACTAGTGGGGAGCTTGTATAAGCTGCAGATGGAGAATTGGGTTGACATGTTTATTTCGCACCATGTGACTGCCTACTTGCCTATATAAGTAAAAGCAGACCAAGGATGGTGGAGAGGCGGTGGGGCAGTCCTAAAATTAATTAAAGTAACCTAATCTGCATTAATTGCTATACAGGCTGGAATTCTGTAGTCTTAATTAAGGTAACCTGCTGGAAATTACACAGACTGAGGCTTACAGTGACAAAAGGCGGAATAAAAAATTATCTCCACTTGTATGCCTATAGTTAATTGTTTAAGAGAAAAGGCACCAAGTAGGACATTTTGAAAATCCTCCTGGGAGCTGCACAGTGTGGTCGCGATCCAATGAGGATGGTGAACCCTTTGCAGTGGAGATGCTGTACCTGGGCAATTTTTTGGTGTTGGCTGTGGGGGAGGGCTGAATCCAAGCCCTCATGACCTCCTGGTTTGTCGGGGGGGTCAGCCGGGCAATTTTTCGGTGCTGGCTGTGGGGGAGGGCTGAATCGAAGCCCTCACGACATCCTGGTTCATCAGATCGGCTGGGCAATTTTGGTGTTGAGCTGTGGGGAGGCTGAATCCAAGCCTCACGACCTCCTGGTTCGTTGGGGGGTCGGCTCTTTGAGATCTATCTCAAACAGGTCTTTAGCTCCTGATTCTAATTTGCTGGAATAATATTTGTTTTCTTCCCAGACGTCATTGTAGTTGCTTGCTTTTGTGTTTAGCCACTGCCAATTTACTTAGATCCCTGTGTTTTCTGTAACAATGTCCATCATGGATTGTTGTCCCACATGGTTCTGACGATGGTCAGAAATTGCTTTTATCATCTGTGTAACATCACAAGGATCAAACCCATATTGGCCAAGGAGGAACTGATGACACAAGTACATGCCTTTGTCAAGTTGAGACTGGATTACAGTAATGCTTCCCACCATGAGCTATCAGCAGGACATCTGTACAGTTGACTTCAGCTAATGAAGAGCACTGGGCCAGTTGATTTTTGAAGCAACCTGTTCCAATCATATCATGCTGGTATTGCAGGAACTGTACTGGCACATTACATTCAAGATGAGTTTACTCATCAATAAAGTCCTACACAATCTGGGCATGGGCTACCATAGAGAACTCCTTATACACACCTGGTTGTCCTCACCACTCCACAGAGGCTGGGCTTCTGAGAGTTCCTCGCTCTTATTTCAAATAATCTGGTTAGCAGGGATTTGCAAGTGCTACCCTGATCCTGTGTAACTTCCTGCCCCAAGTCATAGGAGAAGCCCACATAGTAGAAGCTTTTTAAGAGAAGCTTAAAACCCCATTTCGTCTAGCTGGCAGCCCAGAAAATTATTTAATATTTTTTTTTTTTTTTTAATTGAGACATGGTCTGCATTCGTCTTTTTTATTTATGTAGTTTTATATGTGACAATAAGTGTTGTGTTATAGTGTCCTAATGTTTAATATTTGATTATTTCAATCTGAGTTTGCTTTTTCTGATGTAAGGTGCCCTGAGCCCAAATCACAAGGCACTAAATAAATAAACTCTACTAGTCTACTACTACAACTACTACTACATGATAATATGTCTTGCTACTCTTAGTATCAATGAACTTGACTGGAAGTAATTATTATAACAGTTTAGCTGGAACTGCATCCATCTGCTGCCCTCCACAAAGCTTCCAGATTACTATGGTACTAATCCTTTTGTGCTTGAACTTTTTTATGTTGGCATGCTTGTGCAGCCTACATCGTTGGACAGTGCAGCTCTGGAGGCAGGGTCGCTGTTGGGCAAATGCAGGGCATGCACCAGTAGGTGCATCCCGCATTCCCCAATCAGCCTGCATGCAGGCGCTACACCATGCATACATAATATGGCGAGCACATCTAAGAAAAGGTCCACTGCAATCCGAGCAAAGCTCGTCATATGCAGCGGTCCTTTTTTTGCCATTATGTGCGAGTGGGCAGCCACCTAACTACTGCTGACTTTAGGGGTGCCCAATCCCCTGTCGATTCTTCCGCTTTCTTTGTGTGCAGACAGAGGCCCACTCCCCGTCGGCATAGCCTACCAATTGTTGAATGCGGGGGTGCCCAATCCCCTGCTCAGCGCCCCATGCTTTCTTTGTGTGCCAACAGGGCTGCCCAATCCCGTCTGCATTACTCCCCCATGTTGTGTGCAGCACGAGGGTGCCCAATCCCCTGATCGGCCACAGACACCCCCACCAAACAGGTGGCACGCTGGGAGCCCACCCCAGTGTGCCAAATCCCCTGCAAAAAAACTGTCCCGTGATGGTTTTTTCATTTTGTTTTCCTGTAAAATGAAAATGGTCCCTCGTAGTCTCGATTTCCCCCTCCCCACCCACCCACCCACTGCGCACCCTGACTCCCTCACCCCTCACCCCATATTACCTGCGGAGTCCGCGCGATGATCTTCTGTGGACCGGAACCGCCTGCACTCTTCAAAGCCAACCGCGAACTGAAGAAATGCCAGTAAGCTGTATAATGTAATGAATAGGTTTTTCATTTTAATGCATATCTCGGCATTTTTGCAAATTTTGCTCCAAATTTTCAACATGGGTTTTGGTACTCCTTCTCATGAATTTTTGCACTGTCATGGCGTTATTCGGTCCCAAAAGGTGATTTTGCAGTCACTGCATGGAATCACCTTTTGGGACAGAGTAATGAAATGACAGTGCCACTGTTCATGAGAGGGGCTTTCAAAAAGCCTATGTTGCAAGTTTGGTGGGAAAAATCCCAAAAATGACTGCTTTACGAGCGTGAGTAGCAACTGGGCAATGCACGCTCATAAGTTAGCGCATTCACACTATTTTCATGCCAGATTCTCAACATTGGCATTTTACCACACCTTCTTGTGAACCATACAGCTGTCATTTTTTACATCCTGTCCGAAATGTGTTTTCGTACTTCCAGCGCAGAATAGCATGGTCATTCTATGAAGTCAGTGTTCAGGACACATTATGAAAATGACAATGACACTGTTGATGAGCAGAGGTCCTAAAATGCATGTGTTGAAAATTTGGTGACAATACTCCATAAAATGACTGTTTTTCGAGCGTGCATAGCAACTGCGCAACGCACGCTCATAAGTTAGCGCATTTGAAATATTTTCATGCCACGTTCTCAGCATTGGCATTTTACTACACCTTCTTGTGAACCGTACAGCTATCATTTTTCACATCCTTGCTGAAATGTGTTTTCGCACTTCCAGCGCAGAATAGCGTGGTCGCTGTACAAAATCACTGTTTGGTGCAAATTATGAAAATGACAGTGGCACTGTTGATGAGCAGAGGTCCTAAAATGCCTGTGTTGAAAATTTGGTGACAATACTCCATAAAATGACTGTGTTGCGAGCGTGCGTTGCTCAGTTTGCACGCACACTCGTAAGTTCGCAAACTTATATTTTCACTCCACATTTTCAAGAGTGCCATTGTTCTACATCTCCTATTGAACAGTGCAGCTGTAATTTTTCACATCCTGACCAAAATCTGTTTTCGCGGTTCCGGCGCACAATAGCGCAGTCACTGTGGAAAGCCCGTGTTCGAGACACATTATGAAAATGGCAATGACACTGTTCATTAGCAGATGTCCTAAAATGCCTATGTTGAAAATTTAGGGATGAAAGTCAATTAAATGAGTGTTTTGCAAGCGCGTATTGCGCAGTTTGCACGCATGCTCATGACTTTGTGAATTTTTAATACTTTCACTCCAGCTGTTCATCACTGCCATTTTTCCATACCTCCTTATGAACAGTACAGTTGGCTGAAATGTGTTTTCGCACGTCCAGTGCAGAATTGCACGGTCACTGTGCAAAATCACTTTTCGGGACACTATCAGGAAATGACAGTGACACTATTCATTAGCAGAGGTCATAAAATGCCTATGTTGAAAATTTTGTGGCGAAAGTCCAGAAAATGACTGTGTTGTAAGCGTGCATTTCACAGTTTCCACGCGCCCTTGTAACTCTGTCAATCTACAATATTTTCATGCCACATTTTCGCCACTGGCATTTGTGCACACCTCATTATCAACAGTCCAGCTGCCATTTTCCACAGCCTGCCCAAAACGCGTTTCCACATCTCTGCTGCACAGTGGCATACTCGCTGTGCAAAATCACCTTTTGGGACACATTAGCAAACTCGCAGCGCAATCCCTCTCCACCTCCGCCACTGCCAATGCCAGTGCGACAACATTTGGCATTGACAAATGCTTGTTTTTTATGGGGTAGGGTACATTAGAAAAATAAATGCTTACTTTTAGGTATGACCCAGGAGTGTGAGAAAAGAAACACAGTGAAAAACTTAATGCAGATAGTAGCCAAGGGTCAGGCAAACAGTGTAACAGCAGTAGAATAAAGTATAGCACACTTAAAAAAATGTACATTCATAGATCTACATACATAAGAAATCAAGCAGCTATATCCTGGGATGAGGCAAGTATGTGCTTGGTGTTACTTGGAGTTGCACACAGCCATTGGGGAGACAAATCCCATGACAGAAGTGCAAACAGAATGCTTAACAGTGTGCAAGGAGGATCTTTTGGAGCTACAGTACTCTGAGCAAAGACATGAAGATGAACTCATCAGATACCTATGGGCAGCACCTTTGAAGAGCCCATGCAAGGGAAGGCCAAACTTTTGGAGCAAAGACAGTGAAGACCTGATCCCACATCTTGGAAGAGTATATGGGAACATGTAAGAGAATGCTTGAGTTGATCTGAGTGAGAAGGCTTCTCGAGGTGCAGATGCAGGAGTACAGTCAGTGCAGGGGATCTTGGAGCTTATCAATAAAGCATCGTAGGTAGAAGGAGTGGGCCACGAAGGAGGAGAGCCACCAAAGGGAGGAATACAGGGAGCAGTAATGTGTGAGATGGGGGGGAAGGAAAAGAGACAGATGTTGTTGTAGGTCAATTACCACTTGTTAAGGACTGCTTTGGAAGCATGCAAATAAATAAACTGACCATACTGAAGATAGGGGAGGAGTACACTGTGGGCGATGGTAAGCCTAGTCTTAGGTACGAGGAGTGTCTGGCATGGTACGCTAGGCCAAGTCTTGAGTTGACTGCCTTACAAGCCAGGGAGATGTGGAGGGACAAATCCAGGACAGGGTCTAGAGTGATCTTAAGATATTTGAAATCTGTCACTGTGAAGAGGAGAGACCCATCCTGACACTGGATAGAGAGGGGTTCATTATAAGAGTTTAGCCTGAGACTTACCCAAATAGTATGGTCTGGGTCTTAGATGAGTTTAGGATCAGTTTGCTTTTAAAGAGTCACGCCTGGACCAGGGAGAAATCCTCTGGTTGCTGGGAATTAACTCTGGGGATGGAAGTAGAGCTGTAATAGAAGACAGTATTGTTCACATACATGATGAGTAGTGTGATGGGACAGATGGAAGGTGATTAATAAAAACAGAGATGAGCAGGGAACCATGTATGGGACCCTGAGGGATACCTAGACTGATTGGAGCAAGGGGAACAGACAGCATTATTGAAAGGGACATACTGCTGTCTACCAGAGAGCTCACAACCCATGAGGCTGCATGGAGTAAGAGGCCCAAGGAAATTAATTTGGAGTAGAGCAGTGGGTGGTCAACAGAGTCAAAACCCTTCATGAGGTCACTAAAAATGGCTCCAGTAAGGGAGTTATCATCCATGGCACTCTTAACCAGAGATGCAGCGAATATAAAATCCACCTGCAAAGTGAATGCAAAGTGGCCACTTCGCGTTGGCACTTCACTACATGGAGAACCCCATAGGAAAGGCTCACTCTACCTTGATATTATTACTTCGCGCGTTGTCATTCCACTTTAAATGTGAAGTAAGGTGGAGTGACAACAATATTGGCAGCACCCCACCCACACAGTCACCAGAATTAATGTGCATCCTCAAAGTGCTACTGTCTTGTGTCCAGAAAACTCCCCAGTGCTGACGAAGTGAAATGAGAGCATAACAAGAAATACAGAGTCTCCCAGAATTAATGGCGCACTCAGTCATGCATGCAGTGGTCACACACAGAGTCACCAGAATTAACATGCATCCCCAAAATGCTACTGTCTTGTGTCCAGAAAATTCCCCAGTGCTGATGAAATGCTACTGTCTTGTGTCCAGAAAATTCCCCAGTGCTGACGAAGTGAAATGAGAGTGTAACAAGAAATGCAGTCTCCCAGAATTAATGGTGCACTGCAAATGCACATACAGATTAAGATTGTACTCCGCACTCAAGGGATACATATGAAAAGGCACAACACCACCTAACTAGTGCACACAAGTCACAAATCCAAATCTGGAAAGGAATACATTTTGCTAGTTGGGGGATTAGTGCACAGCAGTAACAATCCACTACTAGTAAAGATACCACAAAGCAATATAAAAAATTCATGCAGGTGCGGTAGACAGCAGGTTCACACTGCTGCAATTACTCTATGGCACAATAAAAGGTGTCTGATTTAATGGCATGCATCGCACACACACACTACAAGTAATGCATAGCAAATTGAAAACCTTTAGTAATATAACCAAATGTTTTAAACAGACAAATTATACACTGCTACACCACAAAAATCAGTAAAAAAATGTCAAGAATTGCTGAAAATATTACTGTGTGTACATTAACACAGTTATACAAGAAAAATATAACCAAAACAGAAAGACTGCCTTTTTCTCCCAGATAATGTATCTACACCACAAATTCGCCCCTCCCCCAAAGCACACTTCACAGTACACAGACTGACTGTTCTAAATTAACATTCAAAATCCACACACAACAATAATGACTCGATGATATGAGCACAGAAGGGTTTCCTACAATCGATGTAGTAAATTTTGAGCAAAAAAAAAAGACTCAAAAAGGCATTTTAAACAACTTTTAGAGGTTTTTGAATTGCAGAGCTCTGAGAGCAAACTGTCTCCAGCTACCACTACACATACACTACCCAGGCCAGAACTGAGGCTGTGCAGAACAATCTAGAGCCCATGTGACCTGCAATCCCATGAATCACTGAAGAATTTCATTTAGAGCTCAATTACAAAGTGAAGTGAAGAGAATTACATTGATTTCAATGTACTTCACCTTAAAATTGGTGGAGAAGTGGTTTGAAGAAGGCGGAATAATGCAAAGTCATTGGTTTTAATGGACTTTGCATTCCTCTTTATGAAGAAAAGTACTCTGCAGGTTCCGTGTTACTCCATGAATCACTTCGTGGAGCGAATTGGAGCCACGTCATCCACCACAACTTCTAGTACTGTAACTCACATGCTGTACAGGAAGGAATGCAAATGCCCATGATTTGGGACTGCATTTGTGACCCATGGTGATGAAGAACAAGATTCAGTGTCAATGGTGTGAGATAACCAATATGGAAGTGCATTGGGAATGCGAATGCCTACCACTGTACTTCCTTGATGAGCTGTAGCTTAAAACTCCCCAACTTAAAAACACGTATCAATGAGTATAATGGTGGGGTGGTGAAACCTGGAGAGATACTACAAAACAGACTTACAATACATCCCAGTAACTAGTAAAAAAATTAATGTTGTGATTTGTGACATGATCTTGAATTGTGATTTGTGACTGCATTTGTGACCGTGGAGACGAAGAATGTGATTTGTATCACGAGTGACTCATGATGATGGTCCTGACTTAAAAATGCATATTAATGAGTACAATGTTCATGCAGAATTATGCACCACACCTGTCCAGTACTCTGAAGTGAAGCCAAAGAAACAATTGTGACATAAGTTACAGATGGAGATTGGGCCCTAAACAGATGCAAATCCACAGACCGATTAAGATTGCACAGCGCACTGAAGAGATGCAGACACAAAGGCATAACACCTAACCAGTGCTCACCATCAGAAATTAAAATCTGGAAAAGAACACCGTTGCCAGTTGGAGTGAGCCGCGGTGGGGTGGGGGTGGGGGGCAGCGTACTGCACTGCTGCAGTAACAGTCACTAGTACTAGTACCAGTAATGATACCACAAAGAAGTACAAAAATCACACAGCTACAGTGGTTATCAGGTTCACACTGCTGAAATTATGTGGCACAATAAAAGGTGTCTGATTTGATGACACGCGTCACATACATATTGACACACACACACACACTAAGTAATGCATAGCAAATTGAAAACTTCAGTAATATAACCACATATTTTAAACAAACTAAAATTATGTACTGAAGCACCACAACAATCAGCAAAAAAATGGCAAGAATTATTGAAAATATTACTGTGTGTACATTAACACAGTTATAAGAAAAACATCACTAAAACAGAAAGAAGTCTTTTTCTCCAAGTTAATCTACCTACAACACAGATACACCCCTCCCCCAAAGCACACTTTCACAGTCTCTCAGTACACAGACTGAATGTTGTACATTAACATTCAAAATCCACACACAAACAAGAAATGCTCGATGATATGAACACAGGATGACTTCCTACAATCGATGAACTAAAGTTTCAGCAAAATAAATGACTTAAAATGGCTTTTCTAACAGTTTTTAGAACGTTTGAATCACAGAGAGCTCTCAGAGCAGACTGTCTCCTACAGCTTCCTATACACATTACCCTGAACTGAGGCTGTGCAGAACAATCTAGCCCTGAAATCCCATGAATCACTGCAAAATTCACCTTTGGAGCTTAAAAACAAGGTGAAATGAGATGAAGTACATTGTTTTCAATGTACTGTACTTCAACTTAAGAATTGGTGGAGTAGTGGTTTGGGAAGGCGGAGTAACACGAAGTCATTGTTTTCAATGGACTTCGCGTTACCCATTGTAATGCGAAGTACTCCGCTTTGCATTGCGGAGCACTCAGCGAATTCACCTTCATTCCACGAATCACTTCACAGAGCTAATTGGGGCCACTTTGCCCATCTCTACTCTTATCGCTATTTGTTAGTCAAGTGAGGACAGTTGGTTGTACTGTGTTCCTTCCTAAACCCATGCTGGTTGGGCAAAAGACAGTTATGGGATGAAAGACATTCAGTCATTTGAGTATCTATGACCCTTTCAAGCAATTTACTGAGGAGTATGAGTAGCAAGATTGGTCTTTAGTTGTTTAGGAGCTTGGGTCCCCATCGTTAAAGCCAAGAGTAATTCTGGCAATTTTCCAATCATCAGAGACTGTATTAGAGGACAGGAATAAATAAAAAAATTTGAGAGATGGAAGAGGCTAGGATAGAGCACCTACAGTACAAGTCACATTAAACTGTTCCTTCAATGAGTTGATGTAGCATTTTTGACCAAGTTGCATAAGTGTTGCTAGATATAGCACAAAGCTCTTCAAAAACAGTTTCTTAAAAGTTAAAACTTAGATTTGCATTGCACTGTGACTGGACTGTAGATACATTCCAAATGAGTTGCAAAAACATTTTATAAACTTTGCCCTTGAGCTGGTTAAGCACTGAAAAATAATGCAGTATGAGTTGCCAGTGCATTGCCAACTGTGAAAAACAATGCTGAACCAACTCACTGGTGGCAAAGTTTAATGTGACTTGTACTTTAGGTGTAGTAATCTGGGTAGCATTTCAGCAGGTTCTGTGCTGCCATCAGTGGAAAGGTTCCTTAACAGTTTGAGGACTTTTCCCGGGGATACCAGCTTTAAATGAAATGATGGGTTATGAGGGGCAGGGGATTAAGGGTGCAGGACAGTGTTGGCTGTCATAGTGATTGAGTGTTCCACAAAGTGAGAGCTAAAGGCATTAGCAATTATTTGGGGGTTATTAAAATTAATCCAATGAATTAGCAAATCATTGATATTACTCTTTGATGGTTACCCTAGGAAGCCTTTAATGTGCCCCCAGAAGCCACTAGCATTTCCTCCTGAGGCAATTAATTGTTCACGGCAGAATGAACTCCTGAAAAGGTGTGTGGTCCTTTTATACTGGTTGCATAGTTGCCTGTAGACACACCAGCCCACCAGGTCAGAGGAGGTTTTGAAGTCCCACCAGCTTCTGTCCCTGTGAAGCCATCTTTTGGGGATTTCTTTAACCCTTCTCTTAGTGACAGGAGCCAGTTTATCCTGGACTTGGGACAGGAGAGATTGGAGGGGACTGATAGCAGACTCAACCTCATTAGAGGAGAGGACTGTGTGCCAGTCAATAGGTGAGAGCTCATAAAGGAGGAAGGGGGAGTCAAGGCAAGAGTGGTCATACAGTGTAAGAATTTTAGATAGATTTTTGAGAGCTCTAATTTTTCAATGCAGTAGGTGAAAGAGTGGTCACTCTGAGCATTAAGCAGCATCCCTGCTTATAGGATTCTGTCTGCTTTGTTTGAAAGCATCCAATCTAGTTGAGTGTGACTTCCATCATTGCATGAGAGACAGGTTGGGTCAGTGATAAGCTGGTGAGATCAAGCTTGCTAGTCAAGGTATCAAAGGACTTATTATGGGGGCCCAGCCAATCCAGATTAAAGTCACACATAGAGATCACCTTGTTTCATCTGACCTTTTGAAAAATGATGCTGGAGAGGTGGTTATGCCAGAGGTACCACTTTTGGGGGGGCTGTAGAGGAAAATAAAGTGAAATGTTTTGACCTCACACAAAACAGGAGTACAGTTGAACATCCCACATGTGACTCCAGATTTTGGGGGGGGATTGTGACATTTAGGTGGTTCCTGTAGTACTGGAGAAGACCTGTAACATGTTTCAGGGATGGCCTATCCACTAGGATAAGATTCATTAGGAATGGAGCAGGCAGAGTCAGGAATGCTAGGTTTTAGCCAAGTTTTGGTAACTCCAAGTATAATGGGGGTGTAAATGGCCATTCAAGAGCAAAGCCCAAGCTTGTTAGCTAAGAGGCTCCATATCCTGAGGTGAGCAATCTTGATTCCCTTGCATCTCACCCAGTGGGGCTAAGTAAAGAAAGAGGGTGATAATGACCCAGAGTTAAGTTCAGTATCCCCTGACAGGAGTAGAAGAGCTGTTAGGGCCTTGCAGAGGGGTGGTGGCTATGCTAGGGAGACCTGACAGAACGGGAATATAAGCCTGATCAGCAGGAACTGCACTAGTAGTAGGGTAAATTTACCCTTAAGAAGTGTTCACATTTACTGATTATAAGACATGGAGTTCCCTTTTATTCTGTATTCACTGTTTCACTTTGATACTAATATGAGCTTTCATCTAGAAGTGCTCTCCCACTTCATTCAAGTGAAGTCAACACTAGCTCAGTGGCACCTGGTGGAACACACCTTCCCCCCCCCCACACACCTGTAGAGTTCTGTCTCTGAAGATGTCTGGGATATTACTGTGTCAGTTCTGTTGGACCCTACTGCAATTGTTTGGTGCTTACCCCTTTAATGAACCAAAAGATGTTTTTCTTCTTCCAAGGATTCATTTAAATGCAGGAAAAAGGCATTGAAAGCCTCTGGAGAACCACTTCTAAGCAGTCTGTATCCCTCCCCCAACACAGACACACACACACACATGTGAGTGAATGCAATGTCTCTGACCCATATTTTCTCAAAAGAAAAACACTGCTAGCTAAATCAGTGCTAAAGTAGGACATCTAAATGTATGCAGGGAGTTAGGAGATCATTTAGGAAAAACACAGAATATGCAGAAAAATTCAAAATCTTCTGCCTTGTATTCCTGTTGGAGGATTTAGTTTCTTAATAAAAGGTTTACATGGACACTATGCTATTTTAAGTGATGGTCATTTGTCAATATTCTCCAAGCCAGCAGTTGCATGGGATCTGAACTCCAACTGTGCATAGATATATATATACAGATATATATATATATATATATAGCGAGAGAGAGAGAGATGGGGGTGCATAGGATAGAGATCAATCAGGACAGAAGCACTAGTGATTTAGTGGAACTTAAAGATGCACCAGTTCCAGTTTCTGCTAGCATGAGCTGCTACAGGCAATGACCTACAAATGCCAATTGTATAGGAACATAAGAAATGTCAGGCAAAAAAGACCACAGGTCCGTTATGCTCATCTCCTGCCAATGCCATTCAGGCAGCTGCAGCATTCAGTATCATTTCAAATATATCTGTAGCAGTCCAACTACTGGATCCCTAAATGGGAAGGGCTGCCATGCATGGATTTTGAAACTATGGAGAGGAGAATATTAATTAAAGTGAGATAAAAATTACATTTTGTACATTTATGTTTATATATGCTTTTTAATTAGGGGTTAGGGTCAGAGTCACAAATAGCACAAATTGCTTCATACACAGACACACAGGGTTGACAATACTAGAAAGGTTGTGCGGAGTAAAGGGATGTGGGACAGTGGTGACCCAGAAGACAGCAGTGACCCAGATAGTGCTCTGGGAGAAGGACTGCTGCCTAAACTGTAGGAATATCCATTTCCTAAGGATTCCAAGTTGGATTTTGAGGCTCTGAGGTCAGAAGGTTTGGATGTTTAGATCTGATTGGATTTTACCATTGGATCCCTTGGATCTGATTGGACCTATGGTTCCGAGTGGATCCATAAATGGGATTCAAGTGATCAGATTCATGTTTGAATGCCATCAAAATATAATGGCATCTGAAATTCAGCAAAAGGCTTGCATATGGTAGTACCTGACATTGGCACATACTATCTGAGTGCCACAAGATTCAGAGAGACATATGGGGTTGGCGAGGATAGCAGGGGAGGATGACATTGGGAGAGGGACTGAGAGACCACTACAGTATTTAAATCATGCTATAGGGAGGGCCTGACAAACTGGTTGGGCCAGTGGGCCTTTTCTGCTATCAATTTCTATTTTTCTATGTTTCAACAAAAACTGCAAGTAGTGGAAACCTTTGGAACCCAAAATAAAATGATTGGGCTAGTGGTGCTCAGACAGTACTCTGAGTGATCTGAGGGTCCTTCAGTGGATACTTCCACTATCTGTCTTCCAAATCCAACCTCCATCCAGATTAACTAGGATGTTGGATACACAGGTGGATTTGGGGAATCTGGGGTTGGATAGGTTGGTTGTTTGGATCTAAGGGGGTAAGTTTTGGATTTGACCCTCGGATAGTTTGGATATAGTTGTATCCAACTACTGGAACTCTAAGATCTGACTGGATCTTAAGGCTCTTACTGGTTCCAAACAGATGATCTGAGGTGATTAGATCTCTGGTCGTATTTCCATCGGTATCCAATGATATTATCCAAAATCTGGCAAAAGAGGTGGTATATGGTGGTATCTGACTTTGGCAGACACTGTCTGAGTACTACTAGAGTCAGCAACAAAGTAACTCAAATCCCACCTTCTCCTAACATAAATCCCTGCAGGAAATGGTAAATAAGCACTATATAAAGAACTCATAGTTCCTATGCCCCACCACCTTTTAGTAGGAGTCAGTGTAGTCAGTGGTGCAGAAGCCCATAGCAACAACAATCCTAACCTCTCCCCACAACATTCACTGTGGGTAATAGCATAGGAGCATGCTGACGTTAGAAAAGCCCACAGCAACTCCAAGCATGCTGATGTTAGAAAAGCCCACATCAACTCCAATCATGGCTTCTCAAAATAGAAATCATGGGTAACGGCATAGGTGGACTGACTGTAGAGCAGCCAACAGCAACTCCAGTGTCATCCACTCTGAACAAGAGTTACTTTGGGTAACAGCAATGGAACACTGAATGTAGAGAAGTTCAGACTGGATCCAGTTCCCCCATTCACTATGAAATTATCAACGGCTTAATCTAGTTAAATTTCAGGTGATGTGGCCAGAAATAGGTAGTATTTTCTAGCCCTTCTTTACCAGACAACAAAAGCTAAATAAGCAACTAATGAAATGGTGACTAATGGCAATCATTGTGGCTAATAGCAAAGGAGCACTAATGATAGAGGAGTCTACAGCAATTCCAGTTTCAACCTCTCCCAACAAGAGTAACATTGAGTAAAGGCATATAGTCCTTACTATAGCAGAGTCCACAACAATTGCAATACCAGCATCTCCCAACATAAATCACTGTGTGTAATGGAATAGGAGCATGACTGTAGAGAAGCACAAAGCAACTCCAGCTTTAGCCTCTCCCAACAAGATTCACTGTGGGTAATGGCACAGGAGCACTGATTGTAGAGAAGTCCAAAGGGGCTACACTCCCAGCCTCTACCAACAGGAATCACTATGAATATTGGCATAGGAATGATAAGTGTAAAGAATTGCACAACTTCAATCCTAGCCTCTTCCATTTGGCATCACAGTGAGTAATGGAATTGGAGAACTGAGAGTAGACAGGCCCAAAGCAATTGCAATCCCAGTCTCTCCCAGCAGCTGTCCTGGTGGGTAATGCCATAGGAACACTGACTTTAGAAGAACCTGTATCAACTGCAATTGCAACCTCTATCAAAAAGAATCACTGCAGATAATTGCGTAGGTAAATTGGCTATAGAGGAGCCCATAACAACTGTAATCCCCAACTCTCCAAACAGGAGTTACTAGGGTAGTGGCATAGGAGGCTTGACTGTAGAGCAGCCAACAGAAACTCCAATCCCAGCCTCTCCCAACAGAAGTAATGGAGGGTAATGGCATTGGAACACTGAATGTAGAGAGGCACAAAGTAACTTCAACCCCAGCCTCACCAAACAGGGGTCCTGGTGGGTAATGTCACTGCAGAAATGACTATAGAGAGGCCCAAAGCAACTCAAATCCCTGCCTCTCCCAAAAGATGTCATGGTTGGCAATGGAAAAGTAGCACTAACTATGGTGGAACCCACATCAACTTCAGTTGAGACCTCTCCCAACAAGAGCTAATGTGGATAATTGTATAGGAACAGTGACTCTACAGGAGCCCACAGCAATTCCAATCCCAGCCTCTCCCAACATGGGTAATGGCACAGGAGCACTGATTGTACTGGAACCAAAAGGAACTACAATCCATCCTCTCCCAACATGGGTAATGGCACAGCATCACTGACTATACAGGAACCAAAAGGAACTACAATTCCAGCCTCTCCCAACATGGGTAATGGCACTTGAGCACTGACTGTACAGGAACCAAAAGGAACTACAGTCCCACGTCTCCCAACATGGGTAATGGCACAGGAGCACTGACTGTACAGGAACCAAAAGGAACTGCAATCCCAGCCTCTCCCAACAGAAATCATTGTGAGTAGTGGCACAGGAGCACTGACTGTTCAGGAACCAAAAGCAACTACAATCCCAGCCTCTCCCAAAAGGGATCACTGTGAGTAATGGCACAGGAGCATTAACTATTGATGAGGCCACAGAAATTCTAATATCAGCCTCTCTTGACAGGAGTCATGGTGGCTAATGGCATGGGAGCACTGACTGTTGAGAAGCCCACAGCAACTGCAATTCCAGCCTCTCCCAACAGGAGTTAAGATGGGTAATGGCACTGGAGCACTAACTGTACAGGATCCCACAACTCCAGACTGCAGAGGATATAAAGAGCTGCACAAGGGTAGACATGGGGGAAGGGACAAGAGCGCTAAGAAGGGATCTGGGCAGTCTGGACTGCTGTTCCACAATTTGGCAACTGAACTTAAATGTTAAAAATGTAAAGTAATGCACATAGGGAGAAGGAATCCAAGGGTGGAATGTGAAATGGGAGGGGTGGTGCTTGATAGCACTATGGAAGAAAATGACTTAGGGGTGATGCTGTTGAAGACCCTAAAAAGTATGCACACTGCAACAAGGCACTGAGTAAGGCAAAAAATTGCTGGGATGCATAGGGAGGGAGGGAGATAAGCAGTAGAGGGTGAAAGGTGATCCTGCCACTGTATAGACAGTAGTGCTGGAGCGCACACCTAAGAAAGGACTGTAACAAGGTGAAGCAGTACAGTACAGGGCAGTTAAGATGGTCTGTGGCTTTGGGAATAAGATTTATGAGGAGAGGATGCAGGACTATACATACTTCCTTGGGAAAAGGAAAGAAAAGTCTGCCATGATTGAAACATGCAAATAACTGCAAGGGATAATTACAGTAGACTCCAAGGAACTATTCACCTTGCATTCAAACACAGAGACTAGAGGAAATTCACTGAAGCTGTGTGAGGGAGATTCAAAAGGGTCATCCATAAGCACTTCTTCATGAAAAGGGTGGTGGAATAAGCTACCTGAAGAAGTGATACAGGCCAAATTGTTAAGCAGCTTCAAGCAGGGATGGGACAGGTTTAGTTAGAAAATGGGGGGCAGTAGGGAAAGGGAGAACTGTCACAAGAGTAAGGCAGAGTAGTTAGGTAGGGTGGGCAGACTAAATAGGCCAATAGCCTTTTCCTGCCATTAACATCTATGTATCCTATGTATAAATCCCAGCGTCTCCCAACAGGAGTCACCATGGGTAATGACGCTGTAGCACTATAGGACTACAGAGGAGCCCACAGCAACTTCAGTTGCACCTCTGCCAACAAGGGTCACTGCGGCCACTGGCATGGAAACACTTGCCTGCAGCAACTGCAATCTCAGCCTCTCCCAACAAGAGTTAGTGTTGGTAATGGCATAGGAGCACTAACCGTAGAGGAGCCTGAAACAAATGCAACCTCAGCCTCAACAAACAGGAGTCACAGAAGGTAGTGGCATAGAAAAACTGAATATAGAGGTGCTTACAGAAACTGCAATTCCAGCCTCTCCAAACCTGAGTCACTGTGGGTTACAGCATAGGAGCACTGACTGTAGAAGAACCAATAGCAACTACAATCTCAGCCTCCCCCAATAGGAGTTACTGGGCATAACAGTACTGGAGCACTGACTGTAGTGGACACTACTGCAACTGCCCTCCTAACCCATTCATACAGAAGTAGGCACAGACAGTGTTTTATGAGCACTGGTAGGCAGGGCTCACAGCTACCCCACTCTCATCATCTCCCAGCAGGAGTCACTGTAGCCAGTGGTGTAGCAGATTACATTGACTCTAGTTTGATCTGAGTTTCTACTAGCAGGAGTTATGGTGAATACTGGTATTGGAGTGTTATCTGTGGTGAACCTAAAGCAAACCCTGTCTGTCTCTCTCTCATCAGATGTTTTTGACAGTAATGGTATGAGAGCTTATACCTACTCTGGCAAATGCATCTCCAAGAAATGTTTACTGTAAACATTATCAATGGGGTGCTGACTAAGAAACATGTATACCCTACTCCTTTCTCAGCCACTCCAAGCAGGAGACACTGTAGGCAATCTTATGAGAGCTTACACCTACTACTGTCCCAGCCTCTCCTAGCTAGGGTGAATGTAAGCAATGGTATGGGAGCTTATCTCTTCTGCTCAGCCTTTCCAAGCATGACCTGCTATACACTTTGGTATGGAGGTTGACATCTTTTGCTGTACAAGTCTTCCCCAAAAGAAGTCACTGGAGGCACTGGTATGCAAGCTTATACAGTATCTAATCCTATCCCAGCATATCAGAGCAGAAGTAACTGAAGACAATGTTATGGTAGTTTAATCTTACTCCTGTCAGGCATCTCCTAGAAGAAATCACTGTAGGAAATGGTATGGGAGCTTACACCTATTCCTTTGTTAGCTTCTCCCAGCAGGGGTCCCTTTAGGAAAAGGTATGGGAGCTTACACCCATTCCATTCCCAGACTCTCACAGCAGGAGTTACTGTGGGCAATGGAATATGAGTTTATACTGTATTTACTCATGTCCCAGCTACTCCCAGTCACTATTGAAAATAGCACGTGAGTGTATAGCTACTCCTGTCTCAGCCTCTCCTAGCTGGAGTCCCTGTAGGCAATAGTATGATAGCTTTGACCTACTCATTTCCTTGCTTCTACTAGCAGGGGTCCCTTTAGGCTATGGTATGTGACTTTGCACTTACTTCTATACCATTCCCTTCTAGATGAAAATGCAGTAGGGCCCAAAAAAACCTGCTGGTGGTGAGGGGAAAGAAAGTGACCTATAGGCAATTCAAGTGCTCAAGGAGTGAAAGGGACTGAGGGGAGTATGAGCTGATGGCCAGAAGGGCCACTAGGGTGGTGAGGGCAGCTAAGGCAAGGAAGGAGCAGAACTTGGCCAGGGAAATTAGGAGAGGGAACAAGGGGTTCTTTAAATAAATTGGGGAAAAATGAAGGGTGAAGGGCAGATTAGCAGGATTAAACAGGGCGGGATGGGCACAAGACCGGGAAGCAGGCTGAGTACTAAATGAGTACTTCATTTCAGTTTCACCAATAAAGATGGAGGGGCTGCATCATACATGGGAGGAGACAGTGAAACTGAAGGGGAGGGACCATAACCGATTGGTGGGTCTGGGGAGACCGGGGGCATCACTGGCAGGTGGGGGGGAAGGCAAAGCAGGGGGACGAGGTAGTGGAGGTGGAAATCATGGCACAGAGAGTGAGGGAAGCCCTCAGGTCCCTTAAGATGGAGAAAGCACCAGGGCCGGATAAATTACATCCCAGAGTGCTGAAGGAACTGGCGGATGTCCTGACGAAACCCCTAGTGGAACTCTTCAGCATCTCTCTGAGGGCAGGGTGGGTGCCACAGGACTGGAAGGTGGCGCATATAGTGCTTATCCACAAGGGTGGGGATCAAGGGAGGTGGCAGATTACTACAGGCCCGTTAGCCTGACATCAGTGGTGGGCAAGGTGATGGAGGGCATTGTCAAGGAGAGACTGGGGGGGACCTGGAAAAGTTGGGGTGCCTGGATGATAGACTGCATGGATTTGTCCCAGGGAAATCATGTCAGACAAACCTTGTGGAGTTCTATGACTGGGTGAAAAGTGCCTTGGACCTGGTTAGACCAGTCGACATCCTCTTTCTTGACTTCAGCAAGGCATTTGGCTGTGTTCCTCACAGGGGCCTGTTGGATAAGCTGGAAGAAATGGGGGTGGGGAACCAGATGATCAGATGGATAGGCAATTGGCTCCTAGCTGGCAGGATAGTCTCATCCCCAAGGAGGGTCATTAGTGGAGTCCCTCAGGGATTGGTTCTTGGGCCCCTCCTGTTCAGTGCCTACATCTCTGACATAAGGAAGGGTATCAGGAGTGAGATGAGTCTCTTTGTGGATGACTCAAAACTCGGGGCAGTGGTGGATGGGGAGGAGGGGAGAGTGGCCCTACAGGGGGACCTGGAGGCTCTGGAATGATGGTCTAAAAGTGGAAGCTGAGGTTCAATGCAGGGAAATGCAAGGTACAGCACCTAGGAGCCAGAACCTAGGCTAAGAGTACACCATGGGGGGGGATGCTACAAGTCTTGATGGCTGAGAGGGATGTGGGGGTGGTGGTGGATGTCAAGATGAACAACTCAGAGTCTTGCAGGAGGGCAGCAGCAAAGGCCAACAGGATGCTTGGATGCATCACTAGGGGGATCACCTCCAGAAGGAGGGAAGTGATACTCCCACTGTATAACTGCTTGGTGATGCCGCACCTCAAGTACTGTGTGCAGTTTTGGAGGCCATATTTAAAGAGGGACATTGAACTCCTGGAAAGGGTCCAGAGGAGGGCAACCAAAATGATTTGGGGCTTTGGGGATAGGACCTATGAGGAGAGGCTTGAAGAGCTAAATATGTACACATTGGAAGAGAGAAGGGACCGGGGGGACATGATAGAGCTCTTCAGGTACATGAAGGGGTAAATAGGGGAGGAGCAGTCAGGGTGCTCCAAAGGAAGGAGGGGGGGCAACTAGAGGGCATGAGTGGAAGCTGGAGGGGGGAGATTCAGGGAAGAAAGGAGGAGGTGCTACTTCACTGAGAGGGTGGTGGAGCCATGGAATGCACTGCCCAGGGGGCTGGTGGAGGCAGAGATGGGGAGGGGTTCAAGATGGGGTGGGACAGGTACAGGGGAAGGGTTCTGGAAGCAAAAATCAGTGCAGCAAGAATATCTGGGACTGGGAAGGGAGAAACCAGAGAGGGAGAGGGGGGCAGCAAGGTCAGCTCCCAGGGTGAGGGCTGACCAAATGAGCAGACACGAAAGACCATTGGGCCTATTCTGATGGCATTTTAGTATGTTAGTACGTTATTCACTGTAAACAGTGATATGGGAGCTTCCTTCTATTCCTGTTCCAGCCTTCCCTGTAGGTAATGGGTTATGAGCTTACTTTTTACTCCTAGTCCTAGCCTTTCGAACAGCTGCCACAGTAAGCAATGGTATGGGAGCTTACACCTACTCCTGTCCACCCCTTCCTATCAGGAATCACTGTAAGCAACGGTACATGAACTTACACCTTCTCTTGCCCTGCATCTCCTAGCAGAAGTCACTGAAGCTAATGGTATAAGTTACACCTACATCTGTTTCTGCCTTTCCCAGCAAGAGTTGCTTTGGAAAATATAAACATACGAAATTGCCAGTGGAAACAGGCCATGCTGGTCTATCGTGTCCGCTCAACTGTGTAGCTTTGTTACATACCATGAAGCTGAAATAGTATGTGAGCTTCCTATTACTCTGGTCCCAGGCTTTTCTAGCAGGAGCCACTGTAATCGATGACACTTATAGTTAACCTGCTCCTGTTCCAGCCCCTCCCAACAGGGGTTGCTATAGACAGAGGTGCAGGATGCTATGTACACCTCCTTAAAGGGACACTGTCAACCTTTTTTGTATCATATTATTTCTAGGTAAAAATCCACATTTTATGATTGCTTACCTTCTCTAAAATTCATTGATGTTGCTGGTTGTTTAATCTGCCTCCTTGCCTATTAGAACTGAAATGCATGAGAATGCATAATTATACCCAGCCTTGTTTTGCTCCAAATTGTTTACCTAAGCTTGCTGCATACTTCCTGAATATTAGAAACACCCTCAAACTGTGCAGCCACTCATGATACAATAGTCTCCTTTACTCGCAGTGCATAATCAGTAGCTAGATAGTGTTGGTGGTGTTTCTGAGTCCAGGAAAGATGCAGTTATAGCTGGTCAAGAAATGTAAACAAACATGTTTTGGTGTGGTAACACCAGTATGGTGGGTATTCAGTTTTTTACTTTCAAAAAGGAAAAATAGTCTGAATCAAACAACCAGCTACATCAGCAGTCTCTATAGAATGATAACAATCATAAAATGTTTTTTTTTTTTAAAGTAGGGACACTTTGAGGCCAAAGGGGGTTCACAGTGTTCCTTTAAGTCCAATTTTTCTGAGCTGCATTTACTGAAGATAGTTGGTCAACAATGCTGACTGAGTGGAGGTTCATAACTTCTTCAGTCTCTCCTTCCCTCAGTTGATGTCATTCAAGGCAGTGGTATAGGAAATAAAACAAATAACAGAATTCAAAGAAAAATGAAAATACTACATGTCTCTAAGCCCTGTCACTTTCCTCTGTTCCACAGCTATAGAAATAGGAACTCAAAAGTTCCAAAAGAGAAGTCAAGTCTATTGCAAATGGCTACAAAAAAGGTATAGGCTGTTGTATGCTTTAATTCTAAAAACAAAAAAAGGTACAGAGAGCAGGAGAACTATTAATTAGTGGTCTATGCCCTGCCTCAGATTCCTTGGGGGCTACTTGTATTGGCAGAACACAGCGGGGCACAGTTGTCTCCTGCGTCACCAGTGTTGCCAGCCCAGAAATATCAGCAGTTTGAAGATCACTCTGTTCCAGTAACAAGGCGGGGGGATGTCATGAGTTCAGTTAGTCACTGCTCCCCTGCAGCCAACAAAAGTCTAACACCTAGTCAAGAAAAATCACAGAAAAGGAATAATATTTTTTTCACAGCCAGAAGACCAATGTATTGTCATCTGAGATGAAGACTTTATTAGTATTATAAGGTGAGTGACTAGCAGCCTGTTAGGCTAAATCCCTCAGTTTATCATAAGGATCAGGTACAGTGTTGTCAGACACAGTAACGGTTTCCACACATACAATAGATAAGAATTTTGTGCTGGGAAAGGCTGGGTATAAAGGAGTCTATATATAGGTTATGTGTAGTGGCAGCTCAATAACTGGATACACAGGTCACATGTCATGGTAAAAAAGGTTGTGCCCTGTTTGGTATCGAATGTGGTGCCACCCCCAAAGGAACTCATACAATTCTTTTTGTCTGTTATGCAAAAATCGGTTTGTGCCCTGAACCGCTAGCTGTGTCCAGTGGTGATGATTTACCCGACTTCTTCTCCTTCAGGTACCTTGGTGTTACCCTCATCCCTGAACTGGACCTCTCCTTACATATCAATAATGCTTGCAGTATTGTCAATGGGAAGATTGGCATGGCTTACAGAGCCAAGAACGTCCTCACCCCCGCTGCTTGGCTGGTCATTGTGAAGGGAGTGCTCCTACCCTCCTTTAATTATTGACTGCTTACATACTCCAGTGCTGCCAAATCCCTTTTATCTTAATGGGATTTAGTATATAATAATAATTGTCATTTCACCCTGCCTCACACATCACTGTGAGCTTTACAATAAACTTGGCTGGTTGTCTCCTCCTCCAAATTACCATACATTTGTGAAGGGATGTTCTGTAAATAAGGTACTCCGGCAGCCCATCAAAATGGTGACATGTGAATCAGGTGACTGAACCACAGCCCCAACATTTTCGGGTGACTGACGGGTCCCTTCATCCCCGAGGTATGCCCCCCTCAGAGTTAGTATAATAAATAAGGGGGCATGGGGGGGTGCAGAGGCCAAATCCCCCTGCCAGAAATTAGTTTTTGAAAGTCAGCATGCTGATGGACTTGTATCCTATTCATGGGTCGTCATTCCACAGTCATGATTTTGACATGGAACCAGGTACTCCAGACTGCCACCCCTCCCATCCTTGCTGGGAAGTTAAGGGCTACTAACCATAGTTCAATAAAAACAAAAAAGGTTGCATTCAGGTTAAACATACTGATGCAGTGAGTTTATTAAGACACAAAGAAGACGCTGCTTCTGACCCTGGCACTTTGACCACATGGGTCTTCCTCAGAGAATGTGAAGCACCTCATTGGTTGAAGCTTGCTACTAACCATAGATACTCCCTTAGATCCAGTGATCTGTCCCTGCTTGCTGTTCCTCAAACTTGTACTACCATGGGTGATCAGGCCTTTACTGCATACGTCCCTAGGATCTGGAACTTGATCCCACTATCTGTTTGGAGTGTCTCCTCACACCACCTCTTTAAAAACATCCTTATGGATTTATCTGAAAAACTCCTTTGCTTGCACTTGGCCAGAGTGGCTGGCCCTTCCCCCAATTCAATGCCTTTTTGAGTCTAGTATTTCCCACTAGGCCCTCCCTTGCAGGGCATGCTGTGCTCCTTCTTAAATGTGAATCTTTGCTCTTACCTTAGTTGCCTCTCTAGTACTGAATCGATTTTGCTTACTTTGCCTTCTCAGACTCTGATTCATTTTTTACCTCAAGTTATTACACTGTACTGCACTGTTACTGTGTATTCATATTTACTGTTCCTGTGGTATTATTTTGCACTGTAAAAGTATCTGTTTGTATTACCCTATTGTAACCTCATAGGTCGTACCTAACAATAGTCATTTAAATGTCTAGTGTGCTTACCCAGTCAATAAACACTAATAATAATTATGTAAACTTTGCATTGGTGTAATGGCTGACAACTGTTGAGCCTCCTCCATGCCCAGCAGAGGCTGGAGCTGCCACTGGCTGGGTGGATATTGTCTGCTCAGCATCAGATACTCTGGATTGTGTAAATGATGAACCAATCCAAAGTACTGTAAACTGCACAGTATCTGAACTCATTATGCAGGCTAACCATGCTATCAATAATGGTGAGAGAAGTGGGCCATTGGCACCTTTGATTCAGCTTTGAGTTGGGACTAATAAATTTAGTTCAGCTTTGAGAATTCAGGCTAACTACTTCAGTTCTCAATGCAATACCTGTCATGGGGTAAAGCAGACTAGAAATGGGATCCTTGAGGTCATCAAATGAATATTAATTGCTGTAGTTTATGTTGGCATCCATCTACAGTGGATTACTGTTTGTGGTGGTATGACAGATTCTGCAAAATCCTAAGACTGCCATACCTCAGTGTGAGCTACAGTAACAGTTGCTAAGCATTGCTGACCTCAATGCATATAGGTGTACAACCCTATAGTCTCTGCATTACCTCCATGTCAATTACTGTATCTCCATGGAGTCTGGCCCCATTGATGTTCCACTTATTTAATAATACAGTACACCCCCACTCCAAAATTAACAGCAAGTTATGCATCACAAAACATAACAAGAATAAAAAAAATGAAAATACATTAAATGTAGGGTATTACAGTGTCTGTGGGAGGTTATCTTTAACTGATAACTTTGTATGCTCTGTGTTCTTCATGTGATCATATTGAGCTTGCTGATGATGACAAGTGGAAGTAGTTGTAGGAGTCATCAGGTGGAGAAGTTGCACCACTACAGCTGGGAATGATGAGCCACACTGTACAGCAAGTGCCAGTGGAGGGGTTTGGGAAGACTTGTCACCAGGAGGTGTAGGAATGGGTAGATTAGTAGATGTCAGATTTTGAAAATGTGAATAATCAAATGAATAATTACAGTAAATTGTTGGTAAGGCAAGTTTAAGAAAGGCTAAGAATTCAAGATTCTCAGAATCTAGCCTTGACATAACTTTAGCAGATGAGGAGGAAGAGTATGGCCAAGAAGTTGTGCATATACATTCTTGTTATGTTCTTCAAGCTGTCTCTGCAGCTGCACTATTAGTGTATACAACACTTTCTGTTTAATATAGTATATGGATCCATGAGTAATTAACCCACATTTATATAAGGATTCAGTAGCACTGCTTGCCAAAGTGCATGTCTAATTTAATACTGTCAAATCTGGCTGCAAGTTGTGTCAGAAACATCTCTGCCACTTCTTTAAAGAGTACTGCATCCTGCTGCTTTATTTGCTGTTTCTGCTGTTGCAATGATTCAAATGAACTAGTGGTGTCATCACGTCGTATAGTGACAGTTACCAGTCGAAGTGTACCAACTGCTATGTAGTGTGCAAGGAAGAAGATCATTTCACCTACATGCTGCAGAGATGAACGACAAAGATGTATTGTTTTCAGAACCAGTTGACTTGCAAGATTTTTATTTCAGTGTAATTTTTATTAAGTTACCATTATTCTTAAGCTTAATTTATAAAACGAGAAAATGTGATTTGTGATGAAGGAAGAAAGGATGATAAAGAGCATACAGTATGTTGTTTTTAGAATTTGTTGATTTTTTAATGTAATTATTATTGTTAGTTGTAACTATTCATAAATTTGGATATAGATCGATTGACAGACAGACAGACAGACACAATTAAAATGTGATTTGCGGTGGAGAGAGGGGGAATGATAAATGAGGAGGTGTTGTTTTTGGAAGCCTAGGAATCAAGGAATCATATTGCTATTGCAAGTTTGTCATGACTGGTTAGCCAATTTTTAGTTGGACATTTCTCAGTGGTGGTAGCCATTTATATTGTTACTCTTTAAGTGCTTGGACAAGGCCTTCTTAAATGATTCTATGTTTCCCACACTCCACTACCTGCCTTGGTAGAGAGTTCCACAATGATACCACTTTCTGTGTTATTCATGTTCCCCTTTTTTTAGTTGTATACTAATCGATTCTCAGCTGTTTATCTTGACCCCTATTTTCGTATAGAGTTTCTTTTTTTTAATTCAAAACCTAAGCATCTCATAGATCCTTATTTTGAAAAGCCTGATAGACCAAGAATAGATCTCTTCTCATTCTTCTCTGCTCCAGGGTACATACATTTCAGGTTTCTCTTCTTTGTCATACATTATACAGTATCATTCATTCCCGTCACCATCCTCATAGCTGTCCTCTGCACCCCTCTACAGCATCTGTATCTGCTTCTTGTTTAGTGGGGCCAAAAACTGCCCACAGTACTCCAAATGTGAACTCACTACGGTGCCATAAAATGGCATCATAACCCTCTTAGCCCTACTCTCAATATATCTTCCAATATATCATAACAGTTTATAAAATCTCACAAAATAAAGTATAATACAATTTACATACAGCAAATTTCATACCCCCAATTTTTTTTTTTTCTTTTTTTATTCAGTTTATTTTATTGGCACATTAACAATAAATGCATTGACTAGCACTGTGCCAGCAGGCATTTACAAGTTAAGTGTGACTTTAACATATTAGCATAATTACCAGCCTGTATTATTGAAGTACACGGAACTAAAATAACCAAATATAGAAAAAAACAAGATTCTACCCAAAACCCCTCCCACCACCCATTATTAAAACAGCATCCACACGCCAGATAAGATATCATTAGGGATCTTCATAGAAGGGGAGACTTGGATAAATAAGTGTATCTGGCAAGGGGATAATTCCTGCAACTAGGTCTTGGTATGCCATGAAGCCAAGACAGTATCCAGTGGACCCCACTTGGAGTCATATGATTGGACCTTGTTGCTCATCTTGGCTATATGTGACTCTAACTGTAATGCAAGCATAATTTCTTTGTACCATTCTATGGTTGACGGGGTAATAGTGTCCTTCCAGTGTCTCAGGATAACAGCTTTTGTCGTAGCCGATATTATGGCCATATATGATTTCTGCTGTTTGGTCATACCAATGTGAAAATTATTCAACAAGCAGATTTCTGGTATAAAAAAAGTCCTCCAAACCTGTAATCTGTGATAGTGAGGCACAAATTGCCTTCCAGAAGGGTTGAATCTTAGCACACTCCCATAGTACATGATAGATATCTTCCTCCTTAGCTCCACATCTAATACAAGTGGGAGATGCTAATTTACCCATTCTGTAAAGTTTCACAGGAGTGCAATACATGTTGTGCATAATGTAAAACTGCTCAAGTTTGTATCTGTCTTGTCTAATATTTTTGTGGTTGTGTGTCCATATGTGTTTCCATGTTCTCTTATCATCTGTCATCCCTAGTCTTTGCTTCCAGTAGTAACTGACACCAGAAGGAAGGTTATCATCTAGCCTTTGCAGTACGCTGTAGATTCTAGAAATAGAGTGGGGTTGGTCAGCTACCTTAAATAATAAAGATAACTCGACCCTATTTTCTACCCATGCTTCCGTTTTATGAAAGTGGGCCTTTATCGAGTCAGAAATTTGTCGAAACTTGAAGTTATGTCTTTTTAGTTCTGGGAATTTGGTACAGGCATACTCATATGTTATTAACTTCCCCTGGGGAGCCAAGTCCCCCAACCTTAGTCCCTCCAGTGGCCCCCAGAACCTGGGTGGGATCGGAGCCCACTGTAATGATATCGAATGTTTAAGAAATGAATATTGTGTGTCAAAGTTTGCTCTAATGAGTTCTGGCAGTTGACTCTGAGGAGTTTCTGGACCTGCTGCAGAACTTTTAGCGACCACTCAATAGGGGTGTCTTTTAATGGCCTGGGGAGAAGTTTGACAGTGGTGTATACAGTTGTGTTTAATGATATCGAATGTTTAAGAACTAAGTCTCTCTCAATAAAGATCCAGGGAGACACATACGAGTGCAAGGTCGATAGTGTGTTCGATTTGTTCCATTGCACTATTTTGCTTATATGTGAGGCAATGTAGTATTTAAAGAAGGAGGGGAGGGCAAGGCCTCCCGACCTCTTTAGGCCTGTAAGTTTCTGGTACGATCTCCTGACTGCTTTCCCTTTCCATAAAAAAACATTAAGTATCTTTTGTAGGTTCTCAAACCAAGATCTAGGTAAATAGCATCCCAACATGTTTAAAGGATAGAAGATCCTAGGTAGTTTGTTCATTTTAACCATTTCTGTTCTAGCCCATAACGACAGGGGCATTAGGTTCCATCTGGTTATATCCTGTTTAATAGTTTTAACAAGGTTATGGAGATTCTCCCTAATCATTGAGCTTATCTCTCTGGTGATCTTAACACTGAGATATGTCAACATTTTTGGTTCCCAGGACAGACCATGCTCCCTTGCTATATTAGGGTAGCACCTGTTATTCAGCGGGAAAAGCTTTGTCTTAGAAACATTGATTTTGTAATTGGAGACTCTGGAAAATTTTGTAATTTCATGTAGTATTGCAGGTATGCCCAGTTCCGGCTCTTCTAGATGCATAAGCAAATCATCCGAATAGGCAGAAATAAGGTATCACCTGCTACCCATTTTAATTCCCTTAATCTCTTGCAATGCCATTAGCCTACGAATCAGGGGCTCAAGATAAAAATTAAACAAGAGCGGGGATAGTGGGCATCCCTGTCTTGTGCCACATGCCAATGGGAAGGGAGCTGACAGTATACCGTTGCACCATATTCGTGCTGTGGGCATGCTGTATAGAACCCGGACCCAATTTAGGAATTCTTTAGGCAGACCAAAGTTGACAAGTACTGCAAAAAGAAAATCCCAGGACACTCGATCGAATGCCTTTTCGGTATCCAATGCCAATAACGCCACTGAATATTGTAAGCCTTGAGCATGTACAATTAAATGGTGGATCTTACGTAAATGGTCACTTGACAGTCTACCACTCATGAATCCCACCTGTACGTTGCCAACCAGGTTACTCATTAGCGGACCAAGTTGATTAGCTAATATTTTAGCTAGTATTTTAATGTCGACATTCAGCAGCGATATTGGACGATAACTGCCAGGTAGGACCAGATCCCGTCCTGGTTTAGGGATAAGAGTGATGAGGGCTTCTAAGAATGTTGGTTCCGAGATACCTTCTCTGAACCAGAAGTTATATACCTTGGTTATAACAGGGCAAATTATATCCGCATAAACTTTATAAAAGTTAGTAGTTAGACCATCATGTCCCAGAGATTTATCCCCAGCTAGTTGGGAGATCGCTAATTTCACCTCTGACTCTTGATTTGGGGATCCTAACTGGTTCGCCTCGGAGTTTGCAATCTTAACCAGAGAAACCGAGCCTAAGAATTTGTGGATTTCTGCAAGGGTAGGTCTGTCCTTTAACTCAGTAGAATAAACTCACTGAAAGTATTCCCTAAAAGTGGCAGCAATTTCCCTTGGATCTCTTACTACAGCTTCTCCTCCATCCCTTTGTATTGCAGCTATGAATCGATTGGAATCTAACTGCTTTAATCTAAGAGCAAGTAATTTGCCAGCCCTTTTCCCAGACTCTAGGTGCTTTATTTTAGTTCTGTGGAGAGCTAGTTCCACCTTCTGCATCATCATTGCTGAGTATTGGGCTTGAAGTTGGTGTAATTTAACCCAGTCTGCCTCAATTGAGTGTCATGTGATATTATTTTCCAGGGCTCTGATAGCGTTCGTAATTTCCTTTAAATGCATCTTGGATTTCTTAGCCCTAGTAGCAGATATCCGAATGCATTTGCCCCTGAGCGCACGTTTTAGAGCTACCCAGACAATATCTATGTTAGGGACTGAGATTAAATTGTTGGCTAGAAAATGTGATATGAAGTTCCTTAGTTGTTCCTGAATGAAGGATATCTGTAGTAATTGATTGTTAAATCTCCACATAAAGTTCCTCATAATACTGTGAGTTGGTACAAACTGAATGGAGACTGGGGAGTGATCAGATATGACTCTGGTATTGATTCTAGCATCTGAAATCGAGGAAAGGGCATCAATGCTGACTAGAAAGTAGTCGATTCTTGAGCAAGATTTATGTGGGGTAGAGAAAAGGTGTATTGCCGCGTCTCCCCATTGATCAGTCTCCAAACATCGATGAGGCCCAAACTATCCATTACTTCTCTCAGGGCTCTCTGAGCGGGGGAGAGTCCTACACATTTATTATCGGTTCGATCTAGATACAAATGTGGTGTAATGTTCCAGTCCCCTCCTATTAGCAGTTTCAATGATGTATAACTGTTTAGGACATCCAGTATTTGTGTAAAAAACTGTGGGGAATCTGTATTAGGGCCATAGACTGATCCAACAACCACCTTTTCAGAGACTAAGGTTCCCACTAGGAAGATATACCGACCGTGTATGTCCCATATCTCCTTCTCTAGCTGGAAGGGGGTCCTTTTATGAAATAAGATGGCTACTCCGCCTTTGTTAGAAGAGATGCCTGCCCCAAATGCTTGGCCCACCCAATATTTGATAAATAACTGGGTATCTTCTCTATGAAGATGTGTTTCTTGTAAACATACAACATCACAGTTAAGAGTCAATAGGTGTTTCAGTACTATTTGCCTTTTGCATCTATCCCTAGCACCCTTGATGTTCCAACTTACAAGGTTGATACCTCTCATCGTCATTCTCTCAGTAGTAAAGGTAACATCCCTTTATAAACTTCCCCTAATATGTAACATCCTGTTAATCACATATCCATGTCATCCCAAAATATTGGCATGTGAATGCTGTATCTTCCAGCACCCCCATCCCCACACCAACCCATCCTCCCCTGCATTCCACAATCACCCCCAGTTCTAACAACTGTACTATCACTTCACAACGTCGTGTGATGATACTACCAACCCAAGCACCTGGCAGCCCAACCCCTAGCCCAGTTCCCAATCTAATTAACGAATACTAATCTTAATAATCTGAGCCCACACAATTTTAACTGATTGAAGGACAGTGAACTATGGTGTAAGAAAATCGCTCCCAACAATACATAGAGACGGCTACCTTCCATTATACTATCTGCCTCATTTGAAGCATAACATCAGTGCTCTATTAAAATAGCAAACAAAACTGTTCCTAAGTCTACATCTCCCTCTAGTGGGAAGGTAGGCAAACTACATGTATCCAATAGCCTGTAGTAAAACATTTTTTAACAGAACGAGAGAATTAAGCAGAAGTCAAATAAACAAGCCTAATATTACTTTTCGAAATTAGCATTAACCAAATCAGCAATATATAGACCTTCCCCGGGTCATTAGAGTCTTGTAAATTGAGAGTGAACACGAACAAAGTCTCATGTTACCACAATATTCCCAGTATCTCTAGCAGGGAGCTTAAGAACCATTTACTCCCAGGATGGCAGAGGCTATGCTAAAATTATAAGCAGTCTTAACAAATCCTGTATGCAATGGGTCATCGTTAGTGAACTGATGTGACTTACCTGAAATAGCAGAGCTAGTCACTATCCCCGTAGATTTCTGGATCCAGTTCTAGTTATCACTAATTTTGAATCACCAGAATGCTAACGACTCGATTTAAATAGGAACATCAATCCTTATAAGCTTGATAATGGTAACAATGTTGAAGCCCCTATGCACTGTCCCTTGGCTACTCTCTGTTCGCTGGTGCGCTCAGCCAACTATTCGAGGTAGTAGGTGTAAGAATGCAGGACTCTCCGGAGAGCTGATTTTCCATGTCCTTAACTCATTTACGCGTACAATTCAGCCCGCATCCATTAGAGGGAAGATCGGCCAGCTGGGGGCACATTACTGATCGCGGTGTCTTTGTGATCATATAAAAGGGCAAAATAAAACACTAATTGAGGATAACCAATATTAGGAGATCAGTATCTCTCCCACGTGCGTTAATCCATGTGGCACATTCTTCAGCTTGACTGCCTGATACTCTGACCGATCCAATTATATGACTAATGCTTCACTTGAATAATTCTGGCAGGGCTCTTTTAAGCTCAGTTTGTGCTGTTTCCACCAACTCGTAGGAGTGCCACTGCTCTTTTATTTTAACTTGAAGCGAAGCAGGGTATTTAACCCTAAATTGAACACCAGCTGCTATCAACTTGGAGACAATGGGGTGTAAACTTTGTCATTTAAGCCGCACTGAGTGAGATAGATCATGAGCAATTCTAATCTTTTTCCCCTCCCAGGTAATTTCTTGTAGGGATTTGACTTTGCTCAATATATGTTGTTTGTCTAAATAGTTCAGTAGCTTGCAGATAATCGGTCGCGGTAAAGCACCGGGGGGGGGGGGCGAAGTGATCTGTGAGCCCTTTCAACCATATAACTGCCATTTGGAGGTGGACCCGCAATCTTTTCAAAAAGCTTCTGAACGAATTGAATGGGCGCTGTGCTCTCCTCTTTTTCTGGGATTCCAAATATAATTAAGTTATTTCTTCTGCTCCGACCCTCCAGGTCTTCGAGCTTTTTCTCGATCTTCTTGATTCGTTTGTTGAGGGAAGCCCTTTCAAGGTCGTGTTTGTCCACTCTGAGTTCCACAGATTTAATTTTGATCTCGTTGTCCCCCACTCTCATGTTTATGGATTCCAATGCTGATTTGAAACATTGGATTTCCAATGAGATCTCATCAACTGAGGATTGCAGCGGGGCAATGATTTCTAAAAACCTTTTGTCTGTTAGCGCCGAAGGCCCCGAGGTTGATTTGTTGGGTCCCTGGTGAGGGCGTTTTGCGGCCTGTTCTTTCTCTGGGGAGGCAGGCGGCATATGTTTCGCCATTTTAATGAAGGCTTCCATTTCTGGGAGATATTGCGATATTCGGCAGCAACTCCAGCACTTTGCAAGTAGATACCATGCAAAAAGACACAATTTTATTTAAATTGAGGGCTGTTAAACCGGACTGAGAATGGAGCTGATCAGAAGAGCTGCTCTTCCTAGGCTGCCATCATGTGACCTCCCATACCCAAAAATTTAAGAAAACATACACATACTTCCAGAAATACAAGAGAAAATCACCACCCCTATTCCCTTACAAGAGATCAGTACCCACCTTTTTTTTTTTAAAGGTTAAACTTAAGAACAGAAACCATTTACCAAGGAAGAAAAACTAATTTCAGGAAATGCTGGCAGTTTTCTATAGTTCCTGCATTTTGCTCTGTGGCAATCAATCCCGGTCTTTCTCGTAACAGGATAAAAATATGACTTTGCATGTCAGTTATCAATTCAGTTTGCTGTAAAAATTATTGTTGACAAACTTGTAACAAAACTGCCATGTTAACTATCTAATTATTGAATGAATCACCCTGAGGGGTCTCTCATGGTAGTAAGACCAAGACACTGTAAATAAGCCTAATATCACAAAATCATATGTTATTGTACTAAATCCAGGGAAACCATTAACCATTTAGCTAATTTGTTCAAAAATGTATTACAATAAGAACAGACCAAAAATAAATGTGCCTGTGTCTTTAGAACTCCACCACATGTATCTGTTTGAGCAAAATCTTTCATTTATACATTTCTGCTTATGGGAGTTCCGGACATGAAGTCTCCCATAGCAACATAACCAAACAATATCCCAAGCATGCTTTTCGATTCCTGGATCAACCAATTATTTCAAAGTGAGTGATATAGTTAGAGAAGAATCCCCAGGAAACATCAACTGTTCTGAGAAACCATGACGTGATATCATCTTTGACAGTTGTTTCCTTGCCACAGTTCAAAAGTGGTCTGGTGTCAGTTTTCACATTTTAATCTCCTTGAGTGCCACCAAAATATACTCAGGATGTGAAAGGCTCTAATCACTGAAGGTACCATTATATGACCCCTTCCCCACTTTACATAAAAAGGCATCACCCACTCTTTGATAAGTGAAATTCCAAGAGACTCTATTCGTAAATATGCAAGCAATATTAAACTGGAAAAAAGTAGCTACTAGATTCACCATTGCTAGACCTCCACATTTAACTGGCAAATATGTATAATTTATTTTTGTAGGATTCAGTCTGCTTCCCCGTAGTAACTGAAAAAATTAGTTAAAAAAATCTAACTCAAAATGGGAAGTGATGACACCATTTTACAGATCACTGGTGAGGCCTCAACTGGAATACTGCATGCAGTTCTGGAGGCTGCACCTCAGAAAGGACATAGGCAAAATGGAGACAGTACAAAGAAGGGCTACAGAGATGGTGCTGGGGCTGTACCAGAAGACATGAGGAAAGGCTAGCAGACCTTGACATGTATTCACTAGAGAAGAGAAGGGAAAGGGGGCATATGATAGAGTCTTTAAAATACCGCAAGGGTTTTAATATGGCCCGTGAGTTTTTCAGAAAATTGAATGCTCAAAAACAAGGGGGCAAGATATGAGGCTGGAGGGAGGTAGAATCAGGGGGAATGCAAGGAAATGCTTCTTCTCTCAAAGGATGGTGGATGTCTGGAACAGCCTTCCTAAGGAAGTGGTTGGGGTGCAGACAGTGAAGGCATTCAAGAATGGGTGGGATAGGCATAAGGGAACCCTAGTGACAGCACAGAAAGGGTAGTCAAGGGACACTTGGGGGGATAGGGAATAAGACATATGGATAGTCTAGATGGGCCTGATGATCCTCATCTGCTAGCAGATTCAATGGATCTATATAACTTCCAAACCTGGAGGGGGGGGGGATACAGAACTCAAAAATAAGAAAACTGATAATAACATAGTTTTTATAACAAATATTGATTTCTTTGTTTGATAGTGGCTAGCATTTACAAACTGAAATCTTATTTTCCCCTTCTAAAAGCATCTCTCTCCCAGTTTATAGTTGCCATTTCAGGAGGGTCAAATATGACACCTAATATCACTATAGATGATTGTGAAACTGGTATATGATCTATATGCATTAAGCCAAAGTCTATACTTTCATCCAAACACAAAGCTCTACTATTGGTTAAGTTGATGCCAGCCTCAGACTGTGTAACATACTGTTTAAGTGCCTGGAACGACCGTGAACTAGAATCCAAATCTTCCAAAACAAAGCACATGTCATCTGCATATGCCTATACTGATACTAATGGTTCTGTATTTGAAATCCCAAAGTCAATAATATGTTCTGACATTATCAATTTTCAAATCTATATATCTAGGCAAAACAGCATACAGCAAGGGGTTTAATGGGCACCACTGTCAAACAATTCAAGAAATAGAAACCCTCAGTAACTCAACGAAATTCCAAAGCCTGAAATAAAAAAAAATCATGCAAAACTCAGTCAAAGGCTTTCTCTTGATCAAGACTTAAGATAGAGCCTTTAAGAGACCCCAGATAAGCCCTTTCCACTAGTCCCCTAATTAAAATTAAAAGTTGCATTTTGTCTGCTTTATTGTGTCCCAAATTTAAATTCATCAGTTAAAGATTTACTATAGCTCTATCATATTAAAATTGTCATTTTTTTAATGTTACATATTTGGGTCTTCTATGAGGTTTCAAAAGTATATTGTAATAAAGATTATAACTGTCTTCTTAATTTTATTATAGATCAAGGGAGTGCTCCCGGCCAATCGGAGCACTCCTTTCCCCAGCGCGTGAGGCACTCTTATTCTGTGAAGAGCATCTCACGTGCAGATGCCCTAGAAACGGGCACACTCCGGGAAATGTTTTTCATTTTAAATATGTTATTGATCGCTCTCAATCAGTAATACATCCCTCGTCACCACTCATTGCTGAAAATGAGTGGTTTCTCTCACTATCAGCTTGAACCAGAACAGCTCAGCTTCGCTTTGCTGTTCTCACTCAGCTGAAGGCTTGTGAAACCATTCGTTTTCAGCAACGAGTGGCTCTGAGGGACATATTAACACATAAATAAAGAAAAAAAGCATCTCTAGCTTTTCTTTTCCCTTGAACTTGAAAAAACCTTCTTAATTCCATTTTTGTATTCTCTCACCAATCCACTGAGTTATCAAAACAACAAGCCACTGATAATCTTGCCTTTGACTTTTTTTCACATGACAGTAAAACAGTGGCATTCTCTAATGCAGTCAAGTTGAAACACCAGTATCCTAGGCCTGATGTCCTGCCAGAACAATCTCTTATCTGGCAGTGCAATTCTGCATAATCTAACATTCCTGAGTGTACTATTTTGGCTTCCCTTATGTTCATGTTTTCTGAAACAAATAAATAACATATAAGTGGAAACCAAAGCTTCCCTAAAATAAGTGTATCCTCCTTTCTAATGTAGAGCTCTGTATGTATTTTTCAAATTAGCAGAAGTTATCACTTGTTTCAAAAAACTTGTATCACAATAAAGTTTTTGTGTTTTCCGTCTTATCCTCTGGGACAGACAACTGAAGTCTCCTCCCATTATTAGTATTTTTGAAACTATATTTTAAACAAGTATACTCTGGAAGATTTAGTCTGGGGGCATATATCACCCCTAATCTAAGTGAATTATTTAACCAGTCAATATCTAATAAGAGGGTTATTCCTGACTCTACAGCAATTTGTTTATTTTAAACTCATATGATTTAAATAAAAACCTACTTCAGAACAGGGGTCTTCTCCAACAGACCACACTGAGGGTCCCGAGGACCATACAATCTGTGCTTTATGTATACCATTCACCATTTTTAGCCTAGTATCTTGTGATCCTGAGACCCAGAATCAGCTAATGCTGAAAAAGTAGCTGTTTTTCTGTTGTTATCCCTTATACTGTTTACATTTAAGGAACAAATAAAAAAAAAAAAAGAACTATATTCATAAAGAATAACAAGAGAAAAGGAGCAAGTGATGGTGTCAGAACTTAATTTTAAAAGAGCTCTTCTTTCTTCTGTTCCTTTGCTCCGGGTTGGAAGATCTGGGACAGAGCCCTCTGTGTCTGAGAAGTTCTGCTGGGAAGAGGTAACAGATGAAGATTCTGAATCCCCTTCCTCCCCTTCGGTGTCCTCACCAGTAGTCTGTAAAGTGGAGAATCTATTGTTCACAGCCACAACCTCTGTTTTTGCCACCTTACTTTTCTGATCTGGAACTTCTTCTTTTACTACCACGGGGGGGGGGGGTCTTATAGGTTGTTCATCTGTTTCCTCTGTTTCTGTCCTTGGTGGTGGTAACTCCTCCACAGGAAATTGTTGCACCAGAAGATGAGGCCTCTGCCTGGGAAAGATTTGTTATATTTTCAGAAGTTGGATCCTGTGTAGCAGCAGGCCTGGACTAGGGGAGAGGGGTAATTTGCTGGTACCTTTCAAGACGTGGATCTATGTGTCTGTACAGAAGAGGCTGAACCTGAATTCTGTGCTGAAGATGTAGCAGGAGAAGCTTGATCCAGTGCTGTAAATCTTTTCTGGTGTTGCTCTTGTTGAGCCTGTTGAACCATGTCTTCTTAATAATAAAATGTGCCCTTGTTATGTGCTGTCCAAGGGCACTGCAAATGAGAGTGACCAGAAACCTCACATAAATTGCATTTGACCAGACTGTGGCAATATCAATTAGAGTGACCAGGTTGCATACAGAGATTGCAAATGAAATTGTCACAATTGGAATTAAGATGTCTACGTGCTCCAAACCTGTGACAAGTTTTAGATTGTCCTGCATAGAAACAGAAACTTCTGACCTGTCTAATGTAAAAGTGCCGGACAGATGCTGACCCCTTGTTCAGATGTCTGTTATCTCACTCCAGGTTTCCATCCCCCAGTCCATATGTTTTCTGTATCAAGGATAGGAGAAGGCCTGTCCAGAACACATGCTTTCTGATTTATCCAGATCAAAATATCAAAAATGTTAATGCTTTAATTTTTAGAAAGCACAGTAACCATCTTTACTGTGTGCTTTGTTAGCAGAATGGCAATAAAGGTAGTCCTTATGGGTGAGTACTTTATTTGATGGTATCTGTTCCAAAAGTGCGCCAGTAACAAGGGAGTCTTAAAGCTTATCAATCTGGTAATTCTTCCACCACCTCCCCTTCCCCCCCCAGTACTTTATTACATTTTTTCTTTTAGCTGGCTCCCCCAGATTTGCAAAGAGGACTGCCATAAAAACTGACTTCTGCCACATGGACCACCAGTAGCACCTGCCCCTCCCATAGCACCGTTGTTCTGGTCTAAAGGTCTCCCAAACCCTCCATTTGTGACTGATGTCCCAGTATTAGTAGATTCTTGATTTTGATTTGTAATGTCATCCCCTGCCTGCTGTTATACAGTTTCAGCAGTTCTTAACTCAGTGACTTGGGGGTTATTTATTATCTGGATTCCTAGCAGAAGTATTTCGTTCCCGAGAACCTGTATCAGAATCCACAGAAGCAGTCTTGTTATTTAAAGTGTATGTTATATTCCCATGGGTAAAAGATTCATATATCAGCTCCTGCAATAACTCCAAGTCGATTATATCAGACCAAGACTCAGGAGGTGAACTCGAGTGTTCCAGGGAAAAGGAAATGTTATCCTCTGTAATTAATACAGCAATGTTTGTAGACTGTGGTTTAGCTGTAGACAACTGCAAGTTACTGTAGACGGCTCTGAAAAAAAAATTGGAGTCATGGGAACCATTTCTACAGAGGAGGAGGATTGTGTCTGACTTACATTTGGAGATTGAGGGTACATATACACCTTTGCCAGGATCTTAATGAGTGTTGGCTCTGAGGTTTCTGCAAGCATGCTAGAGTTTTGCTGAAAGTCAGTTTCTTGTGGTATACTGGAGTTATTTTGTATGTTTATTTTCTCCAGTGTTCCAATATCTGCAATATATATAATAGTGTATGGGTGACCATACACAACAAGGCCATGTTTCCATTGAGGGGATGTGATGATGTCATCCAGACCTCAAGAGAGAAGCTTGAGAAGGTCGTTTGACATCATCACATCCCTGAAACAAAACACTGTTGTGGTCTAGTCACCTATATCTATTTTATATATATATAGTTCCCAGAAATGTCTATAGTTGAAATACAAGGTTTTGTACCTTGTGTTCACACACCTGCTTGATCCCAGTTGTCGCTACAGTCCCGTTCTGCTTCAGGTCCTCGCTACGGTTCCGCTCACCACCTGGCATTCGAAAGCACTGATTATTTAAAAAATAAAGAAAAAAATTTCAAACTGAAAATTTGGACACACGGAGCTGACAATGGCAGTTTGTGTCCAAACTATCTTCATGAAACACTTGCTCTTCAGCTCGCTAAGCAGTGCCGCCATTTTGCCCCATTTGTTTTTTGAACACTGAGCTGCTTTAGCCAATCAGGTAACAGCTCAAGGGGGAAACATTTTTGTAGTATCGTTGTGACATCAGAACGATACTACAACAACTTTTCTTGACCTTTGAACTGTCCTACAACACTTTTGGAAAGCCATCACTTTTTAGCCACAATAAGCCCTAACCATATACTATATGAGGATTGTGCTCCATTTACTGCAGTGAGATTTCAGGTGTGTCAACCTGTTGCACAACTGCCATGTCAGCAGTGACTGATTTAGTTGACAAGCCTGAAAAGGGAACTTGTAACTTCGGGTACGGCCATGGCTCCGCAACCTATTCCTTGCACCCTGGTAATTTTTTCTGGCCAGCCCCTAAAAGACTTTTTTTCAACATTCCATGTTGAAATGTGTGCAGTAGATAAGTCCTGTAAACTTCTTCTAGTTCCCAAATGCTGGCTGTGTGCAGGCAGTCCGGTAGTCATTTTCTCAGTAAGTACAGTTTTTAAACTATCAGACTTGGCAGAATGCATGTTCCCCATCTCCAATGCAACTGCATGTAGAGGTGACTAGAAACAGCCCTACTGTAAGTGAGATTTTGATGCTGTAGAAAATGTTCCTGGAGAAACCACAGACTTTTGTAAAAGTATCTTTTTCCTTTCAAAATTTTTGTCTTCTTCCTCAAACATTGCTAACATATCTATTTTTCCTTGGATCCTTTTCTTTTCTTAGAATGATCTCTTCAAGTGTCCAGAAACCAGTTGCTGTGCTGTGTCCATATCAGAATTTTCTTACTGCACAATACCCTCCATCTTTAATCTCCATATCTGGCTGGGTCTCAACAACCTGCTGGATTGCCATCAGAATAGGGGCAGAGAGGGAGGCTTTCCTCTCTACCCTAGAGCTGCTGCTTTTATAGCCACTCCGGGATCCGGAAAATACTCCACATTGCAAAGGATCCATGTTTTTTAGGTACATCGGACAGATGGTAGTAGTGGGGTGGGGATGAGGGTGTACTTCCAAAGGAACTAGGCAGTGATTTTAAGATGATTTCATTCTTAAGCAAATGTGGAATGTTTTGATAGCATTGAACAGGTGATATGATATGATATGATATGATATGATATGATATGATATGATATGATATGATATATGATATATGAAAAAATAAACTCTGACATAAAATGATATAATAAACTGCAATATAATATATAATTTTTATTATTTTGTTTTTGACTTCATTTTTTTAATTTTATCAATAATTTGTAAGGCATACTGATTCCATGCAAGTAACTGTCCATACATTAAAAATATATCCATTTGGGATATGCCCTTCAATACAAGAAGTAGCAAAGCTGGCAGTATCGTGAGGAGGTTATAGAGTAATAAGCTGTGAATGAACTTGGTATATCTAGCAGACCTGGGTTTGATTCCCACAACCTCCATTTGCATACTGTGTAATTTTGAGAAAGTCACTTAACCACCCCCAAGCTCCCAGGTCACCCCTGAAAACAGGTACTTCTGCCTAGTGGGCCTTACTGGTTACCAAAGAATTAAAAAACAAGCTCACATGTCACTTTCAATGTCGTACGACATTATTAGGAAGTCTCTAAAATAAAATAAAAAAATCCAGAAAGATTAATAAATACACCAAAACTGTTATTATTTATCATTTATTAATAATTATATATTTTTATGTGCTGAAAACAGAATCATAAAACTAAACATTTCTGGACTTGTTGGTTGACTCCCTTCCCTCATGCTGTTCATAAAAGCTGCTAGTGACAATGGGGGGGGGGGCGAGACTTTGAGGAATTGAGCGTGATTGCAAGATGATTTCAGTGGGGAACTAAACTTTTTATTTCTGGATTGATCAATTCTGTCCAAAGTAGGGGAGCTGGAAGCACTTGCAGGAGGAAGAGGTGTGTGCTTTTGGATTGCTCAGGATGGTTTAATCACCAGATGCTGTGAATGGCAGCCAGTGAAAACTGCTTGCACTGCACTGGTAGTGGAACCTGTAGATTTATGAGAACTAATGGACCATGGTTTCTTTTGCTGTACTAGCATGTGCCAAGTCTTTGGTCTCACAGCCTCATAACCAGAGCTTCCAGTTTACTCACAGTCCGTGTACTACCATAATCATCTCTTTCTCCACTTGCAAAACTAGTACCTGGTAGAACTGGCAGAAATATTTCTCTGCTCCTTTTCTCCCCCCTGCATCGTCTTTCTATTCTTGTTCTTCTCTTTTTGTTTTATACACACATCAACAACACATGCATGACAAATGATGATATGAGGCAGCCACCACTAGACGATAACAGTGACGTCTCACAATAGTCACTGAGGATTCATAGGTGCCCACGTGACATGTACACTAGGTACATGCCCAAGCCACAGTGTCATATCATTTATGATGTGCCTTGGAGGACCAACGCCACCAGGCCACACAATCTCCCAGTGACAGACACCACCCAATCCCATGGAGAGATGGACCTTGTGTCTCACACAGCAATCAACTTTACCTTTAACAATCTGACTATCTGGTGGACTCAGCCACAAAGACACAAAACAGAAAGATATATTTCTATGGCCTACTATGCCACCATCGGCCAGTAAAAATGCATTTGCCAAATAAATCCTTCAAAATCCACTTTGCTCCTTTCCCAGTCTGCTAAATTCACTCTGTAATGTTGCTGAAGGGGGCAAAATGCTGTATACCTGGTAGGACGTTCTACCTGTATGTTGTTTTATGTTAAAACAATCAACTACAAGTAACCCAAAAATAACAATAAATGAATACATAAATATGGATATCTGTGCCCTCTATGCCACCATGACTTAATAAAAAAGCGAAACTTCCCACCTTCATCTTTCTCTGTGTACTAAACTCCCTCTGCCTTGCTCCTGCTGCAGGAACAACAGCTGCCAGTGCAGGTTCACTCTGTGCTCTCTCTCCCCTCTCCTCTGCAGCACAGTTTGACTAGCCTGTCTGCTCGAAACTAAGTCAAATATGTATTTATTTTATTTATTTTTTTATTTATTGAAAATGTTTCACCAGGAGAGGCACACTGATCAAAACAATGCTCGTCTCACAATGCGACCTGGGGTGAGGGGGTACATGGGAGGAGTATACATAAAACAAACAATGGGTGAAATTAGAGTCAAGCAATTGAAAACACTGGTTACATGGGTGAGTGTGGCTAGACAGACTTAAACAAGTGGAAGCACTGCATACTTGTGCCACATGGAGGGTGGCATAACATATTTGATTAAGATCAAAACTATACATGGTTACATAACTACCTATATCTAGAGAATGAAGAGAAATGAAATGCACCGGGTTGGCAGTGCGAACTGGGAGTCCGAGCTTGGGGCCAGGGGGTGATGACAGGTATAGGTAGTCAAACAGTGGGAAAGATGAGGGGGTTGACTTAGGGAGGATGTTGATCTGAATAAAAAGGGATGGACAGAAGTGCCAAGAGAGGGTAAGTGCAAGGAATGTTAGGGCAATTTTATAAGCCAATCATTTGGGTGAAAATATAATATAATGTAAAAAATATATATATATATAAAATATAATGAGAATTAGCTAATTGGAATACTAATGCATGATTCATTGATGTTTTCTAAAGTTTTATGATCAAAATCACTCTTTTTCACATAAAAAGAGTTCCTTCCCTGGCCACTGCCACAGGTCCTCCCCCTGTGAGAGAGTTCTGGAAATGGCACTCAGATGTATGCATCATATGGACTTCTCAATCTCCAGCATCCCTGATTGTCTGCTGCCTTTCAAGTGGCTTGCCAACAAGTTGGACATGATCAGAAATTTCTCCCTGTATGAAGTGCTACATCATTACGCTGAAGTGCCCATGATAAACCAAATTACTTCTGACCTGCTTTGTTAGTGTCCAGAATGCTAGATTTTGGAACATTTACAGAATACAAATTCTGCATTGACGTATCCTTGGCTATCCACAAAACTGGTAGTAAAAGATGTAAAATGTGAATGGATTATGCGTGCAGCAGTGCATTTTCCTTTTGATCTAGCTATTATATCATGTGCATTACTTTCAAATATTATAAAGGACATACAGTATGCTGTCACTCAATAAAGGTTTGAACCGAACTACATTATCCATGGAGCCTAAGCTAGATAAATCTATCCAGAGGCAATGTACAGTGCTTGCAGGCACAGTGCAGATGTTCCCTGCTTTGTCTTATTTTTAGTGGCCTCTGGCTTTGTGTGAATTTCTCTGACAATTTAAGGTTAGCAAGTTGCCCTTCAAAACAAATCATACTTTATTTAAATGAAAAAATTGATATCTCTTACATACTGTAGATACACTGGTGTATTCTCGAGAAAAGGTAAGGTCATTTACTTTATCTAGTTTACCACCCTGCTATCCTATCAGCAATAACCTTAAATGTCTTTCCACTCTAGTGACCTGTGCAGTGAAATCTTGAAACATATACACAGACTGCTCTTTATCTGAACACCTATGGGTAATGGGTTCCATAGTAGCATTGCTATATGGGTGACTAAGTGCTTCCCTTCCCTATGCCCATCATCATGTCCCATTTCCCCCTAGCTTGTAGTCATGCTTCTGCTGAATAGGCTGCCCGGGTCAACCTTCATGATTGTGATGATCATATTGCCTTGTAATCTCATTTTAATCTAGAGAGAGAGCATCCACAGCCTCCCATGGGGGTTCTCCTTATGCTGCATGTCACATTCTCTAGCCCCATATTATATCTTTCTAACCCCTTCCCCTTGTGCTGTGCTGATCAAACTTTCTAGTGTCCTTTTTCTGTATTGCATTGATAAAAACAGTACACAATGCACCAGGTAAGGTCTGACCAGTCCAATTCCTATAGGAACAGCATTATTACCCCATTTCCCTACTTCAAGGATAAGGCTTTAATAATGCTTGAGTCCCTCGCCTGACCATTAGCCTCAAGTACCTTGCCATTTAGCTTAGTAGTGTTCACAGTCACACTAGGATCTAAGGTACTGAAGGATTCCATCATTCACTCCTCAATGGTAGTATCCAATGAAATCCCCTTGGATCATTCATCTATCATATAACAGTCAATCACATGTAGTGCTAAGGCATTCCATACACTGACTACCCTGTATAAAACAATTTCCTCGTTTTACTCTTAAAAGTAATGTACCATTTACTAGGAAAGTCCAGTTTCTACTTCTGCATTACAAAGTGCTGGTCACTTATTCTAAACTGATAATATATAAACTGAACAAAACCAGCACCAGACCCAGTCAATGTAGAATCAGATGGTTAAAGGCTTCCAGGCTGACATTTATCCCACTACCACTACTCACTGGCCCATTTCGAATCAATATTATCCCATTCTCTTAAAATCATAGCAGTCGAAAATGAGGGCTTCCAAATCAGTTTCCCCATTAACATTTAAAGGGGAACAGTCAGCATAAAGAGCCCCACGCCCAAGTGTAAGCTTGGTCCCAATTTGCACTTTGTGTACAGAACACTTTTTTTTGTTACTTGTGTATCATTATAGTATAGTAGATTGTATCGGGTTGATTCTGCTTACTTCCATGCTATATTTGCTCTAATCATAAATCCTAGAATCCCCTTCAGCAGACATCAGAGCACGGCCACAGCACTGGAAGATTCAACAGCCTACAGTGCATGTTAGAGATTGTATAAGCCCAGATCAGATATTTGCCGGTCTTGCTGTTCTCCCAAGGCTAAGTACAGTCCTTTGTGACAGTACTTAGCCCTGAGAGGACAGTGGGACCAGTAAACAAAATAGCAGAACTTACAAAAAGTCAAACATGCATTGCAGGCTTTTCAATCTCCCATTGCTGCAGCCCTCCTCTGATGTCAACAGTGGGGGATTCTGAATTTCTGGTTAATGCAGATGTTGGCTTGTAAGTCAGCAAAGTTAGCCTGATACAATCAGTTAGTAAAAAATGTTTTTGCACACAAAGTGCAAATTGGGATCAGCCCCACATTTGGGTGTGGGGTTCTTAGTGCTAACTGTTCCCCTTTAAACAAAACCTTTCCCATGTTTGCACATGCCCCACCCCTGCGCCTACCTCTGCTCTTCTCAAGAAAAGCACTGTATCTCTAATGTCTGGCATTTTTTGTACTTCAAATCCCTCCCTTCCATGACAGAAATGTCAATCCTAATCCTGTTTGATGAGCATACCGATTGATGAACATGTTCACAATCAAGAAGACCTGAGATTGAGACCTGATGCTGACTCCCCTAACTTGGGCCAGAGGGTCAAGAGCAAGATGTAGCAGAACTGCAGACTAACTGCAGGGATAGGGAGCTGGGCCACCTGCTGCATGGACACCTCCTATGGTGCAGATGGTAGGACACTGACAGTATAGCTTAAAATGCAATACCAACCAGTCCCCCCATAAAATAACACCACAGGTGAAAAGCAGACTAATACTACAGTGATGGAAAGGTCTACCAGGGTAAAGCTTTACCTCTTTGTCATCTCTGTTGTCACAAAGAAGATCACCAGTGGCTGGTTAAGTGTGCCGCAACTAAATGGGGTCAATCATGTAAGTGTAAGCAGTGCCCCAGTGGAACAGTCAGGATCTTGGCTGGACTCATTGAGGGTGAATAAGGTGTGAGTGGGGAAGTCAGAGGCAGAATGCCTGAAGATGAGAGTAGTTGGTGTGATGGGTGTTTGAGGAATAAACAATAAAATATATAGAGAATAAATAATGGATAAGTGTGGTATACAAGGATGTATACCCATCAAGGGGTCGATTAGGGCTATAAGGTAACAGGCCCGAAGGACAGGTGACTTTATTTCCCTAATTAGCCCCCATATGGGCATACTTCTGACTATTTCATCCTTATCCATTATTTGTTGAATATGACACATTAGGATGGCCATTTTTATGGAGATCTCATTTGCGATTGTGTTACAGAACTTAAAGGCCTCTTGCAGCAAGGAGGTAACAGTGTGCAATGAGTGCAGGTAGGAGTTTGGGAGATTTCTAGGTTTGCAATGGGAGGGTTTTGTGCAGGTGTTTTTTTTTCCAGGTTCTTTTACAGCTTGTTAATTTGTTTGGCTACTTCCTAAGAATCTGCTAATTATTTTATTAGTGTTGTCCTACAGGGTTTAATAAAGTGTAGGTACTTTTTATTAGTGCATGTATATATTTTTGTTTGATTAGTGCAGGTATATACTTTTAGTTAAGTGTAGGTATACGCTTTTCATTGACAAAGAACCTCTGTGCACAAACACTGAGGTAAGGGTTACCTCAAAGGGCATTTGGCTGGGAAGCCAAGTTTCAAGAAAATACAAAATCATACATGCCTCCACAATGCAAAGCATCATGGGCTACATATGCAAATCACCACAGAATGTTATGATGGTCCAACTTTAAGCAGAATTGCATGGTGCCAAAAGGCCTCTCACACAGTTTGCAAAGGGTGCTAACAGAAGACATAGACACGTGTTTCGTCCTACCAGGACTCATCAGTATGCCTCGTCTGTTTGACACCCCAGTGGAATGGACCAGCTACCCCTAAGGCAGTGTGCCTGGGATATATTGTGGTGAACCCATTAAAATAAAAAACTATTTAAAATACAAAGAACCTCTGTGCGCAAACACTGAGGTAAAGGTTACCCCAAAGGGCATTTGGCTGGGAAGCCAAGTTTCAAGAAAATACAAAATCACACATGCCTCCACAATGCAAAGCATCATGGGCTGCATATGCAAATCACCACAGAATGTTATGCTGGTCCAACTTTAAGCAGAATTGCATGGTGCCGAAAGGCCTCTCACACAGTTTGCAAAGGGTGCCAACAGAAGACATAGACACGTGTTTCGCCTCCCTACCAGGACTCATCAGTATGCCCCGTCTGTTTGACACCCCAGTGGAATGGACCAGCTACCTCTAAGGCAGTGTGCCTGGGATATATTGCGGTGAACCCATTAAAATAAAAAACTATTTAAAAGACAAAGAACCTCTGTGCGCAAACACTGAGGTAAGGGTTACCCCAAAGGGCATTTGGCTGGGAAGCCAAGTTTCAAGAAAATACAAAATCACACATGCCTCCACAATGCAAAGCATACACTTTTCATTGTTTGATTAGTGTAGGTATGTAGTTTTAATTGATAATTTAGTTACTTGTATACGGAGAACTAAACAATGGCCCTTTTTATGGTGAACATTTCCCATCCATGTATTTTATATATATATAACTTGCAGGGCATGGTCAGGCCCCTATAGTTAGGGTTCAGTAACCTGTTTAATGTTAAACCTGTTTTTTTGCAACTTAATAACATATGTGTTCTTGGATGAAATAGCCCAAAGTTTCGCATCCATGGTCAGGCTGCCTGAATCTCAAGGTGAGGAAAGCTTTTGATGGCATCTTGTATGGTTTTCAAGATGTACAGTGACAAAAAACAGAGAAAAATACATAGTTTTGTATACTTAACATCAGGCACTTTTTTGCTGTCACCTAAAGCCTAGACCGTGTGGAATTTTTCCATGAAATTTTCAGGGTGGAAGGGACCAATGCCAAGGGTGTGCCTTTGGAAGATTTGGTGAACAAATATTCAATGATTCTAAAGTTATAATGATTTCTGAGATAACGTTCTGGTGAGACAGGTAAAAAAAAAAAACTGTCGTGAAAGGTGAAAAACCTATCATGAAAAGTAAAAAACCAATCATAAAAGGTAAATAAAAACATATCACAAGTGTTTTTTTGTATGATTTGTTGTGTTGAGGAAAAACAATTGAAATGGATGCCATTTTCTTTTTACCGTTTTAACCTTACACAGATTTAAAATACTGTACCTACAAATTACAACTTTTAAGAAAAACAAACACCAAATCATAGCTAAACGGGACCTGTTTAACTTGATTCTGGTGTTTGTTTTTTATTACAAATGATAGAAATATGCTTTCTGGACATCGAAAATCTCGGGTGCCCAGCTGAGTGAGAGGAGCTGTTGACCCGTGTTCTCTGCATGAGAACAGGGGAACTTTCTTGACTTCTCCAAATGCAGCTGGAACTCATGCTGCAGGCTGCAGTGAGAGCACTGAGCCACCCTTTCCCTGATGTCTAGTGACATCCCCTGGAGGAAGGAAGGAAGGTTCAAGAGAGAGATGAGGTGGCATTATTTCACAGAGAGGGTGGTAGCTGGTTGAAATGCCCTGCCAGAGGAAGTAGTGGCACTGTGGACCATGAGTAACTTCAAGAGAGGGTGGGATAGGGTTAAAGGAAGGGTCAAACTCATGGAGAGGGTAGGAGAAGAGAGGTCAGAAGTGGGGGGCACTAAGTTAGAAGGGGGAGCAAGGGAAGGGGGGCAGCTGCAGTTTAACGAGACAGCATGCTGCACACTCAAGCATAACTAAACAGACCAAATGGCCTGTATCTGCTGGCAATTTCCTACTTTTGTATGTTTGTATGTCTCTGATCACTATTCCATATGTTTATATGTTTGCCTAGTATCCAGTGCCCCACCACCTTTACCATCACCCTCCCTATATAGATTAATGTTTTCCTGGTTTCTAATGGCACGTCCCACCATCTGATTGCCATGCTCATATTTGATTTACCTTCCCCTGGTGTCTAGTGGTGCCCCCACCCTCCGATTGCCATGCATGTTATTGATTTACTTTTCACTGGCACCCTGCACCCTCTGACTGCCATCCCCATATTTTTTCCTTTCCCTGGTGTTTAGTGCCCCCCCAATTGTGGTCCTCTGAATATTTCTTTTGTTTCCCTGATGTCTAGTGCCACCCCCACCCTCCAATAGCCATCATGTTTCTGTAACAAAGAAAAAGGTCTCTCAATGTATTTTTAATTTTTAATAAAACCTGTAAAAAAGAAAAAGGTCCCTCGGTAATCGCCCCCCCCACCTCAACCTCCCATTCAGCACCCACAACCACACCCCCACACACACACCTCACTCACCTGAACAGGTCCCATGGTGAAGATCCACTCTCTGATTGAAGATACTTCTTGCTGCTGGAACCGCCAACTGCAATATGAGAAACTAAGGTAAATGTGATTCAATGTATTTCAATGGGGTTTTCAACTTTGATGTATAACTTAGCCATATTTGCATACTCTGACACCAAATTTTCAACATGGCCTTTTCATAACTCCATCTCATGAACAAAGATGTAAGAATTCCACAAATCCGGCCTGAAAGGTGATACTGTGGTTGCTTGGTGAAATCACCTTTCGGGCAGGATTTCACCACCCTTTGTTCATGAGGTAGGGTCATAAGAAGATTACCTTGTAATTCTGGGGTCAAAATATGTACAAAATATCAAAAGTTATGCATGTACATTGACATTTTACTATGCTTGCTCATAACTTTGGCAATTTTAAATATTTTGAGCACAAATTTTCAACATGGCCATTTTTTATACCACCTCATGAACGTGACACCTGTCATATTTCAAATCCTAGCCAAAATGTGTTTTCGCAATTGTGGCATGGATTGAGGTTGTGGTGGTGTGGAATGATGCTTCAGCGGGGATTTAAAAATTCTCAACGCTGCATTCATGAGGTGTGGTAATAACAAGTCTATGCTGACAATTTGCTTGCTATTTTGGCTGAAATGCAACTGAAGGGCCCTCTGGGCCCTGCGCTCCCACAGGCAAATGAGGATTTGTAGGATTTTCCACCCTAATGCTCCCAACCCCCCCCCAAACAACAAAAGGAAAAACACTAGGGTTTTTGGTCTCTGAAGTCCTGGTGAATCAGTGGTGGGGTCTTCCTTGGGGGTTTGTCAGCCCTAATGCTGCCCCCTCCCCACTGCGGGCCCTGCATGAAGAAAGGAGATCAGGTGTGATGTTGTTTGCTCACAGAATGGGGTGGGCATTAGGGTTGACAACCCCAAGGAAGACCCCAACATTGATTCACCAAGACTCCAGAGACCTCAAACCTTTTTTTTTTCCTTTTGCTGCTTGGGGAAGGGGAGTAGGCATTATGGTGGGAAACCCTAATACCACATTTCCCTACTTTTGTGGCTTTAAGTTACCCTAATTGGTGCATCATTGCATTTTTTTCACAAATAATATATATATATATATATATATATATATATATATATATATATATATACATATGTATAATAGGGGTGCAGTCATGCCCCTTTATTAGTGTTCATTCTTGACTTCTATGTTTGAAAATGTTGGACTTTAATAACTTCACAAAAGGTCAACTGATCTGCATGAAATTTTGCATGCACCATCAGGGACCAAGGATCTTTTGATGTGGAAAGTGTCATTCTGGTCAGATGCATGGGTGTGGAAATATGCAGTGGCAAACAATTTGAAAATTACAATTTTTTAATGAAATTCTTTGTCACACCACTGCACAAAAATTGTGTTGAATTTTGGTCCAAAATGTGTACTTTCCATAGGTCTTGGGTCACAGATGTGCCTTTTGAAGGTTTGGTGAAAAAATATTAATCTGCTCCAAAGTTATTAAATGTTAAAGTTTCCCATTATTTCCAATAGAAAAGTTAGATGTTCCACTTGAAAACGGATTTTTTATCATAAATGTGGAATCCTTTTTTTGCAAATGCGAGATCTTTTGTCACAAATTCAGAATAATTTTTCATGCTGACACCTTGTTTTCAGTTAGGGTTGACAACAAAATTAAACTACTAAAAAAAATAGAAGGCTTTAGTAAATACCAGCAGATGTGTTTACCTAATCGGGGCCCGTAGAATCAGATTCTGGGGTTATGTTTTTAATAACTTGTTCAGAAATGTGTTTTTTTAGCCACATAAATCCTTTTTCACAAACAGCAGAAAACAAATGCTGTAAAATAGGATCCTTTTCTCTAATTTGTGATAAAGGTGTTTCTTTAGCCTCAAATTGCAAAAAAGGAATCGTGAAATAGGATTATTTTTCTCAATTTGTGAAAATGGCCTTTTAAGACAGCTGTTTCTTTGTCATGGCACAGTTACCAAATGGTTTGTGATTTTGGTTTTAAATTTTCAGGGTACAAAGGGCTTGCCCCACAGATGAGCCTTTTGCTGGTTTGGTAGAAATATATTACTTTGCTCTGGAGTTCTGTGGGGTTAAATTTTGATTAGTTTCCCTAAGGATAACATTGTAATGGGAGGTTCTTTAAGAGTCTTTTCTTTGTCATCCCACTGTGAAGAAATTATTTGCAATTCTGTTCTGACATTTTCTGGATCAATGGGCATGCCCCACCAATGTGCCTTTTGCCGATTTCATGAAAATATATTAATTTGAAGTCAAGTTGCACAGGTTTAAAATTTTCCTGTGGTTTCTATAGGAGAGCATTGCAATGTCAGGTGTTTCTTTGGGTCTGTACATTATGGCATGGGGCTCAGGGCTCTGGTCCCACAGGCAAAGAAGAACAGCACTACACTATCTCAGAAATTATGCATGGATGGGAGCGCAGGGCACTGTGCTCCCTTGCAAACTCTAGATACTAATAAGGAGTGATGGGGCCTTGGGACCTCTGTCCCCACAGGGAAATAGGAATATGATTACAGTATCTCAAACATTATGAATAGATGGCACTGTGCGCTCCGACATGCAAATATGAATATCATTATGGAGTGATGGGAATGCAGGCCTTATTCATAAATGGTAGCGCATGGCCCAGAGCCACATGCAAATAAGCAGAGGATTATGGAGTGATGGGAGCACAGGCCCAAAGGGCCCAGCTCTCCCACAGGGAAATAAGGATACAATTACAATCTCTCAAAAATTATGGATGATTGGGAGTGCAGGGCCCTTATACTTTCTCAAAAAGCAAAACCATTCTCTATAAAAAACTTAATTAATGAACTGTTAAGGTTCTAGCCACAAAAGATGGGAAATGCAGTCTTAGGGCTTCCATCCCTAACACCCCACCCCTATCCTGGGTTTCCAACCATAACACTGCACCCTCACCCTAATACTAAAATCCCACCCCCATGCTGTAGGCAGAAACAGGTGTGGGATGTGCCATGGGGTTGCCAACCCTAATAATTACCCCATTCTCAGACACTGTACCCTTCTCAGCTTACTGACACATGGAATGGGTGACTGTTAGGGTTGACAAGCCCACGGCACACCCCGTGCCTGTTCCTGCCTACAGGGTAGGGGTGGCAGGTTAGGGAGTTAGGGTGGGGTGAGGTGTTAGGTTGGAAACCCAGGTGATGTAGGAGTTAGAAACCTAAGACTGCATTTCTCATCTTTTGTCGTGGAACCCTAATGGTGCACTAATAACGTTTTTTGCAGAAAATACTTATATCTATATGTACATAGATACATAGATGCTGTCGGCAGATAAAGACCACTAGGCCCATCCAGTCTGCCCATTTAAGCTGCCTAACGAAGTGTCCAGTGACCCTATCTGATCATTGGCTTTAGTTTTTTCTTCCTATCTCTATTATTCCTTTGATTCTCTCCCATGCGTGTTTGAAGCCAGCCACTATATGGGCTGCCACCACCTCTTGGGATAGGCTATTCCAAAATATGACGTAAGCATGTATAATGGCAAGAAAAACTGTAATACTTTTGTTGGCTGAGAGACAACAGCTGATCATATAATAAATCTCTATAAATGCACAGTCAGCTGCCAAATCTTATCCCCCCCCAAATAAAAATACTTACTGAATGATATTAGTAAACCTCAAAACAGAAAGTTAAAAAAAATGCAGTGGCCATTGTATTGAAAATCCTAGCCTTTAATTTCCAATTTTTTCAAACTAAATTTTCTAAACATAAACTTTACATAAAGTATACTGCCAGCATCCTAGCACCTTAAAAAAACATTTCTCCACAGGTTAAACAAATTTTATTTTAAATCTTAACATGTAATCTGAACATTGTGGCCTGACCTGAAAAAAGCACCGTTCTTCCACATTCCCCCGCTAAGACATCATTGCAGAATATGCTTTCAGGGAATCACTTTCACTTAGAATACCACTTCCTGTATTTTATAATCTAACAATGTCACCTCCATACTCTACTGTCAGTGTCATTAGGTGCACTGACATATTCATTCCCGATCCACCATTTACAAAGGCAGCAAGGCAAACTTTACCGAGACACTGCCATTTCAATTCACTGCTCATTCTTAAGCAGATGGAGTATGTATCAGTGCCGAGCAGAGCGAGCGAGCGAGTTAGGTCCGGCACAACTGGCATACTGCAGTCACTTCTATGAACAGTCCATTTCCTATCAACTTCATCTGAAAGTCGGTTGCCAAGCTCAAGAAGACAGAGTCAGGGACCCACTGGTTGGTGGGACAAGACTGGAAGAAAAAAAAAAAAAACAGCAGAGGTAACCCACGGGCTGTCTCTATTTCTAACTGCATAATAAATAATCTCTGTGCATGGGCTCCTGCTGGGGGGGGGGTGGCCTCTGCATTACTAACCAGGCTTCTGTTGTGAGTTGGGGTGGAGTCACAGGAAAAATGCAGGTGGGAGAAGGCTGGAAGTAATAAACAAACAAACGAACAAACAACATTTACACAATAAAAATAACATACCAGCTGTCTCCATTTCTAATTGCACAATAAATCATCTTTCTACCTCGACTTCTGTTGTGGAAGGGGGGGGATTAATCAGGCTTCTGTTGTGTGTATGTGGGGTTGTTTGCTCCTGCAAGGTGGGGGTCTTCTCCATTACTAACCAGGCTCCTGATGTATATGTATGTATGTAGTGTGTGTGTGTGTGTGAGATTCCTTCTCAGTCACTAAGCAAGTAAATCAAACATAAGGTACCAAAGAGAGAGCAAGCGCGGGCTCACAGCACCACCTGCGGCCTTAATGAAATACAGATAAATTACAGACAATACAAATCAAGGACTATGTATTTAAGTTTAGCTTTTCCTTTGCAAATGTATTTAAAAAGCATTTATTTACTTGAAAAACTAATTTTCTTTTTTTTAAATGTCCATAATGATGGAAATGAGCCATTTTATAAGTGTGACAAGTCACTACAGGGTGTGTATTAAAGGACATTAATGCACTTCTCTGGGATGCAAGGATTCTCGGCCTTCAAACTCTGCCTTAGCATGCCTCTGAGGTGTGCACTAAAATCCTTTAATGTCGGCCCAGTGGTGCTGAGGGCTGAGGCGCTGAATACCTTACCTCATGTCACGCTGGCAACCCGGGTTCGGGAATGAGCCAGGGTCATCGTGAGCCATGCGGGAGGAGTAGGATCAGAGCGGCCGTAAGGCAGTTCTCCTCTCCTGGGGAGGAACCCTGTCACCTACCGTAGTTCCACTGCCCCTGGGTGGAGGTCTAAGGGCAGTGCAGGTGGGCAGGTGGCAAGCAGAGGGAGGGCACCTCGGGACAGCAGTGTGTGCATGCTTCCACTTGAGAATGCACGGCGGGGGGCACAAAACAGGGAATAACGTAAAAAAATATCCTTTAATGCACACCCTGCTTTGACATATTACTTACGTATATAGCGGTAGCCATACTACTCCTCTGCTTTACATTGGAACAGTTCCCACTTTAAGGTACTGCAACACAGCACTTCTACTTTATGGCAGCACCATTCAAGGTACAACATAAGCTGAAGTGTTAGCTTATTGTGCTGCAAAGCACAATAAAGTAACACATTAGAAAATGTGATACTTTGAATAATATTGCTGTAAAGGGAACCTGTATTTTAGTAACTTAATGCCTTAAACTTTTTTGTTCTAAAGTGGAAGGATGGCTCTCTCTCTCTCTCTCTCTCTCTCTCTCTGTCTCTATCTGCCTGTCTGTCTATCTATCTATCTAGCTATCTAGCTATCGGCTATGCAATGGAAATGACTTTCATACATGATTTACCTGCACAACAGCAGTTTGACCTTGGGTCACCTCACGAGGGGGCATAAGCCATTAATGAGGTGTCCGAGGTTAAACTGCTCAAGTGCAGATAAATCATTTATTCCAAGAGTCTTCCATTGCATATTCCATTTATACAATAGATAAACAGTAGTCGGGTTTGTAATTTATATATATTTTTTTTAAGTTTGGCTTTTTTATTTTGTGAAATACAAGGGATTTTTTGTTATGTGCTTTGCCTAGTTACGCTTTTGCTAGCAGGTTACTAGGTACAGAAGCGTGGTTGCTATGGATGCAATGTGATGGTGCTGAGAGTGTGAACTTTGACTGGGTGTCTTTTTGCATGTGAGGGGCTGAAGATTTTGAAAAAGACTATCTTCAGTTCTCACTTAATGAGAAGCCACTGTATTGCTAGTTGTTCCTGTATTTACTGATTTAAGTGCAATCTGGTTGATCCTGCCATTTAAGTGTAATATAGCTGGTTGATCCTGTGTTCACTAAATTTATGTAGTTGCTTTTGAATGGTGTGAGTTTTGGCCACCAGGACAGTAAGTGCTGCACAGATTAAGTGCTGTAATGTCCACAGGGATGGAAAGTGGCTTTTCTTAAAAACCACAAAAAAGTTTTTCTTTTTGAGGAGCGCAATTTGAGTTTTGGGAGCTGGACTATGAAAGAAGCAACTGGAAATGACAGGTGGCAAAAGGTGAGGAAAGTGAACATTTTGTTGATTGTGAATGCTGAGTGTACATACTGTTCATTGGGTGCCAAGAGCAGCTATGCAGTACAGAGAGTAAGAGGTATGCGATACAGGGAAGTGGATGGGATTCAAAATAGAAAGAAAATGTATTTCATTTGTGGAGTGCATTGAGAGCCATTCGACTTTTTTTTTAGCTGAATGAAAGTGTAGTTTGTGAAGTGGACAGAATACTGGGAACTGGTATTTTTCAGGGGGTAAAGGTTTTTGAAACAAAAGGATGGTGTTAGTTGCAATTGGAGCTGATTAGGTGGGATATACTGTGGTGGATAGGTAGAGATACTGGGCCCAATTTTCGAACGTGTTGCAGCCACTGCAATAGACTTGCAGCTGAGAGATTGCTGCAAGTGGTGACTTGTGGCGAACTGTGCAGCAAGCATGATATTTGAAAATGCATGCCACAACACCCTGCCGCAAGTCCTTTCTGGCGTCACAGCACTGTTACGCCACCTACCCCCGGCATACCTTTGTTTCCATGGGGGAGCCATAATAGAGGGCTTGTGCCACAGTTTTTGCACAAGGTGCCATAAAATGAGGGTATTGTCACAACTTGCATCCCGTGTTTTAAAATTGGGTGCAAGTTGTGACACATCCTTGGCCACAGGTGCAGCAAACTTTGTGGGAATGCAGGGCTTGGCTGCAAGCCCTGCATCCCCGTTTGAAAATCGGGCCCACAGTATGTGTTGAAAGTGAAAACAGATAAGTAGCAGAAGGGGGGGATGACTGACAGACAGGGTACAATAAATGGGGATAACTGATAGATGGGGTAGTATAAACAAGGGTTCCAAAATTTATTTAGCACCAGCGAAAATAAATGAGTTTACATAAGAGATATTGTGTCCACACCTAATGCATAAATATATATATATAGGTAGACAGATATAATAGCCCAGATAGTCAAAAAGAGATGTGCCTGGAGCAACTGAGTTGCACCGATGCATCCCCAAAATGTGCCCTTGGGCCATATTCAAAAAGAGGGGATGCTCCGCACGATTCTGGATATGCCGCAGTGCAAAGATAATGTATGTGGTGCATCCAGAGGGGGGACGTTCCCATGCATATGCGGCACATCGCAATAGTCAGCCAAGATGTGCAACACAGCTGCCCGCACATCTCTGACATGTACCACACAAAGTTAGACATGGAAGAAACATACCTAACTCATAGCTACCCACAGGCGGGCTGCTGTACTGCAAAGTGCAACACAGCAACCACCAGCCCCTAGGTGGCTAGCCCGCCAATCCCCAACTGTAGACAACATTAAACCCAAACCCATTTCCCTGGTAGTCAAGTGACCCCCATCCCATCCCAAATCGTAAAATATATGAATCCAAATCCTGTTTTCCCGGTTGTCTAGTGGCCCACCTCCTATCCCTGGGCCACGATGTAAATGGCAATATTCAGCAAAAACAGTCCCTGGTACTCTAGTGTAACCCCCTTCCCATCCCTGAACCCGATCAATGGGTTATGACAACAGTGTAAGAATCCCTGGTAGTCTAGTGGTACCCCTTTCCCATTCCTGCTCCTGATTGATGGGTTATGACAACAGTGCAAGCATTCCTGGTAGTTTAGCGGTACCCCCCTCCAGTCCCTGAACCTGATCATAGTGCAATTGTGAAATCCCAGTATCCCTGGTGGTCCAGTGGACCCCCCACCACCTCCCACCCACTGAGGCAATCACACCCCACCCACCCCACTCCCCCCAACCCAGCACGGCCAGCTGACCATGGAGCCGGCGGGCAGCATATCCCTCCACACGCCACCATGGTTGCCCACCAACTGAGCTGTCAGTGAATGATGGCATACAGTACACCTAGAAGCCCATTAGTAGACACTGTCAATCAATGGGCTTGCATTGTGTACTGTAAGCTTTCATTCACAACTCTGTAAATGACACACAGTTGTGAATGAAGCTTACAGTACACACTGCAAGCTCATTGGTCGACAGTGTCCACCAATGGACTTCTATGTGTACTGTATGCACTGTTATCCTAACCTGTTGATCACGTTCGGGGATGGGAAGGGGTTACACTAGACTACCAGGGAGTGTTTTAGCTGTCTATTGCCATTTACATCACAGTCCGGGATGGGAGGGGGCAATAGACTGTGATTCACAGGATCTGGATTCATTTATTTTATGATCGGGGAAGGGAGGGGGGCCACTAGACTACCAGGGAAGATAGGAGCTATATTTTAATATACACATTGGGGTTTGGGGAAGGGAGAGGGGCTACTAGACTACCAGGGATAAAGGGACTGTAATATTTTATATCATGTTCAGGGGTGGAGGGGGCCACTAGACCACCAGGGACTACACACATCAATGTACTTGCAGGGCACCTGGCACATCCTGCCAGGCACATCCCTGCACAGGACATACTAGTTGGGCCATAATGACATGCAAATGGCCCCATTAGTGCCTTGCATGCCTAATGGCTCCATTTGCATTTTGCAGTCTGAATATCTGGAATTTGTGCTTGGTGCATCCCCATTCCAGGTATTCAGACTGCAAAGGGGGATGCTCTGGCGCATCTTCGGCAGACCCCACTTGCACCACCCTCATCATTTGCTGTGTTCAGATGGGATGCGTGACTGCACATATCATTTGAATATAGCACTTTTGCACTCCGGCGCATCTCAGTTGCATGGAACTACCACTTGCATCCTTTCCTGGCATAGTTTGAATATCCTGGCCACAGTATGTAAACATAGACACATAGAACTTTTCAGCGGATAAGGACCATTTGGCTCACTCATTCTGACCATTTTATCCCTACCTATAATGTCACCACAGACTCTACCTAATCTCAGGTTACTCCCCCCCCCCCCCAGCTTTCCTACTAAGATTCCTCTGTGCCTACCCCATGCATGTTTGAAGCATAGCACTCTTTAAATGAAGATGTACTACATCACATCCCTCTTACAGTTACCCCATTTTAGCATCACTGCATGCCCCCTTGTTATAATGCACCTTCTACTGAGTAAAATACTCCACTCCTGTACCTTATTCAGCCCCGTGAGGTACCTACAGGTCTCTATCATGTCTTCCCTTTTCCTCCTCTCTTCCAGGTTGTATATATTGAGGTCCCACAGTCTCTCCTCGAAGGGCTTATTGTGTATCCCCTGCACCATTTTAGTTGCCCTCCTCCAGACAGCTTCTACCTTATCTATGTCTTTCTCAAGATATGGTCTCCAGAACCAGACACAGTACTTCAGGTGGGTCTCACCAGCAATTGACACAGTGATAACACCACTGCTCTCCTTGTGCTAGTGATTCCCCTCCCTGTGCACCCAGCATCCTGCTGGCCCCGACTACTGCCTAGTTGCACTGCCTCACCACCTTTACGTCACATATATGGTAACTTCAAGGTCCCTTTCCTGTTTAGTGACTGTCAATACCTCTTGACCCATTTTATACATTGCCCATGGGTTTCTGTGCTATAGTTGCATGAGTCTGCACATTTTCAGATTGAAATCCAGCTGCCATAGCCTCAACCACTCCTCAAGTTTTCTCAGGTCTCTATTTATTCTCTCCAACCCCTCCAGAATATCTATCCTATTTGAGATTTTGTCATCTGTCGTCTGCAAAGAGGCATACCTTGCTGTCCATTTTTTTCTGCAATGTTGCTCATAAAGATAATTGAAGAGGACTGGCCCCAGCACTGAGCCCTGAGGTATCCTGCTGGTCACACTCCCCTCATTAGAGTGAATGCAGTTTACCACCACCCTGTTGCCTATCCATCAACTAGTTCTGTACACAGTTTACCACACTGGGTCCCACCCCCCAAACTGCCCAGTTTCGTAATAAGCCTCCTATGTGGTACTGCATTGAAGGCCTTGCTAAAGTCTAAGTAGATCATGTCCACCGCCCCACCATGATCTATTTTCTGGGTCACACAGTCGAAGAAATCAAACAGGTTAATCTGTACAGTATATTTGTATGTACATATGAATATATCACATGCCCCTCAAGTGCCTTTAAACACCCAACAGAAGTGTGAATATTGACCATAATCACGTTGCTGTAGTGTTTTAGTGCAACAATAACATGTGTAAGAAAATCATCACAGCAACTAATTTTTCTAGAACATATTAAAATGTTTGTTATATTAGTATTTATTTCATGGGGGAACTTTTGTAAAAGTGAAAAAAAATATCCCCTGTCCTGGACCATTCACATGTGGCTCTCTCGATGTCCACAATACTTTCCTTGTTCACGGACGGTGACATGCTAGAGCAGCGATTTCCCAGTAGCTTGTGACACAAAACAGGTGTGACAGAAATGCGAGTTTTAACTCATTCTACCCATTAGCGCCTCTACACGTCACTTACTTTTGCAGCCTATGTTGCCAGTAGCACCCTGAGACGTCTCCATACGCCATCTGTTGTTTCCAATGGATGTCCTGTGGCGTCATCATGTTTTCAGTGAAACTGCAAGGCAGCCAATCAGCAGACACCTATTTGTATCATGTCTGCCAATAGAGAGTCATCTTACTCACAGTTTAAAAAAAAAAAAAAATGGTCACGATTGAAATTTAACCCCTTGGAAGCCCTGGAAAATTCTGTGTCTGAGTGAAGCACCAAGTGCCAGTCTGACTGGCTGAGCTGCACTTACGAGCCATTTAATTTTAATACAGAACCCAAATTAAAAAAAGTAAAGCACCAGTTTTGTAGAATATTATGTTAACAAACCAAATAGTGCCCTGTATAGTTTAGCTGTTGTAATTTTAATGAAATGGAGCTTCTACAATATCATGCTGGTCCCCATCAAAAACGTGAGACAGGAAGTGAGCTGTAAGCCAAGAAGACTCTCCCTTCTGACTGGATTTGTAAAATAAAAAGCTCTATTTTTCAGAAATGTAAGCCGGTAGTTCATAAAAGAACTAAATTCTAGTGCTTGTTTATTTGAAGTTTTAATAAATAAAGCCTTTATGACTAAACCAGAGTCCTTTGAAATCCATGCTGCATGTCAGAAAAACGGAAAACTGGAAGTTCCTTGCCGTGATCCTCTCACATCATTCAGAGTGCACAGGAGCCCAAATCTGCCACTTTCCGCTTATATTTCTAAACAAATAACCCTGTAATTGAAAAGAAAGCATCAAGGCAATGTAGCATTCAGTGATAAAAGTATTGAAAGTGAATCGGTTTGCAAATCGGGCGCCCATTAGCGCCTTTAGACGCCACTTACTTTTGCAGCCTGTGTTGCCAGTAGCGCCCTGAGACGTCTCCATATGCCATCTGTTGTTTCCGATGGACGTCCTGTGGCGTCATCATGTTTTCAGTGAAACTGCAAGCCAGCCAATCAGCAGACACCTATTTGTATCGTGTCTGCCAATAGAGGGTCATCTTACTCACAGTTTAAAAAAAAAAATTGGTCACGATTGAAATTTAACCCTTAGAAGCCCTGGAAAGTTTTGTGTCTGAGTGAAGCACCGGAAGTGCCAGTCTGACTGGCTGAGCTGCACTTACGAGCTATTTAATTTTAATACAGAACCCAAATTTTAAAAAGTAAAGCACCAGTTTTGTAGAATATTATGTTAACAAACCAAATAGTGCCCTGTATAGTTTGGCTGTTGTAATTTTAACAAAACGGAGCTTCTACAATATCATGCTGGTCCCCATCAAAAACGTGAGACAGGAAGTGAGCTGTAAGCCAAGAAGACTCTCCTTTGACTGGATTTGCAAAATAAAAGCTCTATTTTTCAGAAATGTAAGCAGGTAGTTCATAAAAGAACTAAATTCTAGAGCCTGTTTCTTTGAAGTTTTAATAAATAAAGCCTTTATGACTAAACCAGAGTCCTTTGAAATCTGTGCTGCATGTCAGAAAAACGGAAAACCGGAAGTTCCTTGCCGTGATCCTCTCACATCATTCAGAGTGCACAGGAGCCCAAATCTGCCACTTTCTGCTTATATTTCTAAAAAATAACCCTGTATTTGAAAAGAAAGCATCAAGGCAATGTGGCATTCAGTGATAAAAGTATTGAAAGTGAATCGGTTTGCAAATCGGAATGTGGAAGATGCCTGTTTCCCACATTCGGTTTGCAAACTGATTCACTTTCAATACTTTTATCACTGAATGCCACATTGCCTTGATGCTTTCTTTTCAAATACAGGGTTATTTGTTTAGAAATATAAGCGGAAAGTGGCAGATTTGGGCTCCTGTGCACTCCGAATGGTGTGAGAGGATCATGGCAAGGAGCTTCCCGTTTTCCGTTTTTCTGACATGCAGCATGGATTTCAAAGGACTCTGGTTTAGTCATAAAGGCTTTATTTATTAAAACTTCAGAGAAACAGGCACTAGAATTTAATTCTTTAATGAACTACTGGCTTACATTTCTGAAAAACAGAGCTTTTTATTTTACAAATCCAGTCAGAAGGGAGAGTTTTTTTGGCTTACAGCTCACTTCCTGTCTCACGTTTTTGATGGGGACCAGCATGATATTGTAGAAGCTCCGTTTCATTAAAAATACAGCAGCTGAAATATACAGGGTATTATTTGGTTTGTAAACATTATATTCTACAAAACTGGCACTTTACTTTTTTAAATTTGGGTTCTGTATTAAAACTAAATGGCTCGTAAGTGCAGCTCAACCTGTCACGGAACAGCATGTCTTACTGTGTGCAGTCAAATTCAGCGCAGTAGCACACATGTCAAACAAATGTAAATATCTTGAAAACTAAAAATGCTACACCCACACAACCAGCAGCAAAGTTGTTCAGGAGAATAAGACCTTTACAATGAGGGTAATCACTAAGCTGAAATCATTATACTTTTTAAATTATGGCCATTTGAGTACCCAAATTTCAGTGTTTTTGTGACAAATCTAACACTTCAAATGGTCATAATTTAAAATGTATAATGATTTCAGCTTAGTGGTTACCCTCATTGTAAAGGTCTTATTCTGCTGTACAACTTTGCTACTGTATGTTTTCCAGTAGCTCATGCAGTTTTCCAGATATTTACACTTGTTTGACATGTGTGCAAATATGCTTAGAATTCTGTGCAGTGCTTTAAGAATGTCACAGCAAAACAGCCTGGAGTTCCATCACCAACATTCTAAAGTCAGAATAGAGTACAATGATTTAATATACCGAACAGTGGACGGGAATGGATGGAAGAGAGCAGGCAAGAGAGTGAGCAGCTGCTTTCATTTACTTTTTTGTTCCACTTATGATTTCTCCAGAGCCAAAAGAGAGTGTACGCGAGAGCTTTCATTTTTTTTAAGTTGTGATTTCAACCAGAGCCAACATGTAGCCATTGATGGCTTGTGCTGCACCAAGCAGTGTAGTGCCATTTTCATGCTTATCTAGTGTACAGAGGCTGGCACCTTGAAAGAAGTGCAGGCATATAATTATGGGCAAATATAGTTACATGACTGTACTGATGATTCGGCCAATCACAACTTCCAATTTTTCTTATAAATGTTATATCTATATATATATATACATATATATATATACATATATATATATATATATATATATATATTTATGTATGTATGTATATATTTATACAATAGGGGTGAAGGAATAACAGTCTAAATAAATGAAGTTATTTTCACCACTATTGAATATCAGGGAGCTGACATAGACACTGTGGAATATTTTAACAGATATTCCACAGTGTCTACGTCAACTGCTGACATTCAACAGTGATTACGACAGCGAAGCAGCACAACCTTAAAAAAACAAACTCGAAACTTCTCATCAGCTTTCAACTTCACCTCCTCAAAGCTCCATGTGAGCCGTCCTCTTCTTAAAAAGCCACTATACTCACTCAAAAGAACATGTTTCTGCATCACTTCTACTAAAGCAATTGGCAAAGACTCCACAGAACCGCATCTGCTGAGCAACTCTTGTTCTGTGCCAAAGACTCCACAGAGCATGCCGAGAAGCTGACAATATAACCATGCACCACATTCACAAATGAGCCATGCCAATCAATAAGCTAAGCAAATAACAACCCTTACCAACATGTATCACCATAACAGCCAGATAAATCCATAAAACACCATCCCGGAACTCTGTAAAAAAACTCCGCCCCCCAAACAACATTCAACCAATCAGACAACACGCATGATGACAGCAAACAAAAAACAACCAATAACACACTGAATCAAACTCCATTCACAAATCACAACCAATCAGAAACCACGAATGTCCCATTCAGGCACACCAGGAAGTGCACCGCAGATAAATGAACAAATATAACTTCAATAATAACATAAAAAAGACCCTATTGTATAAATTGCACACATGATGGGCGACTTATGGAACATAGAAAATATTAGCAGTCATGCAGAATGAACTACGATAATGTCACTCGTGGCTTCTCCACTCATGATATTATCACAGTTCACTCTGCACTCGTGCTAATATTTTCCATATTCCACAGTCACCCATCATGTATCCCCTATATATTACATGCATTGGACTTGTCTCCATAGAAGTGGAATGGTTATTTCCCTATATACCTTTTCCCTGTATGTGCAGTTGTAATGATAAGTAACAGTAACCATCCAAACATATTATATCAAATAAAAGATGAGTAAGTCTGCTGTACTTGGAAATAAACCCACTGAGGGGTCTAACCAGATCATAAAGCCACTCTCCCTTTGGACTGATAGCTTTATGATCCGATCTGATCTGACAAGGACTGGCAATATAGCCTCGAGGTTTGAGTAATGAGTTGTGAATGAGCTTGGTACAGCCATCAGACCTGGGTTTGACTCCCACAGCCTCCACTTGCATACTGTGTGACCCTGAGCAAGCCACTAAACCTCACCAGTGCTCTCAGGTCATAGAAACTTAGACTTTGATGGCAGATAAGGACCGCTTGGCCCACCTAGTCACCCCAGAAAGCAGGCCATGGGCAGCTGCTTTCATTTACTTTTTTCCAATAATGATTTCTCCAGAGCCAGCAGACAGTGTGTACCAGAGCTTTCATTTTTTTTTTTAAGTTGTGATTTCATCCAGGGCCAATAAGTAGTCATTGAGGGCTGGTGCTGCTCCGAACAGTGTAGTGCTATTTTCATGCTTTTCTAATGTACAGAGGATGACACCTTGAAAGAAGTGCAGGCATATAATTATGGGCACGTAATTACATGACTGTGCTGATGATTTAGCCAATCACAGCTTCCGATTTTTCTTACACCTGCTATAAATACATTATAATGGTGGGGTATTGCCACTATAGTTAGGGTTGAGCAGGTAGCCTGTGATGTGGGCAACTGGTCGGAATGGCGATGGCACAATGGCGCCGACAATTTGTGCTACCCGGGAATTCCCCTCCTTCCCCGAGTTGAGCCCCCCCCCGGAGTAGGAATCCTAAGTAAGGGGTGTGTGGGAGGTGCAGGGGGCAAAGCCCCCCACAATAAAACACTTTATGTTTTTCAGTCACCCTGGGGGATTGTTGCCCTTCCGCGAGTTGCCATCCTGCAGTCGCCCGTAGCACATAGCACCGGTTGAGCAGGGGTTTCTGTGTTAAACCTCACATTTTAGACTTTAATATCTTCACAACCATTCAAAGGATTTGCACAAATTTCTGTATGTACAGTCTTGGGGTGTAGATCCTTGACATGCCAAGCTTTGTTGTGGTTGGTTGTGCAGATTCCAAGATGTGGATCATGAAAAAAAACAATAAAAAACAAAACTGCTGTTTTTTTGGCATCACCTTGTGCCCATACAGTTTGGAATATTGGCCTGAAATTTCCAGGGTAGTAAGGGCTTGGCCCACATATGTGTCTTTCACTGGTTTGGTGGAAACATATTAATCCATTCCAAAGTTATAACATTTTAAAATTTGAGTTCTGAGCATGCTCAGTATAGTCTTTTGGATAGTAGCTTGGAATGAAAAAAAAATGTGGTCCATATGGAAAATGATCCTTTTTCATATGGAGCCAATCCTTTATTGTGAGGAAAAAAAGTCCACCGTCCATCAATGTCTGTTGCTGCTGCTTCTGGAACTGTCCCCCAACCTGGCCCTCCCTCCCAGCACCCACCACCCCACACTCCCACTGGGGGTGCCCAATCCCCCAGTGTCACCACCTGAAATAAAGAAAAGCACAGAAGTTTTTTTTCTTTAATATATTCTGTAAAAAAGAAAACTGTCCACTGATGTCTGTTGCTGCCACTGCCATTACTCCCCCACCTGACACTCACACTCTGCACCCACCAAACCACATGCCCTCCAAGCTCTTACTTATACACTGGGGGTCCAACACCGTAATCCTCTCTGGACTGCAAAAAAGTCTTCACTCTTCAATGCTGGACCATAAACTGAGGAAATCAGGTATGCAGATCAATGTATTTCAATGGGGTTTTGAACTTAGTGGCATAACTGGACATTTTTGAAAATGTCTGCCCCAAATTTTCAACATGCCTTCTTGGGGAACCCACCTCATGAGCAATGGCAGTGAAATTAGGCAAATCTGTCCCAAAAGGTGATTTTGTGGTCACTGCATGAAATCACCTGTCTGGCAGGAGTTGAACATTTTCTCCACCCTTATTCATGAGGTCTGGTTATAAGATGGCTATGTTGAAAAGTTCGGGCAAAAATATTAAAAAGCAACAAAGTTATGAGCCTACATTGAAATTTGCAAATGTAGGCTCATAACTTAGGCAATTTTCAATATTTTGAACCCAGATTTTCAACAGAGCCATTTCTTCACAGCACCTCCTGAATGTGATTGTCATTTTTCAAATCCTGTCCAAAATGTGTTTTTGTGTCCTGAAAAGGTGATTTCCCAGTCGCTGCACAAAATCACCTTTTGGGCAGGAGTTGACATTTTTCTCTACCCTTTTTCATTAGGTGTGGTCTTAAGCAGGTTATGTTGAATATTTAGGGTAAAATATTAAAAAGCAACACAGTTATGAGCCTACATTGAAATTTACGAATGCAGGCTCATAACTTTGGTAATTTTCAACATTGTGATTCCAAATTCTCAACGTAGCCATTTCTTCACAGCACCTCATGAATGTCATAGCTGTCATTTTTCAAATCCTGGTCAAAACGTGTTTTTGCAGTTGTGGTATAAAATCATCTTTTGGGCAGAATTTGAAAATGTTCTCCACCCTTCTTCATGAGGTGGGCTCATATAAGAAGACTATGTGGGGTCATAAGTAGACTATGTTTAAATTTGGGGTGAAAATATTGGAAAACAGCAAAGTTATGAGTCCAACTTGCAATTTTTCAATGCACACTCATAACTGTGGTAATTTTCAATATTTTCACCCCAGCTTTTCAGCATAGCCATTTTTTCACCCCACCTCATAAAAGTGACAGCTGTCATTTCTCAGAGCCATTCCAAAATGTGTTTTAACACTTCTGGTACAAAATAATGTTTCAGCCACCATTTTATAAATGATACCTGTCATGCTCAGAAGGAGTGGTCATAAAAAGATTATGTTGAAATTTGGGGTACAAATTTAAAATACCAACTAAGTTATGAGGAAACAAATTGTTCCAACATTTACTTATAACTTTATTTTTTGCAGATGTTGTCTCCAAATGTTCCACATATCCCTTGTGTTACCCCACCTCCTGAACATGGCAGGTGTCATTTTTCAACTCCTCTCTGAAATGTGTTTCCATAGTTGCACAACAAAATCAACTTTTGGATGGGATTTTAAAAATTCTATCTGTTTTGATCATATCATCAGGTCATAAAAAGACTGTTGGACATTTGGTGTCAAAGTGTGGGAGCCCACTTAAAAGTAAACATTGCCTCTCAACTGTCCTGTCCTGGGTAATTACAATCTAACAATGTGTCAAAGCAGGACACCGCTGAAAATGAGATATTGCATCTCATCTCATTTGATCTATCCTGGGTAAATACATAGTAAAAATGTGTAAAAGCAAAACCTTGTACAACAGCAATACGAGTGGCAAACAGTCGGCATTGAAAAATGCTTGTTATGTTTTGTCATAACTCGCGCTGACTGTAGCTTGCTTGCTACCCCACCCCCTCCTGGCAAGCCATACCTATAAATACCTTCTGTTTGTCCTCTTTCCTCAGCTCCCCAAGTGGTAGCCACGCTGGTGGTCGAGAGGCCTCATGGAGCCGCCTTCCCCCTGAGCAAGAAAAAAGGAAGCTGTCTCACTGTTAGCCCTGCTGGTGGTCACGAGGGCATACGGAGCCACCCCCCCCCCCGGGCAGAAAAAACTAAGGTACAAAAATAGGCACTCAGGCACGTCAGTTACTCCATTGTGTCTCTGAGGACTGTGTTCTCCCCGCTGATGCTTGGCGTCAGCTGCCCCGCGGCCCCCACCCTTGGTGAGCAACTCACTATATAGGCTGAGTCAGGTAACATTTTTAACCAATCACCCTACTTTCCCATTTGCAGCCTATCAGTTCTCACCACCAGTGGCCACTACAGCTAATTGTTGCACTAAATCCCCCATTCTAGCAACACCATGCTGCACATAGCCCATAGCCTATAAAACTATTTTAGGGATAGCCTTTCTTGCCACATTAGCATCCCTCCCACCCTCACTCTTCCCTAAATCGCAGCTTAGTCCCCCAGAAATCACTTCACAAAACACAGAAACACAGAAACATAGAAGTTGACGGCAGATAAGCACTGCAAGGCCCATCCAGTCTGCCCATTTCTCGTTCTACCTTATGAATGTGCCTTCGGCATTTGCCCTGTCAATGGCCTATCTATTCATACTCACCTGTATTACTTCCTTATGCCTATCCCATGCCTGTTTAAAGCCCTGCACTGTATTCATATCCACCACTTCCTGAGGCAGGCCGTTCTATGCATCCACCACCCTTTCTGTGACATTCACTCACCCAAGTCCCTGCTCCTCCTCCATAATTGGACAGTAGCCCCTCGGGCCTCACTGTTACTGGATTCCTGGTCCGTCCATTCTCCCCCATCTTTTCACACTGGGCTGACAGTGTTGAAACTCCCTGTGTCAAGTAATTTCTCACAGCCCCCCCAGACTCCCACTGCCCACCACAGGCCGAAATATTTTCTGGCAAATTCAAAACTGGTGCTAACCTTACTACTCTTTTTCGCAGGAGACATCGAGCTAAACCCTGGACCAATAACCCACACTAGCCACAACCCTTCCCCCACTGGCCAACTACCCATAGGCCTAAAAATAGCCCACATAAATATATGCAGCCTCCTACAAAAACTGCCCTTGCTACAACCAATAGTATTATTACTATGTCCTGACATCCTGATTATCACTGAGACCTAGCTGAAATCACACAACCTGGATGCAGAAGTAGCTATTCCTGGTTACTCCATCAGTCGTCATGACCACCCGGGCACCAAGAGAGGTGGTGGCATAGTCATTTACATATCATCCCTGGTAACGTTTTCTCCGGTCTCGCTATACGCACTCCTGCAAACCATCGACACCTTGCTAATAAAAATCTCCTTACCCCACTCAATCCCATATTTATAGCAGACTCCTACTGTTCCCCAGACTCCCAATTAAATTTGGTCACAGCGCACCTGGACACCCTAAAAACCATTACTTCAGGAGGGGAGCTCCATATCCTTGGTGGCTTTAACCTGAACTGGCTCTCTAGTACTAGCACCAAGCTCCGAAACCATGTGGCAACATTAAATCTGTCTCAACAGATCACTGAGCCCATGTGTCTAAACCACAAAACTCTGAACCACTCCCTACTGGATTGGGCCCTCACTTCTCACCCACACAGGACAGTAGCCTCTGGTCTCCTACCAGACTCCCTGAGTGAGCACCACATGATATACATAGTAAGAAAAATATTTAAAGCCAAGTCACCCCCACCAAGAACTCTTCTCATCAGTTCATATAAATCCCTTAAACTTGAAGGTCTCCTAAATGACTTAGCAAACTTGGACTGGTCTTACATCCCCAGGGCCACCTCCACTGACTCCAGCCTTGACTTCTTCAAGTCCAAATTTCTTGCCATCTGGGACCACTATGCCCCACTCAAAAAGGTTTGAGTAAGGGGAGCCCATCTGCCCTGAATCACTGCAGACCTCATGGACCACCTCCGTGCCAGGGACCAGGCGTGGAAAGTCTACAAAGCACTGGGGACACACGCTGACCACCTACACTATCGAACACTTAGAAATGCCTGCACCAGACTTATCCATCAGGCTAAAGCCCACTACTTCACATCATCCTTCCAAAACAATCTAAATCATCCAGCTAAGTTTTGGTGGTCGATCAAATCACTTTTCTCCCCTCCCACCCAGCCCCCACCCCTGCCCTAGTTGTAGGCGACTCCACCATATCAGAATCACATGCAGTGGCCACAGTTTTCAACATGGTGTGCACTAGCAGTGTGTCCCCTCACTACTCTAACCCACCGCCTGCTACACACCACCCTACATCCACATCCCTACCCACTCAAACCCCCTACCCAGCTTTCTCCTTCTCCCTGGTTACTCCATCTGAAGTACTCAAAGCCCTGCTTGCCCTCAATCCCTCTAAGGGTAAATGCCCCTCAGGTTTGGATGCCAAAATGCTCTGCCTTTCTGCCCCAGCAATCGCCATGCCATTAGCATCCCTCTTCAACCTCTCCTTCACTACAGCCTCTATACCCTCAGATTGGAAGCATGCCACAGTCATCCCCTTCCCTAAAGCCGGCGACTCATCCTCCCCTGGAAACTTCAGCCCCATCTCCCTTCTACCCATTCTAGCCAAAATCCAGGAACATCTAGCCCTCTCGCGACTTACCTCCTTCCTTGACTCCTCCTCCTCCTTCTTTACTCCTAACCAGTTGGGTTTTTAGGAAATCACACTCGAAACTCACCAGCGCAGGACTATCTAGTACGGCCATCAGCTGGTTCAAATCATACCTGGCAGACAGGTCCAAATCAATCCGAATTGGTGCCTCCACCTCCAGCCCCCTCCCTGTCACCATTGGTGTCCCCCAAGGCTCTGTCCTTGGCCCAATCTTGTTCTCCATTTACCTCAATGACCTGCCATCAGCCTGCCCACACAAATTCATTCACATGTACGCAGACGATACAGTCCTGTATACCTCAGGCCCCTCCCCCCCGGAAGTAGCATCCAGACTCCAGCAAGATTTCACCGATGTTCAGCTCTGGTTTCGCACTAAACTTATTCTCAATGCCAAAAATATCGTCTCCTTAACCTTCAGCACGAGACAGAGACTCTCCCGACTCCCTGCCTCCCCCACTTTTAAAACCCTTGATGGGACCCCTTTAGAAGTTTGTACCTCCTTCAGATATTTAGGGGTCTGGCTGGACCAGTACCTCGAATTTTCTACACACATCAAAGCAACCCACAAAAAACTGCACCCCAGGCTGGGTGCATTATACCAGAACCGTAGCTGTATTCCTCTGTCAGCCTGCAAAGAAATATTGCAGAAAATGATCCTCCCTATTTTTGGCTATGGGGACATAGTCTATAGTGCCGCCCCTAAGTCCACCCTGGCTAGACTGGATTCTCTTTTCAACTCCTTCTATAATTTCACGCTGGACTGTCCACCCTCCACCCACCACTGCGACCTCTACTGGTCCCTTAACCTCCCTTCGCTTTTCAATAGGTGCCAGCCCCACTGTAATAGACTCACAGCCAAATTCTGGGCCCAGTTATTGCCCTCTTTCCTCGCCTCTACCCTAACTGCTCAAACACCACCTACAAACTCACTCAGGAATTTCGACTCCCGGCTCCTTCAAGTCCCGTACATGGCGACCTCTGCAGGCCAGTTGGCTTTTAGAGCCTGACTACCAAAACTATGGAACTCCCTGCCTATGGACATCCGGCATGCCCCCTCCTCTCGGCAACTAATTTCCCTCTTTAAAGGGCAAGTCTCCACTAACTGCTCATGCTGTCTAGACTCACACTAGAAATGGGCTAGCTCTCCAGCTTGCTCCAACTATGGTTTACTTGAAATGTTTAGCTCTGACCCAGTTAGTTGTCACTGCACTTTCAACCAATTGCTGCCGCATCTACTCAGATTTTTCTGTTGCTTGCTGTGTACATACTGTTTATATTCCTGTATGTATCTTTTGTATATAATCTGTGAAATGTTGATATTCTGTATTTTGTATCTCTGTATTTGATATGTATCATCCCATCCCCAACAACCCCCAGAATGCATCTGGAATCGAGCAGTAGTCTGCTCAGTATGCCTTTCCTGGTAAAACTTTTAAATAAATAAATAAATAAATAATAAATAAGACTGGTTTGCTATAGAATGTCTGTTTTTAACGTGCATTTTGAAACTGCACTAAATATTTTATCGACTTATTTCAAATATTTTACCCGAAAACTCTGGAAAGACATATTTAGCTGGTAGCAGCTCATTTCCAGATGCATCCTTGGGAGGGTGGAGGCAAGTGCAGTACAATAAGGTGCAATAAATTAACTAACAATAACCGTTGTCCAAAAGGCAAATACAAAAGACAGGGCGGGTACAGTTGCCATGACTGGTAGAACAGGCTACAAAAGCCATACTAGTCAAGGTGAATAAATTAGACTTACAGTTGTCTGTCTGTCTGTGTGTCTATCTATCTACCTACTGTATCTATCTATCCATTCATCCATCTGTCCATCTATCTTTTCCATCTCTCTATCCATCTGTCTAGCTTTAATTTTCAGAAGTAACTAGCAGTTATTTTTCACATCTGAAACACACGTGTTCTCCGTTGACCAATTAGGAGACTGATTGACAGTATCAGGTGTGGTTTAAGGAACAGCATTCTACCTAGTGGCTGGCACACCCCTCTTCATACCTCTTCAAGATTGGGACTCCACAGACTGTGACATCAGGACTGGCCAATGAAAGTCATTCTCTGTCTCTTTTTTTTGTGTTTAATCTCTTTTCCCTCTACCAGTACCCTGGTTCAGTCAACAACCCCCAGCCCTGTTAACATGGCTTTCATCTGGGACATTCAATGGTGCTTCAGATACATGGCCAGGGTGCTCACGGGTGCAGGTCCTGTGAGTGGCTGTACCCTGGATGCTGAGTCCTCTCCCTCCCCAGCCAGCCCCCATCAACCCTGGTCTGCTCCTTAACCCACGTCAGTGTGGTAGTAGATGTGGCGTCCAGTGCCTCAACCCTTGGCACCACTGGGCTGTCTCTTACTCTCAGCTTCTAAAAGAAAAGAACCTCTGCTGCACAAACTCTGGGACAAGAGTGATACAAGCAAGTGAAGAGACAGTTGCAATAAAGGATGCAGTTCATCAGGGGATTATGTGCAATGTTGTGTACTCTCACCTGCTGTCAGATTGGGCTCACATGACTGGTCACAGTCAGAGATTTCACACAGTGCTGATTAGCTGTGAAGCAGTATAGTGCTGCCGCCAGATATGTCAGCTGCCCTATTGTTGCACACATGTTACGCCTGATACCAACATGTAAAAAATCTTCTTATAGGTAAAAATGAACAAGATAAAGTGCTTCAGAAATCAGACAGCTGGTTATTTTTAAATCAGGTATTTCCTGTCTGGTGTTTTTGTTAGCACTTGCTCTTTAAAACCCAACTACTTACACAAAATGGAACTGCACCTAGATTTTGGCACAGCTTCATTCTGTCACTTTGTGCCAGTAGTGACATTTTCAAGACCTGTCTCCCAACGTCTGGAAGGGATCTATTCATATTAAAGGCTGGCTGCCTATCCCAGCACTCAGTGTTCTGACCTATATTTGAAACAGCTGGGTCACTGCCTGACTCTGCCTCTGATGTTCGGCTCTGTTGCTATTAAATCAAAGGCTGACTGCCTATCCCTACATTGATGTTTGTATCTACAAAACAGGGTATTACTGCTGGTTATATGAGGAGACACTGGACAGTCTGGCTATGAACATGCTGGATACCAGATGGGAAAGGCAGAATATCATAGTTCAATAGTTTAGCAAGTGTTCAAGTCGTATTTTTCCAGCCACCTTTGAACTCCCTGTATTTGTGTTGGTCCAGCATCTCTCCTCTCTCTCTCTCTCTCTCTCACACCCTAATTATGATCATGTTGCACAATAATGCTCATGCTCTTTGTTTGCTGTGACCCTATTTTTTAGCTTGCTTTGATTGCTTGTTTCGTGGTACAGTTTTATTTTCCTGTGTACATTTTAGCTTGTATGTAACTATTCCTGCTAGACTATGTTAACCTGTTGACTACTGCGTCCCTCCCTGGGACCCACATCAAAACGAAATGCTGCAAGGGCTGTTCCACCAGCAGAGTGGCATGGCATCCAGCTGCGACGCCAACGCCTTGGGTTCATGAGACCAGGAGAGTTGGAGGGCCAGCCAGGAAGAAGAGGATGGAGCATCCAAGGGACTGTTCTCTTCCTCTGGGAGTAGGGTCAGGTGAGTGCCTGGCACAAGCTCATCCTCTAGTGGAGGCTGGGGAGACTGACCGGTTGCTGAGCACCATTGAGTTGGGGGATATGCCTACATTGGGCTATGGCATAATTGCACATTATGTCCCCTGGGGGATACAGCAGTCAAAACAGTTGCCACTGCCATCAATGATGTTCCAGCTCACCAGCCTATGCCACCCACTGCACATCCTGACCAGCGATACAGCCGCAATAGTTCATTGATTCGGCTGGCTCCAGGGCCCCTCCTTAGGGGGAAAGCCAAGGAGCTCTCCTGATGGTTTGCTTCCACCAGGATCCCAAATGTGTTCTGCAGAGGCACCCTGTCTGATGGCCCCATCCACAGGGAAGAAGCCTGGATATATCACTGTTTTGGGTGAGAAACTAGGGTGGGCAGAGGTCTATGGGTGTTGGGGGCTGAGCCTTGGGTTGACGGCAACACACAACAAAAAAAGAATGAGATGCTGCTGCTCATGGGGTTATCCCAGGTGGAGTATTTTAAAATAAATAAATAAATGATGAATAAAATATGATTGAGACATACAAGTTCGTGCAGGGAAAAGAAGTGGACAGAAGTGAGCTGTTCACCAAAAGTGCCAGGGGCAACAGAAGATAATTGGTGGGTGTGGTTTAAAAAAACTATGTCAGGAAGTATTGTTTCACAAAACAGGTGGTAGACAAGTGGAACAGGCTGCTCAATGGGGTAGTCAATGCTGAAACAGTGGTGTGCTTTTAACCAGGGTAGGATAGGAATACATGCTTGATGAGGAACAAAGGGGGGGGGGTGAGGGGATAGGGAGGCAAGGCTGAGGACCAATAGGGTCCACATATCAAATTTAACTAGTTATGTAACAGGCATCTTGGATAGACATCTAGGCCATCTTCTGCCATTACTTCTTCTGTTTATTCTGTATGTTACATAAAGAGGAAGGTGTCCTACACATACCCATCCCTGGATATTTAGATCTACTCGGAGTCACATAATGGTTTGTGGCCCATCCCAAATCTTAACATGGAATGAGGGTTATATGATCAGGGATGCACTGTGTTTGACCTCAGTGTGGTAACCTTTAGTACAACACATTTCCATCAAATTCTGAATGTTCCCAAGACAAACAATTACTTATTTTTTAACTAAATAATTTACAGCTGATGCTTAATAATTTATCGTTAATTAGCTTAGGACAGCAGCACAACACTAATGAGTATTGAAAACCTGCAGTTTTCTCTCCAGGGGAAGAACATGTTGAACTGGACCCCAGGGGACAGAACAATCCCCTGTGATGACTGCGGTGTTGATGAAGGCAAGGCCTGTCAACATTTGTGAGTGAAGCTCTACGGTTTATCCACAGAGCAGATACATACTATCATGAACTTAGTGCTGCTGGAATGTGAGAGTGACTGTAATTGAAGACTGAAGATGTTCTGTGTTATCATAAGCCAGATACATACAATCATGGTTTGAACTCCTGTGTTACAATGTATGTTAATACAGTATGTATGTATATATTACATGATTAGTGATCTTTAACCAGGCAGAAAGAGATTAATTGGGAGTACGTTCTCATTTGCAATGGTGACCTGTCCTGCAGTTGAATATTGTGTGGATAGTGTACTATCCTATTTGTCAGACAGTTCCACCTCATTTTAACTGATTTTTCACACCATCCTGACTATATAACAAGCATTTGTCAATGTCGAATATTTGCTTGCTGGTATTAGCAGTGGAAATGCAGGAGTTAGACAGATGCAGAGTAGGAATGGCAGTGAAGTATTGAACTTCACGCCAACCCCACCTCCACCTTGTAGAGATGGACAGGCATTGGGGTATGCATTTGGGTTGTCACCCATAATGTTCATGCCATTTCACCTCACTCTAGCCTGCAGACACTGACAAGTGTTGAAATGTGCCTTGGGGTGTTCAGCTTTACAATCACCCCACTCCATAAGGACATAAGCTGAAATGGGTGCAATAAAGAATGGGGCGAACTCTAGGACCGAAGAGTCCAAGGCACAGCCTGACACCTGTCAGTGGCTGCAGGGTGGTGGGGGGGCTGCAATGGCATGAGCATTACAGTTGGCACCCAAAGGCACACCCCTGATGCCTGTCAGTCTGTACAGGGTGGGACGTTATGGTTAGAAACAGTAACACCCCGGGCATTTGTTCGTATTTGCAGTAGAAATTTTCAACATGACCATTTTGTGGCCCCCACCTCATGAAAACATTTGGGACCTCTTCTCATGAACAGTGGCAGTGTGATTTTGTCAATGTCTCCCAAAATTTGAGTTTTCACAGCAACCGTGCCATTGTGTGCCAGATGTGTGAAAACACAGATCGGGCAAGATGTGAGGAATGGCAGCTGTACCATTCATAGGGAGGTGTGAAGAGATGGCAATGGTGAAAATCTGTAGTGAAAATATTAAAAATGCTCAAACCTCTGAGTGTATGTGGAAACTGTGCAATGCATGAGCGTAACACAGTCATTTAGTGGAATTATTTCACCAAATTTTCAACACAGGCATTTTGTGGCCTCTGCTCATGAACACTGTCATTATGATTTTCTTAATCTGTCCTGAACATTGATTTCTCACAGCAAACCACGATATTCTGTGCCAGATGTGTAAACACATATTTCGGGCAGGATGTGAAAAATGACAGCTGTACTATTCATAAGGAGGTCTGAAAAAATGGCAATTTTGAAAATCTGGAGTGAAAATACTACAAATTTGCGGAGTTACATGGGTGCATGGAAACTGCACAACGCACTCTTATAACACGGTCATTTTAAGTACATTTGTCACCAAATTTTCAACATAGGCATTTTAGGACCTCTACTCATGATCATAGTCACTGTGATTTTATATACGAACGTATGAACATATGAATCTGCCAGCAGAACACACCAATCGGTCTATGTAAGTCTACCCGAGTGTGCAGCTAGCACCCTAGATTGCAGCTGCCACTGCCTCCTCATTTCCTCCCCCGCTTGTCCCAGCCCTCGCCCCCCGACTCTTCCTCTTGCTTTATCCCACTCCTCCTTAAAGCTCCTGACTGTTCTACATGTTACCACCCCCTCTGGCATCGCATTCCAAGTAGACATCACCCTCTCAGGGACGTAGTGCCTCCTTATATCCCTCCTGAAACATCCCCTTTCCAATCTCAGCCCGTGCCCCCTCGCGTCTCTTCCACTCCTCAGTTTAAACACCCCCCTGGTGCTAGGTTTATTTACCCACTCAGGTATTTAAACGCTTAATCATATCCCCCATCCCTCCTCTTCTCCAGTGTGTACATATTCAGCTCCTTCAGCCTAACTTCATATTCCTTTCCTTCCATCCCCTTTAACATTTTTGTTGCCTTCCTTTGCACCCTCTCCAGTAACTTTATATATCTCCTCAGGTATGGCCTCCAATATTGCACACAGTACTCTAGGTATGGTATGACCAATGATCTGTAGAGAGGTAGGATCACATCCCTGTGTCTGGATGAGAACCCGTTGTGATGCACCCCAGCATCCTGTTTGCCTTCGCTGCTGCTCTCCTGCACTGGGTGGAGTTGTTCATGCTCCCAGTTACCAACACCCCTAGGTCCTTCTCCTCCTCTGTGATCCCCAACCAATAGTCCCTCTTATGGTTCTTAGCTCTGAAGTGCATCACCTTACACTTCTCTGCATTGAATCCTAGCTGCCACTCTACCGACCATGTCTCTAGTTTAGTAAGGTCCCCCTGCAGTTTTCCCCATCCATCATCTTCTCCCACCAGTGCCCCAATTTGGTATAAAGTGCGAACAGACTTACTCTGCTCCCCACTCCGTGTGCTATATCAGAGATAAAGAGCCCAAATAGCACCGGGCCCAGCACTGACACCTGTGACACCCCGCTTGTCACTGCCCTGGGTGCTGAGAGCTCACCCACCACCACCACCCTCTGCACCCTCCAATGTAACCAGTTCTCTATCCATTTAGTCAGACCACCTTCTACCCATACCCCTCCTTCTCCTCACTCTTCTCCTCCTTGCCCCGTGTCCCTCCTCCCAGTAGTCCACACCATTTCTCCTCCTTATTCTTACCGGGTGGTGGTGCCTTCTGTATTATACTCAGACCACTCTGCCCGCCCCCTCCCAAGGTTACTACACCTCTGCAATTACCTATATCTAGGGGGGGTGGTGAGCTCATTAGGCTCCCCTGTCTGGACTCTTCTACCAACCCTCTGTCTTTTGGCCACCCCCAGTAGTTTAAATCCACCTTAGTAGAGATTTACCCCTCTAATCCTGCCTTTAATGCTCCCTTCCCCTTCCTGCTTAAGTGTACCCTGTCCCCACCATACAAGTCACTATTTCCCCAGACCCTACCCCAGTTAGCCACGAACCCACACTTTTTGGTGTAGCACCAATCCCTCAGCCACTTGTTGAACTCCTCAATCCTACCCTTCCTCCCCATGCTTGCACATGATACCAGGATTACCTCCGAGAATGCCACCAACTCCCCAACCCCCTCACACTGCCTGCCTGCCCAACTACTCGAACCTGCCCCCTCACTACTTCCATAATCTTCCCCGACCAGTCATTTCTACCCACATGCAACACTAAATGAGGTTTCTTCCTCCCCCTCACTGCACACTTGAGCAGTGCCTGCTCTGCCCCTCCTGCAGTCAACCTGGGGATAGCTTCAACCCAAATACAACTGTGCCTTTCTCCCCTGCTGCCCCATCTCACCCCTTTCAGTATACAATCCCAACGGACGAGTACCCCCCCATCCCTTACCACCTTTTCCTTCTAATGCCCCTTCCACCACCCCAGTATTCATTCTTCTGTGCCCCTTACCCCCGCCAGCTGTACCCTCTGTGACTTCTGTATCTGTACCCCCTACTTCCGCCTCACCACTTTTCTCTGCCTTATTCCTCCCATCCCCCTTGAACCGCTTCCTAGCCTGACTACTTCCTACTGGGCTTCCCATGTTGATCTCCCCATATTCCCTGCAGATTTCCAAACCCTCTCCTATCCCCGCTGTTGTTGATTTAGAGCCCCCATTCCCTTCTACCCCAATAGTGATGCCCCTTCCCATCCTTCCCCCTTCCCGTAGCCTTCTCTCCTCCAGTCACTACCTGCTCCTTCCTTACTAGCCCCCTTCTACCCTTTCATTCTTGTTATCTCTTCCCTAACTGTTGCCATCCCTCTCATGCCCCGCTTGTCCTCCCCCCCTTCAGTATGTTCCTGCTCCCCCTCTCTCTCACACAGCAGAGACTATAATCTATTCCTAGTCAATACCCCCTACATCTCTTCCCTATCAGTCCCCACCTCCTCCTTGTTCCCTCCATGCCACCCCATGTCCCACCCTTGGTCCCTCCCTACCCAGACCATCTGCTCTCCCCTGGTACTCGTGGTCTCTTCTTCCCCATCAGGAGGCTCCCCTCACCTCGGGCACCCCTCCCTTCTCTCTTTCTACTAGTGCCTCTGATACTGGGGTCACTTTCAGTCCCCAATTGTTCTTCCTCCACCCCCTTGCCATCTCCTATTCCCCCCAACCAGGATGCCTACCATGCTCATCTGCCCTGACACTTAGACTCCTCCCTAACCTCCACAGTTCCTCCCTCAAACTAGTCAGTCATCTACAGACCATACCCCCCCATCCTCCAAGCCCAGTACAGGATCATGGCAGACCCACACCCTGTACACTCCACTACCCTTCCAAAGATGCCCGCCCCTATGACATGTGGCACCTGTCCCATTTTGGCCCCCATCTTATGTTACAGGCTCTTACTCCCAGGTTCTGTACCCTACTACAACTGTTAGGCCCCTATTTACTTAAATTCATGTTACTCCCCACAAATTAGTCCCCCTACTGCCCCCTTGCTGACTGAGTTAATTCAGTCTCAAATCTCATCCATTAGATACTGTACTACTGGAGCAATCCTAAAGCCTCCTTGTCCGTTTTTTACCCCTCAGCTACAATACTGTTTGTTCTCAGCTCTCATATAGTTTCACTAAGTGCAGTTAGAAATCCTATTGCACTCCAAGTATTACTCAGCTCAGTTAGATAAATAAACAGAACAAATAAATATGCATTATTACAGCAATCATAACAGTATAGCTCAGTAAGACAAATAAACAGAACAACTAAATCTGTATTATTATAGCAATCCTAAAAGTATCCAATCATTGCTTTGTCTCCACCCCAGAGACCCTTCTGTAACATAGGACAAAAGAGGACCCTGGGCAGGAGGGTGGGCAACTCTAAAGTCCTGGCAGAGCTCCGTTGAGCTCGCTCACTCCCCCACTCTCACACGCTCATTCTTTTTCTCCCGGTGCTGTAGGCTGCCCTTTTGTACTGGGCTCTTGCCTGCATTGGCACCTTTTTCTGCCCACAAAGAAATCCGCAGCAGTCCTGAAGATAGCTCTGCTGAGCTTACTCACTCACCCGTCACTCACTTATTCGTTCTGTTTCTCCCGGCGCTGTAGGCTGCCCTTTTGTACTGCACTTCTGCCTGCGTTGCTGCCTTTTTCTGCCCACAAAGAAGTTCACAGCTGTCCTGACAAAGCTCCATTGAACTCTCTCACTTCCACCTCTCACTCGCTTGTTCTGTTTCTCCTGGTGCAGCAGGCTGCCCTTTTGTACTAGGAACCTGCCTGGGTTGGTGCCTTTTTCTGCCCACAAAGAAATCCACAGCAGTCCCGACAGAGCTCAGCTGAGCTCACTGCCTTCCCCCCACCCTCTCACTCACTCATTCTGTTTCTCCCGGTGCTGCAGGTTGCCCTTTTGTACTGTACTCCTGCCTGCATTGGCTCCTTTTTCTGCCCACAAAGAAATCTGCAACAGTCTTGATAGAGCTCAGTTGAGCTCGCTTACTCCCCTTCTCTCACTCACTCACTCATTCTGTTTCTCCCGGGGCTGCAGGCTGCTCTTTTGTACTAGACTCCTGCTTGTGTTGGTGCCTTTTTCTGCCCACAAAGAAATCCACAGCAGTCCTGACAGAGCTCCGTTGAGCTCGCTCACTCCCCCTCTCTCACTCGCTCGTTCTGTTTCTCCAGGCGCTGTAGGCTGCCCTTTTGTGCTGGGCTCCTGCCTGTTTTGGCACCTTTTTATGCCCACAAGGAAATCCGTAGCAGTCCCAACAGAGCTCCGTGGACCTCGCTCATTCCCCTCCTCACTCACTCATTCTGTTTGTCCCGGTGCTGCAGGTTGCCCTTTTGTACTGGGCTCCTGCCTGCATTGGCGCCTTTTTCTGCCCACAAAGAAATCTGCAGCAGTCTGGATAGTGCTCCGCTGAGTTTGCTCACTCCCACTCTCTCATTCGCTCATTTTGTTTCTCCAGACACTGCAGGCTGCCCTTTTGTACTGGGCTCCTGCCTGCATTGGCGCCTTTGGCTGCCCACAAAGAAATCCACAGCAGTCCCGACAGAGATCCACTGAGCTCACTCTCTCTCTCTCTCTCACTCGCTCATTCTGTTTCTCCCGGTGCTGCAGGCTGCCCTTTTTTACTGGGCCCCTGCCTTCATTGACACCTTTTTCTGTCCACAAAGAAATCAGCAGCAGTCCTGACAGAGCACCGTTGAGCTCGCTCACTCCCCTTCCTTCACTCATTTTTCTGTTTCTCCCAGTGCTGCTGGCTTCCCTTTTGTACTGGACTCCTGCTTGCATTGGCATCTTTTTCTGCCCACAAAGAAATCTGCAGCAGTCCTGACAGAGCTCCGTTGAGCTCGTTCACTCCCCATCTCTCACTCGCTCATTCTCTTTGTCCTGGCGCTGCAGGATACCATTTTGCAGTGGGCTCCTGCCTGTGTTGGCACCTTTTTATGCCCACAAAGAAATCCTCAGCAGGCCCGACAGAGCTCTGCTGAGCTCGTGATCTCCCCCCTACCCCTTTCACTCGCTCATTCTGTTTCTCCCGGTGCTGCAGGCTGCTCTTCTGTACTGGGCTCCTGCCTGCATTGGCTCCTTTTTCTGCCCACAAAGAAATCTGCAGCAGTCCTGACAGAGCTCCATTGACCTCGCTCACTCCCCATCTCTCACTCACTCATTCTGTTCCTCCTGGCGCTGCATGCTGCCCTTTTGTACTTGGCCCCTGCCTGTATTGATGCCTTTTTCTGCCCACAAAGAAATCCGCAGCAGTCCTGACAGAGCCCTGTTGAGCTCGCTCACTCCCCCCTCACTCACTCGCTCATTCCGTTTTTCCCAGTGCTGCAGGCTGCCCTTTTGTACTGGACCCCTGCCTGCATTGGTGCCTTTTTCTGCCCACAAAGAAATCTGCAGCAGTCCAGACAGAGCTCCGTTGAGCTCGCTCACTTCCTCTCTCTCACTCACTCATTCTGTTTTTCCTGGTGCTGCAGGCTGCCCTTTTGTACTGGCCCCTGCCTGCATTGATGCCTTTTTCTGCCCACAAAGAAATCCACAGCAGTCTCGACAGAGCTCCACTGAGCTCACTCACTCCCCATCCCTCATTCGCTCGTTCTGTTTCTCCTGGCACTGCAGGCTGCCCTTTTGTTCTGGGCTTCTGCCTGTGTTGGTGCCTTTTTCTACCCACAAAGAAGTTCACAGCTGTCCCAACAGAGCTCCGTTGAGCTCGCTCACTTCCACCTCTCACTCGCCCGTTCTGTTTCTCCAGGCATTGCAGACTTCCCTTTTGTACTGGGATCTTGCCTGCATTGGTGCCTTTTTCTGCCCACAAAGAAATCCGCAGTAGTCCCGACAGAGCTCCACTGACCTCGCTCACTCCCCCCCCCACTCGCTCATTCTGTTTCTCCCTGTGTTGTAGACTGTATTGCAAGGGGTATATCCCCAGGGAGGGAGGAGGAGATTCTGCTACTGTATAGGTCATTAGTTAGACCGCACCTGGAGTACTGTGTGCAGTACTGGCGCCTGTATCTGAAGAGCAACATTAAGTTACTAGAGGGGGTGCAGCGCAGGCCGACAAAGATGATCAAGAGGCTGGGGGACCTATCATATGAGAGGAGGCTGAGGGAGTTGAACATGTACTTACTGGAGGAGAGGAGGGACGGGGGGACATGACTGAACCTTTAAGTACATGAAAGGAATAAACAAGACAGGTACAGAGGGGCTGTTCAAAGTAAGGGAGGGGAGGGAGGGACACCAGGGGTCATGATATGAGACTGGAGTGAGGAAGGTTCAGGAGGGAGATGAGGAGACACTTTTTTACAAAGAGGGTGGTGGCTGGGTGGAATGCGTTACCTGCAGAAGTGGTATCCAGGAGAACAATGGACTGCTTCTAAAGAGGATGGGACAGAACAAGGGGGGGTCAATGAAGGGGAAGGGTGGAAGGGAGGGAGGGGCAGCTGCAGAATAAGGAGTGCTAGCTACACATTCGAGTAGACTTGATAGACCTCTAGGTCTTTATCTGCTGGCAAATTTCTATGTTCGTAGGTTGCCCTTTTGTACTGGGCTCCTGCTTGCATTGTCACCTTTTTCTCCCCACAATGAAGTCCACAGCAGTCTCGATAGAGCTCCGCTGAGCTCACTCACTCCCAGTCTCTCACTCGTTCATTCTGTTTCTCCAGTCACTGCAGGCTGCCCTTTTGTACTGGGCTGCTGCCTGCATTGGTGCCTTTTTCTGCCCACAAACAAATCCGCAGCAGTCCTGACAGAGCTCCGCTGAGCTCGCTGTCTGTCTCACTCACTCATTCTGTTTCTCCTACTGCTGCAGGCTGCCCTTTTGTGCCGGACTCCTGCTTACGTTGGCACCTTTTTCTCCCCACAAAGATATCCACAGCAGTCCTGACAGAGGTCCGTTGAGCTCGCTCACTCCCCCTTTCTCACTCTCTCATTTTGTTTCTCCCAGTGCTGCAGGCTGCTCTTTTGTACTGGGCTCCTGTCTGCATTGGTGCCTTTTTCTGCCCACAAAGAAATCTGCAGCAGTCCTGACAGAGCTCCGCTGAGCTCGCTCACTCCCCGTCTCTCACTCGCTCATTCTGTTTCTCCAGTCACTGCAGGCTGCCCTTTTGTACTGGGCTCCTGCCTGCATTGGTGCCTTTTTCTGCCCACAAAGAAATTGGCAGCAGTCCCGAAAGATCTCCGCTGAGCTTGCTCTCTGTCTCACTCGCTCATTCTGTTTCTTCCAGTGCTGTAGGCTGCCCTTTTGTACTGGACTCCTGCTTGCGTTGATGCTTTTTTCTGCCCACAAAGAAATCTGCAGTAGTCCTGACACAGCTCTGTTGAGCTTCCTCACTGCCCCCTCTCTCACTTGCTCGTTCTGTTTCTCCCGGCGCTGCAGGCTTCCCTTTTGTACTGGGCTCCTGCCTGCATTGGTGCCTTTTTCTGCCCACAGAGATGTTCACAGCTGTCCCGACAGAGCTCCGTTGAGCTCGCTCACCCACCCTCTCTCACTCGCTCATTCTGTTTCCCCCGGCACTGCAGACTTCCCTTTTGTATTGGGCTCCCGCCTACACTGGTGCCTATTTCTGCCCAAAAAGAAATCTGCAGCAGTCCCGAGAGAACTCTGTTGAGCTCGCTCACTCCTCTTCTCTCACTCGCTCGTTCTGTTTCTCCAGGAGCTGCAGGCTGCCCTTTTGTACTGGGCTCTTGCCTGCACTGGTGCCTTTTTCTGCCCACAAAGAAATCCGCAGCAGTCCCGACAGAGTTCAGTTGAGCTCACTCACTACCCTCCCTCACCGGCCTGCTCAGTTTCTCCCGGCGCTGCAGGCTGCCCTTTTGTACTGGGCACCTGCCTGCATTGGTGCGTTTTTCTGCCCACAAAGAAATCCGCAGCAGTCCCGACAGAGCTCCGCTGAGCTCGTTCACTCTCCCCCCATCCCTTTCACTCGCTCATTCTGTTTCTCCCGGTGCTGCAGATTGTATTGCAAGGGGTATATCCTTGAGGAGGGAGGAGGTGATTCTGCTACTGTATAGGTCATTAGTTAGACTGCACCTGGAGTACTGCGTGCAGTACTGGTGCCCGTATCTGAAGAGGGACATTAAGTTACTAGAGGGGGTGCAGCACAGGGCGACAAAGATGATCAAGGGGCTGGGGGACTTATCATACGAGAGGAGGCTGAGGGAGTTGAACATGGAGGATGGAAAAGAAATCCGGAGCAGTCCTGCCAGAGCTCCGTTGAGCTTGCTCACTCCCCCTCCCTCACTCGCTCATTCTGTTTCTCCCGGTGCTGCAGGCTGCCCTTTTATACTAGGCTCCTGCCTACATTGGTGCCTTTTTCTGCCAATAAAGAAATCCACAACAGTCCTGACAGAGCTCAGTTGAGCTTGCTCACTCCCCCTCTCTCACTTTCTCGATCTTAATCTGTTCCAAATACTGATTTCCCACAGCAACCGAGCTATTCTGCCCAGAAGCGCAAAAACAGATTTCGGCCAGGATGTGAAAAATGACAGCTGTGCAGTTCATACAGTAAGGATGTGTAAAAAAATGTCAGTGTTGAAAATCTGGCGTGAAAATATTACAAATTTGCGAAGTTACAAGGGTGCGTGGAAACTGCGCAATGCACACTTGTAACACAGACACACAGCCATTTTATGGACTTTAGTCACCACATTTTTAACATAGGCATTTTAGGACCTCTGCTCATGAACAGTGTCACTGTCATTTTCTCAGTCTATCCTGAAAACTGATTTCCCACAGTGACCATGCTATTCTGTGCTGGAATTGGGAAAACACATTTTGGCCAGGATGTGTAAAATGACAGCTGTACTGTTCATAAGGAGGTGTGGAAAAATGTCAAAATATTACAAATTCGCGAAGTTATGTGCATGCATGGAAACTGCGCAACGAACGCTCGTAAAACAGTCATTTTTTGGATTATTTTCACCAGGTTTGCAACATAGGCTTTTTGAGAGCCCACCTCATGAACAGTGGCACTGTTGTTTCATTAATCATTCCCGAAAGGTGATTCTGTGCAGTGACAGTGAAATCACCTTTCAGGACCGAATAATGCCATGACAAGTGACTGAATTTATGAGGAGGGGTCTCAATAACCCCCTGTTGAAAATGTGTTGCCTGAATTCCCAATACTGCCCTAGATATGCACCAAAGTTGAAACCCCGCTATTTATGCCATTATACAGCTTACCAGCATTTCTTCAGTTCCTGGTCGGCTTTGAAGAGTGCAGATATGTTCCCGGTCCACCGAAGATCGCTGCGCTTTGCTCCAGAGGTAAGTATGGGGTGAGGGGAGGTGTGGGGAGGCAGGGTGCGCAGAGGGTGAGCACGGGTTGGGGAGAGGCCACCGGATTCAACGAGGGACCATTTTCTGCTTTACAAGTTTAAATAAGAAAACGAAAAAATCGTGATAAGGATTTTTTTTTACAGTGATATTTGGCACACTGGGTTGGGCTCCCAGCAGGCCACCTGAGTGTTTGGGGGGGCTGTAGCCAAGGGGGAATTGGGCACTTTCGTCTGCACATACGGAGTGGGGGGGCAAGAGCCGAGGAGGATTGGGCACCCTTCTCGGCACACAACAAATTGGGGGGGGGGACATTATGATGATGGGGAGTGGGCTCCCCCGTCAGCAAATTGAACTGGGAAGGGGGTGACTGAAGCCGATGGGGACTGGGACCCCTTTGGCATAGAAAGACTGTTGGGAGCGCATGATGCCAAGGTAGATTGGGCACCCCCTCGGCACACAAAGAAGAGCAACATGGTGCCGCATCAATCGGAGCCACTCCACATCGCAGTCTCAGCTTCTGTCAGCAAACTGCATAGCTGAAACAAAAGGCTGCTGCTGCTATGACGAGGTGCTCCCAGACTGTTGTGGCTATTTTCTTTCAAGGTGGTGGCACGCTTTAAAACTAGTGTCATGGACAACGTCCTCCTTTATTGGTGCCCAACACACATGCCCCAAAATGCAGTGGCAGCATTGGCCACAACAGTGCCGCACCTCCACAACCTGCTTTTGCAGCAAGCTGCTGCAACATGTTTCATGCGCATGCACGCAAGCAAACATAAAAAAGGGAGCTCAGATTTTACAGAGTCCATTCCAGAAGGATTTTTTTTAGGATTTCAGAAGAATAGATTCCAAACAGATTCCTAATCTAGAGGGCCTATCGGCGGTGCTGGACCTATTAGGTTTATCAAATGAATGCATGAGTCCAGGGGGTCTTGTACAGCCTATAATAAGGTGGTGGGAGATGCCCTGGACTCAGTTGCTCTTGTTTGTGTTCACTCACTCTGTGCCCAAGGACCCCTTGGTTTGATGGGTCCTTGAAGGAGTTGAGAAGAGTGGGTCGAAGGCTAGAGAGAGAGCTTGGCGGAAATCCGACCTTGAGGCTGGCAGGTTTAGATTGATGGATCATTATAAGGGCTATCAATCAGCAATCACCTGTAAGAAGGCAGAATTCCTAGATTGCTGCTGTGCCGAATTGACCGTCTCAGTTCGTTCCGGACTGTGGACAGACTGAGCAATCCAGTCTGTCTTCAGTCTGGAATGGATTTTTCACAAATAAAGTGTGGCAAGCAGATAAGATTGCCAGCATCAAGTCGGGTACCTGCCCAACTCTCTCTATGAGGGATTGCAGAGATCGGCGGGGAGGCAGCAAGCTCCTGTTCTGCCAGGTCTGATTTTAGCCAGCCAGAATTCATAGACATTGTGAGGATTGTCCAGACTTTGTGACCAACCAAATGTAATTTGGGTCAGGGCCCTATGCCACTATTGGTAGGTTGCATAGATGCTATCTGCCCGATCCTTGCTGAAATTATCTGGAGTTCATTGGAGAAGGGGATCTTCCCTTAAGGAGGCGGTCATTTGACCACTTCTTAAAAAACCTTCCTTGATCCAGACTGTCTAGCTAACTACAGACCTATCTCTAATCCCCTTTGTGGGTAAGGTTATTGAAAAGGTGGTTGTGTTGCAGCTGGATGATCATCTTACAACCCACAATGTCTATGATGCTCTCCAGTCTGGGTTTAGGAAAAGACATAGCACCGAGACGGCCCCTGTTCAGGTTTTAAATTATCTCCTAATTGCAAGGGATTGAAAGGCTCATACTGTCTTAGTCCTTCTTGATCTCTTGCTGGCATTTGACACTGTAGACCATGGTGTGCTTTTGGAGTGCCTGCGGCTTCTCTGTGGACTGTTTGAAACAGTTCTAAGTTGGTTTAGATGTTTTCTCATGGGCAGGTCACAGAGGGTTGTCACTGGAATTTATTCCTCTGATGCCCTCCCTTGTCCTGTGGGGTGCCGCAGGGCTCCATATTGGCACCCATGTTGTTTGCAGTGTATATTCTGCCATTAGGAGATATCATCAGGCAATACAGTTTGGGTTTTCACTGTTGCATAGATGATACCCAACTGTATATGTCCTTTATTCCCACACAGGATGATGGGATCTCCATGCTTAACAACTGTCTAGCCAAGATCAAGAATTGGATGAGCACTAGCTGGCTGAGGTTAAAACCGGATAAAACCGAGGTGTTGGTTGTGGACCTGGGTCATCCAGAGGCGCGTCTTGGGGCCCAGCACCCTTCATGTTCATGGCTTGATGGTGTCCAGCTCATGACCTCAGACCGGGTGCGAAACCTGGGCATTATTTTCGACAGCGGCTTGACCCTAAAATCACAGGTGTCTGCTGTTGTCAAATCCTCCTTTTACCATCTAAGAAACATCATCCGGGTGAAACACCTGTTTCCTCTGTCTGACCTTCCTACACTGGTCTACTCCTTCATAACCACCCACCTTGATTACTGTAATGCCCTCTTCCTTGGGTTTTTGGGGGTTGATATCCATTGCTTGCAGCTAGTGCAGAACCTGGCAGCCAGGCTTTTGACTGATACATCCAGGACTAGTCATAATACACCTGTGCTGTGCGAACTGCACTGGCTGCTGGTACAGTGGCGGATCACCTTGAAGGTCAGTCTACTGACTTACAAAGCCTTACATGAACAGGGACCCCAATATTTGCAAGAGCTCCTTACTCCCTACTGCCCCTCCCGCTCACTCCAGTCCACCGACGAGAGATTGCTAGAGATTCCCAGGGTTCGGTTAAAAACATCCGGGGCACGTGCTTTTTCTCATGCTGCCCCTACCCTGTGGAATTCTCTACCTCATCGGTTAAGGGAATGCCTGACCGTGTCGAGATTTAAATTGGATCTCAAAACTTATTTGTTTTATCAGGCTTTTTCTGAATGTTTTTTAAATTTTATTGATATTATTATTTGTTTATATTGTATGTTTCTTTTACTGTACAGCGCCTTGGTATTTGAAAGGCGCTTAAGAAATACATTTTACTTTACAAAATTCTAAAAATCCAAGCAGACAAGAAGTACTGTACAAATCTGCACTTCAGATTTCAGATTTGGATTTTGGAATCAGATTCTGATTCCAAGTCCAATTTAAGTACTTTTCAGGTTCCAGATTTTCAGTCCTTAATTCCTAAATACTAAAAATGAATCCAAATCCAACAAATCCAATTCCATTCACTGGATTCTGAGGAACCCTAATCTGAAGCAGTGAATATGTCTGCACAACCCAGGTTGACATACAGTAGCCACAGTAGAGGAGTAATATATGTTAAAGGAACAAGACACAGCAACTTAAAGGGTCACTGTCAACCTGTTTTGTACCATATTGTTGAAAAAACACAGTTTATAATTGTTTACTTCTCTGAAATTTATTGACATTATTGGTCATTTGATCTGCTTCCTTTCTTAGTAGAACTGATATGCATGGGAATGGTGCAAATATACCCAGTCTTGTTTTGCTTCAAAAATTATTAAACTTTCTTTAGTTATTTATTCATTTAATCTTAGATTACAATACCTCTGAGCACATAGCAGCTCTTTTACAAAGGTGCCACGTCAGTGAGGAAGGGTAACAAACATTCAAAGAAGACAAAAATACAGAGTTTCTAACAAAAACAGTCAAGCAATAATGACATACTTTGTATCTAAAAGTAAAACTGTAGACTGGAAGCTAAACAAAGTGTAGCAGAGAGAGGAAGGTAATCAAGAGAACCCAGAAAATGGAGGAGGCAGCCAAAAGGCCTTGTCAAACCTGTATAGACAGAGGTAGTGTGAGCGGGGTACTGGCAGTATGGATGGACAAGGGGCGCTGGGGAGGAGAGAGGGGTACCAGGTGCAGAGAAAGTAGGGGATGGGGATGGGGATGGGGATAAGCGGGGGATGGAGGGCTGAGCAAGGGATGTGAAAGGTCCTTCTATTATAGTGAGGAAGTGAGAGCACTACTCTTATTGCATGCATCCCGAGTGTTAGGAATACCTCCAAGCAGTTCAGCCACTCATGATGCAATAGTCTCCTCTCTTCGCACAGCATCACAAATGGCTAGATTGTCATAGGGGCATTCCCATGTCTAGAAAAGATACAGTGGAAGCCGATCAAAGATTGTAAACAAATACATTTGTGTGTGGTAATGCAAGTGTAGTGGGTAATCATTTTTTTACTGTTAAAAGAATTCAGAATCAAAATCAAACTACCAGTTTAATCAGCAATCTCTACTGAATGCGAGCAATCATAACATGCATTTTTATGTTTGCAAGAAACATGTTGCGGCAGCTTGCTGTAGAAACAGGTTGTGGAGGTGTGGCACGGTTGTGGCCAATGCCCCCGTTGCCTTTTGAAGCTTGGCCCACTTTCCCCAATGCGGTGCCATGCCGCTGCTGACAATAGTTCACCCAGCGTGCCACCACCTTGAAAGGTTTTCACCACTACAATTAGGGGCCACCTCGTCATTGCAGCATCAGCCATCCCGCTGCAATGAGGGAGCAACCTTTCATTGCAGGACGTACCTTGCCATCCAGACCCAGTAATTTGCAGACAGGGGAGCCTTCTCCCCATCGGCACACTGTAACCCACCCTTCCCCCATTTGTTGTTTGCCGACGGAAGCCCACCACAGCATGCCAAAAGTACCTGCTAAAAAGAAAAACCATCCCGCAATGTCCATTTGTTTTTTTAGAACCCTGTAAAGAAGAAAACGATCCCTCGCTGTCTGCACCCCCCTCCTCAAACCTGCGCCCACCCTCTGCACACCCTGCCTCCCCAAACACCCCCATACTTACCTCTGGAGCCCAGTGAAGCGATCTTTGGTGGACCGGGAACACGTCTGCACTCTTTAAAGCCGACCGCTAACTGAAGAAATGCCGGTAAGCTGTATAATGTATTAATGTATAATGGCATAAATGGTTTTTTTTCAACTTTGGTGCATATCTCAGTAATTCTGGGGAATTCTGGCACCATATTTTCAACATGGGGTTATTGGGACCCTTCCTCATGAATTCAGCCACTGTCATGGCAATATTCGGTCCCAAAAGGTGATTTCACGGTCACTGAGTGGAATCATCTTTGGGGACTGATTAACAAAACAACAGTGCCAGTGTTCATGAGGCGGGCTTGCAAGAAGCCTATGTTGCAAACTTGGTGGAAAAAACTCCACAAAATGACTGTTTCACGAGCATGCGATGCGCAGTTGCTACGCACGCTCGTGACTTCGCGAATTTGCAATATTTTCACTCCAGATTTTCAACATTGGCATTTTTCTGCACCCCCCTATGAACAGTATAGCTGTCATTTTTCATATCCTGGCTGAAATGCGTTTTCACACTTCCGGCGCAGAATAGCGAGGTCGCTGTGGGAAATCAGTGTTCGGGACACATTAAGAAAATCACAGTGACACTGTTCATGAGCAGAGGTCATAAAATGCCTCTGTTGAAAATTTTGTGCTGAAAGTTCATAAAATGACTGTGTTATGAGCATGCGTTGTGCATTTATCACGCACTGTTGTAACTTTGCAAATTAGTAATATTTTCATGCCAGATTTTCAACACTGGCATTTTTTCACACCTCCTTATCAACAGTAGAGCTGTCATTTTTCACATCCTGGCCAAAATGTGTTTTCGCACTTCCGGCGCATAATAGTTAAGTCGCTTTGGGAAATCAGTGTTTGGGACAGATTAAGATCGAGCGAGTGAGGGAGGGGGAGTGACCAAGCTCAACTGAGCTCTGTCGGGACTGCTGCAGATTTCTTTGTGGGCAGAAAAATGCATCAATGCAGGCAGGGGACCGGTACAAAGGGGCAGCCTGCAGCGGCGGGAGAAAAAGAATGAGCAAGTGAGAGAAATGGAGTGAGCAAGCTCAACGGAGCTCTGTCTGGACTGCTGCGGATTTCTTTGTGGGCAGAAAAAGGTGCCAACACAGGCAGAAGCCCAGTACAAATGGGCAGCTTGCAGTGCCGGGAGAAACAGAATGAGTGAGTGAGGAAGGGAGAGTGAGTGAGCTCAACAGAGCTCTGTCAGGAATGCTGCGGATTTCTTTGTGGGCAGAAAAAAGGTGCCAATGCAAGCCAGAGCCCCGTACAGAAGGGCAGCCTGCAGCACCAGGAGAAATAGAATGAGCGAGTGAGAGAGGGGGAGTGAGCAAGCTCAACGGAGCTCTATCGGGACTTTAGAGTTGCTCACCCTCCCACCCAGGATCCTCTGTGGTCCTATATTACAGCAGGGTCTCTGGAGTAGAGACAAAGCAATGATTGGATTCTTTTAGGATTGCTGTAATAATACAGATTTAGTTGTTTTGTTTATTTCTCAAAACTGAGCTAAATACCGAGCTATCTTGTTATGATTGCTGTAATAATACATATTTATTTTTTCTGTTTATTTCTCTAACTGAGCTGAGTAATACTTAGAGTGCAATAGGATTTCTAACTGGGCTAGTGAAACAATATGAGAGCTGAGAACAAAAATTATGGTAACTGAGAGGTGAAAAACAGACAAGGAGGCTTAAGGATTGCTACAGTAATACAGTATCTAATGGATGAGATCTGAGACTGAATTAACCCGGTCGGCAAGGGCAGTAGGGGGACTAGTGTGGGGGGACAGGAATTTGAGTAAATAGAGGCCTAACAGTTGTAGTAGGGTACAGAACATGGGAGTAAGAGCTCATAACATAAGATGGGGGCCAAAATGGGGCAGGTGCCACATGTCAATAGGGCGGGCATCTTTGCAAGGGTGGTGGGGTGTACAATGTGTGGGTCTGCCATGATCCTGGATGGGGCTTGGAGGATGGGGGGGTGTATGGTCTGTAGATGACTGGCTAGTTTGAGGGAGGAACTGTGGAGGTTAGGGAGGAGACTAAGTGACAGGACAGATGAGAATGGTAGCCATCCTGGTTGGGGGGGAATAGGGGATGGCAAAGGGGGACAGAGGAAGAAAACTAGGGAGTGAAACCGACCCCAATATCAGAAGCACTAACAGAAAGGAGAGGAGAAGGGAGGGGATGCCTGAGGCGAGGGGGAGGCCTCCTGATGGGGGAGGAAGAGACCATGAGGAGTACCAGGGGAGACAGCAGATGGCTGCGGGTAGGGAGGGACATGGGGTGGCACGGAGGGGAACAAGTAGGAGGGGGGAACTGATAGGGGGAAGAGATGTAGGAGGGGTATCAACTAGGAATAGATTCAAACCTCTGCTATGGGAGAGAGAGGGGGAGCAGGAACATACTGAAGGGGGAAAGGACAAGTGGGGCATGAGAGGGATGACAACAGGTAGGGGAAGAGATAGCGAGGACGAAAGGATAGAAGGGGGCTAGTAAGGAAGGAGGGGGTGGTGGCTGGAGGAGAGAAGGCTACGGGAAGGGAGAAGAATGGGAGGGGCATCACTATCGGGGTAGAAGGGAATGGGGGCTCTAAATCAACAACAGCTAGGATAGGAGAGGGGTTGGAAATCAGCGGGGGAGGAGGGGAGGTTGACACAGGAAGCCCAGTAGGAAGTAGTTAGGCTGGGAAGGTGTTCAAGGGGGATGGGAGGAATAAGGCAGAGAAAAGGGGCGAGGCAGAAGTAGGGGGTACAGATACAGAAGTCACAGAGGGAGCAGCTGGTGGGGATAAGGGGCAGAGAAGAACAAATACTGGGGTGGTGGAAGGAGCATTAGAAGGGAAAGGGGTAAGGGATGAGGGGTACTCATCCTGAGGGATTCTATACAGAAAGGGGTGAGATGAGGCAGCAGGGGGGAAAGGCACAGCCATATCTGGGTTGAAGTTATCCCCAGGTTGACTGCAGGAGGGAAGGGCAGGCACTGCTCAAGTATGCAGCGAGAGGGAGGAAGAAACCTCATTTAGTGTTGCATGTGAGTACAAATGACTTGGAGTGGGGGACTGTGTAAGTAGTTAAGAGGAGTTTCGAGTAGTTGGGCAGGCAGTGTGAGTGTGTGGGGCAGTCTGTGGCATTCTCGGAGGTACTGCCGTTACAGTGTGCAAGCATGGGGAGGAAGGGTAGGCCTGAGGAGTTCAACAAGTGGCTGAGAGATTGATGCCACACCAAAAATTATGGGTTAGTAACTAACTGGGGTAGGGTCTGGGGGAATAGTGACTTGTACGTGGAGGACAGGGTACAGTTGAGCAGGAAGGGTAGGAGAGTATTAAAGGCAGGATTAGAGGGGTATATCTCTACTAAGGTGGATTTAAACTAGTGTGATAGTGGCCAAAAGACTGAGGTTGGTAGAAAGGTCCGGACAGGGGAGCCTAATGAGCTCACCCCCCTAGATATAGGTAAAGGCAGAGACGTAGTAACCCTAGGAGGAGGCAGGCAGAGTGGTCTGAGTGTAATACAGAAGGCACCACCACCCAATAAGAATAAGGAGGAGAAAGGGTGCGGACTACCGGGAGGAGGGACACAGGCCAAGGAGGAGAAGAGTGATGAGAAGGACGGGTATGGGTGGAAGATGATCTTACTAAATGGATAGAGAACTGGTTACAGGGGAGAGTGCAGAGGGTGGTGGTGGTGGTGGGGTAGCTCTCAGCACCAAGGGCAGTGACAAGCGGAGTGCCACAGAGGTCAGTGCTGGGCCCGGTGCTATTTGGGCTCTTTATCTCCGATATAGCGCATGGAGTGGGGAGCAGGGTTAGTCTGTTCGCACATTATACCAAATTGGGAGCGGTTGTGGATGAAGAGGATGGATGGGAAAAACTGCAGGGGGACCTAACCAAACTACAGACATGGTCAGTGGAATGGCAGCTAGGATTCAGTGCAAAGAAGTGTAAGGTGATGCACTTCAGGGCTAAGAACCAGAAGAGGGACTGTTGGTTGGGGATCACAGAGGAGGAGAAGGACCTAGGGGTGTTGTTAACTGGGAGCATGAACAACTCGGCCCAGTGCAGGAAAGCAGCAGCGAAGGCAAACAGGATGCTGGGATGCATCACAAGGGGGTTCTCATCCAGATACAGGGATGTGATCCTACCTCTCTACAGATCATTGGTCACACCACACCTAGAGTACTGTGTGCAATACTGGAGGCTATACCTGAGGAGAGATATAAAGTTACTGGAGGGGGTGCAAAGGAGGGCAACAAAATGTTAAAGGGGATGGAAAGAAAGGAATATGAAGTTAGGCTGATGGAGCTGAACATGTACACACTGAAGGAGAGCAGGGATGGGGGGATATGATTGAAGTGTTTAACTACCTGAGGGGGTAAATAAACCTAGCACCGAGTGGGTGTTTAAATTGAGGAGTGGAAGAAACACGAGGGGGCACGGACTAAGATTGGAAGGGGGATGTTTCAAGAGGGAAATGAGGAGGCACTACTTCTCTGAGAGGGTGGTGTCTAGTTGGAATGCGCTGCCAGAGGGGGTGGTAACATGTAGGATAGTCAATAGCTTTAAGGAGGAGTGGGATAAAGCAAGAGAAAGAGTCAAGGGAAGCTGGGGCAGCTGCAAATCTAGGGTGCTAGCCGCACACTCGGGCACACTTACATAGACCGATTAGTGTGTTCTTCTGGCAGATTTGTATGTTCATATGTTCGTATTTATGGTCGTATGAAAAATCACAGTGATGCTGTTCATGAGTAGAGGTCCTAAAATGTTTATGTTCAAAATTTCGTGACAAATGTCCATAAAATGACCGTGTTACAAGCATGTGTTGTGCAGTTTCCATGCACCGTCGTAAATTCACAAATTTGTAGTATTTTCACTCTAGAGTTTCAACATTGATATTTTTCCACACCTCCTTATGAACAGTACAGTTGTCATTTTTCACATCCTGCCCAAAATATGCATTTACACATCTGGCGCAGAATACCATGGTTGCTGTGGGAAATCAATGTTCAGGACAGATTAAGAACATCATAGTGACAGTGTTCATGAGCAGTGGTCACAAAATGCCTATGTTGAAAATTTGGTGAAATAATTCCACTAAATGACTGTGTTACTCACACACGTTGCGCAGTTTCCATGTACACTCAGAAGTTTGAACATTTATAATATTTTCACTACAGATTTTCAACATTGCCATCTCTTTACATCTCCCTATGAATGGTACCAGCTGTCATTCTTCACATCCTGCCCGATCTGTGCTTTCGTGCATCTGACGCACAATGGCACGGTCGCTGTGGAAACTCAAATTCCGGGACACATTGACAAAATCACAGTGCCACTGTTCATGAAGAGGTCCCAAATACTTTCATGAGGTGGTGGCCACAAAATGGCCATGTTGAACATTTGTACTGAAAATACCAACAAATGCCTGGGGCGTTATGGTTTCTAACCATAACGTCCCACCCTTTACAGACTGACAGACATCAGGGGTCTGCCTTTGGATTGCTGACTGTAATGCTCATGCCATTCCAACCCCACCCTCCACCCCCAGCCACTGACAGGCATTGAGCTGTGCCTCCAACTCTACTGCCCCACAGTTCACCCCAATCTATATTGCAACCATTTCAGAATATGTCCTTATGGAGTGGGGTGACTGTAAAGCTGAACACCCCAAGGCACACCTCAACACTTGTCAGTGTCTGCAGGATAGGGTGAGGTGAAATGGCATGAACATTATGGGCGACAACACAAATGCATACCCCAATGCCTGTCCACCTCTGCAGGGTGGAGGTGGGGTTGGCGCAAAGTTCAGTACTTCACTGTCATTCCTATTCTGCATCTGTCTAACTCCTGCATTTCCAATGCTAATACCAGAAAGCAAACATTCGGCATTGACAAATGCTTGTTTAATCTAGGGACAATTTGAGGCCTAAGGAGGTTGACAGTGTCCCTTTAGTAGACTATTTAATGTAAAGACATTTAAATATCATAGGCTAGAAACTGAGAAAGAAAGGAAGAGAGAGAGAGAGTGCTCTGCACCAGGAAGACAGAGTAGGTTTATTTTAAAATGTTAAATACTACCTTATCACAAAACAGATACAGAAACACACAGAGGAAAGCAATTACTTGTTGTGTAGTTTACTGTGTTATCAAACAGTCTGGGATTGACAGGTCACCCCACCTCACCTCCTCTCCAGTGAGCAGTCACAGATAGAACATGGCTTGCCCGGATTAGAATTCATCTCCAAGTCCGGGTACATTTAGCGCAGAAAAGTCATGAATAATCCCCCCTATCCAAGATGCCTCTTGTGCCCACCTGGCAGTGAGAAGATATTGCTTGTTCCCCTTCTAAGCTGGAGTGTTTTTATACAATTATTAGGGGCAGTCAGTGAAAGTTTGTCTTGCTTCAAAGTGCCAATCATTTCTCCAATTTAGTCAGCAGTATTTTGAAAGATGACCCTTTTACCTTTTTTCTTTTTGATGTTATTGCACTTATTCATCTCAGAACAATTAAAACTAGTCCTTGCCCCAGTATTCTTGTTAAATATAGTGCTGAGTGCCAGCCAAGTCCTATTTTATATAGTAAAGTAGTATACCACATCGCCCACTACAGCAACACAAGTCAGATGTCGATCAATTATGAATCTGTGTGTACTAAAACATTGCAGTGAATTGTTCTGAATTCTGTTTTAGACAGCTTGTAGTTGTGATTGTCAGGCTCAGCAAAACCCAATGTGACAACTCCCTCCTCAAAGGTGGGGAGTAGAATTGTTACTAGCCGTGCCACTGAAAAGGTTTTGGTGCCTCAGCATCAGCACCAGCTTCTGTGGGATAGAGAGGATTGGAAGAGCATAGCACTATGAAAGTGCTCTGAATGACCTATTTAAGGGCTCTAGTGAGGAAGCTTGGTGGGAGCAGGGCAAAGGGCTGACCAGCCTAGCAGTAGTACAGGAGAGGGCACTATGGTCCAGATGCCATCACTGGCAGTTGCCCTTGGGTAGCTGGAGAGGGACCAGTGCAGTGCCATGTGCCTGAGTGCTGGTTGGGTGATGCTTTTTTGAGCATGCCAGCTTTGTGTCTGGATGCAGTAAAGAAAATCCACAGAAACAGAAGAGAGAAAGGAACAAGTGCCTTAGCTGGGATATGAACCCAGGCCACCCAGAATACCATTCCAGTTGTATTACCAGCTGTGTGACCAAGGCAACTGGAAATATGGGACTCCCAGAAGTACCTTACTCTTTCTCTAATGCACAACCTGGTGCTGCACAGATAATTACATTTTTCACACACAAGGTTGCAGTATGCACATATATGGAATCCAAACCAACAGAAGAAAGAAAGAAATAAGTTCCTTAGCTGAGATGCAGTAAAGGGTATTGATATGCTTCTTGTTAGGGATGGGCCCAAGATGTGGTAAGTCAGGTGGCTTGGTTGATCAGGACATGGGCTAGGGGAGTGCAGTTCCCGTTGTAGGCTCATGCATGTGTGCGGGAGTGCTTTGTTACTCTCGTTATTAAAAGGGGGTAGAATGAGGCTTCGGCTCAGCTGGGGCATTGCATGGTACATCTGGATGCTTTGCCTGGCCAGGATGGAATACAAACACCCAAGGCTTAGAACTGGGAGTCAAACCCTTGACCCTAGAGTGGTACACTTAGACAGATTGCATAGAGGTAAGGGAATCCTGGGGTGGAACACCCTCAAGGAGTGCTACATAATGGCCTGTACGCCTTAAGAGGATTCCCACAAAGAGGAGTCAAGCATATGGTGGACATGAGGGTGATATCAGCAAGCATGCAGCCTGTTCATCCACAGACTATGAAGGATGGAAGTGAATAATGACATAAGTTGCATACTGGGTAATGTAAGGAGAGATTCTCCATTGTACAGGTAGGAGAATGTCCCTGAGAATGTGAGGAGGGTCCCCAGTAAAGGTAACAGTGGACAATTATGACCACATAAGCAGGCAGTTGGGGTATCACAGCAAAAGTGGAGATTAGACTAATGTGGGCCCTGCCAGGTCTGAAGGGGCTTTGAAAGTTCACGGGCACAGTTAGGGATACTGGTATGAGGGAATATGGCAGTTACTGACCCTAAACATTCTGGGCACCTTGTTGGTGTGTGAGGCATCTAATATTAAAATTGTGACTATGGCTCACTATGTGAAGAAGGGAAAGCCCAGTGGCAAAGGAATGCTTAAGAGTAGTGGATGGCTCATGATTCAGTCCAAAATGTATTAATTTGTGGAACCAAGATTCTGACAGTTTGTCTCAAAATGCCAACCTAAGGATAGAAGTGCTTTTGGGGTTAGGTTGGCTCTCAGCTCAATTCACTTGTGTTCTGCCTGTTTTTAATGTGTCAAATTAATGATAACAGAAATAATTTCTGGATTGAATAGGACAGTCCTTCACACATAACCAGATTGATATGCAACAGTAAAGTCTACAAATAACTTAATAATCTGCAAAGGATGATGGTACTCTTGTACAGAGCCCCTGCTGTCCCTTGATAATGTCACATACCAAGAAGATGTTATCCTTCACACTATTATTAATCCAAAGCTATTCATATATAATGTTTAACATATTAACAGGGACCAACTCTCAAATATTGTCATCCTATGACCATTGTACTGTCTCTCCTCTCACTATTAGTTTCTCCCATTATCGTAATTGATTTCTCCTTTTATTTCTCTAAGTCTGGCCAGACATCAGCTATCTACCTTTCACATAGGTATCCTTGTTATTAATTTCTAACTCTCTAGTTCACTCCTCTAGGATCTCTGTCCCTTCTTACCTACTCAGACTCTTTTATACCGCGTTTCAGGTACCTACATGATTCCCCATGTCCTCAGTGGCTCAAAATGGGAAACCCAGGGGAACTCCATTCCAGAAGTAAAAGTCCGACTCAGTTCAAGGAGCAAAATGGGAAAAGAGTGCTTCTATATAAAATGTACTCCGAAAATGCATACAACTGACTAAATGTGTTAAAATTCAACATACTACATAATAAGAAAACATATCCCAAGACCACTACTGGATATATCCAATCCTACATCAATGGTGGCATACCCCGAGTGAATTTTTTTCCATTGCCAATACTGGACATCCTCAGAATTCCTCTTTTCCTTCAGAGAAGGTAAGTCTTTATGTTAATTAATTTTCCCTCCGTCACTTGCTAAACACCACATTGTCAATATTAAAATGTACAAGCAAACATTATTGGCATTGGCTAAATCTTGTTCAGGTTTATTGTTCCTCCAGGATGTACTGCAGTGGGGACAAACAAGATAAGAGGCACTATAAACAGTAAATAATTTCATCAGGGTATTTTTTTTTTCCCAAAGAAGAATCCAGTACACAGAGAAAAGAGAATTTCATTTGTTGATTGCACAGAACAGATCTAATCAAGTGAGTGAGCAAGAGATGAGTGAGTGAGTGAGTGAGGCATGTTAATTTATTAAAAGAACAGATGGGTTAATTTTATAGGGTAATTCCCACTTAAGTACCCCATGTTTTGCTCTCCGTTAGAAAGGCTGGGATCCCTGAGAGAGAATTTTTACTGTCTGTGAATTATGACCTTTTCTATGTTAATCTGTGAAGGTGCAGGTCTCCTGAAAGTATGGCCTGTGAAGGAGGCAGTTTGTTGGCCATGCTGTAAAGTAACACTGAACATTATATTAGCCCAAGCTGCTGGGTGAAGAGGTTCTGGTGCATCAGCAATTTCCTGTGTTCTGTGGCTCTTCCCCATGTGTATTTCATTTTAGTAACGAGTGAATGTGTGATCATGTGAGATGTATCTATAGCGAAATGCTGCTAGACTGTACCTGTTTTGCTCACATCTGCACTGGAGTGTGCCTATCAACTGTGGTGTCATGTGGAAACATGTGTTGAACTTGAAGGAATAATGATAGCTGCTTGACCTGCTAGTCTGTGTGTGTGAACATTCAGTTAATAAACTTTGCGCAATGTTACTAGATGGATACCCACTGAGGTTCCTATGCTCTTGGTTACTGTCTATCAGAACCCTGGAGGCCTTTCTTCTTTCTCAGGGGCCCCACAGTATCCAGTTGTTTGGGTGGTGGTGGTGGTGGGGGTCAGCAACAGAGAGTACAGTGACAAGAAACAGCTGCTTTTAGAACACTTTGGGCCAGATATTCAAAACTTTGCTCTGGGCGCAAACTGTTTGCGTGGGATTAGCGCGGGTCTGCTATATTGAAAAGGCCAAACAGCACGCACAAACTGCATTAGCACCGGGCAAAATCATAATTTACGCAAGGGGCAAACTGAGGCGGCGTGTCAGTGCAATGCTATATTCAGCGAATAACACCACGCAAAGTGGTTTAGCGTGACTTAGCGCAACACATTGTGCAGTGCAAATTACCGCCCAAGAAAAGGTAGTCTTAACCCTGGGTAAACCAGTTTTGCATGACATTGTGCCTTTGCATGGCATATAATGGTTTTTGCATGGCTTTGTGCGACCCTAACCAATGCGTAAGACACATATAAAATGCCAGACATAGAGGAAACAGGCTGCCCACTGATGGCATCACAATGATGCCATCATCTGCCACCAGTCCCAGCCATACCAGGCAGTAAGTGGTGACCCAGCTCCCAGTGAACACCATGGCAGTGCAGCTATATAGCACACACCTGCGGACCACCCTTTGGTGGACACCAATGGCTGCCAGCACACACATGCAGCATTGTGGGCATGGGGGGTGTTGAGGGTAAGATGTACAAGTGGCCAGGCTACACCACAGACTGGGTGTGGCCACATGGCTGAGGCAAGCCATGCTGTGCACATGGGCCAGTGTTGGGAGTACTCCAACACCAGTGTGCCTGTCTGATCATATGTGCCCCCCCCCAGCCACATACTGTAGAGCTGTACAAACACCACATGCACACATAGCCGGCCATGTGTATGTCACTGTGAGCATCCCTTGCCAGACGTGCAGCTTCTGTGGGTCACACAACAGTGTAACAGTAATGTTCACTGTCAGGAAACACCTGCAAGGTGGGCCTGTCACTGTGTACAGTGCAGTGGTCATCACTGCCCTACAGACCATAGGCATTACTGTGTCCCTCATGATGTTGGCCCCCTTGCTACTGTAGTGTCTGCTGTGCACTGTAGCATGACCTACAGTGTGACAAGTTGCATGCAGCACCACCACCACCACCTGTGCCTATGCTGTGTTGTCCCCTGGGCACAATATGCTGTGCTGTACTGTATACATGTAGCCTGCAGCTACCATCATGCACTGCGAGACTGACCTACAGGTGGAGCTGTGGCCAGACCTGGCCAGCCCCTGTACTTCTAGACTGACTTACAGGTGGAGCTGTGGGACCCTGCAGTAATGCTGGGCAAACTGTATGCAAATCAGGGCATAATGAGATGCTAATCTGGATGTTGCCAAGAGACTACCTAAGTAGGCTTATTTGCATGTCACTTTTGAATATGGCAAAGTTTAGTGCCGGGCAACCGTGTTTGCACTGAGCAAACAGCTTAACTTCGCACTAAATCTGCACAAACAGTTCGGGGAATATTATACAATTTTGCACACTGTACTTTCACATCCACTGCTGCCTGCAGCTGTACTGGGTCCACTCATTTGCTGGCACACATATTGGCCACATAGTTTACCTCTATCTACCTTCACGTCACTGTGCACTGTGTTGCTGTTGTGGTTTGCACTTCCTGGTTGCTATATTCAGAGCTGTCTTATTCCAGGGCTAAGTTTGCCCTGCACTCCCAGCCCTGTTTGCCTGCCCTCATTCCCATGCTATATTCAGAGGATATTCCTTTTGAATATAGCTTGCTTTTAGCTCCAGGTTAAGTTTGCCCAATGGGCAGTGCTACTTGAGGCCCAGGGCAAAGTTTTGAATATCTGGCCCTTCATCTTATATTCATGAACATTAATTCGAGTGTTAGCACTACTTTGCTTTTACTGACCACATTTAGCAATGTGCTAGAAAATAACATGGAAGACTGGTAAATCCAGTTAGTGAGGAGAAAAATAATGTGACATTATTGTTCACAATCAGTTGCCACTAGATGCAAAAAGGCCCCATCCAATGTCACAGTTTTAATTATTTGTTTCCAGTGCCTTGTCTGTGTTTTTGTGAGCACATTTTAATTCTAATGGTGATGCCGAGTGAAGGTTTGTTTATCCATTAACACAAAAATCAATACTTCATCTCTGGATGAGTGAACTGAGCCGAAAAAAAACTTTACAGGAAAAGGTCAGCTTACAATTTTATTTGAAAACATTTAAAAAAGTATTATTTTTAATAGTGTTTTATTATTTTTTTAAAGAGACAGTCCAACACAAAAAAATAAACTTTTTAAATTAAATAGAAATAATTTCCATACATACCTTCTGCTTAATAAGTAATTTCTTAAACTTATTTAGATATTTTATACAAGCTAGGACATACCATCCATAAGGTAAGACTAATTCTAGTACGTGTCTGGTATCCACAGACCTCACAGTTCCTATATTCAACACCACATGGCAAGGACTGTGATATAATTAATGAAATGTGCAGTGAAAAATGCCAGTCATGTCCAACACTTTTCGGGGAAAGAAAAGATTAATCTAGGTATAAGAAATCTAGTGGTCCAGGCCAGTGGCATTGGATCTACTGCAAATGCACTGCACTGCCATTAAGGGACCAGGGTGCAGGTCACAAACTTCACCCCTGGTGATCCGACAGTACTCTCAGACACCATGGTGGGAAGGGAATGAAGTCCACTCACATAGCGACTCCTATGGCATCTGCCAAAATGATCATGGGGATACAGGAAAGCTCACAATGCTGACCAGAGAAGGTATCTTTAGAGTGGAAATTGTGAGATACCTACACTCAAAGAGAAAAGGAGGATAGAGAAGTGGCACAGGGTGAAAACAAGGGAGAGAAAAATATAATTAAAAACAAGAGTTTTCTGCATCACCAATAGCAGTCACTGTGTTATAGTTAGAGTTGAGTATGTCCCATGCCAGGCGTTACTTGTTATTCAGTGGCATCCTTCCCTCACCCCATCCAATCTATTTCTTGGTGTTCAGTGGCACAAATGATCCCCCCCCCCCCCCTTGCCCATGTAAAGAATTTTCTGGAGTACAGTTGCACTCCTCTCCTCATCCCATGGGACACCCCCTCCCTCATTCCATCAAAAAACAAGCCCTGCCTGCTGTCAAGAGGCACTCCACTCAATCTCCCTGTCCTATGCCAAGCACTATCTAGTGGCAAGTGGCACCTCTGTGTCACTTCCTGCCCTATTTGATGCATGTCTTGTGATTCAGTGATGCTTCTCCCTCTCACTGTCCCATGACAATCACTACAGTGTATTGACAAGTGGCACCCCCTCTCGCTTCCTGCCCCATGCAAAGCATGTCTTAGGATCCAGTGGTGATTCAGCCCTCTCACTGTTCAATGCCAAGCACTCCCTGGAGTCCAGTAATACCTGCTATCCTCACCTCATGCCAAGCATTCAATTTATCAAGAAGTACACCCCTTCTTCATTCCATTCCATGCCAATACTATCTAGTGCCCAGTGATATCATCCCTTCCTCTCTCCTTCCTAAGCCAAAACACTATGTGGTGCCCAACAGCACCACCACCCTTTCTCCATCACATGCCAAAGAATTACACTGTGCTAAGTAGCATCCCCTCACTTAACTCACACTGTGCCAAGTAACACTGGTGTCCAGAGGACCCCCTGTGTCTACCCATCCCAAGCCATGCAATTGCTGGTCTCCAGTGGCAATCCATTCCCTCTCCCTACCCATAGTAAAGCAATTCCAGGTGTTTAGTGGCATCCCATCTCTCTCTCCCTGTCCCACGCCAAGCATCCTTGGTCATCAGTGGCACCTCCTTGTCTCTCCCAATCCTATGTTAAGCAGACCATGGAGTCCAGTGGCACACCCATATCTCTCATAGAGCATTAAAAGGTATGTTTTTGCCACTGAGTCCCTGTTATCCAGGTACACTCCTTCCCTCTCCTTTCCCATGCCAAGCATTCCCACAAACACAGTGGTATTACCCCCCCCACTCTTCCCATCCCAAGCCAAACAGTCCCTCATTCCCAAAGGTAACCTACTTCCTTCTCACCATTCCATGTCAAGCTGTCATTGGGGTTCAGTGGCGCCACCCTCTCCCTCCATCCCTTGCCAAGCAGTTCCTGGTGCCCAATGGTAGACCACTCTAACGCTCCAATCTAAGACCCATATAAAGAGCAGGAACTGGCGCCTTACTGGAGAAGGTTACCTCCTTCAGGTACCATGGGGTTTTGCTAGATTGTTATCTTGACTTCTGCTGCCACTTGGTACCATCCAAAAGAAATTCCACCCTAAAATTAGTGCACTATACAGGAACAAAGCCAGTTTTCCAAGCTCATCATGTTGTGAGATCACAGTTAAAATTATCCTTCTGTTTTTTTACTACAGAGATATTGTGTTAGTGCAGCTCTGAAATTTACCCTTGCTAGACTGGACACTGTTTCTCGATCATTCTGTTGCTAAACTCTTAACTGCCCCCAACCACCTGCACTAACCTATGTTCCCTTTATAACTCACTCTGAAAGACATCTCAGCCACTGTGCTTCATTTATTGACAACTTTTGACTTGGAACCCTTCCATTCTACACCTCAGCTCCCTACTCTCCTTCTTCCCATTCTCTCATACCCCTCTGCAACTCTCTCTCCTCTGCCCCACCCTTGAAATCCCCTGCAGGTCAATCTGTTTTCTGCTTCAGGTTTTCAAGTCTCTTGTTTAACCTTCTCTTTCCTATTCCCTCTGCTCCCTCCACTGTCATTCTAGAAGCTCTCCTTCTTGACTATACAACACATGTTTGCAACTGCACACACCATCTTACAGTGAAATGTAAAGATACAAGGTGATTTATATGCAGCACCAATTTGTCTGGGAACATAACAATCACTTAGTAACATTTCCACCTCCAACCTGTCATGCAAGAATTTCAATTTTAAAAAAATCTCTCCCTCTGAATTATGGCTGCCACCCGAGCTCTGTAAGTAAATGAAACAACATGACAAGATTTACGTACAGCCTCTCCCCTTTTTATTGGGACTGATTACAAAGCAGTCAAGAGTGTATACACAATAGAAACCATTTAGAAACTGCTACAGTTCGACTAGGATCTTTCTTAAATGCATCTCAGCTGCATGTGACTAGGCAAGATGACAATTGCAGATTTATTTATTGGATTTTGTTTACTGGGTAGACCCACTGAGGCAATGTTCCTTTTTCAGGGGCCACCCAGGGTTAATTTACAAAGCAGTCAATGTTGAGATACAAAATATAGAGAAATAATTTACAACATACAATATGGACAGGAATCAGAGATAAAACGCAGTTACATAAATCAAACACAGATTTGTTAATTACAAAGAGAGTTTTACATGACAATACATTTAGTAGACATGGCTAGAGCATGTGATTGCACAGAGTAAAGTACAAGAAGTTTGCTGGTCATGAAAGGAAGGTGTGGAGCATTAATTACAAGTGCAACATTACAGGAGAGAGGGTGTTTCTAAGGAAAGTCTTAAATGACCCTGTTGAGGTGGACTACTGCAGGGAGGTCAGAATGACATTCCATAGCCTTGAAGCCTTATTTGGGAAGGACCACTGGCCAGACAGGGATCTAGTTTTGGGGACTTCCAGAAGGTGCTGCTCCAGGAAGCAAAGAGTTCTGGCAGGATTTTTTTTTGGCTTCACTAGGACAGAAAGGTGAGGTAGAGGATCCATAAGGATTTTGAAAGTAAGGCTTACGATGGGATAGTTTAGCCTATCATCCAGTGGGGGCCAGTGCAGGGATAGGAGCACTGTACAATGATGCTCCCTACTGTTGGCTTTAGCTGCGAATCTGCCCATCTTATGATACATTTGTCTGGCCTTGCTCAGCTCTGATTCCTTTAAGGAGGCCTGATTAACTATAATGTTTAGATTTCTCCCACTGTTTGGACAAAGGGGCAACCCAATCCCAAAGTGTTTATTTAATGGGAATACCAAATTCTTTGTGATGGTTTGCACGAGACCAGCCTTCGGCCAAAGTAACCTAAGGCAAAAGGATTCCTTGCTTCCTCTATGCTACTGTGGCCATACAGAGAGACTAACACAGCTTTATAAAAAGCTTCTGTGAATTGGGATTGCTAGAAGCTGTACTTTATAATTTCCAAAAGAACTATTCTGCAAAGTGTGATACTTTGTGTTCTTCAAAGGAAGTTCATTACAAGAGAAGTGAAATGTCATAGGTCTGAAGTGCTTAAAACTGGTGATTTAAACCTCATGAAAGACCAACGCCTACCTCTCTTGTTAGCTGCTCCTGACCAATATCTTGGCTCTCTAGGATGGTCCTCAGCAACTTTCAATGAGTAATTGTTTCTGAAGATATCTCAGGTCCCCCACTTCCCCTTCCCAGATAAAACCAGCCAAGGACCCTCCACTACACTTGCAAGGTCAGTATATCTTAGTTTAACCAGAAAGCTCAGTGCTCCCAGTGTCACCCAGGTCAGGATCTCTATGTTTCTCAAGGCAACTTATGGTCTTCATGTTTCACTAGTTGGTTCAGGACCTCAGTGTTTCACCAGCTAGCTCAGCTTTTAGTGCCATGGGACTAGCTTCTAATTTCACAGTGAAATATAAAGGGATGCAAGAAGATTTAAATGCAACTCCAAATTGTCTGGAAATATAACAAGCCATCTCAGAACCTCAGTGTTTCTCTAGTCAGCTTAGAATCTAATGTTTTACTCAACAACTCAGGATATCTGTTTTTCACTAGCCAACTCAAGACCTCAGTGGCCTACTAGCCAGCTCAGGTTCTCCATGTTTCACTAACCAGCTCAGGACCTCAGTGTTTCTCTAGCCAGCTCAGGACATCAGTGTTGCACTAACCAGTTTAGGGTCTCCACGCTTCACTGGACAACTCAAAATTTCAGTGTTTCACTACCAAGCTCAGGACCTCATTATTTTACTAGTCAGCATAGGATCTCCATGTTTCACTGGGCAGCTTAGGACCATCAGTGTTTCACTACCGAGCTCAGGACCTCATTATTTTACTAATCAGCGTAGGATCTCCATGTTTCACTGGACAGCTCAGGACCATCAGTGTTTTTCTAGTCATCTTAGGATTTTCATGTTTCACATGACTGCTCAAGACTTCAGTGTCTCACTACTCAGTACAGAATGATCTCCCTGTTTCACTTTAACCTCAGGATCTTCAGGTGCCTATGCCCTAGATACATGATTTCACACTTTTTGACATTGAATCCTAACTGCCATGCTCCTGACCACTCCTCAGGTTTCCCAAGATCCCTGAGCATTCTCTCCATCCCCTCCTGAGTGTCCACCCTATTACAGATTTTGGTATTATCTGCAAAAAGGCATACCTTCCCTTCCAGTTAATCTGCAGTGTCTCTTATGAAGATTATAGATCAAGGGAGTGCTCCCAACCAAACAGAGTGCTCCTTTCTTCTGCACATGAGATGGTCTTATTCTGTGAAGAGTGTTTCACACACCTGCCTTGGAAACAGGCACACTCAGTAAGTTTTTTTTTTTTTATGAATATATTATTGAACAAGCTCGATCAATAATATATTAATTCACTGCAAAAAAAACTTTGTTAATGCATCAGTTAGGGTTTTTACTAAAGCGAAAAAAGCAGGGAAATGGGGTCTTACAG